>OU565291.1:25396293-25996293 GCA_913789915.3 Sphecodes monilicornis
TAATATATCGATACAGATCGATAGCAGAAAATTTTGAAAAACCGGAGCGATCGAGAAGAAAGCAGGAAAAATTTCGACGCAAACAACGTGGCTCCATTGTATGATAATGAGCGGCGACAATCAATCGAGCGTTCGCAGGCGGCGTTCGAGAACAATCGAAAACGCACGATGCACCGAGTCGATTCGATAAACGGTTCGTTTTTTCAATCCGGTCGCGTCGGAGGAACAGGAGCCGCGGAATAAACAGAGGTAATTGTTTCGTTGGATCCCCTGGTCGTGATTTAATTGCTCGGAGTCTGTAATTGATCCCATCGCGATGATTCCAGTCATTAGGCGGTGCCTTGAAGTGTTTGAAGAGGTCGCTGACCTTCCGAGGCAGGTTTTGTTAGTAGCTATCGTTAGGTACGCGCGCGCGGGCGCACACACACACACGCGATGACACACGGATTACAAGCTCCTGTGTACTCGCTCGTTTCAGCTTGGCTCCGCTTCGCTCTGCTCGACCGTTTTTGCGATCTCGATTTTCGCCGCGAGCTAAACGTATCAGACCGTTTACTTTCGATCCGATTTACTGCTTCCGTTTCGACGACGCGCCAGTTTCTCGTCGCGTGCTCGCCAATTACGTCCCACAACTTTTCACTTTATTTTCGTACACATTAACACTTCAGTTATTTTAATTGACTCGTCTTGCACACTTCTATTATTTTAATAGAACACCGGCACCTCCGATCGTTCGCTGAACAGAGGATACTTTAATCTTTCAAGTCCAATTTCGTTTCTGAAGCTTAAGTATGCAAATTGGATGCAATGTTAGATTTTTAATTCAGAAAGAATAATACCTTCAACTGACTTTATTTGTTACAGTTACTTAACACGTTCATCGCCCACTCAACAATCGACAAAAATGACACAGAATCAAAGCATTTAATTTATCAAAGGAAAAACTGAGATGTTTAGTTTTCTGATGTTAACCCTTAGGACTCGAATGGCGACTCTGAAGCGCCACTACAAATTGCTACACCATTATTTAGAATATTGTTTACATGATTAAATTTGTTCATATGTAATAAAAATAGAAGGTGCAAGGTTTAATGTTTGAGGTTAAGATCGAAGGTTTAAGGTTGAAGATTTGATTAGAACTTGAAACCGTCGTCGATCGCAGACGCTGATAACTGCTACAACGAGGGCAAGAAAAATTGCAAAATTTCAATATCTATGGGAATTGAGTGCCAATGATGGAAAGGCGATATCGTTAAGGTTTCGAGGTTTGGAATTGAAGGTGTGAGGTTTAATGTCTAAGGTTGAAGCTCGAAGGTTTAAGGTTGAAGATTCGATTAGAACTTGAAACCGTCGTCGATCGCAGACGCTGATAACTGGTACAGCGAGAGCAGGAAAAATTCCCAAATTTGGAAATCTATAGAAATTACGTGCCAATGATGGAAAGGCGATATTGTTAAGGTTTCGAGGTTTAGAATTGAAGGTGTAAGGTTTAATGTTTGAGGTTTAAGATCGAAGGTTTGAGGTTTGAAGATTTGATTAGAACTTGAAACCGTCATCGAACGCAGACGCTGATAACTGGTACAATGAGGGCAAGAAAAATTGAAAAAATTTGAATATCTATGGGAATTGAGTGCCAATGATGGAAAGTCAATATCGTTAAGGTTTCGAGGTTTAGAATTGAAGGTGTAAGGTTTAATGTTTGAGGTTTAAGATCGAAGGTTTAAGGTTGAAGATTTGATTAGAACTTGAAACCGTCATCGCTGATAACTGGTACAATGAGGGCAAGAAAAATTGCGAAATTTGAAAATCTATGTGAATTGCCTCCCGGAGATGGAAATCGTCGTTGGACGTGGTAATTACCGCGACAGTTAAGTTCGAGCGGACAATCGTGTCAGTTAGGTAAATGCATGGTTGAGATTCGTTTAGCAGATAATTACTGGAGCACGTTTCTTGGGTTTTCTTTTGTGCAGGACGACGTTGGCTCGTCCAATTACACGGAGCGAGGCATTGAACAAGATATCAACGTTGATTGCAAGCCAGTACCGTTTGAATCTGCATCGAATGAAATCCTCGATCGCTGGAAGGGATCATCGGTGTTTATAGTTGTAGCGGTGGAGAGCCTGGAGAGAAGAAGACCGTTGACACATGTTATTCGCGCGGTGCGCAGCCAGTTTCCCTTAAAGATTGTTAAAGATTGTTAAAGATCGTTAAGGCGTGCTCGTGCCCGTGCTCGCGCTTGCGCGCTCCGTACTCGGTTCTCGTCTAATGAACCCTTCTGCTCGAATATTCCGGAGGAAGGTGATTGACCTCCATAATACTTGGACAACCGAGACAGGCGTTGGACAACACAACGACGACGACGACCACGACCACGGCCGACGTTGTTTCTTCCGTCTAACAGTCACGCCGACGTTACTGTTACCTCGTCAAATTCGAACATTGTCCAAATTGCGCAACCCAAAGGCCACGCACGAAACCGTAAATCTGTCTCCTGCAGCGGGACCGAACGTTACGTTAGACTGGAATTCGAAACCAGTTTCTTCGTCGGTCAAACGTACGAACACAAAACCAAATCCATTTAACTCTATTGCGGAACTCAAGGTTGCGGGCTAGGGAGGCTGCGGTTTCACGGGACCGAACGATCCAAACGATTTTTAATAAACTTCGTGACTTCCGATTCGACAATTGCTGAACGTTTACACAGAAACGAAGGCTGAACGATTTATACCGTACGCTCTTATTCCTTCGTGACTAATTCAGCGTGAAAATAAAAGGCCACTTTACACCTTGCTTACGATGAAAACACTCTTTTTTGTTTCACGTTCTGGGAAACGTGAGAAATATTCACATTACACCCTCGATTTTGAACAAATTAAAAAATAAAGATTGGAAGGTCGGAAGTTTGAACGTGTGAAATTAAATGTTTGTGGTTCAAGGTTTGAAGGTTACAGGATTAAGGTTTATGGTTTAAGGTTTAAGGTTTAAGGTTTAAGGTTTAAGGTTTAAGGTTTAAGGTTTAAGGTTTAAGGTTTAAGGTTTAAGGTTTAAGGTTTAAGGTTTAAGGTTTAAGGTTTAAGGTTTAAGGTTTAGGGTTGAAGGTTTAGGGTTTAAGGTTTAAGGTTTAAGGTTTAGGGTTGAAGGTTTAAGGTTTAGGGTTTAGGGTTTAGGGTTTAGGGTTTAGGGTTTAGGGTTTAGGGTTTAAGGTTTAGGGTTTAGGGTTTAGGGTTTAGGGTTTAGGGTTTAGGGTTTAGGGTTTAGGGTTTAGGGTTTAGGGTTTAGGGTTTAAGGTTTAGGGTTTAGGGTTTAGGGTTTAGGGTTTAGGGTTTAGGGTTTAGGGTTTAGGGTTTAGGGTTTAGGGTTTAAGATTTAAGGTTTAAGGTTTAAGGTTTAAGGTTTAAGGTTTAAGGTTTAAGGTTTAGGGTTTAAGGTTTAGGGTGTAGGGTTTAAGGTTTAAGGTGTAAGTTCAGAATGAAGGGTAAAGGTTGAAAGTTGAACCAAAGCCGACAACAGTCATCGATCGCAGACGAAAGGTAAGTTTGCCACGGAACCGAAACGCAAAGCTCGTGCATAAAATTCGTATGGAAAGTCGACGACCGACTGCGAGAGGTCGAACGAGTTTCGATGGCGAGGCCGGCGATAAATTCTGGTTCTGCGGCGCGTTTCGATAAATGTTTACAAAGTTGTTGCAGCGTTCGCACCGGCCGCGGTAGCAGCAAGCAAGAGGCTTTTGTTGCGGGCCGAACAAGAAGTCCGGGAAAACGGTACCGAATGTATCTCGGCTCGGCGGAATCCTGTCTCGGCACATTATTCACAAGCCCCCGCTATAAATTCCCAATGAAACGTGCTGCGACGTGAATCGAGTTGTACAGTCCGCGTTACGGTTGTACCAGTAAACTAATTAACCACGTTAATGAACCGTGATATAAGAGGCGTGCGTAGACGCGAGAGCGGAGCAAGTCGCATGCACGATATGTATCACGTGCCCCGAAGGGGGCCGACCACGACCACGACGTATAAATACGTGTACTATGTATGTACACATCTCCTCTATCGTTAATGCATCGGCGAAACGGATGGAAAACCTTTGCCAAGAAACTCTGTCGATTTTTCATACGAGCACCACGACCGCCGCTCCGCGCGCCGTTCAACGCTCAATTACGCCTAACGGTATATCGTTTAACAGATAACGCGTTACGCACTAATTACACGAAAACACTGGCCGTTCGATCGACCAATTCGCCAAGCCCAAACACCCCGTCCGACACACCGGACTACGTCCGAAGAAACGAATCGTTAACAACGAGACCGACTCTAACCTGCTGTTTCTTGCTCGCGAAAATCAGGGTCTCCCCTTACACGCTGCGTTTTTGCTCCGCCAACTATTACACGGTTTCTTAACCTCCTCGACATATACTCGGACTCGTTACGAACAAAATCTACTAAACGCGCATATATCATTAGCCCGTAGCAGGCGTCGCGCTGTCTTTCAGAGTCTGCAACGCCGTTTATATAAACGACAGTTACATGCACTGTCATTGATATTTATGTACGGATTTTATGCATTTATAATAAAAATAGGTTGAGGAGAGTAAAGGTACACTATTTACAACGTGTGTTCGAATTATTCTCGAAGACTCTATTCTCAAGATTCTTAATTTTAAGACAATTTTTATTTTGCATAAAGATCCGCAATTTAGTTATCCGAGGAAACACAAGCAGACATGCGAATTAGCAGTTTCGTCTAGGACAGGGATGAACATTTTTGTCTCAATTGAGACAAAACCGTCCCCACCACAGCGCCCACTGCCCCCCCCCCCACCAGCATCCGCCCTTAAAGAGGAAGGAAGTGCTACGCCCGTTGCGAACAGTGCGCAGACCTCGCGCATGAAAGAGAGGTCGGTGGAAGAAGCAGGCGTTTGAGGGGCCCCAACCGTGCTCATCCCTGGTCTAGGAGAATTGTAAACGACAAAGGTGTAAACGATCATCGGACGTGTAAACGAGGTTTCAGGGCAAGTGGTTAACACGTTTTACATATTTACTTTCGCGCGGTTTCGCAACACGCTTTCCACCATGCAGAGATGCCAGGTGTAAATCATGAGCGCCACGTAAAACTAAGGATATATGTTACGAAAAATGTTATTAATCCGATGATTATGTTACCGGTTATTATAAATAATTGTTACGGGTAATGTAATGAATCGGACATTATGCATAATTTTTGATCCAAGTTTAATCTGGGTTAGGTAAAGAATTGGTAAATGTGATGAATTCTTAAATATTTAGGGCCTAACTGGTTATATACAGGGTGGCCCACATAACTCTGAACAGCTCAATATCTCGAAAACTATGCCATCGATTTTAAAGTTCTTAGTCTTAAATTGCATGGAACTGAAGGGCCTTTCTGACTACATAAACGTGAAGTGGCCTCCCTTCCCCTTTAACGGGGGAGGGGAGGTACCTTTGTAATTTTAAATGGAACCCCCTATAAAATGTTACATATTTAGATTCTACAGGAAAAAAACAAGTCAATTTCGTCTGAAACATTTTTTTGTCAGATACTTCCATGATGAGATATAACAGTTTGAAGTTTCGAGTTGTAGGTACTTGAAGCTCTCGGAAATAGCGTTATGGAATTATACGCGCTCGAGTCCTTTGCTTATTCGTGAAGAAATAAAATGTACTTTAAATTAAATGTTCAAAATGTCCACCACGGGCTTGTAAACATTTATTTACTCGAAACATCAAAGTTGTTCTAACATTTTTTAACATTTCGGGAGTCACTGAAGCGCAAGCGTCACGTATTCTTTGTTTCATATCCTCTTTTGTCGTCGGTAGGTTCAAACATAACTTTGTCCTTTACATATCCCCATAAGAAAAAATTTAATGGTGTTAAATCGGGGGATCGAGGAGGCCATTGACGAGGTCCCCCACGACCTATCCATTTGTTCCCAAATTTTTCGTTGAAAAATTGCCTGGTGATGATTGCAAAATGTGGAGGAGCGCCGTCTTGTTGGAACCACATTTCTCTTCTAACGTGCAGTGGCACATCTTCCAAAAGCGCAGGCAAATGATTTTTTAATAAGTCACAATAACTTGCAGATGTTACAGTTTCTTGAAAAAAATAAGGTCCAATCACAAAATCTCCTATTAGGCCACACCAAACATTTAAAGACCATCGATGTTGAAAGGGAACACATCGCATCCAATTTGGGTTTTCCACGGCCCAATAATGCAGATTATGTCTATTTACATGCCCTGAATTCATAAAAGTGGCCTCATCGGAAAAAAGTATTTTGCACAAAAAGTCATATTCCACAACACCCTGCAGCCACTCACAAAATCGTACGCGGTGATCGTAATCTGCTATCGAAAGCTCTTGTGATAAAACCATGCGATATGGATGATACTTTTGCCGTTTCAAAATTCGTTGAATCGATGAACGACTAATATGTGATGTTTGTGCAAGTGTACGTTGACTAATATGAGGATTTAATGTAATTGCAGCAAGAATACTGGCACTATTATTTTCATTAGCGACAGCTTTAGGTTTATTGCGAGTTTTTTTACACAATTCACCGTGCCCGCGAAGTCGCATTTCTAAATTATGAAATGTTGGGTGACATTTTTTGATCCCATAACGTTAAAAAAACATCACTGCTGCACGCCGATAATTTTTTTGGCATTCACCTAGCGTTAATAACATATTCACTTCTGTGTCAAAAGTAGCCACAATCACAATGTTACTGCTTGAATAACAGCTCTAAACTGAAAACGTTTTCATAGATAAATAAGTCAAACTCAAGAATTGTAAATATTATTGTTTGTGTTTCTTCATGAATAAGCAATGGACTCAAGCGCGTATAATTCCATAACGCTATTTCCGAGCGCTTCAAGTACCTACAACTCGAAACTTCAAACTGTTATATCTCATCATGGAAGTATCTGACAAAAAAATGTTTCAGACAAAATTGACTTGTTTTTTCCGGTAGAATCTAAATATGTAACATTTTATAGGGGGTTCCATTTAAAATTACAAAGGTACCTCCCCTCCCCCGTTAAAGGGGAAGGGAGGCCACTTCACGTTTATGTAGTCAGAAATGCCCTCCAGTTCCATGCAATTTAAGACTAAGAACTTTAAAATCGATGGCATAGTTTTCGAGATATTGAGCTGTTCAGAGTTATGTGGGCCACCCTGTATAATAACCGGTAATTATACATAATCACCGGATTAATCACATTTACCGTAACATATACACCGTTCATGGACCGAATTAATTTTTTGAAGAAAATATGGCATCTCGAAAGGATCGCGTTAATAATTGGAAGAGAAAGAATCTCGGTGGGTTTTGCCTAACCGTTCTTTTCCTTGTTTCCGGCCGCGTTTCATGCATAATAATTCATCGCGGCTCGACGAGTTATTATCCGAAAAACTTGGTCTCGAGTTTCTCAGACGTGTCGCGAATGGCTCGCACGTCGCACGGTTCTCTCCCGTCGCCATGCCGTTTACCGCGGTAATGCGACGTCGTTAGGGAAAGAAAAGATTACGTTACAAAATGCATGCAATTCATCCTGCCTCGTTTTGCATAAGAGATAATTGCGATTCTCGTTGTTTCAACGACTCCCGACAGCGATTTCGAGGCGGGCTAACAACCCAAGACTCCTCTTGCGTTTTCTTGTACGAAAACCATTAAACAAACACTGTCGGCCGAGACATTCTCGCTCGAAAACTATCGCTTTCGTTCTCTATCGAACTAAACAGTTTTAGAGCACTGACAAAATTACTGATAGAATTTTAACGCTAAACCTACCAAGCATTAAAACTATCGGATAATGTTACCTTATAAAAATGGCAACCCTAGATTTATTCAGATTGTCTGTCATTTCTAATATAATAAATGCTTGACCAAGGAAATTTATTCCATTATTTTACATAAACGAAACTTTCCAATTTCAATAATTGCAAAATATAAAACCGCTCATTTGACCGTGGTAGGTTTAGTGTTAATAGGCGGAAGGAACTCTTATTTGATTTCATTTTTGACAATAAATAATATTGCATCTGCAGTTTTATAAATTAGACTCATACGCGCTCTCGTTCTCCATTGAACCAACGAATTTTAGAGCTCTGACAAAATTACTGATATATTAACAGGATGAAGAAATTCCAATGCAATTTCACCTTTAACAAATCATTTCCACTTCTATTAATCAAACTCACGCGTTCGATCTTTCTCCGCTGAATCACTCGGTTTTCGAGCATTAACAAAATTACTGACAGTATTTTAATATGATGAAGAAACTCTTGTTTGATTTCAAACTTTGACAATAAATCATATAATATTCCCACTTCTATAAATCAAACTTACACGCTCTCTCATTCTCTGTCAAATCACTCAATCTTGGAGCACTGACAAAATGGCTGACAGGATGTTAATAGTCCGAAGCAATTCCTATCTAATTTCAACATCGACAAATCATGTTACATTTTCATTTCTGTAAATCAAACGTACACGCTTTCATCGTCGAGCCACTAAATTTTATAATACCGACAAAATTGCCGATCCTAATAAAATGAAGAAACTTCTACGCAATTTCAATCTTGAAAAATCGCAGATCCTGAATCTCACTCCTTCGAGCAGGTTGCAGCCCAGATAATCCCTAGCGCAGGTGCACAAGGGCTGCGAAGTTGAAAAATAGTAGTGCGTCGCTGGATTCGATAAGTCGACGGAATATTGGTCGTGGTATTGAGTCAGAGCCACTATACATTAACATATTTAATGGTACTCGAGGAGCGCTCGCACCGGCAACGAGACGGACATCGTTGAACATCGATGCGTTTGTGTGTTCTCGCGCGCGCGCGCGCACACGTTTCTCTCCCCGTTTCTCCTGGTCCCTCACAATCTCTCTCTCTTTCTCTCTCTCTCTCTCTCTCTCTCTCTCTCTCTCTCTCTCTCTCGCGTGCGCGCGCTGTTTCTCTCTCCGGTTAACTAGGCGGCAGTGTCGCTAGCGCAGGTCGACTGGTGTGCACGTGCACCGATATGCACAGGCACGCACACACCGAGAGACGCATGCGCAAACTATGCACTCGACGAGTCATTGACCCGCGTATAAAACACTCACACGAGCATGTTAGCACCTACACACAGAGACCGGCGAAACGCGCGCAAGCTCGCTTCGAGACCGCTGCACTGTGCGCCGCGAAATGCACCGTTTTCTGGACAAAAATCCACAACTTCTCCCTCCCTCACCCTCACCCCCCCCTCTCTCTCTCTCTCTCTCGTCTTTCAAATCGAGAAATCTGCTCAACATCGTTTGTTGAGTTTGTCGATTTTCTCACTCAAGAAATTCAGTCGTCGCGGCCTTGGAATTGATTTCAAACAACCAACGACGTAAAATTTGCGAAAAATCTGCTCTCTTTTGAAACTGTACACTGCAAACGATTAAAAATTGTGAAAATTGCAGTTGCCAGCCATTAATACAGTTCCAGACGGTACTTTCCTCCGTATATCGATTATAATCGTTGGAACCTCATTTTTACATTGTATTGTAAAAAGTAATCGTTCCTATTTCGTTCGTGATTACAGTATTCAGAAATCTGCTCAGCATCGTTTGTGAGTTTGTCGATTTTTTCACTCAAGAAATTCAGTCGTCGCGGCCTTGGAATTGATTTCAAACAACCAACGACGTAAAATTTGCGAAAAATCTGCTCTCTTTTGAAACTGTACACTGCAAACGATTGAAAATTGTGAAAATTGCAGTTGCCAGCCATTAATACAGTTCCAGACGGTACTTTCCTCCGTATATCGATTATAATCGCTGGAACCTCATTTGAACATTGTATTGTAAAAGGTAATCGTTCCTATTTCGTTCGTGACTCCAGTAATCAGATGCAGTTTCTTTCAAAATTTTCTACGCATCTAGCGAACTGCTGATAATCAACCTAGTTTACCAAAAAGACTCCAGTCGCTTGGTCCAATTTGAACAAGTTAAGCGCCACGCCGCCAAGTGACAAAGTTCCAAGAAATCGAATCAATTGTTTAACGAAACCGGTAACTGATAAGAAGACTGCGGATTTGATGCATTTATAACAAAAATCTGCTGGTCAAATATGAAACTATAAAGACGCTAGAAGAACCGAGTGGTACTGGTTACATTATTTTCAACTCGTTAAAAATATTGAAAGAGAAAATGGATATTTACATAACTACCGTTTCTTACAATTGACTTGGACAATTTATATTTTGCATAAAGATCCGCAGTCTACTGATACGTCAAGATTCATTATAGTCGCTGTTTTTTTTTAACTTTCTTCTAATTCGTAGGTCCAAACAAAATTTTGATTTGCTCCGTCTGCCATACTACGAAATAAAGTTGAGATCTGGTAAAAGAATTGTGTCACGTCACACGTCAGTTCACTGACGTGGCAGTGAACGTGTTAAAGAAATTTATCTTGACCTGACAAACTACATACTGAATTTTCTTACATCGTTCAATTATATCCCAGTACGATATGTACCTGCCATATGCATTTGTAATTGAATCCTCTACCAACTGTTTTCCAATTCCATGTCGATGAATACGAACGTTTAAATATTAAACGATAATTTAACGGGATATGATTTGTTGATATTGGCGAATGAGTTCTTCAATTTTTTTTGTGGAGGAACGACAGGACACGGTGCGCCGACCGACAGGCTGCAGCCGCTGCCGGTGCACTGCACTGCAGTTGCAGCATTGCACAACGCGGGATCGTGTGTTCGCGGGGATTGTGTTCCCCGCTGGTTATTATTATTACGTGCAGAGGGACAGAGGAGAAGAGAGAGAGTGAGAATGAGAGAGAAAGAGAGACGCGAAAAGCGCGTGCTCGCGCTTGGGAAACTCTTCGCGCAGAGCGTCAAGCTTCGGAGAGGACAGGTCCTCCGAATACTTTTTGCTTTTCTGGCCAACGTTCCGCACTCTCTTTCCCTTCCTCTTTCTCCTTCTCTTTCTATTTCTCTTGCGCTTTCTCTTGCTCTTTCTCTTGCCTCTTTCTCTTTCTTCTTCTCTTTCTCTTGCCTCTTTTCTGCTTTTGCTTCTGTGACTACTCTCGCGGTCTTCGTCTTCTGCTTCTTCTCCGAGTCGTTGACTTCGTCCTCTCCGCGATCGATATTTTAACCTTCGAATCAAATTATTTCATTCGGACCACTCCGCTCCGCTCCGGCTGCCACCGCCTCCTCTTTCTCTCGATCTCTCTCTCCCTCGATCTCTCTTTCTGTCGATCCTGATCTCGCGCTCGATCTCGCACTCGATCTCTCGCGCGCGCTTGGCCACCGTTGCTACGTGCCGGAACAATTATTTTTAACGTGTCGCTGCGACCAAGATTATTGGACCACGGCTCTTTTCGCGTTTACTCCGGTAACGAGATTGCGTTCGATCTTCAATGATTTTGTGAGATGACTGAAAAGATTTTCCCAATTTTAAGATAAAACGTTCTGAACGCTTTTTATTTATCGGTAATTTTTCAATTGTATTTTTAAAGCCATAGATCAGAGGTTCGGGATTTCACGATGCGTTATTCGATAGTGATAAATTCAATAAGTTTGTGGAATTTGTGTAATGCACAATACTTCTGTATACTCGTCTGAAATGATTATTTAACACGTCAAACGCGGAGCGATTTTGTCCCGCTTCCCATTTCACTGTTTATTTAAGCTGAAATACAAAAATATGCACTTTGCATCAGCGAAGCCCCTTGCTTACATCGTTTAATCCGTTTCAATCAAATGTATTAATACAGTGTGAGCATTATTTAATATTATATGAATTATAGGACTGGCATAGCTTTTAACATGTTAAAAAGAATTTATTGAATTTCTGTCACACACAGCTCGGTCATTGAAAAGCTTATTAGCAGACTTCCGGTAGATAATGTGTTAAAATAACAGTTTCGTTAGTCTGAAAATTGTATATACAATCATCACCATTGTTGATAGTTTCCCAACGTTTTACAAAGCTGGATGGATGTTCTTTCGAAAATAGATGGGATCATCCAATCGAACGAAGATTTTATTCGTAGAATAGAAAAACCAATTATCTACGCGATGACAGTAGATTGATAAAACTACAACCGTGTCCTTAACAATTTCCTGTTTCATCCGCTTATTTCAGGCGTTAATGCATAAAATCCACAGTCTATTAACCTTTAGATGGCCGGTGCGCGGTCACTATAGTGGCCCAAGGTAGACAGCTATTTAATGTTGCATGTATAATTTTGAAAATCTCCAATATTTGCCATGCTGTTCAGGGCCGGACCCACTGCTATAGCAATGTTGAACACTTTGAGGAGCATTTCAAGAAATTCGGGACGTTGTGTTCCTCTCGACCAGGGCTGTGCAGTCAGAGTCGGAGTCGAAGTCGTGGAGTCGGAGTCGGAATCGGAGTCGGAGTTGTGGAGTGGGAGTCGTGGAGTCGGAGTCGGAGTTGTGGAGTGGGAATGGTGGAGTCGGAGTTGTGGAGTGGGAATCGTGGAGTCGGAGTTGTGGAGACGGAGTCGGAGTTGTGGATTCGTGGAGTCGGAATCGGGGTTGTGGAGTGGGAATCGTGGAATCGGAGTCGTGGAGTCGGAGTCGGAATCGGAGTCGGAGTTGTCGAGTGGGAGTCGTGGAGTCGGAGTCGGAGTTGTGGAGTGGGAATCGTGGAGTCGGAGTTGTGGAGACGGAGTCGGAGTTGTGGATTCGTGGAGTCGGAATCGGGGTTGTGGAGTGGGAATCGTGGAATCGGAGTCGTGGAGTCGGAGTCGGGGTTGTGGAGTGGGAATCGTGGAGTCGGAGTCGTGAAGTCGGAGTCGGAGTTGTGGACTGGGAATCGTGGAGTCGGAGTTGTGGAGACGGAGTCGGAGTTGTGGATTCGTGGAGTCGGAGTCGGGGTTGTGGTGTAGGGAATCGTGGAATCGGAGTCGTGGAGTCGGAGGCGGAGTTGTGGATTCGTGGAGTCGGAGTCGGGGTTGTGGAGTGGAAATCGTGGAATCGGATTCGTGAAGTCGGAGTCGGAGTTGTGGAGTGGGAGTCGTGGAGTCGGAGTCGTGGAGTCGGAGGAAAAAAGAAAAGAGGAGTTGGAGTCAGAGTCGAAGTTATGAATTTTATCAACCGATTCCGCAGCTCTGTTGTCGACTAATAAAATTATGTGTGGACAACCAGTTTGTTCAAATTCAAACACGAGCTGGGCGACATTTAAAGAGCTTGGAATCAAAGATTTCTTTCAAACTTCGACAGCGACGCGTGGGTCTGTTCAGACCCAGAGTATTAAAATTGTTATTTATATTTATTGCTATTTATTTCTATTGCTATTTTAATAATAAGTAACTTTTTAGCGATTAAATGGAATTAATGAAATGTTATATTTGGGAACATCGGAAAGAATACTGGTTCCACAAGACAAATATGTTTAAAAAAATTAGTGAATAATGCTGTGAATGGTCTTGGCTAATATTAATTTTATAGTTGTGTAAATGGTCCGCTGTTCAAAGGTTAATTAAAACGATTCAACGGCGTGGTAAGTGCGGTTCGTTAAATTTGTCCAGGAAAATGTAAATGTTCAACGAGTTCCGCGATTCATTTTAGGTTGAAGCATCGTCTCTTTAGCCAGCGCGAAGTCTCGCGGCGAGAATCATGTGTCCCATTTGCGAAAACATGGCCGATTAAGGAATTGCGCGGCCGGGGTTAACCGCCGCGACTCAGCTTTAATTGGTGGTGAACGTAACGCTTCTGTGGCGCTCTAACTCTATTATTTCAATATCTATCGCGCGCCATAATACCACCAGCCGCTACTCAACAACAACAAACAACAAACCAGCTCTACGAAAACTAGTCGGAACTGGTCGACGTCATTATTCGAGAATCAATTAAATCCGGGAGATTGTGGGAAGAGATTGCGAAACGACTACGAAACTGTTACATTGCTCCACCATTTTTCTGGGTAAGTCTCGAATATCAGGATCCCACGAAAGGCAATTTAGCCAACCACGCGTCCCTAATCTGTCGCCAACATGACAATCGAAATACTCAAATCATCAAACATGTCTAAATGTTCGTGCGCGTTTCCTCGCTTCTGTCTTTAAACATTATTTAAACATGTTTAAGGGTACATAGTATGATACAAAACCATACTATTGTATTCGGAAGAATCTATAGAATCATTCTGCGCAAGAACAATTCGTATAGCTAGTGCGGTTGAAGCAGAAAAAAAATTCTCAAAGTTCAACGTACGACGTTTTCTTTAAAATTAAATTACTCTTGTATACGTTAAGTCTTTAAATATTATTTAAACATGTTGGAGGACTCGTAAAATAATTAAGAAATATACCATTCTATTCGGAAGAATCTATAGAATCGATCTACGTAAGAATCATTCATATAGCTTGTGTGGTTTGAGCAGGAGTAATTCTCAAAGTTCAAAATATCACGTTTTCTTTCAAACTAAATTACTCAAAGACCTAGCACTTTCTGTCTTGAAAAATTATTTAAACATGTTGAAAGGTTCATAATTTTGTAAAAAAAAATATACTGTTGTATTCAGGAGAGAAAAAATTCTCAAAGTCCAACACACAACGTCTTCTTCAAAATTAAATTACTCTAGTGTACATTATGTATTTAAATATTATTTATACATGTCGGAGGGCTCGTAAAATAATTAAAAAATATACCATTCTATTCGGGAGAATCTATAGAATCGATCGATGCATAAATCGTTCATCTAGCTTTTGTGGTTATTGTATTAAAAATTCTCAAACCTAAAGTTGGTCAGCATAATCGACGATCACACCTTTGAGTGACAATGCCAGTCGCGATTTTCGAGAAATTTGTGGGCGATCGAGAAGAAAGAAGGGAGCGCGAGAGATGAAGAGAGAAGGGGGGCGCCCGGTAAGAAGCCAGGGGTACCAGAGGGACCAGGGGCCCACACGAAAACGGCCGCGCGGAGCAGCAGTATAGTTGTTGACTCGCTGACTGACTAAACTAATGACATCGTTACTGACTGGCCTGGCCTTATGCTGCCCCCTCGCTCGTTCTCCTCTCTCCTTCTCTCTGTCGGTGCCCCCTCTCTTTTTCTCCGCGGCTCTCGTTCACCGTCGGGGCACAGTGTGCAGCACACGGACGCGGCTGCACACCGATGCACTTTCACGCGGCCGCGCATTGAGCACAGACTGCGATCACTGCCGGAGTTCAACGATCCATCGGCTCGTCCCCCCCTCCCTCACTCTCTCTCTCTCTCTCTCTCTCTCTCCTTTCTCTCTCGGGCCTCTCCCGCCCCCTTCGACGCAAAACCGAACCCCTACCACGCCGAAAGCGAGCACTCGGTGTGTCTCATAAACGTTTCGTGCCGCTTTCGGCCCTCCCCGATCTACCCAACCTCCCCTAGGGCATGGACACCGTTCCACAACCACTGAAAACGCACCCCCGATTTCCCAGAATGCCATTTTTTCGATTAACCTTTCACCGGTTGGGCGATACGTGGTTGACCCCTTTAACAGCAAGTGGAAAACAAAGAATTAGTCAAACTGAACTTAAGAGAGATTGTGTCTATCTAAAAACACAAATTAATTATGTACGTGCCGTTATTTAGATTTCTAACCTATAATACGTATATTCGGGAAAGTCGGAACTTCTCTGCGACAATATCTTTTTTTATATTTTACAAGTGGAAATATTTTATCGAACACGTTAATTTCGGAGAATTTAGCAAAATTCTAATTTTGATTCGGATAGACTCTGAATAATTCTAATTTAACAAAATATCAAAGTTGTCGACGTCACGAGAGTACGGATTTAATTAACACTAAACCTACCACAGTCAAATTGACCGGTTTTCTATTTCGCAATTATTGTAATTAGAAAAGCAAATTTTATAGGAAATGACTGAATTGACTTTTTTGTTTAAGCGAATATTGTGATGGAAACGGTACAAAGTTTAAATAAATTCAATCTTCTCACTTGTTTAGGGTGTTTCACTTTTTTATGTTTTGTGCTTGGTAAATTTAGTTTAGAAACATTTTATCGACCACGTTAATTTCGGAGAATTTAGCAAAATTCTAATTTTGATTCGGATAGACTCTAAATAATTCTAATTTAACAAAAAATCAAAGTTGTCGACGTCACGAGAGTACGGATTTAATTAACACTAAACCTACCACAGTCAAATTGACCGGTTTTCTATTTCGCAATTATTGTAATTATAAAAGCAAATTTTATAGGAAATGACTAAACTGACTTCTTTGTTTAAGCGAATATTGTGATGGAAACGGTACAAAGTTTAAATAAATTCAATCTTCTCACTTGCTTAGGGTGTTTTACTTTTGTATGTTTTGTGCTTGGGTTAATACCTTGAGATGTTCGATATCTTCGTCAGAAGTTTGACTCGATTCTGGCTACAACAGGTGTGTAGTCATAAATTCGATGCGCTAAACACACGCGAAACAGGGTGTAAAGGGGGAGGTGTAGTTCCGAGCTATTATTAACCCTTTTCGGACGGATCTCGCGATCAAGCTTTTACTGAATAGCGTCGAACGTGTCAGGACTGCGTGTCTCTGCGATAAAACCGACAATTTCGCGAACACCAGATCTCGACAACAGTTTCTCTTTAATGGATTGTCTACTTGGTGGTAGCTAAATGATGGTAAAATAGTTCATAGCTAAATATTTCTCAACAGGTTATTTTTAGCAGAAAAAAAAAAGATTTTTTTAACTGCCTTTTAATGTGGCGCAGTTATTGAAAATCCTATTAACACAATATCTACGGGCAATCATTTCCTAATTTATAAAACTCTATGATCCATGGTTAAGAACTTTTTTAGCAACAGCAATTTCAATCGTGAACCTACATCTGACCTCCAGTAACGTAACTTAATTGTTTTACTTAGGATTAATATATAAAATACGATTTTGAAGCTTCTTGCTGGTACAGAACAACTACTGGAAATCGTGTTAACAGACTTCCGGTAGATACACCATTAATTCAACCAATGATTCTTTCGAGACTTCTATATTACACTAAATGAAATTGCTGTTCCCTACTTTCTTTCAAAAAAAAAGGTGTTTCGGAAACCACCGTAATAAACAGTAGGTGGCGCTGAAAACTAGGCTGAAAAATTAGGGCGATAGTGGAGAGTGGACAAAATGAAAGAAGGGGGAGAGTGGAAGAATGGGGAGAATGGTAAAATGGATTTGAAACCCTGTGGGGACTAAATATCAGTACCTATATCCAACTTTCTTTCAAAAATACTAATTCATTCTATTACTATTTTACAAATCGTAATTAAACTAGTCAATGCATTAAAGCACAAATTGATTTACAATATCTGAAATAATAATTCCCCGTCTCAAGTAACTGAGATACGGGACACTCGAAGAGAGCATCATAGAGATCAGTCATTTAATTTGAAAGGGTTTAAACTTCGTCGAAAGCATCATGTAACCAATGATCGATTCGATTACGCGAATATCGACACTCGCGTACACTTCCCACCCCTTTCTGGCACAACCAACGAGATCCAAGCGTGCTCCGAGCAAACGAATTCAATTCGAAAGAGAGCACTCGCCGGGAAATCGATAAATAGAAGGAGAGTTCGGTCGATGATCGATCCTGCAAGGGCTGCAGAGGAGAAGGGTGTGCTCTGTAACTGGCACACCGATGCGCAACGTTACTAGGACACCGTTGTCTATTTAGCATACCTACGCCCACGCGGTTTCGGATCGGATACACGATCGACCGGCTCGATAAAGCTCGCGCACCGGACATTCCAGTCGTCGAACGAAACTGCATCGATGCATTGGCCGCATCCTTCTCGCGGATGCGGTTCTCGGTCGATTGCGTACACGTGCACCCACATGTCCCGTACGTTCTTTCTCTCTCTTTCTTTTTTCTGTCGCTCTCTCTCCCTCTCTCTTATTTGGTTTCTCGAGAGAGAGAGAGAGAGAGAGAGAGAGAGAGAGAGAGAGAGAGAGAGATTGCTCTCGCGCGAGCAAACGCGCAGAACTGCCTCGCTAATAGAGGAGAGACGATCGGTAGGGATGGGATCAAGTTCAAAATGCAATGCGAAGAATCTGAAGCAACTCCAATAACCAGCTTTCATTTTCTCAATGAAACCTATTCGAAACCAGTTGCGACGAGAACATAGTCTCCGGATTTGATGCATTCATAACAAAATTGGATATATGAACTTTAAAATTGTCTAATACTTATAATATTAATACTTATAATATTAATACTTATAATATTTATAATATTAATGCTTATAATACTTATAATATTAATACTTATAATACTTATAATATTAATACTTATAATACTTATAATATTCGAGCACAATGTAGCACAAACTTAACGCAACTCAGCGCAACTGTTGAAATTATTTATTTCGACAAGTGGGGGGCTAACTTCTAGGAGGTTAATAAGAAAGCAGGTGTAATGACTATGCGGGAGGGTGGCCCAGTAGTTTTCGATCTCGAGCACCTGGCCACCCCCCTGTAGCTTACGGTAGGTCACCGGGGGGTTTTAGTGGGTAGTCCCTTGGGCCGATTAGGCCTAATCCCCAGGGGGGACAGGGTATGCACAATACATTTCCCCGCGTAAAAAAAAAAAAAAGATGTCACGATTGTGATGGAGCATTAATCTTCCTCCTAAGAAGATAATAAGAGATCTACAGCAGGTTTAAGGAGGTACACTATGCGATTTTACAATGATTGTGATGGAGTAGCGTGGATGTGTTGTTTCGATTTGTTGAAATAGTTCATTGATATCGAATCGTTCGAAATTTGAAGTGGTGGGCTAACTTCTAAGAGGTTAATAAGAAAGCAGGTATATTGATTGTGATGGATCATTAATCTTCCTCCTAAGAAGATAATAAGAGATCTACAGCAGGTTTAAGGAGATGCACTATGCAATTTTACAATGATTGTGATGGAGTAGAGTGGATGTGTTGTTTCGATTTGTTGAAATAGTTCATTGATATCGAATCGTTCGAGGCTTGAAGTGGGGGGCTAACTTCTAGGAGGTTAATAAGAAAGCAGGTATATTGATTGTGATGCAGCACTAATCTGCCTCCCAAGAAGATGATAAGAGATCTACAGCAGGTGATGCACTATACGTAATTTTACAATGATTGTGATGGAGTAGCGTGGATGTGTTGTTTCGATTTGTTGAAATAGTTCATTGATAACGTGTGGTTCGAAGCTTGAAGTGGGTGGCTAACTTCTAGGAGGTTAATAAGAAAGCAGGTATAATGATTGTGATGCAGCACTAATCTTCCTCTCAAGGAGATAATAAGAGATTTACAGCAGGTTTAAGGTGATGCACTACGCAATTTTACAATGATTGTGATGGAGTAGCGTGGATGTGTTGTTTCGATTTGTTGAAATAGTTCATTGATATCGAATCGTTCGAGATTTGAAGTGGGGAGCTAACTTCTAGGAGGTTAATAAGAAAGCAGGTATATTGATTGTGATGGAGCATTAATCTTCCTCCTAAGAAGATAATAAGAGATCTACAGCAGGTTTAAGGAGGTACACTATGCGATTTTACAATGATTGTGATGGAGTAGCGTGGATGTGTTGTTTCGATTTATTGAAACAGTTCATTGATATCGAATCGTTCGAAGCTTGAATCTACTTGCAAGGTACTCCATCCCATCGCTAAACGACGCCGGCGGTTTTCTTCGTGTGCAAACCGCGTGGCAACGCGTGTGCGTGATGCGGTTGTATGCGCGAGTCCCGTGGAACTCTCACTTTCGACGGTGTTCGAGCGACCACACGCACCGCACGCGCACGATGACGGACGCGTACTTTTGCGAGCACACGCACCGTCGAATTCGCACTTGTGCTAAACCCTCCTGAATTTTTGACGCTCTGGAAACGAGCAACAAATAGAGAGAGAGAGAGAGAGAAAGAGAGAGAGAGAGAGGGAGAGAGAGAGAGAGAGAGAGAGAGAGACTGCTGTAGTGTGGATGCTATTATCGTCATTATCTGCTAATTTATATACCGCAACGGAGGCTTCAACGACTGTCCAACTTGAACACTTTACATAATCATCTAGAGTTTATGTAAGTTACTTTCCATTTCTAACGAATAGACATCTCTGTGCTGATATTTTTTTAAACAACGCTATAACACATTATCTGCCAGCGATTATTTTATAATATTTTAAACCCTGCCATCCACAGCTAAAAATTCTGTAATAGCAACAGTAATTCTGCAACAACTATTTTAATCCCCGGACCAACCGCTAATAACGTAATCTATTGATTTCACTTGGAATTAATATGTAAAAGAGAACTTTCAAGCTTCTTCTTTGGTACACAATTATTGCATATTAATAGACTTCCGGCAGTTAACCTCTTCGCTTACAATATCGTGCGAGAGACCTTTATGAAGATTCTGAACAGAGTCTAATAAAGATGTATGTTATTAATTACCATTAAACTGTAACATAATTCTATTTTGTTGTTGTCAATGTACAGCCATTGGTGAACATACAGCAATAGATATAAATTTTCTCCCTTTTCTAAGAAATTATGAACCACAAAGAAATTCTAATCATTAAAACCGTAAAATAAATCGTAAGGCAAGGGGTTAAATTGTTAAGCAAGGGGTTAAATTGTTAAGAGCGTGCTATTAAACAGCGATTAATTCACACCGAATGTTACTTAAATCGATTGGTAAAAAGAACGTGTAGACACAGGTTCGACAGTAGCCTCGAACGAATCGAACAGAACGGAAACAAAAGTGATTGTGGAAATAGAACATAGCAGAAAACTGCGTATTCCGTCGCGTAGAAGCATGGACTCCGTCACCGACGAATAACATTTTATTGGCCGTTAAAACGATTAGCATAACGGCGTCGTCTATGGAACGTGGCTGATGAAACGGAATGAGGACGTTTCGACAGATAAGTCGCAGTTGGCCCTTATCTCGCTCGAAAATTACAACCAGAAGATCATCCTCGGTTACCATGATCGTCGCTTAGAAAACGACAGATCTTGTCTAGTTCCTCAAAATCGGATACGTTCATTTTTTCCGAAAATATTTTCTCCTACAAACTTTGTTAAACATACTACGAATTATAGACAAAATCTTTGCAATAATGATAGTAATAATAATAATAACAGCAAAGAATACGAGCAGGCAATGAAATCGAGAAAAAATGCGCCGTACGAGTTAAACGTGACAAAATAAAATTAACAAGAATTGTTGAATGATGAAGTTGTCGACTTTTTAATAGTAGAACTACCGAGAACTAAACGCGACTGACGCATATACATTTATAATATAACAAAAAGATTGCATTTATTCAGATTTCGTACAATTTTGATTTAAATAAAGTCACTCACATTAATATTCGGACACTCCTAAAAAGACGATAACATTTTTCATGTTGGACCATATGACTTGGATTTCTTTTTCTTTCTAAGAGTGTCCGAATATTAATAGGAGTGACTTTATGTACTTCCATAGACACGTTTACTAAAAAAATTACTCCGGAAAAAACTATTTATAATTTCAATATTTATAAAAGAAATAATAAGAAACCTAGTCAGTTCAACTGGTCCGTTCTAGTGTTAACTCCTTGACGTATCTTAACGAGTCAGACTCGCGATGAACATTTTAAACATTAAGAGATATGAATGTTAAGCGTTCCTTTTCAGACGAAATAAAATTGTATTCATTTATAATTAATATTTAAACATTGAAGTAAATATAGTCTATATATAGTCTAAGAGATATGAATGTTAAGCCTTCCTTTTTAGACGAAATAAAATTGTATTCAATTATAATTAATATTTAAGCACTGAAGTAAATATAGTCTATATATAGTCTAAAAGATATGAATGTTAAGCCTTCCTTTTTAGACGAAATAAAATTGTATTCATTTATAATTAATATTTCAACATTAAACTAAATATAGTCATAAAGAATATATAAATTTTCTTTCATTTTCTGCGACACTTTTGAGGTTAAAGACGTTCTAATCGCTGTAACCGCAAAGAAAGTGGCAAGGGCTTAAGAGTGTCCGAATACCAATGCGAGTGACTGTACATGCTGAACTGAATCTGACCCCTAAAAGGGTGGGTGTGTGAGATTGAGATCCGGAGCAGAGCATATGGAACAACTCGAAGGTCTCGACGGTATAACACGGTACAGTGTAGGAAGGTCGTGCACGAGAGGAGTTCGCCTAAATTTTTTCCTCCATCGAACTAGGAACATGGCCCACCCCCGCCGATGCCACCACCGTCGTTGAAACAGCTGTCGCGCGTGTTATGAGACAGCTTGTAGACATTTTGTCGAACGAGATTCCCCCCTCCCCCGAAAGTCGTTGGCAACGTCTACTCTTGGCGACGACTCGTCGAAACGGCCTGGGCTGGGCCGTAGAGGGACCGAAAGGGTGACCCAAGCGGGGTGGGGAGGAAGGGGGGGGGAAGTGATAGAATTTAATGCCCACGACGCGTCGTTTGATAAGATGGGCAATATATGTGCAATCATGGTGGTTATCGAGTCGTTACCACCGCGCCGTGCTGACCTTTAAGCGCGGGGGTCAATTCTGGACTGTGTTCCTCCGCCGTGCCCTCCCCCCAAGCCCCTAACCCGGCTGTTCGCGTACCAACATAGTTATTTTCTCATAACCGAGCGCGAGCGAGCCAATTGACACGCCTCCCTGAATTCCGTCACACTTTCGCCCGTCACGATTTTCGTGTGCTACCACCATCGCCCACTCATAGGATCAAGTTCACTATATGCGCGCGTTTAAACGATGGTACGAGACAATTTCTGTCAACGAGTCTCGCGCCTCGTGAATTTTCATCTCTGCTCGAGGACTAGGGAAAAGATACCTAATGGATGCGAAGAAGCCAAGAGGATGCGGGTCCGATTGCATATTATTAGACTGCGGATTTTTATGCAAGATAAAAATTGCAATATACAAGAGCTACTATTGGCTGGTGTATATGAAACGTCCGATATTAAAATGCTAATGGCTGAAAGCATTTACAGCAAGTAATATTATTACTGTCTACTGGATTGTCGCAGATCACTTCGAGGCATAACGCTGATCGTCAAGGTTCTATCTTCGATTTCAATTGAAATCTATCACTTCACTTTTCAATCATTTTAACAACTACTTGGGCCCCCTGGGCAATGTAGAATTTTGGGGCCCCCTAACCTCGACTAAATAACTTTCATGTTAGAAAAAATAAAACAATTGTAAAAACATCTACATATTTATTATTGCATAAAAAGTGAAATAAATTCTCTTTTATCCATGAAAACCTTTTACATAAAAATGCAAAATATTTGGTTTGTGTTCGGGGCCCCCTTTTGCTTGGGGCTCCGAGGATTTGGAAGTATAACGCTGATCCTTTTGAACAATTGAAATCTATCACTTCACTTTTCAATCATTTTGATTTCAACGTCTATCAATGCAGTGGCGCGTTGTGACTACTTGGGCCCCCTGGGCAAAGTAGAATTTCGGGGCCCCCTAACCTCGACTAAATAACTTTCATGTTAGAAAAAATAAAACAATTGTAAAAACATCTACATATTTATTATTGCATAAAAAGTGAAATAAATTCTCTTTCATCCATGAAAACTTTTTCCATAAAAATACAAAATATTTGTTTTGTGTTCGGGGCCCCCTTTTGCTTGGAGCTCCGAGGATTTGGAGGTATAACGCTGATCTTTTTGAACAATTGAAACTTCACTTTTCAATCACTTTGACTTTAACGTCTATCAATGCAGTGGCGCGTTATGACTACTTGGGCCCCCTGGGCAAAGTAGAATTTCGAGACCCCTAACACCAACTAAATAACTTTCACGTTAGAAAAAATAAAACAATTGTAAAAACATCTACATATATATTATTGCATAAAAAGTGAAATAAATTCTCTTTCGTTTGTGTTCGGGGCCCCGGGCATTTGCCCAAGTTGCCCATAGGGTAATACGCCACTGTATCAATGCGAATATCTATATGAGTGAGAAAACAGCATTTAACGATGACATTATGCGATATTTGGTGAGAATGTAGGACTAATCGATAGACTGCGGATTTTATGCACTTAATAGAGAAAATGGTGGAATTTAAAACAATAAATAGATTACAAAAATTTCAGGTTGTCAATACATCATTTTCAACTCTGTTTCCTACAATTGACGAAGCAGTATAGTAAGAAAAACTACAAAATGGAGACTCTTGTAAATCTAGAGGGATGTTTTAATTTTTGCAAGAGGGTTCTGCACAAGGATTGCTGGGACGTCGTCTTCCAAGCGAATCTGGAGAACGGGAATTTCGGGATGAAGAACACCGAATGCTTCGTTTATCGCGCGACTAATAAGGAAAAGGAGGATCACCGGATTTTATTCCTCCTGACAATCGTTTTAAGCCCTGTATCCAAGGCACGGTGTCGTAAAAAGATGGGAATCGAACTGGCCCGAAATTGAGCTTCTTTGAAAGAGCGCGGAGTGGAGTTTTACGGGTTCGATGCACCGGCGAGAAGATCTGCCTTGCTTAATTGAACGGTCAACAGTGGAATACGGATTTTTGCAATACCTTCGGATTTTTATTGCGAGGCCCAACCTCTCTACGCCTTATCGAGCGGGCAGTTCCAGATAGGTGAGAGAGACCTCTCTCTTTTTCTCTTTCTCTGTTTCTCTTCACTGGCTCTCGTGGGACAGTTGGCTTCGATCGAGCGAATGCAGAGAGCCGCCGAAAATAATTCAACGACATGCTCCGACGCGAAACGTCTAAATAAATGCATACTCGCTAGTCAACGACGACTTCCTTCCTACGAACGCCTCCGCGACTCCGCGAAACCATAATCCGCGTCCTTTCACTCGTGAAAAATCGCTAGGAAGCTTGCAAAATTTTCTATAGGCGCGAAAACTCGTTTATCCAACTGATCCCTCGAAAGAAAAACGAAATTTGCTAATTCCGGCTTTGACAATGGATATTGTTGCGACTTTTGCTACTTCGCGTTGTACGCCGCGGCGTACATATAAATTTTATTTAATGTGTATTCACAATAACTGTTGCACTTACAACTGTTACACTTATAACCGTTACACTTATAACCGTTACACTTATAACTGTTACACTTATAACTGTTACACTTATAACTGTTACACTTATAACTGTTACACTTATAGCTGTTACACTTATAGCTGTTACACTTATAACTGTAACACTTATAACTGTTACACTTATAACTGTTACACTTATAACTGTTACAATTATAACTGTTACAATTATAACTGTTACACTTATAACTGTTACACTTATAACTGTTACAATTATAACTGTTACAATTATAACTGTTACACTTATAACTGTTACACTTATAACTGTTACAAATATATTAATGCTGCCGTAACAATATTTATTGCAGGATGAGACAAGACACCTCTCAGTGATGGCGTCTGTGCCTCGTACTGACTCTGAGGAATATTTCAAAATTGATTATTAGACTCCGGACTTTTATGCATAATGTTGATAAATTTGTAAATGTAATGTAAATTTATGTAAATTTTGAGAAGTGAAAATTGTATAAAAATGAACGTTTTATTTTAATAATTTCAATCATTCTGAAATAAATAGTGTACTATAAATATTGATTATAGATAGTTAGATTTTTTGGTGTGATATATTTCCATGCATTATTTAAATGTTTTCTAGACTTTGAAGATAGGGGAAATATGAAAAAGTCTAAACGATCAACAGATTATTGTAACATTTTGAAATTGCAAGAAAATGCGTACAGTAACAAACATTAATAACATCTCTAGTTTATTTTCATCATAACAGATGTTCTAGCTTATTAACTGGTTCCTCAGTTTGGTTTTTGTAAAATAATCTACGAAATTTGGAATTTGCATAAAGATCCGCAGTCTACCTGTCCAAAACGTTTTATTAAAATTCCAAGGCCCCGAAAATTGGGACTTCATCGAGCGAATCAATTTATCCGATTGAATTTATTCGAACAGAGGCCCGTTTGCGCGTTCGATAATCATGAAATAAAGAATGTCGAATAGGTCATTCGGACCTCCTCTCATAGTTCCAGCGTTGGAAGATTCATCGAGTCAATTCTCTCGTGGCGGTTACCGTAAAAATGAATTTTTAAATCGGCCCGTCTATAGAACCGTTCGATCTCCGGATTCTTTGATCGAAGGACACCCCGTATATGAGCTGAGCCAATAAAATCGTGCAAACTTCATTTCACGAACGAACAGACCACGTCCAAAAGCTGCAAAAAAGGCGTGGCGATGTGTGCAGAATTTTAAGGCGATAAGAGCGCGACGGCTAGCGATAACCGAATGAAAATCCTCGTGGATCAGCCTTGTCCCCTAAATCTCGCGGCCGTGATCGTCCCCGTAAATCGCGCCAGCTCTTTTCATTGAAAACAATCTTGGGACACTCCGCACACGATCTCGTTGATTTATCGAGCCGTAAAATAATTAATTACTCGCTATAGCAGCTCTGGAAAATTTTTAGAGGAACCAAGATATTTTGCTATAATCTAGTAATCTAATAATATATTTTGATAAAAATCTAGTTGCTATAATATATGTTCGAATAAAGAAATCTATCGCGTCAACTTCCCTCTTTACAACTTTAATAATTCTGAAATAAAAAAATCAAACAGGTGATTTGAACAGCGATGGCAGGGTTTACGTAAAATAATTAATTACTCCCTGTAGCAGCTCTGGAAAATTTTTAGAGGAAACAAGATATTTTTCTCCAGGTTCTTGCAATGAATGGCGACAATTTTTGTTTGAATAAAAATCTAGTTGCTACAATATATGTTCGAATAAAGAAATCTATCGCGTCAACTTCCCTCTTTACAACTTTAATAATTCTGAAATAAAAAAATCAAACAGGTGATTTGAACAGCGATGGCAGGGTTTACGTAAAATAATTAATTACTCCCTGTAGCAGCTCTGGAAAATTTTTAGAGGAAACAAGATATTTTTCTCCAGGTTCTTGCAATGAATGGCGACAATTTTTGTTTGAATAAAAATCTAGTTGCTACAATATATGTTCGAATAAAGAAATCTATCGCGTCGACTTCCCTCTTTACAACTTTAATAATTCTGAAATAAAAAAAATCAAACAGGTGATTTGAACAGCGATGGCAGGGTTTACGTAAAATAATTAATTACTCGCTGTAGCAGCTCTGGAAAATTTTTAGAGGAAGCGAGATATTTTGCTCGAGGTTCTTGCAATCAATGGCGACAATTTTTGTTTGAATAAAAATCTAGTTGCTACAATATATGCTCGAATAAAGAAATCTATCGCGTCAACTTCCCTCTTTACAACTTCAATAATTCTGAAATAAAAAATCAAACAGGTGATTTGATCAGCGATGGTTTACTGTTAAGTTCGAATAAACGTAAAATCATGTCCCGTTTGAGTTATCCGTGCTCCTATTTTAAAGAGTACACGAATTTTTTAAAAGAAATGATTCCATTCGATTTTCCTTTTCCGGTGGAGGTATGAAAATTCGACGGAAAGATGACGACCGAACGAAAAACTATTCGGAAACGAATGCTATCCCAGGATCAAAGGAGAGGACGATCGAGAGGGGCGGATCGCGTTGTGCCACTCGTTTGGGAATGCCTGGTGGCTTTCGAGCGAGACTCGAAAAGAAACGGAACAGGTTCACCGAACCAGCGAGCGAGTTGCCCGAAAAACTGCACTGATCCGTAAATCATTTGGGAAACCGGGCCGAGTTGCACCGCGAGAGCCTTCCCATTCAGCTTGCTCGGCATATCTGCAACGAAATCGTTCGTCCTGTGCCACGATTCCGCGAAACTTTCGGCAGTACCATCGATCCGTTCAACGGGGATCTTGTTACCCGAATTCTGCACACTCCTAACTCCGTTGGGGAAACGATCCCTCTCGGGCTTCGATTGGCAATTTATAGGATGACCTAATTGAGACGACCTAGCTCCTTAAACCTGTGTACGACGAGTATAGTCGTCACAAAAAATCGAAGAGTCGCGTCTCTTTCAGGGAAACTGAGTCTAGTTTCAAACATTACTTATAAATCGAGCATTGCCAACAGAAAAATCAATGGGTAAATGGACTTGTACCACTTTTGCATTAAACAGGTTGATCTCTTTCAATTGGGTAAGCAGTGAACACGAGCTAGCTCTACTCTAGTAGCATCACAACGAAACTGTGGATCTTTGTGAAGAATAAAAATTGTTTGCCCTTGAAGCAATTTTGCATTAAACAGATCGATCTCTTTCAATTGGGTAAGCAGTAAACACGAGCTAGCTCTACTCTAGTAGCATCACAACAAAACTGTGGATCTTTGTGAAGAATAAAAATTGTTTGGACTTGTACCACTTTTGCATGAAACAGATCGATCTCTTTCAATTGAGTAACCAGTGAACACGACCTAGCTCTACTCTAGTAGCATCACAACGAAACTGTGGATCTTTGTGAAGAATAAAAATTGTTTCGATCGACTGTGAGAAGCATAAGATTAAAATTTCTTTCTTTAACGATTTTGATAAATTGAAAATAATATATCGACTTCCACAGATTATTTTAGTTTTTTTTACTGTCTTAAATTGCACCAACTTGTTTAATTAAGACGACCTAGCTCCTTAAACCTGTGTACGACGAGTATACTCGTCACGGAATCAAATTCACTATGCGCCGCTTACATTAAAAATTGTCTTAACTCATTGCGGGTCCGACGCAGTGTCGTCAGATCGCTGAAATCGAAGGGGAATACAACTTACCACCTCTCTGATGACCAGAGTAATATGTAACACGTTGCGCGGCACGTCACGTGACCAGTCTACGGTCTTAGTGGGGGACGTTGGCGTGTGCGCAGGAGTGGAATGGGATAGTGGAAGGGGAAAAGGAGGAGAGGAAAATCAACCCAGTTTTCGGTTGATCTGGCAACACTGGTCCGACGTGTGTTTTCTCTCTTTCATTTCACAGCTTGCTAAAACTGAATTGTATTCCCAAATGCGGCTTTCTTGCGTGGAACACGTCCGAGAGACACTGCAATTGTTGTTGCATACCATAAAATTACAGCATTACTAATGAATGTAATGTAAATCAGTAAAATAAGTTGGCGCAAGAACTAGATAAAGAAGACGAGCAAAGACAACTAAGCTGTGGTGAGTGTGAATGATAAAATATTTGAAACATTTTGTGACCCGGTTCAAAAACCGAGCGACGCAGCTGAGAGATTAGAAGAGAGGATGCATTTTAGAGCAACCAGACACTATTTCGAAATGCTACTCGCTTCGAAACACGCGTTTGGACGTCGGAAAACGATGTTCGAACCGATAGATCGGACTGTCCGATGAAAATCGTTCGAAACGATGGAACCATGTTGCAGGGCGTGGAAACGCGTTGTGATGGTTGCGTTTTTCGGAGCGTATCGTCCGCGGATGCTTGTAAAACCGCTCGTAAACGGCTAGTCTTCTCCGCTGGTCGTGACAGACGTCTCCATGCGGATCGCGAGACGAACGAGACAGCCACCCGACCAGTTTCCAAAAGCTGCCCAGCTGGAGGCAATAAACGTTCCCGCTGACACGATTATTGCAACGACGCCGACGGCCGACTATTAAAAGTTCCGTCGATGATGCATACGCCCGGCGAGATCGTAAAACGTTTGTTTACGAGACCAGAGATGCGATGTTCCCGCGATCCCGGGCTCATTAGGCCGGATAGAACAGCTCCGCGAGCTAGCGAACGAGCTAGCGAGAAGCTAACGCTCTCCCTCTCACTCTCTCTCTCTCTCTCTCTCTCTCTCTCTCTGCCCGACCCACGATTTATTTCTGTCGGATAAATCGATCGGGACGCCACCACTGCCCGATAGTTCCTCCCATTGCTATCGGCAACCCCGTGCGAATGCACTTTTGCGATTCGCAAATTTTTCAAACTACCTCTACGACGTTTCGCCTGCGAATCTCTGATCTTTAACGCGTTCATCGCACACTCGGCAATCATAAAAATTACACAAAATCAAAGAATTTTATTTACCAAAATAAAAACTGGCAAGTTTTCTGATATTAATTACCGTTTGAAACCTTTTCCATTTCGCAGAACGTAATCAATTTGGGTACAATATGTATAAATAATTCCGTCACCCAGATATGGGCGACATGGCGATCAAAGTGTTAACAAGTCTCTGGAAATCTCAAGCGAAAGTCTAACTTCACGGTTAACTGTACAGTTTTCATTGTCGAGGATTTCTTGAAAGTGCAAGCTCCGAGTGTCCCACCAGCCATTTTTGTTAATTCCTCTCTGTTGTGCCATTCAGTCGAATAAAGTGGACCACTGGACATTGAGGAAAGCAAAAGCTGTAATTCCTCCGGACAGAAAGAGCATCGTGTGGAAGTAAAAAATCGAAGAGTCGCTTCTTTTTCGGGGAAATTGAGTCTAGTTTCAAACATTACTTATAAATCGAGCATTGCTAAAAGAAAAATCAATGGGTAAATGGACTTGTAGCACTTATGCATTAAACAGATCGATCTCGTTCAATTGGGTAAGCAGTGAACACGAGCTAGCTCTACTGTAGTAGCATCACAACAAAACTGTGGATCTTTGTGAAGAATAAAAATTGTTTGGACTTGTACTACTTTTGCATTAAACAGGTCGATCTCTTTCAATTAGGTAAGCAGTGAACACGAGCTAGCTCTACTGTAGTAGCATCACAACAAAACTGTGGATCTTTGTGAAGAATAAAAATTGTTTGGACTTGCACCACTTTTGCATTAAACAGGTCGATCTCTATCAATTGAGTAAGCAGTGAACACGAGCTAGCTCTACTGTAGTAGCATCACAACGAAATTGTGGATCTTTGTGAAGAATAAAAATTGTTTGCCCTTGAAGCAATTTTGCATAAAACAGATCCATCTCTTTCAATTGGGTAAGCAGTGAACACGAGCTAGCTCTACTGTAGTAGCATCACAACGAAATTGTGGATCTTTGTGAAGAATAAAAATTGTTTGCACTTGAACCACTTTTGCATTAAACAGGTCGATCTTTTTCAATTGGGTAAGCAGTGAACACGAGCTAGCTCTACTGTAGTAGCATCACAACGAAACTGTGGATCTTTGTGAAGAATAAAAATTGTTTGGACTTGAACCACTTTTGCATTAAACAGGTCGATCTCTATCAATTGGGTAAGCAGTGAACACGAGCTAGCTCTACTGTAGTAGCATCACAACAAAACTGTGGATCTTTGTGAAGAATAAAAATTGTTTGGACTTGAACCACTTTTGCATTAAACAGGTCGATCTCTATCAATTGGGTAAGCAGTGAACACGAGCTAGCTCTACTGTAGTAGCATCACAACAAAACTGTGGATCTTTGTGAAGAATAAGAATTGTTTCGATCGACAGTGAGAAGCATAAGATTAAAATTTCTTTCTTTAACGAACTTGATAAAATGAAGATAATATATGGACTAATATAGATTGTTTTAGTTTTTTTACTGTCTTAAATTACACCAACTCGTTTTTTGTCGTAAATGTATAAAATCCGCAAAAGGTGCTAAATCGTCATTTCGATCGACTTTTCCGTGTTTCCGTTGGATGAACGCGTGCACCACGGTTCTTTCGGGTAGCTTCGGAGACACTTGGCTGCCGGCGATCTCTGTATCCTGTTTATATACCTATACCGAGGCTCTTACATGCCGGAGACCGCCTCGCGCCCGTACAGAAATAGCCTTAGAGCTCTCGATGCCGAGACGCGCGTTACGCGCTCTGTATCACCGTGCCGTAGCTCCTCGAAACAGGACAGCTCTCCTAGCTTTCCTCGCTTTCCTCGCTTTCCCCCATGGTCCTGCATCCTTTAACCCTCCTACGCAATCATTATTGTATCATGGATGCGCCACGGTGCCCGTCGCACAGTGTGACGAGCAATGGACAAAAGTCGAAAAACTGAAGTCTAAAATATATAGTTTGCTATATCTTAAAGTATTCATAGAAGAACGTAGATTTTAATACTATTTATAATATTGTTACGGCAGCGTGAATATTGAGAAGTCGTCGTAATGCCGTGATGAGCAACCCCTAAAGAATAATTGAAGATAGGGGTTGTCAACGAACTGTTGATCGTTGAACAAGAGAGAAAGACAGAATCGACAGCCGAGCAGAACAGACATATTCTGAAATCGTTATATTGATATAAAGTAATAAGAGTTGTATTGTAGATAAAGTGTGTTAATAAATATCTCGCGATGCCGCGGCGTACAACGCGAAGTAATAAAAGTCGCAACAATATTTATTAAATTTTCTAATTTCTTGTTAATAATTATGCTTGAAGTTTATCCCATTTTTTGGTGCAATGTCTTTAAACAAATGCCATTTCATAAATGTTTGTCTGATTAATTGGATTTTCACCAATTATGTTCAGTATCGTAAGACCTTCCAGACTGCAGGCTAACTTTTTTTACAATATTAACAATTTGTCTTAATATTTTATATTAAATGTTACCAAATTTGACTTGAGTTTTAAAAAAAAAGTACCGAAAAGAACCTCCGTGATTTTTGGTACATTAGTTGAGGACATATTAAACTTCAGGAATCATCAACTTCGAAGAGTCGAAGCTTCGGAAAAGTAACAGCCCTAGTTAGAACGTGCGAGAAAGAAACGAGAATTGGTAATTCACGCGTACTGAAGCGTCGAGCCCACGACACTCTGCGTTTCCGCTTTACTTTCTCGCATATTTCGAAGACTTTTCGGACACCGAGTAAGCTTAAATCAGCCGTTACACCGGGATGACAGATCGCGGGTCGCAATCGTCGCTAAACCAGCACAACCAAAAAGTCGGAGAAACCGGCAAACGAACCCGACGAAGAAAACGAAACAAACAGAAAATAAATTCGAGGGTAATAGAAAATCGAGAGAAATTGGAAAAATAAAAACTCCGGGCGGTTAGGCGTACCGAAGAGTAATGCTAAAGACTAAGCGCAAACAGAGGCAGGATCGGTGTTTGGCCAAAGAAAAAAAAGGAGGAGGAAGAAGAAGAAGTAGAAGTAGAAACCGAAAGGAAATTATAAGAAGAAGCAGAAGAAGAGGAAGAAGAAGAAGTAGAAGTAGAAACGGAAAGGAGATTAGAAGAAGAAGAAGCTGAAGCAGAAGAAGAGGAAGAAGAAGATGGGGAAGAGAGCTCTCCGGGGTCTCTTCACTTCTCTTTTATTCCCGGTGCGTATTCGTATGAACGGGCCAACGACAGAGACCGAATACCAGACGTCAGAGTGGTGGCTCTGGTGCGAATGTAGAGACATCCGATGACCGTATGCAAATCGCATCCTTGACTCGGCGAATGCAAGTACATAACACGGACGTGTACACTCCGTTAGGCGTTGGTGTATATACCTGCGTCAACGGGCCAATGACCGGCGCCGTATTCCTTTCTCTCTCTTTCTCTCTCTCTTTCTCTCTCTCTCTCTCTTCTCCATCTCTTTTTCTTTATTCCTCTCTCTCTCCACCTTCTGGCCAGCTCTTTCTCGCTCTGACTCTCTGGTTTCGTCTCTGTCCATCGACTGTTCGTCTCGCGACATCCACCTCTTTCTCTCTCTCTCTTTCTCTCTTTCTCTCTCTCTCTCTCTCTCTCTCTCTCTCTCTCTCTCTCTTTCTGTAGACTTTCTCTGTCGCTCCTCGACTCGGTTCGAGGCGAGGGGCACTCGAAACGAGCAATGGAAACTTTCTCCCTCGTTCGTGATATACAGGGTGGTCCCCGAGCAACTGGAACAGGTCGGACGCCTCTCCCACCGTAGCGATCCGAGAAATCAATGCACGGGACCTGCGGGCCAAACTGTTCGATCCGCACTCCGTTTTTCTTCTTAACGTTAAACCTACCGATCACTAGAGTCGCAATTGCGAAAAGGAAGAAATCTCGGGCAGTAGGGTCTTCACGATTTCATAAATTGTAAAATAAGGAATCGGATATTCCATCGTGGTGGGTTTAGTGTTAAAGAAAATATAAAAAGAAAAATCGGTTTTTGGAAAATGAAAGGATGCCGCATTATAGGTTAGAGTCGCAGTTGCGAAAAGGAAGGAAATCTCGGTCAGTAGGGTCCTCACGATTTCATGAATTGCAAAATAAGGAATCGGATATTCGATCATGGTAGGTTTAACATTATAGAAGATGTAAAAAGGAAAATAGATTTTTGGAAAATGAAAGGATGCCGCATTATAGGTTAGAGTCGCAGTTGCGAAAAGGAAAGAAATCTCGGTCAGTAGGGTCTTCACGATTTCATGAATTGTAAAATAAGGAATCGGATATTCGATCATGGTGGGTTTAGTGTTAAAGAAAATATAAAAAGAAAAATCGGTTTTTGGAAAATGAAAGGATACCGCATTATAGGTTAGAGTCGCAGTTGCGAAAAGGAAAGAAATCTCGGGCAGTAGAGTCTTCACGATTTCATGAATTGTAAAATAAGGAATCGGATATTCGATCATGGTAGGTTTAGCGTTAAAGAAGATGTAAAAAGGAAAATAGATTTTTGGAAAATGAAAGGACAGGATGCCGCGTTCCAGGTTAGAGTCGCAGCTGCGAAAAGGAAGGAAATCTCGGTCAGTAGGGTCTTCACGATTTCATGAATTGCAAAATAAGGAATCGGATATTCGATCATGGTAGGTTTAGCGTTAAAGAAGATGTAAAAAGGAAAATATATTTTTGGAAAATGAAAGGATGCCGCGTTCCAGGTTAGAGTCGCAGCTGCGAAAAGGAAGGAAAGAGCTCGGGCAGTGAACGGGCCCGGTAGCCGGGTAGCCGGTAGCCGGCCGACGGTTATGAAACCGCTGACAAAAACCGTCGAACCGATCGGTTTCGCAGCGACACAGAACAGAACAAGACAGGACAGGGCGGGCCTGGTGCGATATCGGCGAACAAATCGTGTCATTGTTCCAACGACGTCGAGCATTGTGCTTGCCGCGCTGTTCGTATTGAAAACGCGCTGCGTGTATCGGACCGAAGAAACTGGGACGGCAACAACCGCGATAACAAAGAAGCGAGTGCAACACGCGCGGCGCAACCATATTTTATGCACGGATGTATAATATAATATAATCATGGCCGCCGGGCGATAATCCTCGGAAAATAGACGCGACAAGCGTCTCGACCGAGACGATCCTCCGCGTTTCCACAAACGAATAGAATTGTGCGAAGCTCGACGAACATTTAGAAACTTTTGCTACATTCGCGATTGAACGTCAACCTTCTCTTTCAACTTTGTGACGTTCGAATAATTATGTTAACATTTTGAATTTGGTCCTTGCATTCGCATTAGGATTTACAAGACCGAATCGGGCGAAGATTTCAAATGAAATTTAATGAATATAATAATTTATACGTTTCTGTTGAACTGAGACACAAAATTCTATTTCGCTATTGTCGATTTTTAAACGGTAGTGATAACGATACGGAATAGAAATTTTGTTGCTCTTTTGTGAGCAGAGGCAAGACAAAATTTGTGTGAAATTGTACAATCCAGTTCATAGGAAATGTTAACACGTTGGCTGTCATGTCACCGATATATGGTTGGCGGAATTAATTATTCAGATTTCAAGATAAATTTTTACGTTAATATATTCATTGTACCAAATTTAATTAGTATCCAAAAAACGCAAGAAGTTTGAGGAACTACTCAGTGTCATACTTTGAACCTTTTCAATTTTTATTCCATTGAATAAATCACTCCGATTTTATGGAATTTTTGACGATTCGGTTTCTTTTTTTAGTTTTTCTAGTGTTAAATTGTCTTATTTAAATGTTTCTATTGTTGACCCATTTGACCAATTCATTTTTATCACAAGTCCATGAAATGCGCAGTCTACTTTAGTATTCTAAAACAACAGTACAAATTGTTATAATTTTCTTGCAAGCACTAGACCGGTGGATTTTATGTATTTATGGTAAAAATATATTAAATGCCATTTAAAACACAAGAAAGATTAAAATAATTTACGGATGACAATATCTTTTACACTTTAGCTTGTTAAAACGATTAAAGTATGAAATATCAATCTGGCTCCACTCTTCCGCAGTTGACGGATACAATTTTTATTTTGCATATAAAACAGCAATTTTACTAATCGCATCAATTTCCCAATTGACACGCTTTTATCAGCGCTTTTCAGACGTAAGCACTGTCTCCCGATGAGGTGGTTGTATCCTAACAAAATTAACGTAAACTAATTATAAGTTAGACACTAAGCCATATTGCAACATAACCATATATTGTATAATTTGTAATGTATACGCTATATAAACCTTATATGGTTTAAAGCAATAAATAAATAATAATAATAATAAATTTCCGAATCATATTTGTAGACCATATCTCATCTCAATTCTTTTTCAGAGCAGATTTTGTGTTCGAGGAAAGGCTGAAAATTTCTAAATTATTGAACGAAGGAACTGGAAAAGATATGGAGCTCTGCAGTAGAGTAATATTCGCCCTTATTACGTAGGACTCGAGAGAATGAGCCATCCTGTACATCTGTCCGACTGCCATCAGGCAACTGTCGTCTCCGCGAAACGGTTTCCCGGTTAGGCGAATTTCGCTGGAATTCCTAGCAGTGTGCTCGTCGTCTACGTGTCCCGTCCGGACAAGTTATTAACCATGAATTTGTTCCACGTCTACGAGGGAGAGAGAGGGAGAGAGGGGGGGGAGGAAGGGAGAGCTATGAGTCTCCCGTCTTTCACCCCATGAATAAGAAGCGTCTCGAACAAAAGACAACTTCTCCGCGCATTGTTCGGCGTGCACCTTGTGATTTTCAGACGACCCGTCTCTCCTCCCTCTCTCTCTCTCTCTCTTTATTTCTCTCTACCTCTGTCTCTGGTTCCTGCTATTCCCCATTTCGACGTGATTCGTCTTAAACGAGCCATTTGCATTCCTAGCCCTGGCCGAGAGAGCTGGTCTGATTTAAGCAACAGAATACGGCTTTTTTTCCTTCCTTTTTACTCGGCTAGCTCATTTTTCCATGTATTGGGAGAGCTCGAAAGACTTTGCAACATCCGCCAACCCATCTATTCTCAGTTCGTTTTAAAAGGTAACATCGATCGAAACGATTAGCAACGGACCGGCAATTCTACTCGACGTTATAGTTAAAGGTACACGAATTGTTCATGTAAAGTTTGTACAGTTTGACGAATCTATAGACTAGTGATCGAGTGATAAAACGTTTTTGAAGAAATCGAAAATCGTACTAGTCTTCCATAGACTTGATCAAATTTTGAATTGACGAATGTCGTCAGAAAAAGATCCTCCGTCGCGATCAACGGTGATTTATATCAGTGTCTCGAAAGTTGCGAAATATTACACAAACCTTTTATTAATTGGCAATAGTGGTAATACAGGGTGCACCTACGCGAAAAGGAGAATCGAAAATATAGAGAAACATTTTTTTGTAAGATGCTTCGTTTTCGAGATAATCGAATTCAAAGATTCAGCTAACGCGTCTGTGTATGGCTTACCTTTTCTACTTCCCGCAATCATCAATCCGCTTGAGCTATCGATCATTTCGCAATGAATGGACTCCGATTTTTATCATAATACGTGCTTGGACTAACAAATGTATTTAATTATTTTCCATAGAAACATCTATGTAATCTCAACAATTTTAAAATAAAGTTATAGAATATAGGGGAGAGTTGACGAATTTGGACCGGCGCATTGGGCCATCACCGTATATGTCCCGTTTTACACACACGTGCCCGTAATATAGTCAAAATACTTAGCTTTGATGTGTTGAATGCTGCTACATTCAATTGTAAAGCTAAGCATCTTTTCTATATTACGGGCATAAATTATATTATATTATATTACGGATAAATCGGTCATTTGAAGAAAATAAAAAGCGAAATAGAATTATATACAATTGTAAAGCTAAGCATTTTGTCTATATTACGGGCATAAATTATATTATATTATATTATATTATGGGCATAAATTATATTATATTATATTATATTATATTATATTATATTATATTATATTATATTATGGGCATAAATTATATTATATTATATTATATTATATTATGGGCATAAATTATATTATATTATATTACAGATAAATCGGTCATTTGAAGAAAATAAATAGCGATATTTAATTATATACAATTGTAAAGCTAAGCATTTTGTCTATATTACGGGCATAAATTATATTATATTATACTATATTATATTATATTATATTATGGGCATAAATTATATTATATTACATTATATTATGGGCATAAATTATATTATGGGCATAAATTATATTATAGGCATAAATTATATTATATTATATTATATTACGGGTAAATCGGTCATTTGAAGAAAAAGAATAGCGAAATAGAATTGTGTCCGAATTACAATTTTGAATTACAGCTCCTCATTTGTGTGATAAAATCCGCAGTCCCATAATTATTAAACTATGGATCTCCCGAATAATTTTAATAAGTCGAGCACATTCTCTTCTCAATCATTCTAAAATGTTCAACTTTGCCTAATCATTTCATCCGCGAACGCATAAAATGCGCAATCCGCTCATTACGAGCCCACACGCTCATCGTACCGGCATATTAGAAAGCTCGTTAAAATCGAACAGTCTTATTTGTTCCCATGTCGGATTCGCGAAATTAGAACGAGAGAGGGAACGCGCGGAGTCGAGAATAAGAATCGAACGAGAATCTCTCGTATACGAATTGCATAATAATGAAAAGAGGTTAATTAGAGAAGAGGTGGATATATCGGAGAGAAAAGTTTCGCGGTGTTTCGCACACACCCAATAGAGGCGGTTCTCGAGCCGCGTGGGGCAGGTCAGGCGTCCTCGGGCTCCGGGAATGATTCATTTTCGGAATGGGCTTCGTCGGGACATTCGCATGCGAATTGTGTCCGAGGGACCGGCACTTTACAGCCCCCCCCCCCCACTCCACTACTGAGTCCTCGTCGCCATTCCTTATTCCCCGGAAAATGAGGAAGCGAGAGGCGAAAGGAAATTTTGTTTTAAATTCGTTCTCTTGTTCGCAGCGCTGTGTCTACAAAAATCCAAAAATCCTCTGCTGCTCAAAATCCACTCGAAACTATATTCGAAATAAATTCTATATTTTTAGATTCACCGCGTCCACTCAACAGTCTGCGCGCCCTCTTTCCATTCTTTTGTATAATCTATGAACTGCTTCTTCGCTCTCTCGAATCACGACACGCGTGTACATAGAAATACAGCATTAACGAGTCTGTGTTTGTTTAATTAAGAATCATTAAATCTAACAAACTATTTGTCCCCGGAATTCGCATCTATCCCCGTTTACGTCTAAGACAAACATTTCACTTTTGAATCCTTCCCAAAGAAAAAGAACCGCAATTTTTCTGAATTTAATCCATAAAATTTTTATTTTGCGTCGATAACAATATTAAAGTGGAGACTCGAACAAGTATACTAGAATTTGTCAGATTCTGTCAAAGCAGAAAATAGCCCAGTGTAGCTAAGGCTTCTTTTTCTTTTTTTGGATACGGGATTGTACGAGATTTTGTATTTTCCGAAGCGGAGCATCGAAGTACCGCTGTTCCCTGAAAAATAAGTAGCACCCGCAGGATTAATATCGGATATTAAAATGGAATGCTCGAGTGTCCAGATAGGTAGAGGATTAATTAAACCTGGAGGGATATCGACTCTGTTCAGATAATTGCAGGCATATCTACTTCGACGATTTAATTGGGCTAATATTAACGATCGATTCTGAGAAAGATCTTGTTCCTAACACGTTCATCGCCTATATGATCGAATTTGATTTGGATTTTTAGAATACAGAGGGTTTAAAATAGCATCCACCGCGATCAATTTTAGTTTCTTAGTTTCAGAATTTTTTGTGTCAACGTATAACGACCGACTCATGAATAACACTGAATATATTAACCGTGCGATGTATGCAATCTACCGATATTGAATTAATCTATATATTTCAGCCAGAAAAATAACAATTAAAGATTTCAGTGAACTCGATGGAGCAGTGACAAGAGGATTCAGTATAAATTTTCAGACGAAGAGAATTCTTGTCAAATTGAAACAAGACATCGAGCCTCCGTCGAGAAAAATTACAGATGAACGTTCGAGCGTATAACAATGTTTATCGGCGACAGGCCAGAGTTCCTTAAAATAGAATAATCATCCGCGGAGGTATTTTCAGCGGAGAAAATCGTTCTCTAACGGAACGATTTAGCCGGGGAAGCGGGTCAGTGTCACTCTCACGGGAGAAATCATTCCCCGATGCCGTTCGCCTCGTACCACGCTTCACAAAACTATTAAAATTCCGCGTAATCACGGAGTGTCATCTGCGCTGACCATCAAAGAAACGAATCCAAGGTGCGGCCTTTTCCGAGAAAATCAAATTGGTACTCCTCGTTTCGTCGTATTGTCTGTAATGTTTGCAATAGCCGTTCGAAACGAAGGAAGAAGGTTGGCAAATTTTTTTGGTGAATCGCACTCATTGTGAATCGCACTCATTGTGAATCGCACTCTTGGTGCATCGCACTAATTGTGAATCGCATTCATTGTGAATCGCATTCATTGTGAATCGCATTCATTGTGAGTCACACTCATTGTGAATCGCACTCTTGGTGAATCGCACTCTTGGTGAATAGCACTCATTGTGAATCGCACTCTTGGTGCATCGCACTCTTGGTGAATCGCACTCTTTGTGCATCACACTCTTGGTGAATTGGACTCTTGGTAAATCGCACCCTTGATGGATCGCACCCTTCGTGAATCGCACTAATTGTGAATCGCATTCATTGTGAATCGCATTCATTGTGAATCGCATTCATTGTGAATCGCACTCATTGTGAATCGCACTCTTGGTGAATCGCACTATTGGTGCATCGCACTCTTGGTGAATCGCACTCTTTGTGCATCACACTCTTGGTGAATTGGACTCTTGGTAAATCGCACCCTTGATGGATCGCACCCTTCGTGAATCGCACTAATTGTGAATCGCATTCATTGTGAATCGCATTCATTGTGAATCGCATTCATTGTGAATCGCACTCATTGTGAATCGCACTCTTGGTGAATCGCACTATTGGTGCATCGCACTCTTGGTGAATCGCACTCTTTGTGCATCACACTCTTGGTGAATTGGACTCTTGGTAAATCGCACCCTTGATGGATCGCACCCTTCGTGAATCGCACTAATTGTGAATCGCATTCATTGTAAATCGCATTCATTGTGAATCGCACTCATTGTGAATCGCATTCATTGTGAATCGCACTCATTGTGAATCGCACTCTTGGTGAATCGATGCGAAACTTACAGATTCGAAAAATTAAGGCCTGTGGAATCGGAGTCGGTGTCGAAATCGGCGTCGGGGTCGGAGGTAAAAAAAAGAGGACTTGGAATCAGAGTCGGAGTTATGAATTTTCTGAATCGACTCCGCAACTTTGGAAAAATTCATGATCAATCCTGTTTGAAATCGCAACGCTTTGTTTGAGCACTGCGATTCGACAGACTCCTCCACGCATATAAATCGAACAGTAGCCACCGCGCCGCATCGTTCTTGAACCTGCATCGACGGCTATTTCTATGTAACTATGTACTCGCGGCGCGTACCCAGCATTATAATCAGAAGTCTGGTCGCGTTCGTACAATGTAACTCGAGCGCGCGGCGTTATTTTCAAGGACCTTTACCTCTTCATGCGAACTATTTTATCGAAGATCCAGTTTTGATCAAGATAGTGCTCTCGATACATCTTCGAGAGCGTGGCGTTGATAAGACTCTTCCATCTTCGTCTCGTACATCGGCAAATTCTTTGTCCGTTCTCCTCGATCATCATGATCGAAACCGTACAGTGCACTCATACAAACAATGAAAACTATCTCAAAATTCTCCATTACCCAAATACGAATTTCACACTGAAACAGTTCGATCAACAGTGACTCACAAGTTGCATTTATCAGGGCATGATATTAGTATAGTATAGCCTGTATTCAAAATGCTTTTATTTTAATCATTTATTTAATATATATTAAATATATTAATATATATTAAATGTTTATATTATCAAAGTTCTCGAAGTCAGTTCAAAGTACGTAGGGAATCACGCAACCTGCAACGAATTTCGAAAACTCCAGCTGCAAATCATGGTATATCAACAAAGTATGAAAATTGAATTGTTTATATCTTTAAAACTATTCAGTAACTACACCTAATATTTTGCGGACATAATTAGGGATCCATATCAGTGATGACAGAAACAACCAGAACTGGTTATTCTTCCCTTTCCTACTTTTCCCCTTCCACTATCCCATTCCACTACCTGCGCACACTCCAACGTCCCCCACTAAGACCGTAGACTGGTCACGTGACGTGCCGCGCAACGTATCACATACTACTCTGGCCATCAGAGAGGTGGTAAACTGTATACCCCTCGATTTAACCGATCCATATACGATTTTTGTCACATAAAAAAATTATCAAAATCGAAATTGGACACTTCGGGATTTCCATTCCCTTGTCAGTTCCGAGTTCCTCCGAAGAAAAACCTGCCAATGCAAATGAACAGAGGATGACCAAAGTTCTACAACGTTTTCGGAACAGTTTCAAGCGACGAACGATGAAAAGAGGATCGAGAACGGATCGAGAACCGGTGAAGACGTGCGCAAATCACAGGTTAAAGATTTTCGCAGAATTGTCGGGAAATGTAGCAAGGACCGTGCTCGTCGATCAGGTTTTCTTTCCTCCAGGGTGAGTATAGTGCGTTCCTCGGATGGCAAGAACGCGCGAGAGAGTCGAAGACAGTAGAAACAGATGGCAGAAGGTAGAAGCAAGCACGCGGCCGGTTCTCAACGTATCGCCTCGAGTGGGTCACGCATGGGAAACTGGAACGGTCTCATCGAGACCGAGGCGGAAGACTCGATTTTTCACCGGAGGAGAAACCACCGATTTTTCTTTCGATAGACCGTTTCTAGGTTACGGAGGTACGTAGGCATTCTCCGCCTAGAGCAGACGCTGCAACGCCTGCTTGCGATGGGAACGAGGCGCGGCTATAAATCGTTAGAAATCCTTTCGCGTCGCTTCTGTTTGTTTTGTCTTCGGTATATTCGGATCGCGGGAAACCCGGACAAGCCCTCGATCCCTGTCCACCCGGTTCTCTCGTTCCTTTTCCCTGTCCCGGTATCGGACGAGAAATTGGAGCGCGCGCGAACGCCGCGCGACTGGGTCGAGCGGATCATTAGCTGATTGATAGGGAAAAGAGTCGGGAACACAGCGCGAGGCTCTTAATGGATATTAGACGACGCGAGACGTTTCCGGGTCCGATGGAAAGCCGTTTATTAGACGATAGTGGATTTCGAGGTCGCGACTATTCGCGGAGGAATCGGAGAAATGTTGCGCTAGAACTTCCTCGAATCCAAATTAGAATTATTCTTGCTTTGTACTTCGGGGTGATCTTTACCTCTGATGGAAATCATGGACGTCACAATCAGCGACCTATGTAGGGAGAACGATGCTTTTAACGTTGGCGCGTAGGACCTTCTTCTTGAACATTATCTTGTTTTTCGCCGTAGCGAAATCTACACGCTTTTGCGCCGTTCCGTGCTTTGTAAATATATTAACCGATTGTACTCAATTGGTGACTCTAACAATAAGTCACCAGTCAAATTTGCCATAGCATTATTTAAAATAACTTTCCTAGTATTAACACTAGAAAGACTGAAACTTAGTATATATCTATATTGCCCAAAAGCAGTCAAAATGACTGCATTGTGAAAGAATAACTAATGTGTAAAGAAAGTTTAAAATTAATTTTTAATATTTTTTATATTATTTACAGTTATATAACAAGTTATTAGTAAATATTAACAAGAAAACAAATTTACTTTTCCTGGGCATATTGATGACACTTTCATTTTCATCATTGGTGATCGACTCTTCTTCTAGTTGAAATTAAAAAGCAGTCAAAATGACTTCCTTGGGCAATCTAGTGTTAAATTCGACAGTATTCTATAAATTGCGAGAAATTCAATTGTTGCATGAGAAAACAAGTTTAATTTCAGGTGCACAATGTAAAAAAGATACACAGAATAAAAATGCTCTAGGTGGAAAGAATATCTTGATTTTAGGATTAATCCTTAGCGGACGGGAATTATTTTTAGCATACTTCTTGATGGGTCTGGATTAAATTTTCCTTGCGAAACAAAATTGCATACTGAAGAGTTAAGTGTATGAATTAAATGAAGGGAAACGGGGGGGATTGTGTTCAATAAAAAGTTTGACATTTTTAGAGAATAATAATTTCTTAAAAATTATTCGCAGTCGCAGAACGGTAAAATTGCTTCGGCGACTATCAACAGACACGCGTCCGCAAAGGGTTAAAGTTGCTTCGAGCGCGAAGGGTTAACCCTTTGCGGACGCGTGTCTGCAGACAGTTGCCCAAGCAATTTTACTGTTCTGCGACTGCGAATAATTTTTAAAGAAATTATTACTCCCAAAAAATATTTACATCACCCGTTTCCTTTCATTTAATTTATACACTTAACTCTTCAGTAAGCAATTTTGTTTCACAAGAAAAATTTAACCCAGACCCATCAAGAAGTAGGCTAAAAATAATTCCCGTCCGCTGAGGATTAAAGATTAAAGAAAATCAAACACGCCGAAACCAGTTTAAAAAAGAAATGATCACTTCCAAAAAATATTTACCGAACACAACCCGTTTCCTTTCATTTAATTTATACACTTAATTTGTTCAGTAAGCAATTTTGTTTCACAAGAAAAATTTAACCGAAACCCATCAAGAAGTATACTAAAAATAATTTCCGTCCGCTGAGGGTTAAAGATTAAAGAAAATCAAACGCGCCGAAACCAGTTTAAAACAGAAATGATCACTTCTAAAAAATATTTACCGAACACAACCCGTTTCCTTTCATTTAATTTATACACTTAATTTGTTCAGTAAGCAATTTTGTTTCACAAGAAAAATTTAACCGAAACCCATCAAGAAGTAGGCTAAAAATAATTCTCGTCCGCTAAGGGTTAAAGATTAAAGAAAATCAAACACGCCGAAACCAGTTTAAAAAAGAAATGATCACTTCCAAAAAATATTTACCGAACACAACCCGTTTCCTTTCATTTAATTTATACACTTAATTTGTTCAGTAAGCAATTTTGTTTCACAAGAAAAATTTAACCGAAACCCATCAAGAAGTATACTAAAAATAATTTCCGTCCGCTGAGGGTTACAGATTAAAGAAAATCAAACACGCCGAAACCAGTTTAAAAAAGAAATTATTACTCCCAAAAAATATTTACCGAACACAACCCGTTTCCTTTCATTTAATTTATACACTTAATTTGTTCAGTAAGCAATTTTGTTTCACAAGAAAAATTTAACCCAGACCCATCAAGAAGTAGGCTAAAAATAATTCCCGTTCGCTGAGGATTAAAGATTAAAGAAAATCAAACGCGCCGAAACCAGTTTAAAACAGAAATGATCACTTCTAAAAAATATTTACCGAACACAACCCGTTTCCTTTCATTTAATTTATACACTTAATTTGTTCAGTAAGCAATTTTGTTTCACAAGAAAAATTTAACCGAAACCCATCAAGAAGTATACTAAAAATAATTTCCGTCCGCTGAGGGTTAAAGATTAAAGAAAATCAAACGCGCCGAAACCAGTTTAAAAAAGAAATAATTACTCCCAAAAAATATATACTTAACACAACCCGTTTCCTTTCATTTAATTTATACACTTAATTTGTTCAGTAAGCAATTTTGTTTCACAAGGAAAATTTAACTCAGACCCACCAAGAAGTATGCTAAAAATAATTCGCTAAGGGTTAACAATATATTGATGAGCGGCGATTAAGCTCCAAAACCAGCACGCGCAGAGAGAACTGTTCTTCATTGATCGGTTACCATGACAGAGGAGTAAATGATCGAATAATTTCGAAGAAGTGCGCCGTCTTTCAAAATGTGACGAAGCGATGAAAAATTTGAGAGGGTATGAATCGGTTGGTCGGACAGTTCTATTAGTCGATGAAGATCTCGTGCTCGGCCCTCGTTGTCGAGGATGTTTGCTCTCCGGGGTGCAATTTTCGCAGCGGCGCGTGTATGAATACGAGAAGGCCCACAGAAGCGGGACAGTGGCCGATGTATCTTTAGACGCGGCGGAATTGCATAAAACGCACGCGAACGGTCCCTTACTCCTTCCCCCGTTCCACGAACGAAGCGAAAAAGAAAGGAGATCGTGTTTTGAATGCGACGCCGCAAGAAGTAACGCCGCGGTGAGAGAAACCCAGTTATCGAGTGACTTTTAAGGAGAGGACGGCTGCACTCAGAGCGGAGCAGAGCGGAGCAGATCGGACGCGTTTCTCTTCAATCCACAGTGTCTCGATGAATGCTAATCTTTCGGAGACGATTGCTTCTATATAGTCCACGTTATGCATGATTAAATTTTATGCATTCATAACAAAATTTGACTAATTACGATTTTAAACAGTGAGGAGATTTTATTAACCCCTTACAATATAATATCGAGTCAGACTGGTGATGAAGATTTGATCGACGTTATGTACAATTAGATTTTATGCATTCATAACAAAATTGGACTAATTATGATTTTAAACAGTGAGAAGATTTTATTAACTCCTTACACTATAATATCGAATCAGACTGGTGATGAAGATTTGATCGACGTTATGTAAAATTAGATTTTATGCATTCATAACAAAATTTGACTAATTACGATTTTAAACAGTGAGGAGATTTTATTAACTAGTTACAATATAATATCGAGTCAGAATCGTGATAAAGATTTGGTCAACGTGATGTACAATTAGATTTTATGCATTCATAACAAAATTTGACTAATTATGATTTTAAACAGTGAGGAGATTTTATTAACTCCTTACAATATAATATCGAATCAGACTCGTGATGAAGATTTCGAACAAAATCTACTAAATATGTATATATTATTAATTTCCTTTAAACACAACTATACTTTTATTTTTTTGTTTTCGAAATATTGGAGACTGCATAAGCATACAATAATTTTCAAACAAATTATAAACGACAAAGAAGTTCTAATCACTTCAATCATAAAATAATTCATAGTGCAAGGGGTTAATATTTCTCTGTCGGTGTTAACACTCAAAATTTGTTTAACCGACAGAAATGCATTAGCATGTTAAATTAATATTTGATTTTATTTTTCAAGGCAGTCCTTCCAAGCTTCTTATTTCAATTACTATTTGATACCTTAAAATACATTTTTACGATGGAAACTAACGGCGTAGGTACGTTCGATTGTTTTCATCAATTCCGCCAATTATTTTTATCGGCCAAGAGGATTGACGAGCTCTTTCGATCGAGGCTCTGACTAATTCCGTCCAGTGAATCACTCGTTCGAAGTCGATCGCGCTGCGAAACCGATCTATCGAGACTCGCCGTGAATTTGTTGCACGTTATCGCTGAACGGTGGATCTTCATGCAAAATGAATGGTTTCTGGAAGACTAGCTTTTAACCGTTGGAAAAGATTGAAGAGGTTGATGATCATTGTAGTGAAGAATTTATTAAATCTTCGCGCGGTTTGGTGGAATTTCATTGGTGGAATAATCATTGGCCCATCATTGCCCTATTTATAGAATAAATAAATGAAAATTGAATATAAAAATGTTCTACATCAGTTGCCAGACATTGGAACCTAGTAGAAATTGTATCTATCCATTTTTGCAGCTAATGATCATTGTATAATACTTAATGAAATATAATCTGTTTCAATAGACTGCGGATCCTTATGCGAGATGAAAATTATTTAAATTCACTGTGAGTAACAGAAATTGAATAATAACAAATTTCGACGTTCGATAATTTTAATGATCGGGGAAGAATATGTAAAAATATTCTGAAATTCTAATGTTTTTATAGTTTGTTATTTTATAAACCCCCCCCCCCCCCCAGTGTCCCATTTAAATCGTTTCAATATCCGCGAAACTATAGACCGGAATGTCGAATGGTTTCAGTGAGCACATGATCCAACAGTTATTCATATGTGGACATATTGTTAACACGTTGGCTGCTATGTCAACCATATATGGCTGACGGAATTATTTATACAGATTTCAAAATAAATTTTTATCTTAATATATTCATTGACCTAAATTTGATTAATATCCAAAAAATATCAAGAAGGTTAAAGGACTACGCAGTGTTATACTTTTAACCTTTTCAATCTTTATTCCATTGAATAAATCACTTCGATTTTATGGATTTTTTGACGTTGCTGGATTGGCACTCAACGTGTTAAGATAAAAATCGCTAAACAATCTCATACATTCTACTAGTCGGTATAAACTACCGTTGTGAAATAGCCAATTTTCTTTGCTCGATAGATGCAACGTTAAGTGAAAATGGCCGCGAGAGGAAGAACGAGAACGAAACGTTCGCAACGCGACGGTTGTTGCTCCTGCCACGAATATTTCGCTTGGAACGCGTAGAAGCGAAACGGGGAGAAAAAAAGGGCTTGAAGGCCCGGTATTTCAGCCGATCGTGGCCGAGGACGCCGACGCCGACGACGCCGGCGACAACGACGCGCGACGGTGAGATGAAATCGAGGACGGTGCACGCAGGCAACCGTGCCATTAAGTAGATTGAATATTACCCTATATTCGGTAGACGCAATCAATAGCCTAGAAAAATGCGCTATTCTCCTTCGCAGCGTGCCGCGGCCTTGAATCCCCTATCTGCTTCGCGTCTAATTTACCGCGGAATGACTAGTATAAAGTGTGCACACGCGACCATGTAACGCATGATCGTTTCTTTGAGCTTCGACAGACGCCTCGATCATAGTTCCTTTCCGCACCTGATCGCCTACGTTATGGGAAACCGACGGTCTTTGCCATGGAAGCGATCCATGTTCCCCTGGGAGCATTCTAGTTTGCCCCCGGGGCAACATTCTAGGGCCAATCAATGAGAATTGCATCAAATTCGGTATTTATGAATTGCGAGTCAACTTTACACGCATATCTATCCAGCGCATGCGCTCAACAGTCCTACCTCTACCACCCAACGAATATCCAATATGGCGACGCCCTAACTTGTCAAAAACGCTTAAAATTGGTCATGTTTACACACGTATAACTTAGAAACCAGTGAATTACTAACAATAATATTTACGTTTTCGTAATGTTCTCATCGATATCTACAGGATTACATAAAAAAAGTTAAAAAACTGTTTAAGAAAGTTAAAAACATCTGGTCCCCCAAAAGAAAGAACAGCCAACTTTGATACCCAAGTATCATTTTGCGGACCCTGATTCCTGCTCTGGTGCAGTAATATCCTGGAATTTGTCATTTCTAGCATCAGATTCGTGTAGCTAACGCCTTAGATCGCATACCAATCTTTTAGAAGATTGTTCAGATAATAGTTAAGCCATTTAGTTGCAATGTTTGACTAACCCCTTATCGATTTCAGCAACGAAACAGGGTGTATATGAATAGATGAAATTAATTACACGAAGAGAGTATTCTCTGAGAGAGTTATAAATGAATTTTTACGCGAAATAAAAATATTGTGTATCGTTGTACAAGTATCAAAGTCTTTCTCCCTTGAACAATCTTAATAGTAATTTACATTCTTGAATTCTTTTAATTCTCTCAGCATTTTGAATTTTACATTTTTGATTGGATGATAAAATCCGCAGTCTAATCATTAATTTTGCAGTGCGTTTCCGGGATCGCTCGATGTTCCGATTGTTCAGCAATTCAATCTGTATAAATCCCTATGTTAAGGCGTTTTTGTTTTGGCATTTCGATTCCGCAATTCTAATATGTACGGATGGTCTACGCAAACGTGAACATTCCGGCGATCTCGCCGATTAAATTTGTATAACAAGGTGTTCGCAATGATCCCCGTTCCACTAAAGTCCGGTGTACGAATGCAATTGACTGAACACGATCAACGAAACAATTACAGGGATCGTTTTGACCGTAAAGCGAGAAACACGGTAGCTTTCGAATAGCCATTTTCTAAGTCGCCGATGATTACATGATGCGAAACACTCGTCGGTTAATCGGTAATATAATTGAATGATTTCGGAATAAATGAACGGCCGTCTGCCTGTAAATTCTCAGTTATATAAATATTATTTCGAGCCGGTTCGCTCGCTTGTCGGACAGAGTCGATTTAATCCGCGAAACACCGAGAGATCGATAAAACGACAAGTCCGTGTACTCTTTCTTTTACGCGCGATTGCAAAAAGGAAATAATTAATCGGTCGACTTGAACCGTCCCTCCTCCTCCTTCTCCTCCTCCTCCTCCTCCTACGTTTCTCTTTGGACTGTACGATTATGAAATCGGTATAGAAGCCATTTCTTTACGGGTTTCATGGTTAACAGCCTGTTTCCGGATACGCTTGAACGACAAGAGTTATTACGAACGCGCGCTCGGTGAACGCAGAAAATCGTCGCGGCGTAAAATCTGCTAGATTCACGGGCTGAAACGTTGCGACAAACACCTGCCGGTGAGACGAGAAGTAATTTCAACCGCGCCGCGCGCCGGTTCCATAGTATTTACAGTATTTCATCGATAATTGTCCACAACACGGGTCTGCGGAGGGACAATTATGCGCGAGGGATATCATTGTTTGAGGTCTGCCGAACGTAGAGAAGGACAGCCGAGCTCGAGAGGCCTCGATCACCGAGAAATGTAAACATACCTAATCCGAATTTCCAACTTTTTTATTAATCATTATTTTTTTATGGGAATTCGATGGCCATATTTGTGGCATTTTTCTAATAAAAATGATACCAAATATGATATAATTCCGATGACATTTACTTGTGTAATCGACAATTAAAGTTTCGGGAGCGAGGAAGGATAGCGTATGGGAAAGAAAGAGACGCGGAGAGTCGCTGTCGGCAGCCTTCCCTCGCGCCCGAAACTTTAATTGTCTATTACACTAGTAAATATCATCGGAATTATATCATATTTGGTAACATTTTTATTAGAAAAATGCCACAAATATGTTCATCGAAGTCCCATAAAAAAAATAATGAATAATAAAGAAGTTGGAAATTCGGAAATTCATGGCCCCTCAAGGGGGTACCACCCCTTACTAGTGGGGATATCTCAGGGACAATTATGTCGGAGACATTTGGGACAATTACCGATGAAATACTGTATGTCAAACCCCTAGCCATAATAAAGTCCGACGTGTCTCCCATAACCATAGCAGGACGAGCGTCTTTTCTCTAGGAAATTCAACAGCCACGCCACAATGATCTGAAATCCTGTCAGCAGACACGCGTCCGCAAAGGGTTAAACTTGTGTGTTGCGCGTAGAATCACCACCGTTTGTACCATAATTTCAGAAGCAGCCTCGCCACGTGAGAATGTACATTGAAAAAAGTCCCGAAGCTTCTGCTACAATTTTGGGTAACGCTATCCGTGAATTCTATCCGTGATGTTTGCACCTTTTCACAAAAGTGTACATGTACGTCGAAAGAACGGATACATTCTCGCGTAAATTGAAATTCTATCTGTGTTATTTGCACGCTGTCTCGGTGTGCAATAAAGTCGCAATTATTATTATTGTACTAAGAGCGACGAGGTTGTTCGCCAAGGTCGGGTCGAAAAACAAAATATGTAACCAGAAGAGAGACAGAGAGAGGGAGAGGGAAAGAGAGAGAGAAAGAGGGAGGAGAAAAATAATAATAAAGCAGGCGGTCCGGAGCGAGTTTGAATATTGATTGGCTGGTAGCGGTAGGCTTGATAATGCTCGGCCAGATAAAGGGGAAAGTTATCAGCGGCGGAGTTTCTGGAGAAACAAAAGCGCGGTCGTGATTTACGAACGTCTTCCTCGAAAAATCACGAGACGGCCGAAGAAGCGAGCGTATGTATGTGTACGCGTGTATCCCGGGGTCTCGGCGACGATAAGGTCGTGCTTTCTTCCATCTATTTACAGTTCGCAAAGAGACAGTCCATTATCAGGCATTGATAAAGAATCGGACGCTAATCGGGCGCGGACTGTCGACGCTCGAAACTGCGAAAACTTTCGATCGTTTTCGTGGACCCGTGCAACTCCTCGCGCGCAACGAAATCGTTCGAGAACGAATCTAACAATTCGGAAAACAAGGACGACAATCGCTGACAATCGCTGACAATCGCGAGGATCTCGATACGAAAAGCTGAAGGGTATCGACAAGATTCGCGGAAATGATAAACCGAGTTTCGACGAGAGCGCGTTCCGTGTCACGCTGACCGTGGATCTTCGTGTCGAAAGCGTTTCTCAGTATCGATCAACGTTCCCCCGAGGTTTCGAAACCCGATTTCTTCGATGGAACCTCAACGGTACCGATTTTAAAGTGTCTCTGACCCGAAAAACGCACGCAAAGTATCCTGGAAAGCTGTATTCACCTCATCCGAAGTTCCGCCATCTTGGATTTTCAATGCTTCCGTTGTTATCTAGTTCATTTCGTTCAATGCTAAACCTATTAAGCACTGAAAGTAGCTGATGCTTTATAACAATGACAACAGTCGATTCGTTTCGAATCTCCGCCATTTTTATTGCAATAGAGAGAATTTATTTATGATAGGAATTTATTCCTCCACTATTCAGGAATGCATCTTTATAATTTCGATAAACATCTGGTCTTTCAACTGTTGTAAGTGGAGCATTAATAAACTCAATTCTTACGAGGCGAAGTTATTAGCGACTGAGCTTCTACAATTTTCAATATGGCCGCCGTCCACCTCGCGCGACGTCCACCTCGCGGATTCATGAGCTTATTGCGTTCATTATGCTGCGTTTAGATTATTTTTAATATAATCAACGCATAGAGAATGATGGAGAGAATCCATTTCTATAAAATGTTCCGCTTCAAACCTCAAAAAAATACCAATCTAACGAGATCAATGTAATTAAGGAAATGATGAATGGCGTCCACTGTGGAAAGCACGACGGCAATCATACTGAAAATCGTAGAGACTCTTGTGCATATTATATTTTTAACAATAACGACATTTTCAACTATTTTGCCATCTATCGATTGTAAAAGGGTTCCCGAGATGTATTTCTTGTATAATTATAATATTACGTCAATATCAATCGGTATTTTCCCGCAGTTATTATTGCAAGAACCGAAATCGATACTTGAGAAGTTTCCAAGTTCTATTCACCAACGATACAACGTCTTGAGACCGTTTCTAGCCCGTTCTTTGCATGCAAACGCGTTTCGTGAAGAAAATAGAGTCTCCAGGGGAATCTAGCATCAATCAGAGAGACGAGCGAGCTGCGTCGCAAAAATACAGAAAAATGTCGACCCCGTGGAAGCCTGGAAGACTGGGTCGTATATTTTTCAAGAAGTCTCGCGGCGGGCTTAACGAATCCGCTCGTCATTGTTTGGCCGTCGATTGGTAGACAGAACAAAGACTACGGGGAACGTTCAAACATCGGCTCGCGGTACGCAAACAGCTAGTAGACCTGCGCGTCGACATTCGTTAAATCTCGCCCACAGGATAAACAACCGTATAAATAAATTTGTCGAGCAGGAACGGACGATAAAACGGTGACGCGGTGCAACGACCAACCACCGCCGATAATTTCGATGCGTAAAGCAACCGTACAGCTGGCTCTGACCAGTCACGATGCGCTTTCGCCGTTTCGCGAATATTTCGAACGATCGTTACGAAGCTCGAAAATTCTACAAACCTGGGCGCTTCGCAATTTTCATACAATTTCGAGTTCGATTATTCGAATTATTAAGCTTCGGAGTTCCGAACTCTTTACGATTTTATAGTTCCTATTACGATTGGAAGTTTAAAAAGAATTTCCAGAAGCGATCGTGTGACGAAAAATCGGTCGGCGGAATACACGAAAACATTCCGAGTTTCTCCTTTCGAGTTCTACCAACAACGCGCGCGCCACAGATATATATTTTTTTACGACGGTGACGACGATAAGGGACCTAAGCGTCGCCTCGGGGTTCTTTCGAAAGAGATCATCGACTATCAGTCGCGATAAGGGATTTAACGGTCGTGCGCGGAAACGACCACGCTAATTACACGCTGGATGGTTCGTTCTTCCTTCTTTGCCCTTTTTGTCTCATTGGACCCGGCAAACAAACGGCAACCATCTTATCGGCGAAGAAGAATCTAATTTTCACGATGCATCTAATCGGTTAGAACGAGCGGCGGCGGCGGCGGCTAAATATTCGTGAAATTAGCAGATCCTCTTGATTCTATTGAATTCCGTTTGCCGAGGAAACCGGAAACGCGTGGTGAGGCTACTTTGCATCGGGAGCTTGCGAGGAGCAACTTCGAATTCAACTCGAAACGGTTAAATTTAGAATTCCACGAATAAAATAATGCGTTCCCCAGACTCCGGTGCGAGAGGTAGGAGCTTATTTTGCATTCTTAATTCAGGGGATTGGAGGAAATGCGATTTCGAGCAACGCTCGCGGATTGTAAAACCGGCGCTGGCTCTCGGCTTATTATGCTTGCCGAACGGCAATGAAAAGAACATTCGCAACTTCGTGCATTTGAAGTTCTTTAGGGCGATGGAAAAATCTAGAAATGTGGTAGGGAGAGTACCTAAGCCAAAAAGGCGTGCATATTCGCCATTTTACGCGAGAAGATCTAGTTGACGATTGAATTAAACATCGTGGTTGACCTCACAGAAGTCTGTTATTAGAAAATTTTTAACTCTCGTAATTAAATCGCGGATTTTTATGCAAAATAAAAATTTTCTTACTCCGGGATGGAAGCTAGTCGAAAATGTACTTCTTCTTTCAATAATTTTAACAAGTCGAAAAGAATGAAACGACATTTTTAAATTCTTCCGATATATTTACAGTTTTGTTGCAATGAATAATGTGGCATTGGGATTGAACATTTGTAACATTTGAATCGATTAGTTGACGATGGAATTAAACATCGTGGTAGACTCACAGAAGTCTGTTATTAGAAAATTTTTCACTCTCATAATTAGATCGCGGATTTTTATGCAAAATAAAAATTTTCTTACTCCGAGATGGAAGCTAGGCGAAAATGTATTTCTTCTTTCAATAATTTTAACAAGTCGAAAAGAATGTAACGACATTTTTAAATTCTTCCGATATATTTACAGTTTTGTTACAATGAATAATGTGGTATCGGGATTGAACATTTGTAACATTTGAATTGATTAGTTGACGATTGAATTAAACATCGTGGTTGAGCTCACAGAAGTCTGTTACTAGAAAATTTTTAACTCTCGTAATTAGATCGCGGATTTTTATGCAAAATAAAAATTTTCTTACTCCGGGATGGAAGCTAGTCGAAAATGTACTTCTTCTTTCAATAATTTTAACAAGTCGAAAAGAATGAAACGACATTTTTAAATTCTTCCGATATATTTACAGTTTTGTTGCAATGAATAATGTGGCATCGGGATTGAACATTTGTAACATTTGAATCGATTAGTTGACGATGGAATTAAACATCGTGGTAGACTCACAGAAGTTTGTTACTAGAAAATTTTTAACTCTCGTAATTAGATCGCGGATTTTTATGCAAAATAAAAATTTTCTTACTCCGAGATGGAAGCTAGGCGAAAATGTATTTCTTCTTTCAATAATTTTAACGAGTCGAAAAGAATGTAACGACATTTTTAAATTCTTCTGATATATTTATTAATGTAATGAAGAATGTGGCAACGGGATTGAACATTTGTAACATTTGAACGGATTCGCGGTTTTCGCTGGGGAAATTTCCAGCGGTTTAGATCGGACGAGTTCCTAAAATATGCGAACATATCGCGGAAAGTCGCTTTTCTTCTAATGCATGATACATTCGAAAGTAAAGCCACGTCTCGCATCGCCGGATCAAAGTAGAACGAACAGCCTCGAGGTGTTGAGAAAAACCGGCAATAATTAATACGGTGTAAAGTCTAATGAAATACCGGGGATAAGTATTTCTAGCATCGAGTTAAACGGTCGACAGTATAAATATACACGATCGCTCCGCCGCGATTAAAATGCATTGGAAGAAAGCATAAAAGCCAGCATGCAAATCATAGTATTATCATGAGAGAAATACAATTAACACGTTAGCAACCGGAAGCCTGTTAATAGGTTTCTTAATGTGACGGAGCGCTTGTTATGCAGAAGAAGTTTAGCACTTTAGTTGTAGATTACAATCTCGAACGAGACGATTAGACTACGTTACTCTAACGAATCGAGATTACTCAATTGGTAATCATTGATATTTAAAAGACTATTAAGTCAACGCCGGTGGGCAAGGTGTTAACATTTTTCTCGCCGCCTGCTACCGCCTGACCTTTGTTTCCATGCGATTCTATTTTTTTTATCTTGAAATTATATAATTTATATTTTACTATATGATTATATAATTTTTTTAGAATAATTGCCACAACTGGTCTACACATATATGCAGAGATGCTTAGAAAACATCGAACTCCTCATGAATAATTGAAGACGGGTTACCAATGCATTTTTCAACTTTGAATAATATTGCACAATCGTTATATAAATGCGAACGGATCAAATAGTCTCGAAGAACACTGCAACGCCATACAAATCGTACAACTATGAATAAAATGCGTTTAAAAAACCATGTGAAAGGAGACTCTGATGTATGCACAAGTGCTGCTGCATCCGCAGTCTAATCAATTCAATGGCACTCGAGAAGAAAAAGTTGCGGCATACTTTAGACAAAATAATGGAAACACCATTCATGCGACGTTGTGAGAAAACTGGATAAAGATATTTCTTTAAACATTATACATGTTCAAAGCTTCGCAATGTTATCAAAAAATTGATGAAATCGGTCATTTGACCGGACGTGGTACTGGGTCACTGTTAACCCTTTGCACTCGAAGCAATTTTAATTCCAAAGTCAAAACATTTCTTTCAACCTAGAACATTTTCATTAATATATAACCTCTTTTATATCGCGCAAATGAAACTGAATCTGTTTTCTCCTGCAACGCTGTTTAATTGCAATTTATAGAATACAAACGAATTTAAAAATATAAAAACTGTTTTGTATAATGGTATAGCAACTTTTACCGATGCCTCAGAGTCACCATTCGAGTGCAAAGGGTTAAAGGAAATTAATAATATTTGCAAGGGTTTGAAACCGTGAAAAAATATTGTCCACCCAACAACGCTCGCGGATTGTAAAACCGGCGCTGGCTCTCGGTTTATTATGCTCGCCGAACGGCAATGAAAAGAACATTCGCAACTTCGTGCCTTTGAAGTTCTGTAGGGAGATGGAAAAATCTAGAAAGTGGTAGGGAGAGTACCTAAGCCACAAAAACGTATGCATATTCGCCATTTTTCGCGAGAAGATCTAGTTGACGATGGAATTAAACATCGTGGTTAACCTCACAGAAGTCTGTTATTAGAAAATTTTTCACTCTCATAATTAGATCGCGGATTTTTATGTAAAATAAAAATTCTCTTACTCCGAGATGGAAGCTAGGCGAAAATGTATTTCTTCTTTCAATAATTTTAACAAGTCAAAATGAATGTAACGATATTCTTAAATTCTTCCGATATATTTACGGTTTTGTTGCAATGAATAATGTGGCATCGGGATTGAACATTTGTAACATTTGAATTGATTAGTTGACGATGGAATTAAACATCGTGGTTAACCTCACAGAAGTCTGTTATTAGAAAATTTTTCACTCTCATAATTAGATCGCGGATTTTTATGTAAAATAAAAATTCTCTTACTCCGAGATGGAAGCTAGGCGAAAATGTATTTCTTCTTTCAATAATTTTAACAAGTCAAAATGAATGTAACGATATTCTTAAATTCTTCCGATATATTTGCAGTTTTGTTGCAATGAATAATGTGGCATCGGGATTGAACATTTGTAACATTTGAATTGATTAGTTGACGATTGAATTAAACATCGTGGTTGACCCCACAGAAATCTGTTACTAGAAAATTTTTAACTCTCATAATTAGATCGCGGATTTTTATGTAAAATAAAAATTCTCTTACTCCGAGATGGAAGCTAGGCGAAAATATATTTCTTCTTTCAATAATTTTAACAAATCGAAATGAATATAAAGACATTCTTATATTCTTCCGATATATTTACGGTTTTGTTGCAATGAATAATGTGGCATCGGGATTGAACATTTGTAACATTTGAATTGATTAGTTGACGATTGAAGTAAAAATCGTGGTTAACCTCACAGAAGTCTGTTATTAGAAAATTTTTAACTCTCGTAATTAGATCGCGGATTTTTATGTAAAATAAAAATTCTCTTACTCCGAGATGGAAGCTAGGCGAAAATGTATTTCTTCTTTCAATAATTTTAACAAGTGAAAATGAATGTAACGATATTCTTAAATTCTTCCGATATATTTACAATTTTGTTGCAATGAATAATGCAACAACGCCAAGAGTAATCGAACCACTGCGCGGCTGTATGTAGAGAAGAAACGAAACAAACAGGTGAGAGAAAGAAAGAAAGCATCGTACTCACCTGGGAGCATTGATGATTGGTTGTCCCATTGCCCGTGGCTGGCGCTTCTCGTTACTGGGAAGGCGCAGGTAATCTTGGTCGCCAAAGAGGAACAGATCCTTTGAAATAATCATGTCCACCGTGTGGTTGCCGGTTATAGCTGCCCGCCTCTCCCGCTTATCTTTCGCTCACTGGCTTACAACGTACACCACTGGCTGAACAACGCGCTCCGTTGACGAGAGCAGGACGGGAAACAACGCGTACCGAATGATGTGAACACTGTCCCGCCGCCTAAATATGTCCAGGCCGATCCGGACCGAGGAACGTGATGCACCGCGACGTGAGACCTGCCGGCGGCGTCGTCGACGATCGTCAGCAACGGTGCATTTTCGCCAGCGATCGCTGCTGCCGTTTCCAATCACGCTGTTACTATCGTTGACGCGACTGGACGCCGATGATTCGATACTATCGCACCCGGTCGCGAGCATTAAGTCCGCGGTTGCCCTAGGATCCGACTAACGCGAGATCTATATTATCTATCCTTCTTCTTCTTCTTCTTCTTTTTGTCTCTCGTGAGAGAGTACACCTTTCTCCGCGTCTGCGTGGATAAATAATACCGTCAGGAGAGAGAAAGAAAACTCCTTTGATGAGGACGCGACGTGAAGAGAGAATTCGTTTCCCCGTTCTGTTCTGTACTCTGGCGTTGTTTGTTCGCGAGTCTCCCGAGAGGCCTCTTTGGTACGAATGATTTATCACGACAGCGGAATCAAGTTCGAGACAACAACGCGATTGGTGGATCCCCGATTGGTCGGCTGAAACGCTTCAGACCTCTTCGTCTTCCTACCGCTATCTGGAAAAGAAGAAACAGGATTTTAGTCGCCCGTTACGGATTACACGACACCAAGAACCACACGCTGCCACCGGTGATCGATAAGTATGAAACTTGCGACGAAAAAGAAAAAAGAAAAGATTACTTTACAAGTTGAAAATTGTTATGTAATTTGATTTAGTAACCCTCCGTGGGCAAGGGTAGTTCATGTCCGGAGTGAAATTTCACTATTGAATCTCTTCCTTTTCCATATTTATTTTTTAAACATTTGAACATTATATTGAAATCGTGACTTCTATAAGTGTCTCAGAATTTGTTTAAATTTTTAGGAAACCTAGAACGGTAAACAAACTATGAATATAAATTAATCTCGTTTATAACGATACTGATTTTGATCCTAATTTTTAGAAAAATCGACCACTGTGCGATCCTAGCGAGACCAAGGCCTGACGCTACAAACCTTATCTGCCGTACAAAACCGTTTCCAATATTCTATTTTTTGAAAAGCATTATCGCTCTGCCTTGGAAACGCTATGAATCAATTTTTTTTCAAGCATTGCTAGAGAGATAACGCGTTTTTAGTGTTTTCAAACTGAAGGCCCTAGTCTCAAGGTTGAAAGTTGAACTCCTTGGATCGTTCCCCTGTTCGGCGATTTACCAAGCCGAAAATAATTAGTACCACGTCTGTATTAACACATTATTTACTGAGAATTTCTTAACGACTTATTCAACAACAACGGCTATCCTTCAAGCCACAATTAAGAAACGTTGCTTTCAGAATTATTTTTTAAAAAAGGATTTTTAAGTTCCTCTTTGATATAGCGTGGTTATTAAGAATCGTAGACTCCCAGTCAGTGAAGTGTTAAATAACTATCGCAGTTAAATTTTAGTACTAATTTTAGAGTCCGTACAATTAAAATATCTATTCCGTAGGAGCACTTTTCGAGGTGCTCAATTTTGTTCCGTAAAAATAGAAACAGATCTGCTTTTTCTAAAAAAAACCGTATAAGTGCAGATAGAATCCTTTTAGCCCTCCGAAGGCGGAATCCGGGTCTATTTTCACCCAAAGAATGAAATTACTACAAGAAGTACCTTCAAAAGTATTTTTAAAAAAATTGTGAAACAAACCAGCGAGTGGTCCTAAACAAATAGATTACTTTAGTTATAAGAATGGTCCGCCGTCGAAGAGTTAAGAATTGATTTCAATCTGTAAGTTTCGAATTGCGAGAGGAGCGTATGCAAAAATTTCCGCGTAGAATGCAGCCGAATGCAGTTCGCGACGAGTGCCGCAGCCGTTCATTCATGACCGCCTATTGCTACTGGCGAAGGTAATCGTGTCTGGTAGGATAATCCGTTACCGTTGACGAGGCCAGCAAAAACGTTTCCCCTCGATGAAAACGTTTGCGCCGCGAGAGATCGCTGTTATTTTCAAAGCATCGCCGCTTTTTCCCTTTTCTCTGGCCCTCGAGCTACACGAATCAATGGGGCCAAGTTGCTTGAAAGTCGTTGCGACGATGGGACCAGCTTCATTCTGAACAATCGTGCGATTCTAGATACCAGGGAGACCGTATAGAACGCTCTTCCGCTTCCGACGGAGACCGCATGTTTACTAACTTCGCTGCCGCAACCCTGCCAACAGTATACGTTAGTCAGAGGCCACGTTTATGCGCCTGGTAACGCTAATTATGCTCGAGTGGCCCTAAAGTAAAATTAAAGTGGAAATTACGGGGGAACTTTAACGCGAGTCGATGAAAATAAAGAAATTTTTAGAAAATTATTGTAATTAACGAGCTCAAGCAATATTTTTGAAATTTTAGGAATGTTTTACCGTGCAATCAATGAGAATTGCAATAAATTCGGTATTTATTAATTGCAAGTCAACTTTACACGCGTATCTATCCAGCGCATGCGCTCAACATTTCTACCTCTACCACCCAGCGAATATCCAATATGGCGACGCCCTAACTTGTCAAAAACGCTTAAAATTGCTCATGTTTACACACATATAACTTAGAAACCAGTGAATTTCTAACAATAATACTAACATTTGCGTAATGTTCTCATCGATATCTACAGGAGTGCATAAAAAAAAGTTTAACAAGTGTTCAAGAAAGTTGAAAACATCTGGTCCCCCAAAAGAAAGAACAGCCAACTTTGATACCCAAGTTTCATTTTGCGGGCCCTGATTCCTATACGGTATACGGTAAAATAAAGAGATTTTTAGAAAATTATTGTAATTAACGAGCTCAAACAATATTTTTGAAATTTTAGGAATATTTTACGGCGCTATCCAAGTTACTGGAAATATTTTTTCCAGTTGCAAAAAGCTGCATATTAAACAGTTACGATGGTTAAAAAAAGGTGTTCTGCACCGTGGAATGTACCAGCAGCTATATTGATTCTGATCTCAAAAGCCGAACTACTTAACTTTGAAGGAGATTAAACCGATAATTCGGAAATGTTAAACTGAACTATTCAAAATTTCGATAACCCTTTAATACGTCATTGACTCTACTCCGTCTCGCCCCACTCCGAAGAAGAAAACTAACCTGACCCCTACTCTTAATTTCAATTCGTTCAATTCGTATTAAACGACGTAGTTAATAGTATCATTCGATCTATTATACATAAAGAGAGGAATCTAGTTAAGTACACTCTATTAAACGCGAACGACGTCCGGAAAATTCTGTCCATTTAAGTACAGTAATTTTACGATTACTTCGCGACACTACTCGGGACAATAAGCTTGAAAACATATTGAAATCGAGGGTACTTTCCGTTTTCATATTCGCCGAATATCGTTTAAAACTGACCACGTCAAGTTAACCTATGTTATACGCAATAGTGTCGGAATAGCCACTAACTCGTGACAGTGGCCGACAAAGTGCACCAAGCAACCCGATATAATACATTACAGATTGAGACACAAAAACAGAAAATAAATTAACTCGTAATTTCAATGAATTCTAAGCCTGTTCCAACAATTTGCAAGAATTGGCGACAATATGTCGTTCGAATGAAAAACAGACGAGGACCGGTTCGATTTCGCGAAACAGAAATACACATATATGTTATAAATATATAGGTGACCTATTTTCGGCCGACAACCTTCTACGCAAGTTGCACGCGACCGGATCGGCTTCCGAATTCTTTGCATAACCAAAATCGCTACGGATCATCACCCGTTAGAAAGCGGCCGTTATTTATCGGGCGAGATTTGTTGGTCGTTTAACCGTGGTTCACGCGCATCGGGAACGAAGACAAACATGGCGCGCGGCGACGGAGGGGCGGAGGAACGGGTTGGGGTGGGGAAAGAGGCGCGAGTGCAATGTTCGTGCACGTTGCGTTTGAAGCTGACGAAGTAAATCGAGCGGATATACGCCGCGCTCATGAGAACTCGTCCCATATTTACATCGCGCCAATTTTCACCCGCCAACTGTTAAGCATTAGTCACGGATGAGTGGCGTGCATACGACACCGGTCATCGCCGCGCAGGATCTCGAATCCCGCGCCCCTAATTAGTCGAATCGAAACTAGATCGAGGCGGGAGATTTGAATTTCACGGTCACGCGGTAACACCCGTGTATCAACGCCCGTGCATTAAAATACACGTGTACACGTGAATTAAAATTAAAAATTACACGGACTCAAACACGTATACACGTGAATGTTCAATAAAACGTTCAAACTTGTGATCTCTATTGTTAACTGTTTATGTCGAGTTTACTCGTCGTGAAAATATGCCATTTTTTCTCTAATGACGAGCATACTCGCGTCATGTAGGGAAAAATATATACATTTGCACTTGAAAAAAATTTAAGAGAGTGTGCGGTGTAGTAGGGAAAAAAGTACAAAAATATCGCTTGCTTAAAAATGATTAAGCAGATAAGTGCACGTTTTTGAAATGATGCGAACAGTTGTCAGATTGAAGATACAGCTCTTAAGTAGGACACCCTATTAAAACACGACGTGTAAGGAGAAAGAGCTTTTTTAGAATATGTTATGTCGTTAACGATTAAATTATTATAACTGTACAGTGGATCTTTACGCGAAATCAGAATGTTCTACCTGAAATGCAACAAATTGAAGTGAATTACCAATAGATTGAAAACAATATAACACCGTGTTTAAATTCTTCTAAAATTTTTCTGCTTCAAGTTACACCCACTTATTTTTGTCATAAATGCATCAAATTCACTGCTTATTTATAACGTTTGATGCAGTTTACTCACGAAGAAAATGTAGGAAAATGTGATTTCAGTTTCTGTGAGATTTCTGAGAGAATATTTGTTGGAAATTGATAGTACTTGTCGCGTTCCAGACCACCGGGGAGCCGTCTCCTTCCATTTCCGTTCGGCAACGATTTCGCCAAGCATGTCAACCTTCGAACGTGAAATTAGTACCAATGGGTGACGCGCGACGCCGCGGTGCTCGTTGTATCGGCTCCCATCGCGGCGCTGTGATCGAAATCGAGAACATTGAGGAAGGTAATGGTACAGTCGTGAAAATAGTACCGTTAATTCCGCGCGTCTCGACGACATCGATCGATGACGTAATCACGAAAAACGCGTAAACGGATCGGCGCACAGGTGGTGCTTGTTTCACCGTCGTCGTCGTCGCGAGGAAGCTCAAGGTTTGTATACGTCGTGGGCGAATGATTCGAAAAATAAGGTTAGCAACAAGTTCCCGCGCATTCGGAAATGTTTATCGGTATGTATCGTTAAGTTTACCAAGCTATATTTCACTCGCGATAAAAATCGAATGTATAATCATTTAAAAAGTCACGAGAAAATGTACGTTCGAAAAAAGAAATACTTTCGAACATCCTGTGGATGTTGGAAACGGTCAAGCAACTATTGCAGAGATCCTTCTGCGTTTGCAGCAATACTAAAAATATCTTCGACAACTTGCATTTTATCAATGACAATATACGATAATTAAGAGCAATTATCTCATCGAGTGTAGTAGCGTCTCGTATCGCGGGAGCAACGATCTCGTCCATTAAACCGTCAGATCAATGAACACTCGATAACCACAAACGAGATTACGAGTTTGAATTTCGATGGATCGTCCACTCGACGATTAACCGCCACTTGCATCTGGTATTTATAAATACACTTCGTCGAATCTCTCTACACTTTGTCCGAACTGGTACATTCAAAAGAAAACGAACTTTCCTGTTTTTCCTTTTTTTTTTATTAAAATAACATCTTGGACGTACGAAGCTCCATAGATACATATTTTTTATGTTTTCAAACTGTCGTCAAGTGTCGCCATCTTTTTTTTTTATATCTCTCGAAACTATTGATCGATAATTGAATAAATCGCCTATCGATTGAATCAGTCGCCATATTCAAATTATTCGCAAGAAATTAGGAAATATTTTCTCACTTATTCTGAACCAAAAAATAATGATTTCGGAGTAGTGAAGAATCGGTGGTGTGTCAAGTACACTCAAGGTCATATTTTTCACCGACGTTGTAAACTTTCTGCACTACGATCGCTCGTTTATTTCAAACATTACAGACGAGATTTGTTTTCGCTCGAATGAAACCATTCTTGTTCCGTTGAATAAACTAATTGTCATACAATTGAACGCGCGACGAGAGAGAGAGAGAGAGAGGGGGGGGAAGATAGCGAACGAACGACAATGCAGGGGGGGGGGAAACCAATTTGGCACGGACAAAGGAAATGTTACATAAACAATGCAAACGACCGTTTGACAGTGCGGCCGTGTGACTTAACTTTTTTCTGCTTCCTCGTCAACTAATTACCTCGCAATCGGACGAAAACACGTACTTATCCTGATTTACTTGATCAGAATATACAAGCTGGCCTCTTGGATCCGTTCCAAGACGAACTTGTTCGATTCAGTACGCTGTATATCAACGTAATCGATGTTTTCGAGCATCGAAAATCAAACGTACACCTAATTGAAATACTTTGCCGTCGAATATCGGCGAGCACAACCAAAGATTAGAAATAATAGTAATAGTCGCTCGCGAAGCCATGTTTGCACAATCGTTATCCGAATTTGTTCCTATCAAGCCGGCCCCTGTCTTTTCTCGTTCAGTTTATCCGAATTTTCGAGAAACGGGCCACAGACATACAGACGCTATGACCGCGAGAGACGATAAAGTGTTGTCGACTCGTGGCAAAGTCTGCTATTCCTTGATTAGATATGGAATTAGAAACTGTACGAGCAAAGTACCAAAATGGATCTTCGGTAATTATATAGAAAAGGTCTGCGTACTCCGATTTTGATGAAAATTTTAATATATTATAGATTTCGACATTTTGAACAACTTTTTCCTTTTCCAATATAGGGGGGTCGCTTTTAGTTTTCGAGATATTTGCAAAAAACTATCGGTAATGTTAATTTCATAACGGAAAACCTTCTTTTTAGAAACACTGGGTGCGTGTGAAACACTGGGTGGTTGTTTACAAACAAAAAATAAACAGATGCGGCCCGAAAATCTAGGAAATGGAATAACAGAAGACAAAAGCAGAATTAACTCCTGTAGACAACTCTGATCATACATAGATAGGCTGAGCTTTCAATTTTCAAAGACATTTCCTGGATTTTCGAGCCGCATCTGTTTACTTTTTTGTTTGTAAAAAGAAGGTTTCCGTTATGAAATTAACATTACCGATAGTTTTTTGCAAATATCTCGAAAACTAAAAGCGACCCCCCTATATTGGAAAAGGAAAAAGTTGTTCAAAATGTCGAAATTTATAATATATTAAAATTTCATCAAAATCGGAGTACGCAGACCTTTTCTATGTAATTACCGGATCTTCTTTCAACGATGCCAACAACCTGCGTCGAATTCCAAAATTATTCGTAATTTAACACGTTGACTGCCAACTACGAGATACCTCGTAGTAAGCGTCTGTACCAAAACTGCCAGCTACGAGATATCTCGTAGTGGGTGCTGCAAGCTTAGATTCGTTACAAATGGCTATTTGAGTTAGGAATTATTAGAAAGGATGAATGAAAAATGTATATAGTGTAGAGAACATGTTAATTATCAATTGTTATTATTTAAATTATTGTAAATGCCACTGTAAATGCCATTGCAATATTATATCAGTAACTTAATATTATTATATTTTGTAAAACTTCATGTTTCTTTTAAAATAAAACCGTGGCGCCCAGGGCAAGACGCGCTAAATTTGCGTGGCAGTCAATGGATTAAAGGCGATTTAATTACGTTGTATATAGGAAAGTCTAAATGAAATTTTAAAAACGACTATTTGACCGGTCGTGGTAGATAAGACAGATTACAAATTTATCTCAGAAAATAAAGAATAAAAAAAGAAGTGAATATTGAAAAATGCATTATACGTATATTCGAGGAAAAGTCGTAAAGATTAACCCATTAACTGCCAACTCCGAGATACCTCGTAGTAAGCGTCTGTACCAAAACTGCCAGCTACGAGATATCTCGTAGTGGGTGCTGCAAGCTTAGATTGGTTACAAATGGCTATTTGAGTTAGGAATTATTAGAAAGGATGAATGAAAAATGTATATAGTGTAGAGAACATGTTAATTATCAATTTTTCTTATTTAAATTATTGTAAATGCCATTGCAATATTATATCAGTAACTTAATATTATTATATTTTGTAAAACTTCATGTTTCCTTTAAAATAAAACCGTGGCGCCCAGGGCAAGACGCCGTAAATTTGCGTGGCAGTCAATGGATTAAAGGCGATTTAATTACGTTGTATATAGGAAATTCTAATTGATATTTTAAAAACGGTCATTTGACCGGTCGTGGTAGGAATAGTGTTAAGGTAAGGTCAGCGCATCGATGATGAGGTCATTACAAGAACGGCGTATCTGTCCTTCGGTCGGTCGTCCTCGGCCGTGAATTTTTAACGGTCGAATCTCTGTTGTCGATAAGATCATCGAGAACACGTCGCACTGTAAATCGCTCCCATAAGATCGTGCAATTTTCGACCGAGAAACCATCACAGAAAACGTTTCGTTACGACGAGCAGGTATCGTGCGCGAACGCGATAAGAACACGTTCCACAAACCTACCTTTAAACAGCGTCGATACTACCTGTACCACACGATCAAGATGCTTTCTTAGAACGAGACAGTGATGTACCGACAACCTTCGAACGAGAAAACACCGGTCGCAGTGAACGGCCCTACGCCCTTGATTCCCTCGATTCGAAACGCAAACCGAAAACGCGCCGGTCGCGAACGCGGTGCGGATCATTAAACACCGTACTACTGAAAAATTAGGTCGGCTCGATGCTACAGCGACGATGCATCGTAGCGCTCTTCTTCAACGAAGATTCTAGAGCGGCTCAAATATAGTGAGATTTTCAAAAATTAGGATTTCGAATAAAACCCCCAAAAGGACCAAACTTTTAACCTTTAGAGGACCGGCATTTTTTCACTTAAAAAAACCATCAATTTTCTTCACGTACAACCAACATGTTACGGAAAATTGTCAAGTTTGTCTCCGGGCCGTCTAAAAGCTAAATTTCGCTTCGCAACAAGAGAATAAAAGTTACATCGAAGCGCATAAAACCAATTATCGAATTTAAAAAAGGTCGCTGCGACTCTATTTCGATTTCATGAGAAATACAGTCCGTCCTACAAGAACATGTTGGCGACATCTTTTCAAATTTAATGTATTGGCTCCAAACACTGGATTAATAAAACTAGAAACAAATGGATCTTGTAAAAGAATAATGACTTTCATATATATAAGCATTCCGGTCACCAGATACAAATTCCATAAACAATTTTTGGTCTATTATGAAGTAGAAGTATAAAGAAAAACGTGCTTTAAATTTCAAGTTTGTCCCCGGGCCGTCTAAAAGCTAAATTTCGCTTCGCAACAAGAGAATCAAAATTACATCGAAGCGCATAAAGCCAATTATCGAATTTAAAAAAGGTCGCTGCGACTCCATTTCGATTTCATGAGAAATACAGTCCGTCCTACAAGAACATGTTGGCGACATCTTTGCAAATTTAATGTATTGGCTCCAAACACTGGATTAATAATACTAGAAACAAATGGATCTTGTAAAAGAATAATGACTTGAAACATCGAAGCATCGTTGCTATCGGCTGGATAAGTATTCCGGTCACCAGATACAAATTCCATAAACAATTTTTGGTCTATTTTAAAGTGGGAGCATAAAGAAAAACGTGCGTTAAAATTCAGAATTTCAATTGACCCTATTCGAAAAATATAGGGGCCTCTTTCGTGCGTAAAAAATGAGTAAACGTTGCCAAACTATGATCGACAATGGAGGAAATTGTGTCCACTATGAAGTAAAAGCGTATTAGTGTTTTAACACGTTCAGCGCCATGTCACCCATATCTGGGTGACGGAATTATTTATACAGAATTGAAAATTAATTTTTACGTTGGTAGATTGAGTATACAAAATTTCCTTACGATCTGAGGAATAGAAGAGATTTGACACAGTAATTAATATCACAAAACTAAACTTCTTAGTTTTTGTTTTATTAAATATATTGCTTTGATTTCGTGTAATTTTTATAATTGTCCAGTGGACGCTGAACGTGTTAATTAAACATTTTTTAAAAATATTTACAAAAATATCACCGACGCGCTCTTGTGGGACAGACTGTATAAGGGGACATCGATCGAGGGATTGCCGAAGACTCGATCTCGCGAGAAGAAGGGCAGCGGTGGAAGTGCGTCGGAGATTAAAAAAAAAAACAAAACAAAAAAAAAAAGGTTCGCGTAGAATTCTCTTACCTAGAAAGAGCGGCGGCGATGGATCCGCAAGAGTGTGTGTTCTCTTCTCGGTTGTTATCGTAGCACCGATCGAGACTCGTCCTCGATCGCGGCCGGGAACCCGAAGAAAATTTCAGTGGGTCTCGGGTTCGACGTTAGCCGCCGGTATCTTTGGCCTCGGCGTTCTCCTCCTCGTAGCTCCTGTCACACATGCACTGTGCACCGGCCACGAACATGCGGCCATTGCGCGGCGCGCAGTCAATGAACCCGCATTGCTTTTCACCCGGAGTCTCTCTGCGTATTTTTTTTTTTTTCTTTCGTCTTCCCTGGTTAAAGCCCCGCACGCACTATCGGCCGGCCTCTATCCGCGGATCTTCGGCCGCACACTCACGACATATATTCCGGTGGCGGTTTCGCACGAGGAACACCCGACCCTCCCGGTGTCACTGGTTCTCTTTCTCTCTTTCTCTCTCGCGTCTTCCTGCGCGCCGTGCTCGTCGTCCCTCTCTCTCTCTTTCACCCTTTTTCACTCTCTCGCCCTCTATACACGGCTATGTAGTACGTATATATATATGTATATATATATACACACGTGCGATATATATATATACATATATATGGCGCGAAAGGTGGTATAGGTGCGCGCGCTTGTGCGAGGGATACGCGGGTGCGCACGCGCGTGTTCACATCTCTCTGCTTTCGCACGTGTATATACGTCGTCGCGACGAGAATCCCCCCTCTCTCTCTCTCTCTCTCTCTTTCTTTCTCTGTCTTTTATTTTTCTTTCTCTCTTTCTTCCTACCTTCGTACGGTCGTTCAGTGACCCACTCTCTTTCTCTGTCTGTCCGTCTGTCTCTCGAACACCGATACACCCTTGGCGGGCGGCTACGTGATTTTTCACTGGGTTTCCTTTTCGCGACCGGCTCCGCTCGCGCTCGGCTCAGATCCGCTCGACTCGGAACCAACGAGATGTATACTAACGTATATATGTAGAATATATAGAGATTGTATTTGTATAGTATAGACGGGTGTAGCGCAAGGGTGGTAGGGAACGCTAGACACCGGATAAGGGAGAGCGGCAGTGCCGTATCACGCGCACTCGCACGCACACGAGACAGACTCGTTACTGGAGCCTCGTGTCCCCCCCGAATGAATCGACCACAGCTTCGCGACGCGACACTCGCGGCGGTCGGATGCAGACTGAATCGGACGCTACGTGCCCCGCTCCTGTATTGCCGGAACGTCCCTCCTGTCCACCCTCCCTTCTTTCTCGCTCGTTCCTCTTTCTCTTCCCCCTATTTACTTCTATCCGCGGTGGCGGCTATCAGCTCGTGCCAGACCCCAGGCTCATTTTTACTGACGACGCGCGAACGCTCGGTCCGGCCGCCACGGAGGGGAAGTTTTTTCTCTTTGAGCCTCTCGACCAGGATCCTTCGCCGGAGAAACTTGCCCACTTTCCTCCTCCTCCTTCTCCATCTCCTTCATCTTCTCCTACTCGCGAAAATTCTCTGCAGCCACCCACAATCTTCTCGCTCGTTTTCGAAAAGCGAAAAATGTTCTATCTCGCTTCGTAAAATTGATAGCATTTACCACCATCGGGAGACTTTAGACGTCACTTCTAAATTGTCCGCTTCGTAAGATATTTGATATTACTTTAAATTGTTTACACCATAAAACTGATATTGTTTACTCAAATATTTAACCGTTGTGTCAAGAATCAAAATTATCTACGATACTCGATCATGTTACACTTGAGATTTAAACGCGTATTTTTATAACTTAATTGTCGATTAATGCGATCGTCCAAGAGCATAAAAATCTACAATAATGTTGCTGTTGGTCAAAGCAAGTTTTAAAGGAGAAATTGAAAGTGATGTATCGACGTAAGAATTAGTGAACGTAATTTTAACTAAAATGAAAATTTGTATAGCCTCGAGTCCGGAGAAATGATTGAAGGAAAAGAGTAGTTTCGTATACATTGCGAACAAACAAGATTTAATACAGAATGTCCGAAGTATCGATTACAGCGCTTCCTCCGCGATCATTGACCTTTGATAGTCCACACTTTACATGTTAATACCACAAAGCGATGTCCCGGTCGTGGGTGACTTATGTCATAAAGTGAGTAATGTTCTATAAATATTTGTCGTGTTTTTCTTTTAAACCGTGGAACATGGTGAACAACAGGATCGAATATTGAATTGAAAAATAATGTTTCATCGTTCGTTTTTGCATTCCTACTAACGGTAGGCTATCTTTCTTTAAAAATTTATTTGTCTATTCGTATATTACAAAGATCATAATACTTCTATTGTTCGTGCTATTTCTATTAGTTTTAATACGTAGATAGAATTGATCAATAAATTGGATCGATTAACCCCTTGCACTATGATTTATTTTACGGTTACAGTGATTAGAACTTGATTGTTGTCCATCATTTCTTAGAACAAAAAGAAAATCTAAATTTATTATATGCTTGTATATTCCCCAATGGCTATATATAGACAGCAACAAAATAAAATTTTCTTTCGCTTCAAAGGAAATTAATAATTTACATGTTTAGTAGATGTTGTTCGAAATTCTTATCACGAGTCTGGCTCGTTATTATAGTGCAAGAGGTTAAATATAATTAACTTTAACAATTCACTCTATTAAATTGGTTAAAAGGGGTTTTCGGAAACCCAATTATATGAACCTAGTTCATTACAGTCTAAAGCAGTCGAGGTAATCACATGATCGTCAGAGAGAATATAAATTATCTTAGCCTTCTTCGTCGCGAGTTTCGGGAAATCCCACGTACGTGTCTTTCTGGTTGACTAAATGTATAATCGCGCTACAATCGATAAACGGTATTAATATAATTCAACACAACTATATCGTATTCGTTGAGAGTATAAAACTTACTTTAGAAGATCACCCTCTTTGGTATCCCAATTTGTTGTTCCCGGATGCGTTAGTTTATACGTTATAAAATTGTTAAATTCTTCGTGCAGTTTCTATAATTAAAATAAACGTATATACAAACTTGGAACATCTACTAAGAAATTATTTCTTTATCGAAATTTTTAATTTTTCCGTACCTGAATAATTGTTGCAGTAGGTAGATCGCACGTAATACTTTTATTCGTCGAGCACGACAAATTGATAACATGATTCTTTCCTTCCTTCTCTGGAAAATTAATACAATCATTAGACACATCTCCGTCAATGTAACTTATAGATAGACTGCTGATTTTATGCATTTATGACAAAAATGGGTATCTGCAATTTTAAACAGTAGAAGCATTAAAATAATCGACGCATTACTTTTGCCCTGCTAATAGCATTACAGGAAGACACAATTTTTTACTTGATTCCAGTCCCTTGTAATAAGCGATAAAAATGTTTATTTTGCATAAAAATCCGCAGTCTAATTATAAACAAAAGCAAGAAGCGTGTATCTTACGTATATTCTTGAGCGACGCCGCGAATAATAAAATTGGAGTGGTGATGAACGTGGTATCGTGCAGATACGTCGATGTAGATCGTTGTTTCGTAAAATACGTAATATACTGGCTAGGATGACTGCAAAAAACTTTAGCATTTATGCTCGACGGATGTATGGCAACGCTACCATCCTCGGGAGTAAAGGCGCGTATTCCACCTCTCGACACGCTACTAAAATTGATACGCATTCTTTATGTATTGAAAGGAATAAGAATAATTGTCCTTCGATGAATTAAAAACCACACATACGTTACTGTCGCGATATTCGGATACAATCCAGCACATACTATCGCCTTCACTAATGCGACATTATCGGAATGCCTGTTGGCGTTCCTATCGCTCGGATTCGCGCTTTCCAAGAACTTCATTTCGCACAGGTCTTTCGCGAACTGAGTTTTCATTTCGGACAGAAGTTTCAGTGTGTTGAATGAAAGAAAATACTCTCTACAGAAGTAGCCAGCATCTCCTTTTTTGTAGCAATTTTCGAACCGCCTCAAAGCCTCGGCTAGCGCAATGTGATCGCTGTACTCGTTCAAACCTAGTTCGAGTTTCTTTTGCCTCGCTATCGCCTCCTCTTCCAGAGGACAGAAGAATGCATCCTTGAACGACAGGCTTGCAGCAATTGCGAAGACCGGTTCCACGCAGGAAAATAAGGCTGCCCATATAATCATCTTCCCTGTGATAAATAACAAAATTATTATTACATATAAAAATACTTTCTACTACATATTAACGAAACCGTTGAAATTAGTCACCTGTTCGTGGGTCAAGCGGCAATTGTGCCAAGTGGTATCCTAATGGAGTTAAATTTTCCTGATTGTCCAACGCCTTTAGTTGTCTAAGTAGCTTCAAAGACAGATCTATAGCTGCGGAACTGGGAGGGTCCATGACGTTGCATAGGAAAGATTTAACGTCCCCTAATTGCAGAATTTTTATTCGCAAAATCACCTCCTCTAATCGCGTTATAAGCATTTCTGGTAACGGGTACTCATCGAACGTGCGTTCTCTACCTCTTGAGTAAAGGTGATAGCAAATGCCAGGCTTCACTCTGGAACAAAAGACGTATATGAAATACAATCAAATTTGAAATACTGTGTAATAAGTAAACTACAGATTTTATGCATTAAAGAAGAAAATTCAGTTACAAATTGTAGAGAATTAAAGAGTTTCGATATATTACTTCGACTAAATAAAATTACTAAAGAAAGGAGAAAATTCCTAAGTAGCCCATGCTTAGTAATAAGAGAAACATTTAATTTGTTAATTTTTATTTTTGTCATACCTGCCTGCCCTACCCCTCCTCTGTTTGGAATTGGCTAAAGACACCCACTCAGGCTTCAAAGTTTCGACGTTTCTATTCAAATCAAACTTGAGGAACTTCATTTTGCCACTGTTGATGACGTAGACCACGTCTTCGATAGTTATGGACGCTTCCGCGATTGATGTTGCAATGATAATCTTTCGAATATCGTTGGGCGGTTCTTTAAATATAAGCTTTTGGTCCACTGTTGGCATGCGGGAGTGCAGCGGATAAATAACATATCTATCTGTGCATAAAAAGAATTTCGATAAATGTTAATATTACCATCTACCTTTCGGTAGCAATATTTTAAATATACTTGCTTCGTGGATATTGTCCGTTGCGCATCATTATTTTATAAAGCTGCGTGATGTCGATAATACCAGGTAGAAAAACTAGAATAGCCCCCGGTGGTTTTGTGTTACAAATGTGTCGAATTAATTCTTCTATCAGCTCAAGACACAGTTCCTCACTGTTAGGATTCTTCAGTTGATCGATCACATTCTTCGGATACTTTTTCTAAATTACAACATGTAACGAATTGAACGGGAACGGGAATTAAAGCATCGAAGAATTAAAATTAAATGTACCTCGATCGAAAGTCGTCGTATATACGATTCTATTATGCAAGCAGACTCGTCTCTCTGAACTTGCCTATACTTATCGACATGTTTGCTAAATTTGAATCTGTAAATCCCAATTTCCATTACAATTTCTTTGCCTCGTTAGATTTCAGGAAAAAATGTAACAGAGTCTTACCGGGTAATATCTAACACATCCTCTAAATAAAATTCTTCTACTGGATAAGTAAAGCCCGGTATATGAATTATTGGGCAATCATTGTAATACTTCGAAAAACTTTCCGAATTAAGTGTTGCACTCATGAGAAGAACTTTCAAATCCGGTCTCTAAAATATCATTTTTTTTTTAAATGCATTAATAGAATTTTTTTCATACATTTTAACGAAATTCGTGTGCGCACTTAATTTAATTTCCCTTACTTTCGACATAATTAACTTTAACATAGCCATAGTAAAATCGATGTCCGTAGTACGTTCATGAATCTCGTCTAAAATAATATGAGAATAATTATTTAGGGCTGGATCATTTTCCATGAATTTCAACAGCATTCCAGAGGTACAATACGTTATGCTTCCTCTATCTCTAGACATTACTCTGTAAAGAGAGAAAACATGAACATGTTATACTGAACAAAGAATTGATCTAAACACAAAAGCATACCGTTCAAGCCTAATTTGAAAACCTATAGATGTGCCAAGTCTCTCTATTCTCTCAGCAGCAACTCTTTCAGCAACAGAAATCGCAGATATCCTTCTTGGTTGAGTGCATACAATTCGAGTAATACTACCATTACCTTGCTCTATTTGGTCATCCAATATAAACTGAGCAACTTGTGTTGTCTTCCCGCAACCTAAAATACAATTATAATATTTTCCAAAGCTAAAACATTACTTAGACAGTGTTATAACCATAAGTATTACATATAAACTCACCAGTTTCGCCGCTTATCACAACAACTTGATTTTCTTCTACTAACTTCAAGATTTCTGATCTCTTTTGATATGCAGGCAGCCTTAATCGAAACTTTAGCATACTTTTATATTCTTCAGAAGATATTTTCGACCTATATTCGGCTAGTAATGTATCATCTAAATTGCTATTCCTTTCTAATCTTGAGTTCTGATGCAGAGCTTTACAAATGTTCTCTTGTATGTTACCAGACATTATATTTAAAAATTTTTTCTTGAACTGTGAGTCCTGAATGTAGCTATATTTTTCCTCCAATTTTCTATTTGTATTCTCTGCTTGTTCCTGATTATTGTACAACTTGTCGTACAATCCTTTGGAGTTCAGTACTCTTTCGAGCTCGTGTTGAACATTTTCTGGTAATGTAATGACCTGAGAAGCTTTTTCCTGTGCCCGCTTTGCTTTCCCTCTGTCTCGATAATAGAGACCTATTTCTTTGCCTTTCAACCATGGGGGCCGTCCTTGTCCTCCACCGCTTCCATGACCCTCGTGCTTGAAGCGCGAGCTTCCAGATTGAGCATTTTCAGCTTTACCACCTAAAATCACAAAATACACTTGCTTAAAATAATTCTCTTTATTCATTTGAAACATTTCAAAAAATGTTTAAATTCTTCTCGATTTTATCACTGATACATGAAACATACGAGACAGAATTTTATAGAATGGATTTCCGCATGTGAAGTTGTTGGTTATGTTTAGACTGCGGATTTTATACATTTACAACAAAAATTAATATATCAAATGCAAAACGGTGAAAATACTTTTAAAATTTTATTGTCAACTAACTAAAATGACTTAAAAAAAGATGTAAACACTTATTTAGTTTCCGCTAAATCCGAAGTCTATGTATATAGTTGTTATTAAACTTTTCGGAGACAGAGGGTCCCAGTTCCCAGTAGTCCCACATGGAGCAGTATCGATCGGTTCGTAGATTAAAAGTAATGATAATAATGTCAAGCATGATGTTGCGACATCAGTCCATACTAATTCTTGAAATTTCAATTACGAATTTCATAATCTCGAGACTCGGTTCGAGCTGTCAACGCCATTCTTAAATTGCTCGATTTGTCTATGTAGAAAATTAACGTACCATGCTCGTTCCGTCGTTGATTCCCGTGTCTCGAAAACGGTGCATAAGGTCGAGACATGTTTTCATATCATTAAAAGTCTCATTCAATCGCCAACGACTTTGTCCTTTGACGGGAACTTTTTGGTTGCTCAAATATCGATAAATTCGGCGCTCTGTCTAAAATCGGAGTACAGTAAATATTCACCGAAAATTTCACTATGCACCGTTGCTATGACTTGTGTCGACAAGAGCGGCCAAAACAACTGACTTGTGCATACCGTGTGTTGGGTTCTGGTACTAACTACAACGCAGACCAATCAGAGCGCGGCTCCAGTGGACTCATCATTGTAGCTGTACATCGATTGGTCCGCGTTTTTCGTTAATAACTCCTTGACAAAGCCGCGAAAAATATTTTCGCAAAGGAAAAAGTTACTTCAAACCTCTGCTTCAAATGATCTCAAGAATCATCCCTTTCAAGGAAGTATAACATTTTTTAAACAGCTTGTATACTTAGACCATATTAAATCTGATTATACATCAGTGATCCTTCCGGAGTATTTCGTATTCAATGGACGTAGCCATGGCAACGAAAGAAATGTGTTCAGTAGTATTGGAGTAGTTCAGACTGACTGTGTTGTTAAACAAATACGTATTGTATGTTTACGTATTGTACATTTTATATTTAAAGGGTCGGTCAGTAATTATGATCAATATGTTTAGTATTATCTTCTGCGTTTTATTACTGACCAGGTTTTACAACATAAACTGTGAAGATTTTGATATTGATACCAATGGGTACATTGTTTACTGTCCGTGTATGGGTAAGATTTTATTTAGATTATAATATATAGTACTTTCATTGTTACTTGGATACTCAGAATTATAATTTGTGATTTATTCAAACTGCTCATTTTATTATTTATTTCAGGAAGATTTGGAAATCAAGCGGATCACTTTTTAGGTGCCTTAGGATTTGCAAAAGCATTAAATCGTACCTTGGTGCTACCACCATGGGTTGAATATAGAACAGGAGAGACTAAATCTGTAAGTAACTGATGAATTTTTATAACTAGACTGTAGACTTTTATGCGAAATAAAAATTTTCTGCATCAATTGCAAAAAATAGGAGCCAAGTAATAAATTTTTTTTTAGTCTTTTAATATTTCGACAACAGTACTTACATTGATGCTCCTAAATTCTCCTCAATGTTCTTTCCATCTTAAGTTGCAGCTACTTATTTTTATTATAAATACATAAAATCTGCAGTCTATTAATAATACATACAGAATAGTGATACTCTGATAACTAAGTATTTTTGATTGACTATTTAGATACAAGTTCCTTTTGATACATATTTTAATGTCTCACAAGTGCAAAGTTGCCATAAAGCGATGTCGATGGAAATTTTCATGGAAGATATTGCTCCAAAAATATGGCAGCCTAAGGAAAGAGTATGTAAGTTTGTGATGATAAATAAAAAACATTAGATATTCTTCTGAGACATATTATTTTCAGCTTTCTGTTATTCGGCACGTGGTAAAGGAGACTCGTGCAATGCTAAAGATGGAAATCCATTTGGCCCATTCTGGGACACTTACAACATTGATTTCGTGAAATCAGAATTTTATGGCCCGCTTCACTACGATGTTTATCATACAGACGTAGCGATACAGTGGAAGAAAAAATATCCTGCTATAAGTTGGCCGGTGCTGGCATTCACTGGTGCACCTGCTAGCTTTCCTGTTCAGCTAGAAAATAAACAATTGCAAAAATGTCTTGAATGGAATACGGAAATGCTTAATAAAGCAAAAGCATTTATAAAACAAACTTTGCCAAAGGGAGCTTTTATAGGGATTCATTTACGCAATGGAATTGATTGGGTAGGTATTTACCCAATTGATTGGGTTTCTATTCTTTCGTATCATCAACACAATGCAGATATATAAAGATCTTTTTTACAGGTCCGGGCTTGTGAATTTATATCCAGCACTCCAAATCTTTTTGCTGCACCTCAATGTCTGGGTTATCGAAATGAAAGAGGAAAAGCAACATCTGCTATGTGCTTACCATCGTTCGAAGTAATAATACGTCATATTAAACGCGTCATTCGCAATGGTAATGACATCAAATCAGTCTTTGTGGCATCCGATAATAATTACATGATCAAAGAGCTTTCCAAAGCTCTGGCACGCATGGAGGTATGAAATTTATCAATATGTGCTATCAATATACAGGATTAGACTAGCTTGCTTTGGTAATACAAATAAATGCATCGGATGAATCAAGAATATTTTGGTTTTTTCACAGGTGCTAGTTTTCAAGCAGAACTCACCTGCATCTCCCCATTTAGACTTAGCAATTCTTGGAAGAGCAAATTACTTTATAGGAAACTGTATCTCTTCTTTCTCGGCGTTTGTTGCAAGAGAAAGAGATGTGAAGGGATATCCTACGTTTTTTTGGGGTTTTCCCACAGAAAGATCATCTTCCATTAATCACGAAGAGCTGTAGTAAAGGGACTTGCGATTATTTTGTTATATATTCTTCTTATCAAAGTGTATTTAACAGCGATCAATAAAGAAATTCATAAGAATTCAAGCTCTTAATACATACAAGAATGTAAGATATTCTTATTATTCGAAAAACATAACGATGGACGAAGTCGAATACAAAGTGCCTCTGTTGTAATTAAAATAAGTGTTTCAAGTAATTTATATTTTATATATACATATCACATTTTTACAATCGTTCTCTACAACCACGCATATTGCTTAGACTATATTACATCATCTATGTTTACAATAATATCGTAAATATTTTACATTCATTTTTATAAAATTTGGTTCCCGTTTAGACCAGATCATTAGAGTCTTAATAGCTTTTATGATCTCATCTTTTTTAGGCAGCGACGATTCGTTATCACCGTTAGAAATACTTTCAGTTCTTTCTAGAGAATTGCCTTTAGCTTCCATGCATCTCGACAAAAAATCAGTAGACCCTTCTTGCTCTTCACTGTCCATGATTTTCAAGTCAGATTCAAACAGATCCTCCGGGTTTTGTATTCCTGCTACTGCTGGGACTTGCTTAATTAGGTTTTTCCACGAATTTCGAATATCTATGATGCTCATTTCCAACCAGGCCTCATATAACAAATTAATGCAATCCTTAAGATCGTAATTAGAGTAGAATTCTTGTATCCCATCGGGATAGCCCATTGCTCTAGTCAACATTTTATGGCGATAAGATTTTTTGGTCTTCTCGAGCACTTGATCTATAGGTTGAAGCAAGTGGCTGGTATTTGGAGGTAGAAATAAGATTTGAAAACGCTCGTCTTTTTGCAACTCTTCGAGAAACTGTAGATTATAGCCACGGGAGTTATCCAAAATAAGGATAACTTTCCCACAGGTACCGTTGTGTAATTGATACTTCATCACATCTGGCTTAAAATAATTCTGATACCAATCAGCGAACACAGTCTGATCCATAAAAGCTTGTTGCTGGGCTTTGTAAATCACAGGTAGCCGATGTTTAGAATGTTTTAATACTCTTGGATTTTCGAATCTGTTAATAAACAAAGGAGGAAGCTTATGACTCCCTGTTACATTGGTACACAAGCCTATAGTTACCCTATCCTTATTCATATTTTTTTCTTCGATCCTTTTCTCCCCACTGTGTGCAAAAATCTTCTTGGAAATAGTTTTCCACGACAGACTAGTCGCATTCATATTGTAAACGTTTTCTTTGTCGATATCTTCCTCCTCCAGTTGTCTAGCAAAAGTTTCTACAAACTGTTGGGCGGCTGCTGTATTGGCATCGACATTCTGTCCAAATAATCTAATGCCATGGCGGTTCTTAAATCTCCATAGCCAGCCTCTGCTAGCTTTGAAACTCGAAGGTCCTCCAATTTCCCTATTTACCTCTGCTGCTCTTTCTACCATTCGTACATCCGTGATGGGCTCGCCAAGTGTTTTACGTTCTATAAACCATGTGTACAAACGATTATCCAATTCCTCATTCTCAGGCTTTCGTAAAGTTCTTCTATGCCCTTTGTCTACACCTTGATCGGTGAACTGACTAACAGTCACTGCGTTTCGTTTGATCCGACGAACTGTAACAGGAGTGACATTGTATTCGGCAGCCAACGTGTTAATAGGTACACCACTTTCTAAATGTTGTACAATTTCGAGCCTCTGCTTCATAGAAAGTGGAGCTCTCCTTAATTTATTGTTACTTTCCATCTTTTTCAGAGAACTATAGACTATGGACTTAAGGATGATGACAGTAATCTTTATAAGAACCTCTATTTGTATAAGGATCACTTGGAATCTTTCAGAAACATCTGACAGAGTATTAGCACTATTGAATTTGCTATTAAATTAAAAATCGAGATTTCAAGGATTAATAACCGGGAGATTTTTGGTCGTTTGCAAACCATATACTTTCTCCATTCTTGCTAGCAATAGTCATGTCATAAATTGACAACTCTGTAATCCATAGCCGGGCATAAAGCAGCATAAAGTACTTCTCCACCCCACCATACAGCTACCTGCAGCTACACGTAGCTGCCTGGTAACCGATTGGTGGAAAATGTGTCATCGTGCAATCATCGTGTTAAAAGGGAGAAAATAAGTACAGAGATTCCTCGCTAGTTGGCTGCGAAGGTGACATTGGGCACCTCCATACTCCATACTGTCTACTCGTTCACGATACGTTCGAGAGTAGGGGAAGTTATTTCATCTTTGTTCTCATTGGCTGACTCTATTGCAATAGTTTAACGATTTTATGACAGAATAACGAGTTTAATATTCCTTTTTATTCACATAAAAAGAAATATATTGACTTACACGATCTTCTTTGAATCCAAGAGGAACGAGAGTGCTCACTCCCGGGGTTTTGCCGAGCCCGGTACAATGCTGCCACCTACTCTAAATCTAGCCTGGATCAGATCCTACCTTATCTTTGGCCTGCATCAGAAAAATATGTATTTATTATGATATTAATTATGATTAAATATGATATTAATTATAATGACAAGTATTTTAATTTTTTCCGATTTTTTAATTGCAAACTCTAATTGTAAAAAATGAAAATCCCGAGAAAGTTCGAAAAAATATAGATTTCATCCTGGATTGTCATCAACACTATCTCCATTTTTTTCATATTTTTAGCTATGGCTATTATTCATTGGAAAAAATAAAAACCAATTTTTCGACGAAGACCGATATACGCAGCATTATATCCGAATGTTGCGAATATCATCCAAATACTTCCATCAGCGCGGATAGATGCAGATGTAGCACCACTTATTCACTCGTCCCGCCTGCTTTTTTATAGGACTTTGAATACCCCGGTAAAAATTTGGCGAACATGACAATGAAGCTGGACAAGGTCGAACTTATGCACATTTACGAAGAGAAAGAAAAACAGACACAGAGTTGCTGAATACTGTGCACACTCGACAAAAAATTTATAAGTAACGCACTTGTGTGGAATTGTTTGTAAATATTTGCAATTATGAAATATAGAATAGACCTTCAGCTACTCTCACATATAGTTTTTCGTCACATTTTATTTCTGATTAAACAGTTATAAACAATTATTCTAAGTCTTGTTCTAAAATAAACTCAAATAATTTAACAGATCTCCAGTAAAAAACAATCTTCCAACTTTAGAGATTTAATTTATGCACTTCTGTGATCGGAGGATCTAGAATGATGTCTCAACTAAATTCTTGTTGCAATTTCATGTAGATTCAACGCCTAGTTAATTAATTATTTACGATTTCCAGAGAGGTGACACAACGATTTACAATTCAACGAAGTTATCTCCTCAGAAATTGGTGATAAATAGTTAATTAGAGAATTTTAATAATTATTTGCTCTCGAAGAATATAGAGTGGACCTTCGGCAGCATTCGTGTATAGTTTTCAGTTCGATTCTGGAAGAGGTTAATTAGTTATAAACAATTTTTGTAACTCTTGTCCTAATGAAACTGTGGATATTATAGTAAGAATTGAATATCTTATATACTCCAAATGTTCATGCATAAAAGTATCTTGAGTACTATTAGCCATTTTTACTAAAAAATTAGGTGGCGAAGTAACCAATTATATATGTATAATCGTTGTAGTCGTTAAACAAGCTAATAAGATAATAAATTCAGTAATTACATTTTCTCGATATAATTATGCTTAGTAATATTCATGATTCATAAATTATTCTGTATCTCGAGTTCTATTAAATATATTTACTAAAAAATTAGTTGGCGAGATGGTCAAGGGAGTGCTTGTCGACATCATTTATAAAAAGTATTGTTATAAATATTAACGAACTAGACATAATAAATTTACCAGTGAATTATGTTCGATAAATTCATGCGCGCAAATATTCATGTATTAAAAATTATTCAATATCTCGAATTCCATTACATATTTTTACTAAAAAATAAGATGGTAGATAGTCAAGGGGATGCTTGTCGGCACTGTTGACAAAAGGAATTGTTATAAACATTATACAGCCTGAAATATTAGATTTATCAATCATTATTATCACGGCGATCGAGATCTACCGAAATTAGTTGGGGTGGGGAGCGTTGCTTACCTAAGCCCGCGGAGCGCGCTCAATCAGTCAGTCGGGCCGGGTCCTCCGGCAGGAGCGGTTGGGCTCCGGGACCAGGAGGGTCTTCGGCTACCTTGGGCTGACCAGGGGTCCTCCAGCGGTCCTCCAGCGGTTCCCTGGCCTATCCTGCCTACCTTGCGGATGACCAGTGGATCTCCAGTGCTACCCAAGCCTACCTTCAGCCGGCTTCGGGTTGACCAAGGGTCCTCCACCAGTGGCCTTCCTTGGGGTGACCAGTGGTCATCCAGAGCTACCCTTGCTTACCTTCAGCTGGCTGAGGGTTGACCAAGGGTCCTCCAGCAGTGGTCTGCCCTGGTCTACCCTTACCTACCCTGAGGTTTACCAGTGGTCATCCAGAGCTACACTAGTCTACTCCTGCTTGCCTTCAGCTGACTTCGTGTTGACCAAGGGTCCTCCACCAGTGGCCATCCAGAGCTACCCTAGCCTACTCCTGCTTGCCTTCAGCTGGCTTTAGAGTTGACCATGGGTCCTTCAGCAGTGGTCATCCAGAGCTACCCTGGCCTACCCTTGCGGTTGACCAGTGGTCATCCAGAGCTCCCTGCTCTATCCTTGCCTACCATCAGCTGGCTTAAACTGGACCAGGGGTACTCCACCAATGGCCTACCATTGTTTATCATGGTCTACCTTTAGCTGGCTTAGGGTAGTCCAAGGGTTATTTAAAACTTCCTTGGCCTACTCTAAGCTAGCTCGGGGGGGCCATGGTGTCTTCAATGCTGCCTTCGTTTTCCTTCCGTCCTAAGCCGGTCCAGTTTCAGTATCCGGCATGAAGTCACTACAAGTCTGATCGGTTCAGAGAGGGCAATCATTGCAACGGCTTCGCATCTTTGAGTGAGTCATTTCGTCACTACCTTTTCACTATACACGTCTGTAGAAGTAGTAGTATAGAGTAGTAGTAAAGTGTAAAAGTAGTTAGTTGCATGCGTGGGCAGGCCTCGCCGCCCCAACGATCAGCCGAGATGGGAACGTCCGCGATTTGCACTAGTGTTGCGAGAAAACCACGCGTTGAATTTAGTCGATTTTGAACAGAGATTAAAGCTAACATTACGGTATAGATTGTTTAGAGCGTAGGGTTGCGAATCACAAATAGTCGCGATTCAAAATTACATTTCAATTTGATAACTGCGCTTTTAAAGATCATATTGTTATTGTTTTACATATAATCTAAAGTAATCGTTTTTTGGATCTCTGTTCGTTGAATTAGCGTTGCGCACAAAAGTTCGCGTTTGCTTTCGAGTCTTTCGACTTTTCAGGCTCCCATGCTCGAGCTGCAACGATCAACTGTGAGATGGGCACATCCGCGATTTCAAGTAGTGTTGCGAAACAAATTGTTACACGCGTTGTACTAGTATCAATTTTTAAAGTTGATGAAATGTCTAGTTAATTTTGCAAATAAATAGTCGTAATTTAAAGTAGTTATAAAGATACCTGTTTAGAATTTTAGACGTTAGAATTTTAAATTTCTTATTTAAATAGCATTTTAAATTCGATTTGTTGAATTAGCGTTGCGCATCAAAAGAATCGCGTTTGCAATAGAATCTTTCGATATTTCAGGCGCCCATGCTCCAGTTGCAACGATCAACTGTGAGATGGGTACTTCCGCAATATCGAGTAGCGGTGCGAAACAAATTGTCGGGATGGGGCCGAAGGAGCAGACGAGGTTTTATGCCAAAGATGCCGGACAAACTGTCATTCAAAAGGACAATCATTGCAACGTCTTCGCATCTTCGAGTGAGTCATTTTATCGCTACCTTGTCGTTATACTCGTCTGTAGAAATAGAGTTGTAGTAGAATGTAAAAGTAGTTAGTTGCATGCATGGGCTGGCCTCGCCGCCCCAACGATCAGCCGAGATGGGAACGTCCGCGATTTGCATTAGCGTTGCGAAAAAAGTACGCGTTGCGTTAGTCGATTTTGAACAGAGATCAAAGTTAGCCTTTCTTCTAAATATAATAGTAGTCTCTATCAGCGATATAGCTTGTTTAAACTATAGCGTTGCGAAACAAATAGTCGCGATTCCTTTTTGCAGAAACTGTAGAGTAATCTTTTTTGGATCTCTGTTCATTGAATTAGCGTTGCGCACCAAGAGTTCGCGTTTGCTTTCGAGTCTTTCGACTTTTCAGGCTCCCATGCTCGAGCTGCAACGATCAGCTCTGAGATGGGCACATCCGCGACTTCGAGTAGTGTTGCGAAACAAATTGTCACACGCGTTGTACTACTATCAATTTTAAAACTTGATTAAATGCGTAGTAAATGTTGCTAATAAATAGTTGCGATGTAAAGTGAATCTAGACATACAGATGTACAATTTTAAACGTTGGAAATTTAAATTTCTTATTTAAATAGCAATTTGAATTTCGATTTGTTGAATTAGAGTAATCGTTTTTGGATCTCTGTTCGTTGAATTAGCGTTGCGCACCAAAAGCTCGCGTTTGCTTTCGAGTCTTTCGACATTTCAGGCGCCCATGCTCGAGCTGCAACGATCAACTGTGAGATGGGCTCATCCGCGATTTCGAATAGTGTTGCGAAACAAATTGTCACACGCGTTGTACTAGTATCAATTTTTAAAGTTGATCAAATGCCTAGTTAATGCTGCGAATAAATAGTCGCGATCTAAAGTAATTCTAGAGACACCGATATAGAATTTTAGACGTCTGAGTTCATTTCTTATTTCAATAGTATTTTGAATTTCAATTTGTTGAATTAGCGTTGCGCATCAAAAGGAACGCGTTTGTATTAGAATGATTCGATATTTCAGGCGCCCATGCTCCAGTTGCAACGATCAACTGTGAGATAAGAACATTCGCGGTTTTAAGTAGCGTTGCGAAACAAATTGTAACACGCGTTGTCATAGTATAAATTTTCAAAGTTGACTTAATGTCTAGTTAATGTTGCGAATAAATAGCCGCGATTTAATGTAGTTTTAGAAGTACCGATATAGAATTTTAGACCTTAGAGTTTTAAATTTCTTATGTAATTTGTAAGAATGATAATACTTCATTTTGTAAGACTTTCAAAGTTCAACTTTACCAAATTGATACAATATTTTTGTCTAGAAATCAATATTTATTTCAGGAAATTGATATTTATTTCAGAAAATTGTTATTTATTTCAGGAAATTGATATTTATTTCAGGAAATTGTTATTTATTTCAGGAAATTTTTATTTATTTCAGAAAATTGTTATTTATTTCAGGAAATTGTTATTTATTTCAGGAAATTGTTATTTATTTCAGGAAATTGTTATTTATTTCAGGAAATTGATATTTATTTCAGGAAATTGATATTTATTTCAGGAAATTGTTATTTATTTAAGGAAATTGATATTCATTTCAGGAAATTGATATTTATTTCAGGAAATTGATATTTATTTCAGGAAATTGATATTTATTTCAGGAAATTGTTATTTATTTAAGGAAATTGATATTCATTTCAGGAAATTGATATTTATTTCAGGAAATTGATATTTATTTCAGGAAATTGATATTTATTTGTGGAAATTGATATTTATTTCAGGAAACTGAAACTTATTTCAGGAAATTGTTATTTATTTCAGGAAATTGATATTTATTTCAGGAAATTGTTATTTATTTCAGGAAATTGATATTTATTTCTGGAAATTGATATTTATTTCAGGAAATTGTTATTTATTTCAGGAAATTGATATTTATTTCAGGAAATTGATATTTATTTCAGGAAATTGTTATTTATTTAAGGAAATTGATATTCATTTCCGGAAATTGATATTTATTTCAGGAAATTGATATTTATTTCAGGAAATTGATATTTATTTGAGGAAATTGATATTCATTTCAGGAAATTGATATTTTTATCTTGAAATTGATATTCTTCCGATCTGAGTTCCCTCAGGGGCTCACTCACGGAACGGGGCCCGTGAGTGGGTACGGGGTGTCGCGTCCCCGGGGCAACCCGAGTCGCTTATAGATCGTTGCGTCCACAATTTATTCATTGATTTGGTTTTGATGTGGTTTCGATTTTGGTTTTGTTGTTCTTTCGATTTTGGTTTTGATGTGGTTTCGATTTGTGTTCTTCTCTTGTATGTTAATTCTCGCCTTGTATTGTGTATAGCAATAATTGGTCCGTTTCAGTTAGAATATGACAGCTCATCATCTTCATCGAGGGACGAAGAAAATTCATCGAACGAAGACTCCGAATTATTTATAAGTTAGTTTTATTGCGTGCGTTCGTTATGAAGATTGCCAATCGTCGTTGTAATTATGTCGAGTAATTATTGCCGTATCTTCACTTTGCTCGCCCCGTTTGCCGACTCCGACACAGCCTTCTGCTGTGTCGGCCTTGTTTGCAGGTTCTGAGCCGGTCCAGTTTCGGTATCCGGCGTGAAGTCATTGAGAGGGATGTCTAAGAGACTCGTTCACTCGTCTTCTGACGATCCTCTGTGTTAACGTAATCCTGGACACGCCATGTTCTCATGTCACCCAGTAGCGCCAGAAACCGTTTGAGCGCATCTCTTTGCCATCTTTCTTGGTGATGGAGTGGCGGGTATCGGACTGGTCGGCTCAGGACTTGTAAGCACTGAACGCGTCGCGTCACCCTTGAATCAGAGCCTTCTGCTCTGGTTCGATCTTGTTTGTCTCTTTGAAAGAATCAGAGCCTTCCGCCTGATTCGCCTTTGGTCCCTCGTGAATCGGAGACTTCTTCTCCGATTCACACTTTGCCCCGCAATAATTATTCGACATACGCTAAATGGAAAAGAAGTCTTTTTCCATGAAAAAGACTACTTTTCCATTTAGCGACCTGCGAACTTAGTTTTTAAGAATCGTCGTTGTAAGAAAGGGAGCCAGAACGAAGGGACACTTCGTTCTGACACCCTTTCGGGTCTCTTGTGCAGCAACCTCCTCGTGGTGAGACCTGGGCAATCGATATTATCCACAATTCGCAAAATGCTATAACATATAAATTATAGCATTTTGCATGTAGTGGATAATATCGAGCTAATAGCTGCACATTTAGAATTTTAGTTAATAAGTATTTAATAGTTAAATGTAAGACTTAATACTTCCTTCGTTTTTCCTTGTAGCAATTTCAGCACTTCTTTTCAATTAACAATCGAAATACAGGGTTTCTATTTCAGAATACATGTACTATCAACAAAACTCATCAATATTAATTTTTGGATTTGTAATTGAAATATGCTTTCGAACTTTCAAAGTTCAACTTTCCCAAATTAATATTTTTGTCTCGAAATTGATATTCTTCCGATCTGAGTTCCCTCAGGGGCTCACTCACGGGACGGGGCCCGTGAGTGGGTACGGGGTGTCGCGTCCCCGGGGCAACCCGAGTCGCTTATAGATCGTTGCGTCCACAATTTATTCATTGATTTGGTTTTGATGTGGTTTCGATTTTGGTTTTGTTGTTCTTTCGATTTTGGTTTTGATGTGGTTTCGATTTGTGTTCTTCTCTTGTATGTTAATTCTCGCCTTGTATTGTGTATAGCAATAATTGGTCCGTTTCAGTTAGAATATGACAGCTCATCATCTTCATCGAGGGACGAAGAAAATTCATCGAACGAAGACTCCGAATTATTTATAAGTTAGTTTTATTGCGTGCGTTCGTTATGAAGATTGCCAATCGTCGTTGTAATTATGTCGAGTAATTATTGCCGTAACTTGACTTTGCTCGCCCCGTTTGCTGCCTCCGACACAGCCTTCTGCTGTGTCGGCCTTGCTTGCAGGTTCTGAGCCGGTCCAGTTTCGGTATCCGGCGTGAAGTCATTGAGAGGGATGTCTAAGAGACTCGTTCACTCGTCTTCTGACGATCCTCTGTGTTAACGTAATTCTGGGCACGCCATGTTCTCATGTCACCCAGTAGCGCCAGAAACCGTTTGAGCGCATCTCTTTGCCATCTTTCTTGGTGATGGAGTGGCGGGTATCGGGCTGGTCGGCTCAGGACTTGTAAGCACTGAACGCGCCGCGTCACCCTTGAATCAGAGCCTTCTGCTCTGGTTCGATCTTGTTTGTCTCTTTGAAAGAATCAGAGCCTTCCGCCTGATTCGCCTTTGGTCCCTCGTGGATCGGAGACTTCTTCTCCGATTTACACTTTGCCCCGCAATAATTACTCGACATACGCTAAATGGAAAAGAAGTCTTTTCCGTGAAAAAGACTACTTTTCCATTTAGCGACCTGCGAAACTTAGTTTCTAAGAATCTTCGTTGTAAGAAAGGGAGTCAGAACGAAGGGAAACTTCGTTCTGACACCCTTTCGGGTCTCTTGTGCAGCAACCTCCTCGTGGTGAGACCTGGGCAATCGGTATTATCCACAATTCGCAAAATGCTATAACATATAAATTATAGCATTTTACATGTAGTGGATAATATCGAGCTAATAGCTGCACATTTAGGATTTTCGTTCATAAGAATTTTATAATAAAATATAAGACTGTTTTTAAACTACAGTCAAGAAATAATAGATCGCTTTGAAAAATTTAAAAAGCGCGTCATTTAATTTTGACAAAATTCGCACGTTATTAGGAGATGCTTATGGCAATGGCGCCATTGCTTTTGTCTCAACAAAATACGTCTGTCGGTAATGTTTGCCTACAGTTTGAGTGTTTGCCGCTACGAAGAATGGCGCTCTTTTCAGATTATAGAAAGCAAATGATAATACCGGCTAGAATCATTTAATACAGTAATAGTTGACATAGAGTGCGCTCTGCACGAAATTGCGAATTGTATCACCGAGCGTCCAATGTTTTCTTTTTCTCCAAACACGTTGTGTCTAATCATGTATTGCGAGAAATGTCAATCGTGCGGTGTAGCATCACTGAGAAATATACTGTGTTGCACGAACAATTGCTGTATGGTGTAACACAAATATGTCAATTTTGAAAACAGCTGCGTTCAGACTCGCAACTATATCTTTATGATGCGGAACATCGTCAACTTGGTGATACTTCTTTGTTACTTTCGCAGATGCGTTATAGCCTCCCTTTGTTATCCCGACTATTGTCAGTACACGGTAAGTTATTTTTTCTGCATCACGTATTTTTATCGATCATGTAGCAGATATACTTTATCGTACATCAAAGTATGAAAACCGTCATGAAAAGCATTGTAATCTATATTATCTATGACTCCATATCTCTTTGTTCTTTTTATCACAAGTGAATTACTCAATGCTGTACACTATCTCCTTAGTAATACAAGTGTATCACCTATGGACAACTTTATAATGTTAAAAATGATTTTCTTATTTCTTTGTAGAAGGACTTTACTCCGATACCTGGAGTTCAGTGTCTACTGACACCGGTTGAAAAGGGGGAAGGTATGAAAACACGCGTATAGTCTCTACTCATAAGTATCCATCGAAATACAGTCTGTATATGCAAAGAATTCATCTAACAAAGATCAAAAATTAAAGTAACAGCTAAATTTGTTTTCCAGATTGCGCTGAGCTTACATTCGAAGCGGATCATAATGAAGGTACAAACGAGGATTCCAACAGAGTCAGCCTTTGCGCTTACGAGTACAATTTCATCCAGAAAGTAACTGCCTTTAATTTGAGCGTGACCGATGCGAATTTTCATGGTAAGAGCTCGTAACAAGCGAATTGGCGAATGACGGAGGAAACGGCATTAATTTTGTTGGCGATAAAACAGGACTGATCACGCGCTACCAGAATTTATTAAATCCGAACCAGTCGGCGTGCAGACACGTAGAATTCTATGGAAACGAAACGCATCCAGCGCCGAAAGAACTGTACGTTTCTTGCCCGTTCTCAGACGACTCTTACGAGTCCTCTCCTTACCGGTTAGACGTCCTGCTAACTGGCAAAACATACAATTATAGCAAGAAGTATATTTTTAACGTACCTCGGCAGATATTCATCGGTAAGCGTGATTCCTTAATGTACAATGTACAACTATATCGAAATTCGAGGTTAGTTACGTGTTAACTAGCGTTGGACAAAATTTTTATATTTTCAACAGTGTAATCGTTTTCTTCCGTAGAAGAAGATGCGGGTGTGCGAAATTATACACCGTTCGTCTACATCGACGTGTCGAACGCGCCTCGTCTCTGGCTGCACATCCAGCCTGTGCCGGTATCATACAATGTGTCTGAGTACAGAGTTTGGTTGATGAACAACGACACGGATTCCGTGGACACGAACGGCTCCTCGACGACGAGCAACAGAGAGATGTTGTATGACTTCACCGGTCGCACCGGAGTCTTCTATTTCAAAGTCTCCGCCATACATTCCGATTGCGAGGAGTTTGGCTGCGCGAACAGTACCACGCCTCACATTATTATACGTAAGCGACAGAAGGAGTACTTCATATATTTTTGCAATCACATGTTAAGATGCGAATACACTAGAAAATAATTTGTGACATTTTTTGTGAGATTAACGAATTTTCCTATTGGACAGAAGAAGCATCCCGTCATCGCCTCCTCATCATGATCATCAGTACAGTCTGGATACCACCGGTGATATTATTTGTACTTTATCATCTTTACAAGCTGTGTAGAAGAGGTAAAGTTGCGTTAGGGGAATCAGCTGTTCCAGTCGAGCCGCTCCTGCCATTCTTGCTGTTCGGTTTCAGAGAGCCTAAAACGAAGACGGAAGCCAACCTGTTTGCTGATCTACTCGCCAACACGACTGACGCACATCAACGCGATGAACGAGCTAGCTAAATACTTGAGGAACTCGAACGTGACTGTGATAGACACGCTCGACGTTACCGACGCTAGAGGGAATGTCAGTAGCCTGTAACAATTCGCTCTTCAACGTAGACTACTTTTTAATCGTCTCCTCTATAATTTACAGCTCGAACGAGATTTCGCGTTCACGCAAGATCCAAAGGAGTGCTGCGGAGCCGCTTTTCGAAGCGCGGACGTTGTCCTGGTCGCTGCATCCCCACCGCCCAAAAAGCCCACCGTGTCGTTCATTTACCACGACGACGACAATCATCTTCTACAGTTGGTCAAGGAAAATCAGGCGCGGAGGGAGAAACGGTACTACATTGTGACGCTGCCGTACTGCAAGCCGGAAGACGTGCCCGAGGAAACGCGGCATCTCAGAAAATTCTGCTTGCCGAAGGAGCTGCCGAACCTCGTCAATGTGATCCACAGAATGGACCACGTCGGTTGCGTTTACGTGTCCGACAAAGAGTTCTTAGATAGCGTCAAGTTAGCGAAATTGGAGATGCTCGGGGAGTACGACAACTCGAGAGACTCGAGGGAAACCGGTCAGTTTCTCGCGAAGCCCATTTTCGTTTTCTTAATACTTTATCTATCGGGAACCTGTTAACCTTTTGCAAAAATTATAGAATAACCATCGGCTGATAATGTGTTAACCTGTGCTTTAATATTTATTGGCTCGCTGTTTTAGAGAATTTGTTGAGGCCGGATTCCGAGCGAGCGCCAGGCAAACAGAGTTCCGTGTCGACGAAAGGCAACGACGTCCTGTCACAAACGTTTGCGACCAATATCGACGAGCTGAATTTGCTCGGGGAGACCGAGGCGGACGCTGTAGCGACGTTCGCTCGCAGATCCTCGACCGGCCACACCGGCGCGTTTCGCGTCGACGAATTGAAATTGTGATTTCGTACTATTTTTTAACTACATTAAGTGTTTCATCGGAACGTTCGATAACACACCGATCTCCCACGCGACGACGATTCGCGGCCCGACGCGGTTGTCCTCGCGAGACAGTTTCTTTTTTTACAAACGCGCTGCTGGTAGGACGACGTCTCTTGAATATCTGTACCGACTGCCAACTCAATAAACAGGGAAATGATTCGTCGCCGTATGCAAACTCTTTGCGTCTATTCGCTTTGTGTGTGTGTGCTTTGCAACTGTCCGTCCGACGAGTTTATTGAATACATTATACGCATACGAAGATATTAGGTACAAGAAGGTAATGATGACACGATAACAAATACATATTCATAGGGGAAGTGCATCTTTCTTTTTCTCTTTCGTTAAAACTAGTCAACTTTCGCAGCTCGACGATAAACGAAACACAAGTACGCGGTAGAAACCGAAATTTGTACGCGGACGTTCGCGCGACAATTGGTGTCGCCGGTAACTAACTAATGTAATGGAATGCTCTGCTCTGCTTTATACATAAATACAAATCGACTTGTTTCTTCGACGAGGCGTTGAGAAAACGTCTCGCCTCGCAAGTTAAACTATATAATAGGTCATGTCCTTTGTTATTTTTTTTTTTTTTTTTCGATTACTAAAATGATCGCATGTATTTACACGTGTGGTTTGGTAGCGTGCGCTCGGAAGCTGTAAGCGCGTGCGCTAACAAATGCAGCTCGCGCTGTTCGAAGCTTAAATACTGAACGAATTCCAGATCTATACTCCTCCGATCAATTTTGTTCGTATTACGGTACGCCGATTTCTCGTTCGATCTCGAATGATAATCTAAGATCTTGGGAGACAGTGGAAGAGAGTGAAGGGGCGGTGCAGATTAGCTACACAGGAGTTGGCCGAACTTATCGAACTAAACGAATCGAGTTGAGGGGGCTGGTACGTTACATTCGATACAGGGCCCAATATTTCATACGTAAAAATAAGTCTTTTTCGTTACGCGAGCAGTGTTGCCAGATCGCTGAAATCGAGGGGAATACAATTTACCACCTCTCTGATGACCAGAGTAATATGTAACACATTGCACGTCACGTGACCAGTCTACGGTCTTAGTGGGGGACGTTGGAATGTGCGCAGGAGTGGAATGGGATAGTGGTAGGGGAAAAGGAGGAGAGGAAAATCAACCCAGTTTTGGGCAGTGATGGTATATGGTCTCGGTTTTCTCGCGCATGCGCGACGATTTTAGCGTCAGTAAAGTACAAAGTTGGGCTAAAATGGGGTACCTTGGTCACTCCGCAATGTTTCGCAAATTTTTTTTTCGATTTTCAGATATGAATGTTTAACATGCGTATGTTACATTAAAATTTTATGTGTATGTATATATAATATATAAATATATCTAGCACTCTTCTGTCCGGTTTCCGGCCAATAACAGTTCTCCCCTACTTTCCCCACAAACATAAGACGTACATACGTTCCTGCATTTAGTCGCGCATGCGCGAAAAAACCGAGACCATATACCATCACTGGTTTTGGGTTGATCTGGCGACACTACGCGATTAGTTGAACTTCACCTCCAGTAGTTTCGGTCGATCAGTCTGACAGAGAGACCACGCGGTATCGGAAATCGCTTTTGGGGGAAGAATATCTGAATCTTGTATATGCTCCGAAAAAACCCTAATGGTGTCGTTGACAAAACACCATTAGGGTTTTACTGTGACGCATGTGCATTGCAAGATTTAGCGATTTCCGATACCGCGGGGTCTATTCGTGAATCGCTCGCGCGCACACACGACGCTGATTCATCGATTGTTACCGTTTCGATTCTCGATCCCTTCAATTCTCTTTGCCTTTGCTTTTACGATCGTTCACGGTAGTAGGCACGAGCAGATTCTCGGACTCCAGGAACTTTTTCCCTTCCATGTCGATGTAAGATTGCGGACGTTCGCTGGTCGGCATGGCTAGATCGTTTTCACTGTCGCTGGTGACGCTCGCGATCCTCGCAAACTTGATCGGGCTCTCGTAGTGATTGTCGAGCAGATTAGTTCGTTGATCGTTCACGTAGGACGGTTTGATCCCTTCGCTGGCGTCGGGGAAAGACGCTATTGGCTCCTGCCAGAGGGTGTGGAGCTTGTCGATCTTGTCGCACTTGGTCACCTTGTCGAAAGACGGTTTCTCGAGGTAGTTGACCACGCTGTTGCCGAAGGTGTTCGTCTCCTCGGTTGGGTCATCGGTTTCGTCGGCTTCGTCGTTGCCGGAACCTGCGACGGAACAGGAGGAGGAAAGATATTTACCGAACCCTAATGGAGACTGCTGTATATTCCTTTTTAATAATAACAGGATTGAATTTGTTCAGATTTCATAGGATTTTAATACTAGCATAAAGAAATATACTAAAGAATTTTTCAAGAAAATATTTTTACAACTTTACGAATTGTAAAAGAAAAGTCTGCAATCCGGCATTTTGACGGATAGTTCCTATTCAGATTTCATAGGATTTTGATACTAGCATAAAGAAATATACTAAAAAATTTTTCAAGAAAATATTTCTAAAATTTTACGAATTGTAAAAGAAAAGTCTGCAATCCGGCATTTTGACGGATAGTTCCTATTCAGATTTCATAGGATTTTGATACTAGCATAAAGAAATATACTAAAAAATTTTTCAAGAGAATATTTTTACAACTTTACGAATTGTAAAAGAAAAGTCTGCAATCCGGCATTTTGACGGATAGTTCTTATTCAGATTTCATAGGATTTTGATACTAGCATAAAGAAATATACTACAAAATTTAATACTCACTGCTCGGACTGTCCAACGCGTGCAGGGACGCGAAGTAGGACCTGTTCTGCACTGTTCTGGGGTTCAGGTCCAAGTAGTCGACGCTGTCCTCCAGCATTCTCTCCCAGTGACTAGTCAGCTCTTTGAAAGATGGCCTGGACCCAGGCTCCAGGTGCCAGCAAGACACCATTAGTTTATACCTGCCGAAGATAGCAAATTAAAAATATATATACTTTTTCAAAATTGAAATAGGAGGACGATTTGTTTCGCTGATTGGAAAATTCATTGTAGCAAGACTACCGTAAAAACGCTACTAATTTTTGGTAACATAACTGCTTTTTTAAATTTCACGCATTTGACTCGTTCAGATTGCGTGCACATTTCACGAATTTGCGCTTGCTATAAATGCACGAAGATCCTTAGTCTAGCTCAGGGTTTGACTTTATTTGCTCGCGAGGACCGTTTTCCGAGGGCTACGCCTTCTCGACCCGGCGGCGCGTCTCGCTCCCCGTGGTGGTCGCCTACGTGCTCGGACGGGCTCAGGCGCGATCATAACAGACAGATGAATGTGGCGCATAAGGGGCGACACTCGTTTCAATAGGTTTCCACATTACCATCGAGGTACTATTGCCAATGCGTTTTTTTTATTAGTGGTATCCCCTGTAGACCTATTCCACTATGTCACACGATAATTTCGGACAATAGCTGTAGAAAATTAATTAAAAAAATAAATTCATAAGATAAATTTTAAAAATAGTTTTTAATTTTATTGTTTAAATTTTAATACGGTCCGGAACAACTTGATCTTCGTGCACGTTTAGACGTGCTTGGCAAATTGTTAAGGTCTATGGAAAGTTTGGACGTGGATATTCGCATCGCCGACGCAAGCGAAGAATCATTTAAACGTGTACGGTGATCCGATTTAATATAGCGCGTTGTTGAAAATGAGCTTTCGCACAAATAAGTTGATCCAAACATTGAGAATATTCGGGTCGCAAAATTTCGGAGAATAGGGTACTTCGATTCTTCCAGCGTTTTGAAGAATTCGGCTCGTTTTTCTTCCCACGTTTTCAGAGAGATGTCGCGCTGAAGATCGCACAGTTCTCGTTGAAACTCGAGGGCTTGATCTGCAATTTTGACAGTGAGGGGATTCTCGAAGAGAATTAGATCATTTCTAAACGAGTCGAAGTCGCTGAAATTATCGTGTGACATAGTGGAATAGGCCTGCAGGGGATACCACTAATAAAAAAAACGTATTGACAATAGTACCTCGATGGTAATGTGGAAACCTATTGAATCGAGTGTCGCCCCTTATGCGCCACGTTCATCTGTCTGTTATGATCGCGCCTGAGCCCGTCCGATCACGTAGGCGACCACGGGGAGCGAGACGCGGGGCCGGGTCGAGAAGGCGTAGCCCTCGGAAAACGGTCCTCGCGAGCAAAATAAAGTCAAACCCTGGTCTAGCTAACTAAACTCATGGCTTACAATTGCTGCGAGCAGTTGGCCGGCCTCTCCATGCGGTAGCCAGCTTTCAGCAGGTTGTAGAGATTGTGCACGTCGACCCCGGGATACGGAGAAGCGCCTAGAGTGATCAACTCCCATAGGAGCACACCGAAGCTCCAAACGTCCGACTTGCTGGTGTACACATGATCAGCGAGCGATTCCGGTGCCATCCATTTCACGGGAACTACGGGCCAGGAAAATCTTGGATTAGACGGGGATTTCGAGCGGCTGCCGCGCGCTGCCAGAGAGAAAGAGCCCCGGCAAATCCTCGGAGATTTACGGGGCCGTGAAATAAATCGCCCAGAGTGAAAGAACGTTTCGTTGGAATTGTTTGTAGGTACGCACCTCGCCCCTTGCTGCGTTTCAGGTACGCGTCGTCCTCGTACACGTCCCGCGTCAGCCCGAAGTCCGAGATCTTGCAGACCTTTCCGGTCGCAAGCAGCACGTTCCTGGCGGCCAGGTCTCTGTGAACCAGCTGCAAGAGACAACGATATAATCTGTATCAATCTTTACTGGTTAGATTCTCTGATGTATGCTATATCACATAGAAGAATTTCCAGAGGTGACTTTCAATCTTTGTACCGTTTTAAATGCGTAAAATGCGCAGTCTAATGATGAGTAATCCGAAAACTCTATTATCCGAAGAGAAAGATCCCCATAGACTGTCTAACGAAACGAGACAGTGAAGCACCAGCGCGCGTCCTTTGCTAACCAGATCCGAGAAGGGTAGTTTCAATTCTGTTGCCTCGTCTCATTGGACAGACTATATTTTCGATTCGATTGATTACCAACTCGCTTTACCTTGATCTCGGACAGGTAGGCCATCCCTTTGCTAATTTGCCAAGCGAATGAAAGAATGTCGCGAGATGTGACGGTATAAGTGGATGTTACATTGACGTCCACGTTGTTATCCACGTCGGCATTCGCTGCTGGTGTCCCCTCACCGTTCCTGCCCCCGGAATCCAAATGTCGGCTGCGTCTCAAGTAGTTCCTACAAATGGTGAGCATCCGCGTTTTCGTAATATCGTAGAACAAGGGATAGGAAGAGAAAAGAGGAAATGGGAGCATTGGCGCCGGTCCTGCGTCGCGCCGCGCCGGTTAACGCTCTTTCGCAACCCGGAAAAGGCATTTTCTCGCAATGACCGCGCGAAGAATTTAATTACCGCAACGCTACGCGTACACATCTCGCGGACCGGTTATTGTCCCGGCGAAGGAATTTCGCAATACGAGATTCCACTGTCTCGATGCACTCGTGGTTACTCACCGCAAAGAGCCAAACTCCGCGAACTCGATGATCAGGTAGACTGGGGCGCCGGGAGTTGTGCACGCGCCTAATAATCTGATCACGTTAGGGTGTTGGACCTCTTTCAGCAGCTGATATTCGGAAAGCAGATCCGCCAGTTCGGAAGCGCACGCGTTCTCCTTTAAAGTCTTCACCGCGACTGTCGTCGGACCGGAAGAACCTCCGATGTCGATCGCTTTGGCCAGTAATACACGTCCAAACTCACCCTCACCCAGGACCTGCTCGATGCTCAATCGGGATCTTGGAAACTCCCATTTCGGATCCGTCTGACAACACATTCGAAAACGCGATCCTCGTTAACACTAGAAAGACTGAAACTTAGTATATACCTATATTGCCCAAAAGCAGACAAAATGACTGCATTGTGAAAAAATAACTAATGTGTAAAGAAATTTGTTTAAAATTAATTTTTAATATCTTTTATATTATTTACAGTTATATAACAAGTTATTAGTAAATATTACAGACATATGAAAAAGATTTAACACTATAAAATTATTATTATAATAATAACAGTATAAAAATTACAATAATTAATCAATTACAATAATTAACAGTATAAAAAAATATTTCAAATAAAAGTTACAGGGTATTGGGGAGAGTATATGATGATTGTATTTGTTTGATATTGTTGTAACCTTGAGAAGCTTTGTGAAGGTCACTTTTAAAATTTCATACGGTAATGTATATTTTTGATTATGTACTCGAAACTACATTTTCGAAACACTACAAAAACATTATTTTTGCATAAACCGTTGTCAAGATATAAACATCCAAAGTTGGAGTACCGTCTATATTGGTATTGATTATATTAGGTGAAGTAAAAAGTTCTGAGCGCTTTTTCGCTTTATTTCGACGATGATATTAACATAGTTAGGGTTATTCGATTTAGATCAAATATGCGCCATTTTGTTCAAGAACTTTTGTCCATTTTGAAGTACGATTTTATGATAAATAATGATAATAACAATCATAAATCTGCACAACAATCATAAATCTACTTTAAATCTGCAGTCTGTGCTAGTATCATTAAAAGTGCTTGATTAAAACGCTTCGCAACATTTGCCTTCTGAGATTGCACATTTTGTATACAACAATTAAATAACTCGTTTAGCGAAAGGGCAGTGACATGGGGTTGGTCACCTTTCTTGCAACAATGGCGACAGGAAGACCGGAAGTGGCGGCCATAGCGAACGAAGAACAAGAAACTAACTTACAATATTCGGATACCAGAATCGGCCAAATATATACCGCATAGCTCTAATTTGTCAAGTCGGTCAAACAATTCAGCCAAGTCAGCGAAATCTACTATAAATGGTTGGTACTCCGAAACAGACGTTGCGAAGTGCAATATCCTAAGACCTCCATTAATCAGAGTCCCCCAACAACTACATTGTTGTCACTCTTTCATCCCCCGCCGAGTTTCCTCGAAATTTCGAATTACTCCGCGGATTTTCAACTCCTGGATGAAAGGGTGGGATTAGCAACCATCGTGTACTATGCTATATACCGCGCGTAGTCGCATAGGTATATTCGCGAGCACGGAATCGTGCGCCCGTATCCATTTCATTAAATTTTCACATCGAAAGTGGTTGGACTCGCGCCGGTAGATACTTCCAAACGTAGAATTTCGGTTAAAATGTTTGAGAAGCCACAAAAATGGATGGACTCGATGGTAGAACTTACCGGGCAGCTTTTCGGAAAGAGAAGATGACGATTCGCCGCTGTGAACGTGTCCAATCCGATCAGCAACCCGTCACCTCTGTCTATGTAGTCGGATGGCAGTATACCGATCGCGGTAGCGTCTCCGTTTCCGGTTCTCCGTTTGCTGTCTCTGCGGGCTCCCTTTGCGGCCATCCTGGAGTTTTACATGACACCGGAAAAGTGGAGAAAATGAATTGGAGGAAAAAGTATCATCGCACGACGGCGGGTAAGGCGATCATTAAATTACAAGAAGTTACTCTTTGTGAGAAAAATCGTATCATATTGTTACGAATATGGCAGAATACCTAAACGACGATATAACAAGGACGAAAGACAGAGTCGCTTCACGAACGTCGTACCGGTCGGACGTGCAATTCCCTTTCTCTTTTAATAAAGAGATTAATTACCTTTTTATAACGGTCTTTTATTAAATATGCCTAAATTACGCGGTCGCTCGCGTAACAATATTATCTAAAATATTTTTTACAAAAAAATCACATGGGATAGAAATAGTACGAGTGCAAAGGGTCAAAATTATGAATAGAGGAAATGCACTTTTATCGAGCTTCTGTTACTCACGATCATCTCGCTCAATTTTTATTTTGCATAAAAATTTGAAATCTAGTATCTCCGAAATACACTCGCATTCTTCCTGAAAGGGTTAATGTTACTACTGTCGCATCATCATGAGATTACCACGATTCTCTCTGATGTATAATTTAATCAACGTCTCGGGGAACTTCGTCCGTGCACTGCGTCAGTTCTTCGCGGATTTCGCATTTGGGAATAAGATTGTTTCTCATAAAAATCGTGTAACAGCACGAATTTCCATTTCGAGCAAGGACCCAAGTAGAGTAGATCGTTTCTGCCTCGCGAATCTAACAACGATAAAAGCCGCGTAGTGTGCTCGCGTACGGCGAAAAGTTTTTTAATCTACTACGATCGAAACGATTCTCGCGCCGCGGGGAGGCGAGATGCAGAATTCGTGGAATAATTTTACGCTGTCGTTCGGACAGTTTGCCGCGTTTCGTTTTACGACGCGAGCGTGAGTCTCCGGAGTGGTATGTGTCCAATGAAAAGAAGAACACCGGTTACTTGCCCGGATGGCTCGTGCAGAAGGTCCGAGGGAAATCGATAGTGCACCTCGATAAGCGCGTATCTCTGTACATAGGCATAACCACGTGTCCCCGAAATATCGAATACCGGTACGACGACTGTGTGTTATACTATCGAGAAAGAAATTCGATAGCCGGGTCGATCCGACAAAAACGAATCGCGCACAAAGAGCTCCTTCGAGAATTATCGGCGATTCCTCCGGTTGTCCCGCTGCCGTGAAGCGTTCGCATTGTGTCGGTCGGCAAACATTGCCTTTTTCGATAGCGTACCTATATCTCGAGGTGACGAACGATCCAACGATCCCTACCAACACGAAGAAACTGCCGCCGATCGCTCCGATCATGCAGAAAGGGCCGCACGGGCCGCTGGACGCTGTTGGGCAACAAAGAAAATGGAGGCGAATCAGCGGAGAAAATATTAGAAAACGGATTCCGCATTGTCCGGTTGCAAACGAATGTTGATTGATTGCCTGCTGTGCTGCAGTGCCCATTTTTTAATCTCGCCTTTATTGTTTTTACTATGCAATTTTTGATGTTGCCTGCAGCCAGCAGCTATGCCAGCCGGCGCAACGTTCATTTGTCAGCGACGGAAACCGGACAATTCGAAAACGCTATAGTTTTTCCACGAAGCGTCGCATGCAAGGATTAGAGGAAACAAAATAGGAAATAATTTAATATAGGAAAGTGTAGTTTTTCCACGAAGCGTCGCATGCAAGGATTAGAGGAAACAAAATAGGAAATAATTTAATATAGGAAAGTATAGTTTTTCCACGGAGCGTCGCATGCAAGGATTAAAGGACACAAAATAGGAAATAATTTATTATAGGAATATATAGTTTTTCCACGAAGCGTCGCATGCAAGGATTAGAGGACACAAAATAGGAAATAATTTAATATAGGAAAGTGTAGTTTTTCCACGAAGCGTCGCATGCAAGGATTAGAGGAAACAAAATAGGAAATAATGTAATATAGGAAAGTATAGTTTTTCCACGAAGCGTCGCATGCAAGGATTAGAGGAAACAAAATAGGAAATAATGTAATATAGGAAAGTATAGTTTTTCCACGAAGCGTCGCATGCAAAGATTAGAGGAAACAAAATAGGAAATAATTTAATATAGGAAAGTATAGTTTTTCCACGGAGCGTCGCATGCAAGGATTAAAGGAAACAAAATAGGAAATAATTTAATATAGGAAAGTATAGTTTTTCCACGGAGCGTCGCATGCAAGGATTAGAGGACACAAAATAGGAAATAATTTATTATAGGAAATCATTTAGTGTCACATGTATGTGACGTCTTCATAGTTCACACGAAACTAGTAAAATTGATTTTATATACACGGTTATTGATGATCATAGAACAGAGCATTCAGAGAGTTCGTAACGTTCGTTTACCAAAATTATTTCAATATTTCGTGAAAGGGTTGCATTGTATTTGATAGAACGTTTTAAAGATGAAGATAGACAATCGAACGATTGCGAAAAATCGCGGGTACCTTTTCGAGCCCCGGTAACGATGATCTCGTTCTCCCTGTTGTCCTCACGAGCGTCCTCTTTGGTCTTCGATTTCCCATTTCGCGAATCTTTATTCGACTTGCTGGAGTCATTGGATCGCAGGGGGTGTTTGTCGACGTTGCAGGTGCACTTGAGCAGATCGTCGTCGCAGGCGCAAGTGCCCATCCCGCTTTTGATTCCTCGACCACCTGCGTTTAAAACAGACCAATGCGCCTCGAAAACACAATCTTGCGGGCAGATGTAAGGGTTCATTTGCTCGAGCTCGTCGCATCGGTTGTCGGGGCAATAGGACAAGTCCGGGGAACAGGTCTGATAGTGGTCCGTGAAACCGGAAGCGTTGCTCTGTCTCCACACGCATTGTCCGGAGAACGTGTCGTTGCTGTAACGTAAAAATAAATACGAGCTGCGTCTTTCGTTGGTCCAGGTGTGGGTGAAATAATAAAAGAAACAAGAAAATCTGTCGAACCTGAAGACTCCACTGGCCACGCCGCAACTCGATTCGCATTTTTCTAGTTTTTCGGCGTTCGCGCAAGACTGCAATTGTTCGTTTCGATTCCTGCGATTGCACCCGTCGAGCTTTGACGGAGACACCGATACTAAGTCGACGTGAATCATTCTTGAAGAGGACACGACCCGATCCTTCCCGTTCCATTTGATCGTCAGCCTGCAATGGGTACACGATTTGCACGGTGCTACGAGATCGTTTACGCGCTATCACATAATCGTAATCAGTTCCCACAAAATCAAGTTAGCCGTTTAACACAAAAATAGTAGAAGCCTAATTATTGGACAATTTAGTAAAAGTTCTATGCAACATGATAACATTGGAGGATGTTTGTGTTTTGCAAACTACGCTAAAGTTATATTCCAAATAGACAAATAATGGCTTACACCGCTTTTGCATTAAGCGGCTCGAATAAATTAGTTTCGTGGATCCGTCGGCCGGCAGAATTCGCGGAAATCGACTCACGTGACATTCTTGGGCTCCGTTTTGAGGAGGTGTTCGTCAGCAACGTACACGATGCCTCCTTTCTGGGTGACAGCAAATGCGGAGGAACCGTTGATGCTGAAGGTGAACGAGGAGTGTGGCTCGCTCGAGGGTTTCGCGACCCGCCAATAACGGGACGCGATTCTAGCCACCCTCGCGCTCGGAGGGTACGAGAACTGTTGCTTGAACGACACCGAGGACGCGGTTGTCACTCTAGGCAGGTGTTCCGGTCCGTGGAAGGTCAGCGTGATGTTCAACTGTTGGCCCAAGCGGCATTGAGAATATTTAAGCAATTTTCTATGCGTTTAAGTCGCACGGATCAAAACGTATGCGTTCGTCGTTTAGAGATAAACTAAAGAGCTAAATGACACTGCACAGCGATACTGCGTAGCGTTTGCGATTAATTCGTGCCGCGTTATAAGAAACTCAGAATCAGAACAAATCAGATTAACAGGTTTGCTACCAATATTTGATATTCTGCTCAGCTTCCTTGTTAACACTAGAACTACCGGGTTCAAAATCACACTAATATACATTGCTTTATAATAATGACAAGATTACAGTTATTCATATCTCGTGAAATCTTTAGGTTAATATGTGCTTCAATAAAAAAGTACATCGAAAAAGTTCGCATCGAAACATTCTTATAATTGCAATAACCGTGGAAGAAAAAAATCAGTAACAAGACATTTTGACCCGCCTGGTTGTTCTAGTGTTAATAGCAGGGACTGAAACTGTTATGATATCGGTTCCGGTTCTCGAAACAGTTATGAAGAACCGAAATGAAGTTATAACTGTTACGAGAATATCGGTTACGGTTACGATTCTCGAGAACCGATATTATTTCGATTCTAAAACGGTTATTTTTCGGTTCTGGATATCAGTTCTGGGTTTCGGTTCCAGTTTCGGTTCTGTCTTCTGTCATTCTGTATTCTATTCTATTCTATATTGCGTTCGGCCTTCTATATTTATTATTTAAGTAGTTATTTATTGTTATTTATAATTCAAACAATTTTTAAATAAATAAATTTTTATAATTTTTTTCTATATTCATTATTTGAATTGTTATTTCAATAATTGTTACAATAATTGTTTAAATAAATAAATTTTCATAATTTGTTTCTAGACTTATTATTCGAAGTACTTCAATAATTTGTTGTTAAACTAACGTATTTATTATTTGAATTATTATTTCGATAATTAAATGTTAAAACAATTGTTTAAAAAGTTAGATTTTTATAATTCGTTTCCATATTCATTATTTGTATGGTTATTTCAATAATTTGTTGTTAAAATAATTGTTTAAATAAATAAATTTTCATAATTTGTTTCTAGACTTATTATTGGAAGTATTTCAATAATTTGTTGTTAAACTAACATATTTATGAACAATAAATTATTGAAATAACAATTCATATAATGAATATGGAAAAAAATTATGAAAATTTATTTATTTAAAAATTGTTTGAATTATAAATAACAATAAACAACTACCTAAATAATAAATATAGAAGGCCGAACGCAATACAGAATAGAATAGAATACAGAATGACAGAAGACAGAACCGAAACTGGAACCGAAATCCAGAACCGATATCCAGAACCGAAAAATAACCGTTTTAGAACCGAAATGATATCGGTTCTCGAGAACCGTAACCATAACCGAAAAATAACCGGTTTAGAACCGAAATGATATCGGTTCTCGAGAACCGTAACCGTAACCGATATAAGCCAGAACCGATATTCTCGTAACAGTTATAACTTCATTTCGGTTCTTCATAACTGTTTCGATCAGAACCGATATATAACAGTTTGAAACAGTTATTTCCAGAATCGTTTCAGTCCCTGGTTAACAGTGCAACGTACCTCCTTTGTGAGATATTAAAACAATTTAGCTAGTTAGATTCTCTGAGTATTATGCTATTTAGTATGACTTTACGCAACAAAGTGAAGAAACTCAATTTGACTATTTTTACGTAAACTGCTAGATTGTGGACGGTCATATATCTGTGACGTTGGAAACGAACGCGTTAACTCGTACGAGCGAGAAAAGAAACTCAGAATTACACATAAGGATACCCGCGTTATAGGAGGGTTGTCGCAACGGTTCGCTCCGCGTTACGAGAGTACCATATTATAAGTGCACTGTACAGGAAATCGCGTATTGGATTTTTTTTCGAGACACATCGAACAGTAAACGGAAAATCGGTGATCGATAGTAACGCGAGCAGGAAACTGTCCCGGTGGGCGGTAGCAGGAAAGCATTCGGTACCGGAAATTCGACGCGGTGGTAATAAGAAGTTTCCGCCCACGCGAGGATGCGTCGCGCAATTAGAACGCGAAACGATCCCCATTAATTCCCGCTTAACAGGGATCCGTGGAACTCCGGAGTCGAAACGAAAACCACCGCATTCGCCGCCGCAGTCTCCGCCGCGCCCACCTGCCTCTGTTCACTATTTCCGTCTCTCTTTCTCTCTCCCTCCCTCCCTCTCTCTTAGGGCTGCCGTAACGTCGTCTAATTGTTTAACGAGCCGGGGATCGCGGGCAAACTCGCCCGGCACAGGGTGCGTTCAATCGCTTCGTTAACGGTGGGATTTCGTAGCGGAGAGGGAAGAGACGATGGTTGGTCTAGCCACTCGAGCGGGACCATCATTTCCATCGAAGGCTCTCCGGGACGAGAGCACCCCCCCCCCCCCCACCGGAAGACTTTCTTTGAGAACAGACTCAGGTCTTAATTGATTCGTCGCGGTTTCATCCTTAACACTAGATTGCCCGAGGAAGTCATTTTGACTGCTTTTTAATTTCAATTAGAAAAACAATTATGTATATAATGACACAATTTCTTAGAATTTTGTGACTTTTTGTACAACATTTAAATGCGTTTATTAATAATTGTAGTTACCTCCCCCCTCCTTCATTTCCGGTATATATATGTGTGTTATACCTACATTGCCCAAACGCAGTCATTTTGACTGCTTGGGAAATTTTAAATAATCAAATGACTCTTATTATTGAATTGAGTAAATTTCTTATATGACCAGTTCGGCTCTGTATTCAAATAACAGTTTTCATTTTTTTTTTTTTCGATTATCGTCACACGATAACATACAAGTACATGATAAATTGTCGATTTGGGCGTATACTTGATAAGTTGCAGTTGCTCAATAAACTAATGTAGTACTTGTTATTCGAATCTTTATGGAGTGATACTTGTTCTAACAAGTTGTTTATTTTATTTCTTTTGCGCCCTAAATTCATGAAACATATGTCGAATAGAAGTGAGTCATTGGAAAAGCTAACGAACATAAGTGAAGAGTGCTCCGATATAGAATCAGATGCAACAAATTCTGAACTATCGTCCGAAGATGAAGCGGATTATATTCAAAGTGAAACATCTGACACTGAAGATAGCGATGAAGAGTCGATCACCAATGATGAAAATGAAGGTGTCATCAATATGCCATGTCATCGATATAAAAAATATTAAAAATTAATTTTAAACAAATTTCTTTACACATTAGTTATTCTTTCACAATGTAGTCATTTTGACTGATTTTGGGCAATATAGGTATATACTAAGTTTCAGTCTTTCTAGTGTTAACGGTCACGAATCTTATACAGTCCCGTTCGGAACGTAACGCGTAACGGTTGTTGAACTAACTCGCGGATAACACGCACAGATCGCGGCCTCTTTGTTAGCACTTACCGTGCTGTCGTCCGATCTCGAAAGAAGAGTGGTATCCTGTACTTGCAGCGTCACGCGATACGGCGATTTTGGTAGCAACGTTGTCTTCGCGAATATCCCTGCAACAAACGTGTGGGATAAACTGGTGTTCGTACAGAGGGAAGCTAATCTGGACTGTGCTCCAAGGATTCGGTGAGTTACCACTGCGCGGCGGACCCTGAAGAACACTTTAGGGTCTCTGCACACCCATCCGGGACGGGCCGGACCGGGATTTAGCTAGTTAGTTTAGATAGTTTACTTTAAGGAGGTGTGGAGTCTCTGGAAATATTATTTTGTGCTATGCACAGAGGGAACTGTCAACACGCGCTCGAAAGTGCGAGAATTATGGCCCTTCGGTCGCGCGAGGGAAGAATCGGTACCACACCGGATCAGACATCCCGGAGACCCCTGTCTATACCAAAGCTATGTGAAAAAAGCTCTCCGAGGCCCGTCCCGGATGGGTGTGCAGAGACCCTTTGTGGAAAAGGAAAATACTGTGGACATCTACCGTGGCCGATTCAACACTGCCTTTTGGAACTTAACTTCGGATGGATCATTTATCTGCGAGTAACTTGCTAAGTGGATCCGGAGGCGTTCATCGAAAGCATGAATCTTATCGGATCTTTACAAAGACGCAAGATGAATGAAATTAATGAAGTTGTGGTTGAGGGCGCATCGATTCATTGGAACAGTTGGAACAATTGCATTGCACGGCGTAAGTGGTTCATGCGATATTATACAACTTTTGGTCGCCGATTGTTGCCTTCCTCTTCTGTTCCGGATAAAGGTCGATTTATACAGACGACTTTATCGGATCAGACAGAAAAATTTTTTTGTGCCAAGCGCAGCAGGGAGTCGTCACCCGCTCGAAATTTATGACCTCTCAGACTCGAAGAAAAGGTATCGTTGAGAAGTCGATCTCTGATATCGGCTTGCGAACACTCTCATTTAAACCTGGGTAAATATTTCTGTCTGATCCGACAAAGTCGTCTGTATAAATCGACCTTAAGTCGGAACCTTAACCCTTTTAGTGCCGGAGACCGATATATCGGCCTTTGCTGCACTGGCGAGAAGTGCCAGCGCCGATATATCGGCCAGCACCTTGTAGCGCTTTACTATTCGCATTGCGAGAGAACTCTATCTCTAAATAAATTTATAACACGTTATAAATGGTCTAATTTCATTACGAGAGAATTGAAAAAAATAGTTTTTCGGTTTAACTTCTCCTTGTTATATTACCTATAACAATTACTTGTTTCGGGAGAGATAAACCGTCCGGCGCTTACCTTGTATCTTCGAGTTATTCTTTATTTTTGTTATGTAACATTATTTTGTCACAAAATATATTGGAAATGTAAAGTATATACTTTGTAATAAATGGTCTATATAAAGTTACCGTGAAAAGATGACTTTTCGTATGTGCAAATACAGTTTGTAAGAGAGAGCTCAATTTTTACTTTCTTTATGATCTTTTATACCTTTGTTATTTATATAATTTTCAATGAATATAGAAAAATTAGTGTCATTGTTTTGTTCTCTATTTCGTCCTTAATACACTGCTTTTCGAATTATGTAAATATTGTTTTTTGTTTGGTTTTTATGAGCCTTCTCCAAACCCTAGTAAAATCGTGAAATTCGGCCGGTTATCCTCGCATAGGCACCTCTTTTTCGCCCGGCACTAAAAGGGTTAATTTGCCGGTGGTAGAAAGGGACGGAGACACAATGTTCGGACAAGCACTTTAATTAATACTGATTATATACACGCTTAAACTCGGACTATTTACAAAATGTACAGCACGCCGACGCGTGAGAAGAGCGTATGGGCGCAATGAAAAACGAGATGCACAGGGCGCGAGTTAGGGAGCAAAAGGTTTGCTAAAGGGGCGGTAACCTTCCGTTACCGAGTAAAGGAAGAAGAAGGCAACAAGAAGTGATAATACAAGAGGACATTGAGATTGAAATATTTTTAGAGAAACGTTAGTGGATGTTCTAAGGTTGAAAACGTCCGCGACAAGTCTCCGAGCGGAAGGAGTGAATTTTTCAATTTGGTACAACGAGGACATCCACTTACTGGTGAGTATCGCGGTGTAGGGGACGGCTCCCGGAAGTTCGATCGGCAGAGTGTTGAAGGTAAGTTTGAAAGCGTCGTGAGTGTCCCCGAGAATGCGAACGGAGTACCGATTGCTGGTCACCTCGTCCGCGTCCTTCAATATCAAGTCGTTGTCGTCCACCAGCTTGTCACCCTGTCGAAAAACGGAACAACGTTTGTTGGGAATCGGTTCGTCGGTTCAGGTGAGAAATGATTAACAGAGTAAGATTTTATTTCCAGAGCATGTATCGCGATCCGTGTGTGAAAGAAAACACAAGGGAATGACGCGTAGAAATCCGAGCGTAGCGCGTCGACGACGAACAGCCGAACGAGAAAAGAAACAAAGAGATATCCGAGCTTAATCAAGATGTAGCCCCGTGGCGTTTTCCTCCTGCTTCTCGCGCCTATCCTTTCAACCGTTTTTTCGAGGCTCTTTCGTCGTTTCCGAGTCTTTTCGCGTCCGCTCGCGGAGACAATGCCGGAAACGATCGCGAGAACAATGCCGGCTTGAATGAGTCCGATCCTCTGTCCGATCCTCGTCTCTTCCCGTGCTGTTCGTCGTTCGTCCTCGGGACAATTTCTCGTGCAGGTTAACGCGATCGTCGAATCGGGACGAACCCTTGGGTCAGGTCGACCCGTCTCGGGTCAGCGCTGAGAATCGATACGGACGCCAATTTTCTGCACGGACCGTTAAGATCACGCGACTTCAACCCCTTGAGTGATCCGCGAAAATCAAGAAAGTGACTCCAAGAATTGCATACCTTTTTTTTATTTTGATTAACTCCTTGCAACATCGAACAGGATCTGCTAAATATTTTTATGTAATTCCCTTCGCATTGAAATGGAATTCTATTGTATTGTAGACAATATTTAGCTATTGATTTCAAGGTCACCTTGACTTTTTTAGATGAAAGGACCTACCTTTTGTACCATGAATCGATAGAGTATTAAATTCTACGTAAAAATGTATCGATCCCCATATGTCGTGAATCTAATGGTTAACGACATGCAGTGGCGTATTACCCTATGGGCAACTTGGGCAAATGCTCGGGGCCCCAAGCAAAAGGGGGCCCCGAACACAAATCAAATATTCTGTATTTTCATGGATGAACGAGAATTTATTTCACTTTTTATGCAATACCAAATATGTAGATGTTTTTACATTGATACGGACGCCAATTCTCGCCACAGACCGTTAAGATCACGCGACTTCAACCCCTTGAGTGATCCGCGAAACTCAAGGAAGTGGCTCCAAAAATTGCCTACATTTTTTCTTTTGATTACCTCCTTGCAACTTCGAACAGGATCTGCTAAATATTATTATGTAATTCCCTTCGCATTGAAATGAAATTCTATTTTATTGTAGACAATATTTAGCTATTGATTTCAAGGTCACCTTGACATCATTAAATGAAAAAACCTACCTTTTGTACCATGAATCGATAGAGTATCAAATTCTACGTAAAAATGTATTGATCCCCATATGTCGTGAATCTAATGGTTAACGACATTCAGTGGCGTATTACCCTATGGGCAACTTGGGCAAATACCCGAGGCCCCAAGCAAACTAAATATTTTGTATTTTTATGTAAAAGGTTCTCATGGATGAACGAGAATTTATTTCACTTTTTATGCAATAATAAATATGTAGATGTTTTTACATTGATACGGACGCCAATTCTCTGCACGGACCGTTAAGATCACGCGACTTCAACCCCTTGAGTGATCCGCGAAAATCAAGAAAGTGGCTCCAAAAATTGCATACCTTTTTTTCTTTTGATTAACTCCTTGCAACTTCGAACAGGATCTGCTAAATATTATTAATTCACATTGAAATGGAATTCTATTTTATTGTAGACAATATTTAGCTATTGATTTCAAGGTCACCTTGACTTCTTTAGATGAAAGGACCTACCTTTTGTACCATGAATCGATAGAGTATTAAATTCTACGTAAAAATGTATCGATCCCCATATGTTGTGAATCTAATGGTTAACGACATGCAGTGGCGTATTACCCTATGGGCAACTTGGGCAAATGCTCGGGGCCCCAAGCAAAAGGGGGCCCCGAACACAAACCAAATATTTTGTATTTTCATGGATAAACGAGAATTTATTTCCTTTTTATGCAATACTAAATATGTAGATGTTTTTACAATTGTTTTATTTTTTCTAACGTGAATGTTATTTAGTTGGGACTAGGGGCCCCGAAATTCTACTTTGCCCAAGGGCCCCTAGTAATCATAACACGCCACTGACGACATGTTATCGATATAATTTTCCATATGTGGCCACCATATGGGTTTTCGTTTACATGATAAGTCCCCTTAATTCAAAATTACATTGTAATTTATAATTGTATTTCAATTGTAAAGACGAGTTACATTTCGATTTAATTCGAACAAGAGACTTGAATTACGAATTACATCGTAGTATAATCGAATGAAAGAACTGAATTACGAATTGCAAAATAATTGAACGATAATTCTTCAAGTAATTCAATTATAATTCTACACAACTCTGCTTACCACCGTGAAGACGCCGAGCTTGATCGTTAGCGAATCGTTTCCTTGTTCGACCGGGCCGTTATCGTTCTGATCCAGGATGTCCACATCCAGGATCTTGAGAGGGGCGTACTGTCTTCCAGTGATCTCCTCCCAAACGATGCACTGCACTTGCAAACTGATCCTCGGGCCCGGACCCAAAGGCCACGGTCCCAAAGTGTCTCTGTCCAGCGAAGCGTTCGCGAACAGCGACTCGTTCACCGTGTGAAAGTACTCGGTGCCTAAAAATGAAAAATCTTTCGTTCGTTCGTTTTCCTCGTATATTGCTGAAACTTCCGAGCGTTCCGGGAGCCAGGAGAATCGCGAGACATAAATTTTCGAGGCGGGAGATACGAGTAAAGCGGGCTTATAAATTAATCGAGCTAGCGCGCGAGTGTGCGGTCGGGATTCCTCGCGAATCTAGAAATTGTTCGAACCGGTCCGTGTTGCCGTTTCGATAGCTCAGTAACACGTTCGAGATTGCTAGCGGAGTCCGATATTATTTCGAATTCTATGGCTGAATAATGTCGCTAACGTGGTCCTACGCCATTTTATTCCCATGCGAATAATGAATTCTATTTCAAATTATTACTATAGACTGCGGGACTTCATGCATAATAAAAATGGTCTGTCTCGATTGCGAGAGATGGGAGCCGGATACACATTTAACTCTACCTTGAATCACTTTTATAATATATTGAATAGTTTATCATTGTGCTTGAATTACTTTTAGTTTTCCTCTTGTTTTCAACTTGCACCGAGATTTATTCTGCATAAAATTCGCAATCTACTTATTACAGCGTTTCTACTGTATTTCTATCACTAGTTTGCAGTTTTAGGACAATTTATATTCTAGATACGCAAAGTTGATGTAAATGTGGCGAATCCAAATTTTCAGCCGAATGTCGTAATCCTGCGTCATTTCCTGTATTCGTGCACGTTTAAATGGCAGACCATTGCAGTAGTCGGCTATAGATTTTTGGAAATACACGGTACTCGTCTAAGCGCGTCGACCGACAGCCGTCGGTTTCGAATACGCTAATTCTTCCGGCCGCAGTTTCGCGAACTATAGAATCCGTTTCAGAATGTGGCCGAGTTGAATCGACTTGCCATTTAGCAGCTTGTAGCCGGTAACCCGGAAGCTGGGGCACAGTTCCCCGTAAACACCTGGTCCAAAAGTCCCGATCATCGTGCTAGGTTGGTTCTCGTAGATCCTGTAGCTCGACGCGTTCCAGAAGCACATGTCCTGCAAGCAAAAGTAATCGCATTCGATCGCAAAATATTACGGATTTTATACATTTGTAATAAAAAGGTGAAAACGATACATGAAGCATTGAAGTTATTAGAGGAATGCCAGAATATAGGAACGTTATTTTCAAATCATTGAAATTATTAACAGAATAAGTCAGTAATCTCTATTCAATTTTATTTCGCATGAACGTCAAGTCGCAAATTAGTATTAGTATATTCTAGTATATTCTGGTATATTTTAGTGTATTCTAGTATATTCTAGTATATTCTAGTATATTCTAGTATATTCTAGTATATTATAGTGTATTCTAGTATACTTTAGTGTATTCTAGTATATTCTAGTATAATTTAGTATATTTTAGTATATTTTAGTATATTTTAGTATATTTTAGTATATTTTAGTGTATTCTAGTGTATTCTAGCATATTCTAGTATATTATAGTGTATTTTAGCATACTCAAGTATACTCTAGTGTATTTTAGCATGCTCAAGTATACTCTAGTGTATTCTAGTGTATTCTAGTATATTCTAGTACATTCTAGTATATTCTAGCATATTCTAGCATATTCTAGCATATTTTAGTATATTTTAGTATATTTTAGTATATTTTAGTATATTTTAGTATATTTTAGTATATTTTAGTGTATTCTAGTATATTGTAGAATAATTTAGTATATTATAGTGTATTCTTGTATATTCTAGTATATTCTTGTATATTCTAGTATATTCTAGTATATTCTAGTATATTCTAGTATATTCTAGTATATTCGAGTATATTCTACTATATTCTAGTATATTCTAGTATATTCTAGTATATTCTAGTATATTCTAGTATATTCTAGTATATTTTAGTATAATCTAGTATATTCTAGTATATTCTAGTATAATCTAGTATATTCCAGTATATTCCAGTATATTCTACTATTTTCTAGTATATTCTAGTATAATCAAGGATATTCATGTATATTCTAGTATATTTGCAGACAGAAAGGCGAATGTGTAGGCTGTTTTCAACTACCGTCAAAAATCCATTCAGACGTCCGCTTATCGTATCTGAAATTACACTTTAGTAAATAAAATAGACTGTGATCTCGTTCCGTTCCCCGAATATAAATGTCGCAATTCGCTGTATTCAAAAGTGCTCGAGGGTAAACGTTATTTCTCCGGTGTAAACTGTTCCCTTTATTGCGTTCGTTGAACTACTACTTCAATTTTATCACCATGAAGTGCCGGGTTGAACGGTAGGGTTAAAATGAACTCAAACATGGCAATCCACGAGTTAATTTACGATTCACTCGAATGTCAGAAAACCTCTAATAAAATCAACAAACATATTTCTATTCCTACGATTTAATCATTTATTCCCACAATATCGCTAAAGTGTCATGGCGGATCGATAGTTCCATCGAAACTGGATTTACCTCAACGTATTCCGAGCAATTGACTTTCTTCTGATCCTCCAGGATCGGTAGGACCTTGATCTCCAGGAATGCTTGGTTGCTGGCCGCTTTCTCCTCTGCCCGGACCAATACCGTGATCGCATCTCGTTTCAACTGGTCTGCGTAATCGAAGATGATTGACAGACAATTAGTTTCAACCGTCTATTCCCGTCAGCGAGTGCTTACCTCGATTCGACGAAAGCGATGGCCGATGCAACAGAAGAACGTTCGTTTCAGGATCTATGAATGCAACATCATCTTCACGAGGTCCTAGAACGCTATATTTAACATCCTTCGGCACCGCCGAATCGTTTCTCAGCGCCCTCAGCTCCAGCAGTTCGATTTGTCCAGATGGCCAATAAGGAATCCTCACTGTTAGATCCGATTGCGAGAAATACAGTTCTGAAAGAGAAACACTGTACGGTAGCAAGAATCCGTGACCTATGACTTTTGCGCACGGTTCGTCAAGGGATTAAAATTGAATCTCGTTCGGCGCCTGCACAGCATACAAAGTAATTACCCTACTCCACAAAATTAAAGGAACGCTCGGCAACAGCAAAAGAACTATCTGTCTTCGTGCTTCTTCGACTCCATCTAAAATAATCTTACGATATCTTTCCTGTGCTCATTTTAAAGTGTTAAAACTCTACTTTCACCGTAACCGAGTTCGCAACTTCTGTGTTTCTCTTTTATTTTTTTATACGGCGTGATTTAAATCGCGACGATTTACCGAGCCCCTCGGCAACTTCCAGGAAGAACATTTAAAAGATAAGATCCTTCTTTGGAAGAGGACTCGGTTTGACCTCGTGATCGATAGTCGTTCCTACGACGAATACGGAGCCAGGATGGTTGATCGTTCTCTTCTTGGACCACGTATTTCATTATAGCTGTCGTAAAACGACCACGCCGTGGATATTCGTCGTGCGAATTTATTCGGTCGAGCCGAACGAAACGAAACGAAACGAACGAACGTTCCAGGACGCACGGATGTCGAGACGGTGGTCGGCGCGAACTTTAACGGCGAGGACTCACGCACGGTCAGTTTCGAGGAAATAACCTGTGTCAAGGTGAACGTTTAATCGATACGCTGGCCGGAGGGTTAGTTAGCGTTCGCGATCATCCCGTGTTCTCGCGGCTACCCTGTTTTTCGGACTTTAGCTGCCGACGACGTTCCTAATGGCGGCGAGTTTATAACACGGACGACGACGAAAGGGGATGCGGGAGAACGATACTTCCGACATCTGAGCGATTTCGATGTCTGTGAGCGAGTTTACGAGCGCATTCCGTTAAAGGCGTGGGGAACGAGGATATTTCTGTGGCGGATTTTTTGAGCGTCGACCGCGTGGGTGAGGGAGGAAGCATATGCGAGAGAAATGTCCCCAGAACGCGAATTAGGTATATCGGAGGACGATGCAAAATAACTACACTGCTGATCTTTACGCAAAACAAACAGTTGCAAAGTTGATTGCAGGAGAAAGAAGACAAATTAAAATATACAGGGTGTTTCGTCTAATACAGGATACCTAAATATCTTTTCTACCTTTGAAAATACAAAAAATGTTTCTAACGTAATCTAAATGGTTTCAAAAGACGAATCAGATGGAGGAATCGTTTTTTATAAATTGTTATTTTTTAATCGTTTTTTTTCAAGGTCACTCGTGTTTTTTTACATTTATACACACATTTTTTGTTGTTTTATGTTATAGCAAACGTTATTGTGCATTCATTCGATTTTTAATAGCACGACCTTGAAATGACCGTGAAATCTAAAATTTGCTAATTAATGCAGAACTTACTTTCAGCGACATTTCAGATTTCAACGGTAACAGAAATTCGACAATAACAACAAAAAATGTGTGTATATATGTAAAAAAACACGAGTGATCTAGAAAAAAATGATTAAAAAATTACAATTTATAAAAAACGATTCTTCCATCTGATTCGTCTTTTGAAACCATTTAGATTACGTTAAAAACATTTTCTGTATTTTCAGAGGTAGAGGAGATATTTAGGTGTCCTGTTTTAGATGAAACACCCTGTATATTTCTTCTTTTGATAATTATCTAATAAGTCGAAGATAGTGTAATGACTAGACTGTGGATCTTTATGCAAAATAAAAATTCTTGACGTTCCTCTTCTTCTTCTCCAATCTTAACACGTTCACTGCCACGTCGGTCACACGTGACTGACACAATTCTTTTACTAGATTTCAACGTTATTTCGTAGGATGACAGGCGGAGTAAATCAAAATTTTGTTTGGACCTACGAATTATAAGAAAGTTAAAAAAGCAGTAATTGTAATAAATCATGACCTATCAGTTACGGGTTCCATTAAAACATTAATTCGATGTCTTGGTATTTTGTCACGTGCTGGCGTGCCGCTTAACGTGTTATCAAGCTGAAGAGAATATATTGACATTCTTAAATTCTTTCAATGTTTCTGAAATTGTTTAATCAGCAACATGTACTTATACTGCAAGCCTACATATGAAAATTGAACAGAGATGATGATGTTCGATCTGCATAGCGTTACAGGATCAATCTAGGAGTACAAGTTTCAAAAGAAGTTGGTAAAGTGGAACACAGTGTTTTGTTTCTCTTCGCATTACGATGTTTTATTTCAATCGAGCATCTTTCTCCGAATTATTTCGAGTGTCTCGCGAAGTGCATGATCTTCCGCAGCTTCTTATTCGTTCGGAAGTCTCGTCGATCGCTGGTCGGTGGAAGTTCGTAGGCACGACAGAGCGTTGTATCTGGAAACCCTATTCGTCCCCGCGACGAGTTAGAATTCCCGAAAACAGAGACCGTGAAAACGATACGCGCAGCCATAGGAGTGAAACGGGGGCCCCCGCGATCTGGGATCGGCGATCGGCAAGGACCTTCCGTGTCCGAGTTGCTTGGGGTTCAGACGCCACCCTAACTCGCGCCGGTGTAAATTGACTCGAGCTGGCGAAACGTAGAATCCGTTTCTCTCTCTCCGTTCGTCTTTTCCTCCCCTTTCTAGACACGGAAAAAAAAAGAGAGACAGGAAGAGCAAGAGAGACATAGCGAGGAGAGAACGCGTAAATAGACGGGAGCACGCACGGACACCTGCGCGCATGTGGCACCGATAAATAGCGTCGCGCGCGTGCGAGCACGCGTTCGCTTCCCCTTTTCTCCATCGGCGCGGTTCCATTCCGTTCCTTAAATTGTTTCCCCAGTTTTCTCCCATTTCCTCCGGTTTTCCCCGATGCCGGAGAACCGTCATCTCTCGCCGACTCTCACCGATTTCGGAAATAGCCTAAGTTATATTTAGAAGACGATTCCTTCGACAGCCCCCGACGGAAAAGCGATTCCCTTCCCTTCGACCAACTGTTGAGCACCGTTGGGAAACGAACTTACGACCTTCTTAAAATCTGGCCTGATTTTTATCGGTTCTTCAAGATGAGTCGGGGTCGGGCTTTAAAACCGTCAGTCGTCGAGATCCGATGTGTACATACGAGCCTCGTTCCCGGCTATTCTGGCCCGCATCCATGCTCCCGTGTAAAACTCTTTCGATCCGAGGGACGCTCTGCTAAGAAGACGCCCGCCCCTTCGGGGGGAAAAATGGTTTCCCGATCGAGAGAGACCTCGCCGGTTTACCTTCTTCGGGGAAAACAGAGAGAAAACGAACAAACGCGTCAACGGGCCAATTTTACCGGCGCTAAGATGCCCGACGCTTAATCAAAGCCACGGTAAACATGGCCTACTTTTTAAGCAACGTTCTCGTATACGCCGAACGGTTCCAATCGCTATATCCACGGTTCTCCTAAATCATCGATCGGCTCCCCCGTCTTTTGGAAACGCGGAACAAAGAAACGGCTCCTTCGAAGAAGGAAACGCACGGTGAGCTTGCTGGACTAAATTATTTCCGCTTCATCTATCGAACTGAATCGAGTAGATCGACCAAACGTACATCTATTTGATGGATGCGGAAAATGCGATTGAAATAAACGAGCAACCAAATTGAACGAGATATTTTAGAAGATAAATCCTATATCAACGTTCTGGGAATAAATGCAAATGTACAGAAGTGGTGCAATCAGATTTATCTAAGATTGTTTACGCTACGAGATAAAAAAGTTGATTAGCGAAACTTGTTTAATATATATATACAGGACTATAGTATGGTAATGAAGATGTTTCGTGGGCGGAGTTATGCGGAGGCTTTAAGGTCACCTTCACGATTTTTCTTTTAACCTTCCGTCGGGCGCAACTGATCTGAGAGGCACAGCGCGGTTATTTGGGTACCTCTCCCCCCCACCAGGCAACATTGTCATTTGGCGTTCCCAATAACTGCCTGTTTTGACGTGCTCTAAGGATTCTTCTCACTTAGTTTGCCTTTGACCATCATTACCGGAAGTTATTCAAGTTTTGTTCAAATCAGCTCAGTGCATCCGAACTCATCACATTTTTAAAGTTACGTATTTTCGAAATATTGGCATAAAAATTATTTATTATCTTCGCTTTAATTTAAATAATGTAAGGGTTTTCATTAATTTTGTGAAAATACATTGACCGTATGGTAAAGTCCCAGTGCCGAAGGTTCAGGTAGCACGTAAGTATCTGGAAAACACAAGCGACTCAGTCACCCCCACCCTTGGGGAGGGCCCAAAAGAGCGTTCCTTAAAGTATAGACGGTACCAAGTGCAGTATTTCCCTAACAGCAGTTGTATGAATGAACTTAATTAAGTGTTTATTGTGTTTTTTTGAGTTTTGTGCCCGTCAAGTACATTGCGCCCGAACTCGGCGGTCGAGGTATTGCGCCCGACGGAAGGTTAATGGAATCGTATATTCACTAACTGATGCATCTGGGCATTTTCTATAATAATGTATTAACTTATTGTATACACCGCGAATCTTTACGCAAAATAAAAATTGTCCGAATTCAACGCAAGAGATACCAGTCTCTTTTCTTATCAATTTCAATGGATTGGAGATAATGCATCACAGTATCTTCAGAATCTACCCATTTTTATCATAAATGCGTCGGTCTATTTATGTACGTCGAAACGTGATTAATTTAGAAGATACGTTAACTTTAACATCGTAGAATACATGTAACGACATTTTCAGCGTCTCTCCTCGCCTTTTAAAAGATCCCTAAAAAGATAAGGGTTGCGGAGCACGCGATTCCTCCAGGGTTAACCGCGTTCGATTCCCAAGCCCATTTTGACGATTGCGCGACGTCCGCGACCTGTCGTCGACGGGAATCGAAGTCCTGTTGCGGCGACGAAGCCGATCGAGCGATGTTGACAAGGGACACAACCGTGCGTCGGACGATGAACTGTTTGCACGGTGTACGTTTCGCGTCAGAAACGCCACCGATGCAACGATACACACCGGACGTCAAACTGCCGCGGTGTTACTCTAACTTCTTTTTTACCGCGTCGCGACGCTCCATTTGTCGCTCCGATGATCGATAGCGCTCAGTAATTACGCGGTCTTTCGATCGTTCCGTCTCGATCGTGATCCAGATACGACAAGCTATACAGGCTGTCCGATAAATGGTGGTCCGAGCGGCCATCTTGCTCTCATCATAATGCTCTCGCTTTCTAGTTCACCTTTCTTCTCTAAGTAATTGTGACATTGTATTTATTTATGCTTAAAAATTAACCCTTTGCGCTCGAATGGTGACTCTGAGTCACCAGTAAAAATTGCTATACCATTATTCAAACCATTTTTCATATTATTAAATTCATCTCTGTTCTATAAATTGCTAAACATTCAACTGATGTATAATAAAATAGGTTTAATTTGAGGTGCACAATGGAAAAGGATACATAGAACCAAAATGGTCTAGGTTGAAAGAAATGTCTTGATTTTGGAATTAAAATTGCTTCGAGTGCAAAGGGTTAAGATCTTCATTTGAGAGTGTAACAGAGGAACGATAGAAAGGATCATAACAGCGATGATGGTTGACATGTTCAACCCTACGACAGCTTGGGCCTGTTTGACCCAGAATATCAAAAACGACATTTAATTACACATTTTCTGACGATTAAATGAAATGCGGAGCTGTTACCGCTACAAAAAAGAGGAAGACTAACCTGTCTACAAGAAATACCGTCAAAAACAAGTTTCCAAAAATTGCGTAATAAAGTAGTGAATAGTCATAAATATCAGCAATTATATTATAGTATATTAATAAACTTTATGATTTCGGCGATAGGTTCGATCATTTTTCTTGAGTAATTTACTGTGTAAATTAAAAAGTCCCCAGAAAGCGAATTGGGTACATCGGAGGACGAAGCCAAATAACTACACTGCTGATCTTTATGCAAAACAAACAGTTGCAAAGTTGATTGCAGGAGAAGGAAGACAAATTAAAATATACAGGGTGTTTCGTCTATAACAGGACACCTAAATATCTTTTCTACCTCTGAAAATACAAAAAATGTTTCTAACGTAATCTAAATGGTTTCAAAAAACGAATCAGATGGAAGAATCGTTTTTTATAAATTGTAATTTTTTTTGAGTAATTTACTGTGTAAATTGTGTGATCGAACCTTGCGCCGAAATCATAAAGTTTATCAATATACTTAATTTTCGATCGAGAGGAATTTCACCGATGTTGTATTATAGTTGTTAACCCTTTGCACTCGAAGTAATTTTAATTCCAAAGTAAAGACACTTCTTTCAACGTAAAACATTTTCATTTGATATAATCTTGTTTATATTATGCCCATAAAATTAAACTTGTGTTCTCATACAACACTTGAATGGTTAATAAATGAAATATAGGCGAATTTTATAATACAAAAACTATTTTATATAATGATATGGCAATTTTTACTGGTGCCTCAGAGTCACCATTCGAGTGCAAAGGGTTAAGAGCTTCATTTGAGAGTGTAACAGAGGAACGATAGAAAGGATCATAACTGCGATGATGGTTGACATGTTCAACCCTACGACAGCTTGGGCCTGTTTGACCCAGAATATCAAATCGACATTTAATTACTCATTTTCTGACGATTAAATGAAATGCGGAGCTGTTACCGCTACAAAAAAGAGGAAGACTAACCTGTCTACAAGAAATACCGTCAAAAATAAGTTTCCAAAAATTGCGTAATAAAGCAGTGAATAGTCATAAATATCAGCAATTATATTATAGTATATTAATGAACTTTATGATTTCGGCGCAAGGTTCGATCATTTTTCTTGAGTAATTTACTGTGTAAATTGTGTGATCGAACCTTGCGCCGAAATCATAAAGTTTATCAATATACTTCATTTTCGATCGAGAGGAATTTCACCGGTGTTGTATTATAGTTGTTAACCCTTTGCACTCGAAGTAATTTTAATTCCAAAGTAAAGACACTTCTTTCAACCTAAAACATTTTCATTTTATATATGCTTGTTCATATTATGCCCATAAAATTAAACTTGTGTTCTCATACAACACTTGAATGGTTAATAAATGAAATATAGACGAATTTAATAATATAAAAACTATTTTATATAATGATATGGCAATTTTTACTGGTGCCTCAGAGTCACCATTCGAGTGCAAAGGGTTAAGAACGATCTGCTGTCCGAACGCACGTGTACCGAACTCGATGGTCCCAGAAAACGGGGCCTCAAATGCATAAATTCTCTCCATTCTTTCTTTCTCTGTCTGATTCTACTACCAGAGGCCAGGCAGCCTGTACATCCGATCGGCGATTTCCCAACTCGCTGCTCGCGCAATTTCCACACACTCGCGACGCTAACGAACGGACTCGTATATCATTCCGGGGACAGGTACAAATGTTCGAGAAACGGTGGGCGACGGTGGTGTCTGCGTCGAGAAAGAACAGACGCGACACGTCGAGTCTCGTGTGGTCTGTTTGGATTTGTATTTAATTAACGCCGGCTTTCAGGGGCTCCGATATATATTAGCATACGCGTAATTCTTGTCCAAACGAAGAGATCGGGAGCGTGTTTTCGACGGTCTGTTCCCGTTCGTCGCGTTTAGACTTTCAAATTAGACGATCGGCCGGTCGAGAACGAGGAGACGCGCGTCGATTAAACTTCTCCACACTGTGGAAATGCACGAATCGCGATTCGCGTGTCGAATACGCGACGTTCAGGCGCAGGATAAGTGTACCTGACCGAGCGCCAGTGAGTGAACGATTTTAAATAAATACTAACAGAAGGAAACTTTAATGCGTTTACTATCAACATTTGTTTCGTTGCTTTTTTTAATCGGCACAAAATATTTTAACCGATTCAACGCACCTTCAGTATGAAATAGTCAAACAATTTAGCAGAGGAAAGTCGTCGATTGTCTGAATATTATGATCTGTATGACTAGGCTGCGGATCTTTATGCAAAGTAAAAACTTTCTATCTAAATTGCGAGAAACTGAATTGAAATAAAAAGTTATTTCCTTTTGAATATGTTTAATAGACTGAAAATAATATTGTAGTATTTTTTAATTCTTCTAATGTCTTTATACTGTTATGAATTATGTCTACTAAGTTTTGTCAAAAATGCATAAAAGCCGCAGTCTAACTATATCAGTTTTAAGAACAAAGCGTGTAAAATTAATTCGACTGTATTCAAGTAATCTGCGAGATTGGGGATGTCATACACGCGTCACGCTTCTAGTGAATGTGTTAATTATTAATCAGTTTTAGCAACTGATTACGAGAAAACCTGTATATGAGAAAAGAAGTTGCAACTGTTGCAATGCTAGAAATCGTTATTTATTTAATTATACCAAAAGGCAATGAGTTATAAATAATCGTAGCATGATCTTACTGTTAACTGGTCACTTACCGATACATTCACCCTATGAAGTACACGCAGCAGAATGAAATGTGTGTCTCATGCGTGTACAAGTACGCGAATCGCGAGCAACGTTCACGCTACAAGATATAATATACGGTCACGAATGAAATGCTTTGGAATTAATCATTTTTTCGTGTATCTCGTTCTTATTAAAGTTTACACGTAACACATTACCATCACGCCACGTGAAAACAATTAATTTCACGCGAAACTCTTAAGTCCAGTTTCATTGCAGCTTCGATCACAGGGTCGGTAAAAGCTGTTGAAGACGGTTCAAACTTTCACAACGACAACCATGAGTGACTCTGAAGAAGAGTTCTTATTATTTTCAACATTCGCGAGTTGATATCTCAGTCAAACACTACGAAAACGGCAAATATATCGTCTAAGAGTGTGAGCCGCATATACAGGGTGTCCCATTTAAGTTGAGATTGTAAATAATCTCGAAGACATATGATTTAAAACAAACAAAATGACGCATGTTGTTTAGTGTTTCGAGTGGGGAGTCAAATGGCACTACTAGTTTTCTAATTCGTAGGCGTTTTCAAGGTCATTTCAAGGTCAGTTTGTATTTTTTATCATAAATCCATATTTTTTATTTCGGAATCATATTCTACGTAAGAAAATGCACAACTTTCGTTTGAAACATTTTTTTGTAAGTTTGTCAGAACTTTGTTATGTGTTCATGAGTCTTTTATTAAACGAATTATTAAGTGTCTAGAAGTTGAGGGTAAAAATTTCGAGCATTTATTACGATGTTCTAAAATGAAATAAAAAATCATCCAGAAGAAAGTAACGTTGTCATTCTAATAGAAAAACAAAATTATCCTTGACATAAACATGAAAAATCAGCTAAATATCTTAAGAAATATTGAACTTACAAAAAGATGTTTCAAACAAAAATTGTGCATTTTTTACGTAGAATATGATTCCGAAATAAAAAATATGGGTTTATGATAAAAGAAGACAAAATGACCTTGAAATAACCTTGAAAACTCCCACGCATTAGAAAACTAGTATTGCCATTTGCATCCCCACTCGAGACACTAAAGGACATTTGTCAGTTTGTTTGTTTTAAATCACATGTCTTCGAGATTTTCTACAATCTCAACTTAAATGGGACACCCTGTATAGACTGCGAATTTTATGCAATTAAAGCAAAAATAGATCGACTCAATTTTAATGAGTGGAGCGATTAATGGAACTTATTAATTCGCCTTGTACTATTTGGTAAAACCGCTGAAGAGAAAAATAAATTCCTATTCGTTTCTACCTCTTTTGCACAAAGTGCCGCAGTATTTTTATTGCCTCCGTATCGCGATGCTACGTGATTTCACGTGATTTCATGCGAATCGATCGAATTCGTTCGCGCCGGGTCGTAAAGCAAAAAGAGCATACGACGGCGAGAAAAAGGGAGCGAGAGAGAGAAAGAGAGAGAGCCAAGGTTGTTAATAGTTTTAGTATTTGGGTTACGAGGTGTGGCAAAACCGACAGGGCGAGAACCCCTTGGGATTGACGTCGTTGACGCTACGGTTCGCGTACGGCTATATCCAATTCTAGGGTGCGTACAAGTCCGAGGTTGTTCTTGGTATCGTGTTTTCAATCCTTCGATGGGATCGCGTTTCTTGGTACGAGAGTTGGAAGACTGTTCGCCGCGTCAAGGATCATCGACGATAAACGGAACTATAACGTTTGCTATTGTATCGTCGACGAACAAAGACGCTGCTGCAGCGGAGCATAAGCTCCATCGATCCTGGGAATCGCAACGATTCTATAGAAAACGGGATTCTCGAACGGCATTAAAATCCCCGTCGAAATAATGGGAACTGCGAAACGAGACGCGACGCACCCGTTCGCGAAATTCGAATCGCAAACAAGAGAGAGAGTCTCTCTCGAGACGATTTCGCAGTTCGAGACCGACGTCTCTTCCCTCGGGCTCGAGAGTCGTTCGATTTCCTTTCGTCGGGCCGACGTTCCTTTTGAAAGACGTTCGCCCCGAAACGAACGGAAACCAACGAGAACCAACGGAAACCAACGGGGGCTCGGTGATACGGCGAGGTTTTCACGCGGCTCGAATCTTGAATCTCGAATCTCGAATCTCGAGCAGCCCCGGCTTCGCGGAGAATGGCCGAGCTAGGGTCTCTGCACACACACATCCGGGACGGGCCGGACCGGGATTTAGCTAGTTAGTTTAGATAGTTTACTTTAACACGCTGGGCCCGGCGGTGAACTTTCCGTGTGGCCGTCCCCGGTCCCTGAGGACCGGCACTAGAATTTTCGTTTGACTGGCGTCGGTTCGTGGGACCGACAGTATTAACCCTTAGCACTCCAGTGGTGACTCTGAGACACCACTAAAAATTACTGTACCATTATTCAAAATATTGTTTACGTTATTAAATTGATATTCAATAAATTCGTTGCCAAACATTTAAGTATTCTATGAAGTATTATATCAGTTCCATTTCTTCAAAATAATAAAAATCATATAGAATGGAAATATTCTTGATCGAAAGAAAAAGTTTGGTTATGGAATTAAAATACTTCAGAGCGCAAAGGGTTAAAGTTAAAGAATAAATATAGTCTCAATGAAATGTGATCAAATGTAGTTTACATTTTATACATCATACGAAAATATAGTGAACATAATCACACATACACCTAAAAGATGTCGAAAATAGCGCGACAAAGAAGAATTCTTTATCCTTCGGCGATACCCTACAACATTGTATCGCTCACCGGCTGCCGGCTGAACGGAAAGGACAGCAAATTCGGCGCCGGGCTCAACGTGTTAAGGTCGGTTTATACAGAGCTGTCCGATATCGGACGCATTTTTGGAGTGTTTATACACTGCCTTCAGATCTTTTAAAATTTAAATTCCTTAACAACGTATTCCCCACCTATTATTTAATTGCTTTGTGAATAAATGCAGCATGTTATATTCTGCCATGTGAAATTTGTGTATGATGTGTACAGTTACAAAGAATCGTAGTCGGCAAAATCACACCGTTGGTTTCGCTAAAATTAACATTTTATTATTTTCTGGTGTATCTGAAATCATTTTTCATATCATATACATATTAAAAGTTGGAAGGAAAGTTTTGTCGCATTTTAAATAAGCATGTAATTTTGCTTGTACATCGAAAACACATGTTGTTAATTAGTCATTGGGATACGGAAATTAACAGGTTACCTGAAAGATGACAACAAGTTGTTACAAATAATGGAAAAAAACGGGATTTCAAAGAGGACGAATCGTAGAATAAAGCCATATTTTTAAAAATTTGTTCACACTTGAACCGATGGAAAAATTTGCAGAACAACGATATGTCTAACATATTTTCTAATAATTATTTTCAATCATTATTTAGGAAGAATTCACCAAGTGGCAGGAACGTTCCCTCTTTCCATGATGCTGTAAACGAGAGCTACCGATAATTTACTTAGAGTTGTGGAGCCCACAGTAACCTTTTGTTTTTGCCACGCGCAGCAGGGAGTCGTCACCCGTTCGAAATTTGTGACCTCTCAGACTCGAAGAAAAAGTATCGTTGAGAAATCGGTCTCCGATATCGGCTTGCGAAGACTCCCATTTAAACCTGGGTAAATTTCTCTGTCGGATCCGACAAAGTCGTCTGTATAAACCGACCTTTAAGGAGGTGTGGAGTCCCTGGAAACATTGTTTTTGTGCTACGCACAGAAGGAACTGTCAACGCGCCCTCGAAAGTGCAAGAATTATGGCCCTTCGGTCGCGCGATGGAAGAATCGGTACCACACCGGATCAGACATCCCGGAGAGCCCTGCCTATACCAAAACTATGTTAGGGTCCAACTATACTGCCGGGACGTGATGTTTTTTTACATAGGATGGGGTCTAGAGAAAACGCCGACCGTAGACCCCATCCCATGTAAATAAAAATCACGTCCCGGCAGTATAGTTGAACCCTAAAAAGACTCTCCGGGGCCCGTCCCGGATGGGTGTGCAGAGACCCCTAATCGGCAAGCCGAGGATTGATCGTGGCTGTGGTCAAACGGCTCGATCGAACGCCGTGCGTTCGTAGGGGCGCGTAACGCGTAGTTCTCCTCTCTCTCTTTCTCTCTGTCTCGCTCTCCCTCTTCGTCTTTCTTTTCGTCTGATTAGAAATCGGCGCGGCAGCAGTTGCAGCAGGGGCGAGGGTTTGCCTTCAAGAGCGGCATGGTTAACGACTTCGAGGTTGCACGCAACCTTCGCCTTTCGAGCCAGCTCTGCTCGTTGCTTAGTCGACTCGTCGACAAGTCGTCTCGTCACGTCGCAGAACCGAGCACGCATTTTCGCGCGTACGAATCATTAGAATAGCCATAGACTCGAGGCGAGATCGAGTCGGAACGCGGACGTTCCGCAAAAATTCTAAACCTGTTTACATGAGGCGGGCTTATGCGGGCCCAAACCGAGTCGATATCGAGTGGGTTCGGTTTATCGACCGATTACACGGTGAACCCGAGTCCCGAACGCTTCGTGCTCGCCAGTTACTCGGTTTTTGCACGCGAGCGGAAAACCGATCTGTCGAAGCGCCGATAAGGAGAAAGAATGCCCGCTTGCCGCTGCTAAGGGTGCGTTTACCTTCGAGCTGCCGAATCTTAAAAATATACGCTCTATTATTTTATAATATTGTATAATTTTAGGGAAATTTACCGGGCGCGAGGAACGGCTCGAGGAGTGTGCGGGTACTCGTAATTTACGAGCTGAGCTGAACTCGATTCGATTGCTCGAGTTCAGTCGAGCCACAGTGCTCCCAAATCCCGAAAACAAGGCCAAAACCTCTAAACGTACGTTAATGCACTGAAAAATTCGTTTTCGGGGTCGCTGATTACGAATATGAAGTTGAAATTCCAAGAAACAAAATGGCGGATACAATACGGTGGACATGTACATTTAAAAATGGTTATGCCTGGTTGGAAAATGATTTTTTGGGGTATTTGGGGTCGCTGATTACGAATATGAAGTTGAAATTCCAAGAAACAAAATGGCGGATCCAATGCGGTGGACATGTACATTAAAAAATGGTTATGCCTGCTTGGAAAATGATTTTTTTGGGGTCTTTGGGGTCGCTGATTACGAATATGAAGTTTAAAAAATTTCAAAAAGCAAAATGGCCGATTAAAATTTAGACAACAATTCGCATTAAATGTGTTTTGAGTGGTTGATAGGTAGAAATGTATAATTGACAAGCAAATTTGCACTTTGTATATCAAGAATTAGTATAATTCGAGAAAGTGCATTATAAACTCGAGTGAAATATACATTCATTTTCTTTTTTAACACTAAACCTACCACGGTCAAATGACCGGTTCTCTCTTCCGCAATTATTGAAATTATATTCGTTTCGAATTATATTCAAAATCGCAATCATAGGAAATGATTCAACTGACTTTTTTATTTAAACACAGTTTATAATGAAAACTGTAAAAAGTTAAAGTAAATTCATTCTTTTCACTTCTATAGAGCATTTCACTTTTATATGTTTTGTACTCGGTAAGTTTAGTGTTAATATATTTAATACAGTGAAAATAATATATTTCAGTCCAGTCGGTTGCAAGTCAGGCAGAAAATTTTTATTTTGCATGAAGCAAATCCGATGTCTATTCATCAACTTCTGACGTCAGCCAGGAAACCCCCCGCTTTTCCTAATCTTCGTACACGCATTTTGGTCAGGGGAGAATATTTTAAGTTGGAAGCCGCAGAGGGAATAAATTAAACGAAACAGAATAGCAATATTGGTTTATTTGATTCACGAGGAGCCGCGTTTCTCATTTCTGTCCTGCGCTTTACTCCGCTATCTTTTCGAAGAAATGAATTTTATGGTAATAGCTTGACTGCGAATTTTATGCATTTATGGTGGAAATGACTAGATGAAATTTAATACGTGTCGCTAATAACGATGAAGTTGAAACAACTTAACGAGAAAGAAGAAGATGATGTAATTGAATATAGTCGATATAAAAACTTAAGGGCGCCAACAGTGGACAATATAAAAAAGCTGTACATTGGTTCGTTTCACGCGCGAGGAGATGCGTTTTTCGCTTTTGACCTGCGCATTAGTTGATTACCTTTTTAAATAATTACAGTCTATGGTCATACCTAGAACTAATAACGAACTTTATGCATTTACGGTAGAAATGACTACATGAAATTGAATACGTTATAATGACGTCGAAGTCGATATAGCTCAACAAAGATGAAGAAGATAAAGGGATTGAATACAGTCGATATAAAAACATAAGGGTGCCGATAGTGGGGAAGGAATTAAGCGAAATGAAACAGCAATAGATTACTTAATTTTACACATTATTAGCTAGAACTAATAGCGAACTTTGTAAATTTACGGTAGAAACGACTACATGAAATTGAATACGTGTTGCTAATGACTACATGAAATTGAATACGTGTCGCTAATGACGTCGAAGTCGATACAACTCAAGGAAGACGAGGAAGATGAAGGGATTGAATACACCCGATATGAAAGCTTAAAATTCCTCATTTCTCTCAATTTGATTCAATCTGTAGAGACAGTGACGACATTTGCACGGTGCTATTCGATCATGAATGCAAATGATTCTTATTTTGAATAAAGATCCACAGCTCAACGATAATGCCTGACACAATGGAAGGGTTTATATCGAAGCTGCGTTCACCAGCTCGCTCGAACCGTAAACGTACACCGAGGAGCCAGCGACGAGGAAGTTTTCCACCCTCCAGTTCTTCGGTCAACGATCGAGACGCGGCGGCTAATCGTTGTTCGAAAGGAAAACGAGCGAGTGCAGAGTGCCTACGCGGAGAAAGTATACGCGCGTCGACATGCAAACTCGACCAAAGGGCAGTATCGATTTCGAACTTGCATTCGAATCACGCGAGCCGGCTGACTGCACGCGACGTCGCGATATCCGCGATTCCGTGATTACGGTCAAGTGCGAATGTCATCGGTCGAACCTCGCGTGGCGTATGGTCGGACGCATTTTCCGAAATTTGACCGAGATACAACGACCCGAGAATTGCCGCGGTCGCGGGTTCATTCAAATCCATGTTCAAGTTCAATTATAATCGTTCAGGAGAGCAGGAGAAAGGAAACAGGAAAAAGGAAAAAGGGGGCGTACCGATGTTGAGCTGTCACCGATAGGTGGACACGCATACACATTTCAACTGCACATAATAAATGTAAACGTGTTGACGTTGGTCTGGCGCCATTCATGCGCGCTACTGATAAGTCAGCGACGGCCTTCATGGTCAAAGCTAGAGCGGCCTGATTTTATTCAAAGTTACAGGACCCTATCCAAAACCCAACAATATGTATAAAGAGTAGATTCTGTCTTATTCAGAATTTTTTCGAACAACAGTAATGCATGTACCCATTTGAAAATTTACAAGCATATTTAACAATGTTTGAAGAATGTGCACAAATTTTTTTTATACCAAAATAATGATTTTCTTCAAAGTTACAGCATCTTATCCAAATCCGTAGAATGTGAAGAATAAAATTCCTCTTTCTGATCAGACACACTCGGGAATTTTTGTGAATGTTATTAACGAATGCACCAGTTTGAAAATTGACAGGATTGCTTGACAATGTTTGAGGAATGTGCACAAATTTTTTTATTCCAAAATAATGATTTTCTTCAAAGTTACAGCATCTTATCCAAATCCGTAGAATGTGAAGAATAAAATTCCTCTTTCTGATCAGACACACTCGGGAATTTTTGTGAATGTTATTAACGAATGCACCAGTTTGAAAATTGACAGGATTGCTTGACAATGTTTGAGGAATGTGCACAAATTTTTTTATCCCAAAATAACGATTTTCTTCAAAGTTACAGCATCTTATCCAAATCCATAGAATGTAAAGAATAAAATTCCTCTTTCTGATCAGGCACACTCGAGAATTTTTGTGAATGTTATTAACAAATGCACCAGTTTGAAAATTGGCAAGATTGCTTGACAATGTTTGAGGAATGTGCACAAATTTTTTTATTCCAAAATAATGATTTTCTTCAAAGTTGCAGCATCTTATCCAAACCCATAGAATGTAAAGAATAAAATTCTTCTTTCTGATCAGACACACTCGAGAATTTTTGTGACTATTATTAACAAATGCACCAGTTTGAAAATTGGCAAGATTGCTTGACAATGTTTGAAGAATATGTACAAATTTTTCCATGCAAATACAATGATATTGTTCAAAGTTACAGGATACTATCCGAAACTCAAGAATGCAAAGATGGGACTCTTATAGAACAGCCAAAGCTTATGCTGACCTATGCGAAATTTTATAAATAATAGTAATGAACGTATCGAGCTACCACTTTCCAGCACAGTTTATCAGTGGCCGTCGCGACAATAGGAACGGCGTTAGCGGGCGATTTCGAACACGACTATCGAGTATCGTCGCGGTAGGTTCGACGATCGCCGTCGTGGAAACGATGGAGTTGTTAGGACACGCGAAATTTAACATACAATGCCGGCACCGTATTAATTCGTTAGGGATCGCGAGCGGCGTGGCCTGGCGTGGCGTGTCGTGGCGTGACTTTGCGCAACCGAATAGATCGGTGACGCGCGCGGCCGTTTCAGAGAGTTCGGCGAATCGCAATCAGTCGCAGCCGCAGTCGCGAAATACATCTGCAGAGGCCCGTTTCGTCGGGGACAAAAATAACGCGGCGATAAAACGAGTATCGACTCACCGGAGGCGGGTGTCAGCGAAGGTAGCAGCAGCAGCAGCAATAGAACCGTCATGGTCCGGGATCTCGCGATCAAGACGGTCGCTCGATCCGATCTCCTCGGTTCCTCGACATCCTCCGCGTTGATATTACTCGAGGATTCGCACAATGTCCTCTTCGAGACTTTATCGAATCGGATTCGTTGCTCGCCGATTCGCAAATAAGAATCACAAGCCGAAACACATTGGTGATCGATCGATCCTCGAACTGCAACGCGTCTAGAGCGTTTTCGAAACGGCCCGCGTGGGCGATCCGCGCTCGGACACCTGCGGACTTGTCCGCGGAGCAACATTTGCGCCGCAATTATTGGTGGCTCGCACGAATTGACTTGTCGGTTGTCCACGAGCTGATCGGTGCCGGCGAACGCGGCAAAATCGTCGAGGATCTAGTGGTCGCGGATTTCGCGTCGACGTTGAACGATACGCATCTCATTGTTCGCTACGGATGGATCAACGACATGCGGAATCGTGTCTCCGATCAGAGAAATCAGAGGAAGAGACGTTGTTTCGTCGTTGCAATTTGTTGTTCGTACAATCGGCCGACCCGACGCGCCGCGACGCTACGGCGTTCCAGCCAGGACTGAGGACGTCGGGACGCTCGCCGTTATCAGAGAATTTCCAGCGCGTGCGCACCCCCGTACCTTACACGCGCTCCGAACCGAGGGAGAATCCCTATGTTCGGTTGCTTGGTGGCTCGGTTCCTCGGTTCCTCGGCCAGGGAATAGGGGAATAGGTGCGACTGTATCGCGGCACGCTTCCGCACGCGGCACGCGCTCGCCGCACGCCACACGCAGCACCACGCACGCACCACGCTGTTCCTAATTACGTATTCCTTTCCACCGACTTCCGATCGATGGATGCTGTTGAATCGATCCGTTCCGCCGCGACGAAAATCGCTGCCGCTCACCGGATATCAACAACTCGATATCCTCGTACTTCTACGTATCCGAGCAAGGATTCCTTTTCCTTCGCTCTTTGATTCCGGCGATCGTACTTTGCGGAGACCGCAAGATGGCGGACACCCACGGTCTGTATTAACACGTTCATTATACATTTCTCTTAAACTTTAACACGTTGACTGCCAGGCGTATTTTCCATGGTTTGCCCAAGGCGCCAACGGGAATTTTTCATTATCATTATCATTATCATTTTCATTATCATTATGCGATGCATATTATGTCGAACTATTGCAGCAAATAAAGTGAGTTATAAAATCATGCTTGAAGCATTTTTCGTGCGTTAATTTCTTCAAACCATTATAGTAACAATGGTATTATTGACAAATTTATCAGTATCCATATTTACTCTAATTATGTACTTTTATTATTTGCTGCGTCGCCGGTCACCGGTGGCCCCCACGGCGCTGTAGCCAAGTCGAGTGCCGGTCACCGGTGACCCCCATGGCAGTCAACGTGTTAATATCGTTGGAATCACAGTATTTGTTAAGAATTTTTAACAGATTAGTCTTAAAAAATAACTTACATCTACCGGAGGATTTATGTTAACCCGTCTCAATTTTTTAATAAACTCTTGTCTACCATTTTCGTATACTGGACAGTCCCAATTGACATATAGATATATAAGTTCAAATATGTATATGTATATATGGCTAATGGATTCATGTGGATTCAAGCCATTCAAAATAATAAAAAAAAAACACTTTACCACCATTTTTTTTGCTGCCTACCGTTACTATTCAAATGTTTTTTATGTTTAAGGTCAGTAAGATCTATCTGAAATAACTCGGTGTCTCATTTTTTTCTGAGATATCAAAGTGACCGAGTTCTTCCAAAGTTCTTTCCAAGGTCAATTCTAGGTCATAATATTACAGATCGCTGAATTCGCCCTTCAGAAAAATTAAACAGCAGAGGTCATAAGCGACATTGTACAATTTTAACCCCTTGACATACGAATTAAATAAAATTCGATGAGATCAGAGCTAGCATTTATTGTTTAACTTATCATTCGTGTAAGCTTAATAATGATTTTCATATAAATTCAAAATTAATATGCTCCTGGGATGATAACAGCGGTATTATTTACTGTTAATATTGTGTAATATTTTACTTAAATGTGCACAATGCCATAAGAAATATATGACGTGTCTGAAACGTCTTTGTACGTCAAGGGGTTAAACTATAGTAGTATCTGTATGTGAATCACTTATAGAAATTAAATCATTGCCGATTGGAGTGAGAAGGGTTAAGAATTGAGTAAGCGTTGTACAAAGAATTGAAACGTATCCGTCTTAACATGAACGAAACGTCCAAGGATTCGTTTACGTTGCAACTGCATTAGAAACGGTAAGAACGTCGATCACAGTCGCGATAAACACCAGTCATCTGGTAGACGCTCCCCTGCTCGTTGCTTCAATATAAACGCTCCCATTGTAAAAGAATAGAATGTATTTCTATTCTATGCTTCGCTCCTATCGTTTATCGCCGTTCCAATATAAATGTACATTAAGAGACTCGAACACGCGAATCAACCAGTGCATTGCATGCATTTCAATTGACTCGCGTCGTTGTACCCTTTGCCGTGTTCGTCGGCTGACTTTATTACCTTATTTAAGGGGACTACATGTACTGCGTGCTGAAAAGAAGAATCCTTAGGATACTATTACTAAGCACGCTGTATAAAAATACTTATCGAAACTTTTATTCTCAATAACTGTTTCGGAGAATTGAAATTACTATTACTGCAACTACTGTTCCTGGAAAATGCGGAAATATTATTTGATTATCCTAGAATGGGGGAGTTTGAATCCACTTTAATTTCCGTTTGCAAATGTGCAATTACTTAAAATTATTAGTTATATAAATAGTATTACGTGTAATAACAGGATTAACGTTGGTTTCGAAGAAGTAGGTTGGACTGTAAGTGTCCACCTCATAAATGTTAATATTGCGAGGAACATATGTGGTATCAAAGAGTCTCCCTTGCTTGTTTATTAGATTCCATTATGTGAAAATATCGACGAGTTCAAAAAGGATAGTACATAATGGTAATTGATGAAAAACGATTAAATTTTCAGATAGCGGAGCTCGATCTTCATTCTCGGAATGGTGAAAAAGTCACCGATTCGGAGATAATGCGTGAAAGTTACTCGTGACGTTCCATGGGGGAGGCTGACTCACAAGTCGAAGGAAGATTCATCCTCCGGGTTTATCCTGCAAGTTCCGCTTTGCGTTTAGCTGTTCCCCTTGCTGCGTCATCTCACGACCACGGACTCCTGCAACTACCATAGACGAGGGTTGAAATCGATGAACTCGCCGAACACTCGTGGTTGCTTTAAATCATCGCGGATGACACGACCAGCCGAAAAAAAAACTGTTTTACGAAACGCATAACTCTCGCCGGTAGGTCGACTGTGAATGACAAGCGCGCGATAAAAATCAATCGAATATATGCACGGGGACGGTGGCTGACCCCGAACTTTGCAATCGCGATGCTAATTTTTCATATCGTGAGCCGACAGCTACATTATTCTCATTCTAATACTTGTCCTATTTACGTGCACATTTGTATTTCAAATTGTGCATATCGGCTCATAACATTTTTTAACTAGGTTCATGGTTTGAATTATTCTCATTGCGTATTAGTACAGGGAAGAATTTGTGCATTCAATTAGAAGAAATTGTTGCTACTGTTGTTGTAAGATACAACGCAAATAGCAGGAATCGGTCGCAACTTTTCCAACAAAAAAAAGAACATCGTGATACATTTATATATATTATAATTATATATATATATATATATATATATATATAATTATAAATTTATAATGTAACTTACATTATATGTATATAATTTTTTCAGACGCATTAAAACCTCTTGAAAATGATCCACACAAGGATCGAAACGTTGAGAGAATAATCAAACTGCAAATTTGCTGATTTTCAATAGGATCGCACCTTGCGCCGAAATCAGATTTATCAATATAATTCATTTCGATCGAAAGAAATTACACTGAGAACATCGTGAGTATAGGAAACCGTAACTAGTAGCTCAATGATAATATTTTTTGTTGAACAATGTTTTTAGCTAATTTATGTAGCAAGCTTATGACATAAAATTGTAGGGAGTGTAGGGATGATACTGTACCAAATTACCGTACCGAATACCGCCGATTACTACGATGATAGTAACGGTAACGACGCGACGATCTGTTAAAAACAATATTATTGATTGCGGTTTTCAGAACAGATAAAAAGTTCGACGTGAATGATTCGAAACGAAAATTGTCAAATCTCAGACGGAGATTGAGACGTGAAATTATATACATTTTTATATTTATCGTCTTTGATCCTACAAAATCTTGCAATTATACATTTGTGATACTGTTTTAGATTGCCAAAAGACATTCTTGTGGAAATCCGTGGGTTTTGTTGATCGTTGACACCGCCCAGGATCGGCGACCTTCATAAAAGGTATATATCGCAGTGCACTCCGAAAGATTGTTAGTCTCTTCGGAGCATCCGGGAACAACGGACTCTCCGGAACGGATCTCTCGAGGTGTCCCTCGGCGCCTGTCTCTTCGCACTTCCAGTGGGACTTGTTTAATTCGTCGATGGACCTTATGTGACTCTGAAGGACCTATTTAGGTCGTCGATAGACCCTGGTGGATCTTAGAGGATCATGTACGACCAACGGAGATCGTCTCAATGGACCCTGGTGGACTTTCTTTGCTTTCATACCACTACCTTCCAATCTATCGTCCTCATTTTCCTTTGAACCATTCTTTCTTTTTCATTATATACACCCCCTACTGCTATCCGTAAATATTCCGATCCACTTCCTCTTATGGATCCTCCCTTTCATTCTCATTACTTCCATAGATCCTCGTTACGTTTATAGATCCCCCCTTCCCGCCACTAAATCCTTTCCAACGTTTCTTTTTCCTTACACGCCGTACTACCCTGCCCATACCTACATCTCCTCTTCACACCATTTAGATTCTGTTCACGTCGGTATTTCTTAATGTGTGAGGTCTTAAATTAAAAATGGAGATTCAAAATATATGTTAGAATCACTTCAGTTAAGAAAAAGCGCATAAATATTATTTTTATTTTGGCCGAAATGATACTTGCCGCTTTCCCCATAAGACACAATGTAAATTCCGGCAAGAATCATTCGCTCCGTTAAAATGTCTGTACAGCGCCAATTCGTGCAGCGGCAAAACGCTCTGTTAGCCAAATATTACCGACAGCGATAACTATATAGTGCGATGTAAGTGTATTATCACAGACGAGGTATACCTTTATTATATATCGTTGTGTTCCTGCTGTAGTACTGTAATTGATTTGGTAAAGAACACAGACTTAGGACTACTACAGACATTGCATCTTATGGGCTTTTCTGTCTAGGCCTCGGGGGGCCACAGTGGCCCCCGTACCATTTCGGTGTCGCGCTCAATATTACCGATAGTTCACGAATTTAGCCGTATTAGCAAGAACTGAATATTCCGTATACTTTATTTTTACTACGGGTGTTTTCGAGGCTACTAAAGCATACGGCGCGTGTATTTGAACAGTGAAAATAATATTTATGAAGAATGTATTACAAAAATACGAATTGTCGTAAAACTAATTTGGTTTCTATACGTAATATTATTTTTATTACTCGTGTCACTAATGAATGTATATTATAATAGTTTTGTACACTTTAAACCAATAGTTTACTTTCTTTACACTTAAAATCAATACAAATTCTATGCAGTTGATGAGTGCGTACACATTACACATATAGTAACTATGCTTGTGTTTTCTTGTTTTTGAAATAAGTAGGCCAAGGAAGTTTTAAATAACCCTTGGACTATCCTAAGCTAGCTAAAGGTAGGCCATGATCAATGGCGTGGAGGACCCATGGTCAACCCTACGCCAGCTGAAGGTAAGCAGGGATAGGCTAGGGTAGCTCTGGATGACCACTGGATGACCACTGGATGACCACTGGATGACCACTGGATGACCAGTGGATGACCAGTGGATGACCAGTGGATGACCAGTGGATGACCAGTGGATGACCAGTGGATGACCAGTGGATGACCAGTGGATGACCAGTGGATGACCAGTGGATGACCAGTGGATGACCAGTGGATGACCAGTGGATGACCAGTGGATGACCAGTGGATGACCAGTGGATGACCAGTGGATGACCAGTGGATGACCAGTGGATGACCAGTGGATGACCAGTGGATGACCAGTGGATGACCAGTGGATGACCAGTGGATGACCAGTGGATGACCAGTGGATGACCAGTGGATGACCAGTGGATGACCAGTGGATGACCAGTGGATGACCAGTGGATGACCAGTGGATGACCAGTGGATGACCAGTGGATGACCAGTGGATGACCAGTGGATGACCAGTGGATGACCAGTGGATGACCACTGGATGACCACTGGATGACCACTGGATGACCACTGGATGACCACTGGATGACCACTGGATGACCACTGGATGACCACTGGATGACCACTGGATGACCACTGGATGACCACTGGATGACCACTGGATGACCACTGGATGACCACTGGATGACCACTGGATGACCACTGGATGACCACTGGATGACCACTGGATGACCACTGGATGACCACTGGATGACCACTGGATGACCACTGGATGACCACTGGATGACCACTGGATGACCACTGGATGACCAGTGGATGACCACTGGTGGAGGACCCTTGGTCCACCCTAAGCCAGCTGAAGGTAGGCAAGGGTAGCTCTGGAGGACCACTGGTCAACCTCAGGGTAGGATAGAGTAGCTCTGGATGACCACTGGTGAAGGACCCCTGGTCCAGCCTAAGCGAGCTGAAGGTAGGCAAGGGTAGCTCTGGAGGACCACTGGTCATCCCCAATGTAGGCAGGAGAGGCCAGGGTACCGCTGGAAGACCCTCCTGGTCCTGGAGCCCATCCGCTCCTGCCGGAGGGCCCGGCCCGACTGATTGACTGAGCGCGCTCCGCGAGCTTAGGTAGCCAGTGATGCGCAGCGCGCAGCGAAGCGCAACGCTCCCCAGCCCAACTAATTTCGGTAGATCTCGATTGCCGTGATAATAATTATTGATAAATCTATTATTTCTGGCTGTTTAACGTTTATAACAATTCCTTTTGCTAATTATGTCGATAAGCACTCCCTCGACTATCTGACCATCTAATTTTTCAGTAAAAATATGTAATGGAACTCGAGATATTGAATATCTTCTGACACATGAATATTCGCGTGCATTAATTTATCGAACACAATTCACTCATAAATTTATCATCTCTAGCTGGTTAATATTTGAAACAATTCATTTTGTCGATGATGTCGACGAGCAGTCCGTTGACCATCTTGTAGACAGAAAAATGCATTGCATGCAATGTCTGTAGGTATCTTAAGTCTGTGTAAAGAATAAAGAATATTTTCTACAACAGTAACTGTGTTCTTCTTTCCCTACACTGCATAAAAAAGTTGAATATTAGAATTTAATAAGCGTCTCCAGAAACGAATGATAGACAAGGTGCAATGACATTTTGGAAAAATACATGCTCCCTCTTTCACTATCATGTTCTCCTAATAGAAATACAAAAATTTCCGAAAATTTTCCGAAAACCTCGAAAATTGAACTTTGTATTAGGAGAATATAATTTTAGTGGAGGTACTCGAATTTTCAGACAACGTCTTTTACTATCGTGTTCTCCTAATAGAAACACAATAATTTCCGAAAATTTTCCGAAAACCTCGAAAATTGAACTTTGTATTAGGAGAAGTATACCTCGTCTGTGGCACTATATAGTATTCGCTGTCGGTAATATTTGGCTAACAGTTTGAGCGTTTTGCCGCTATGTCAAATGACGCTGTACAGACCCTCCACTGAGCTTCTGTGTTTCTCCGCAAGAGGTGCCACCGTAGTGCGCAAAACCTTATTTCAAATTTCAAACTGTTGCAAATAATACCACCCAATCCTTCTTTTGAAATATTTTCTATTGTGGATTAAACGACCAGGTTAAACAGCCTTCAAAAAGTTGGAATTCGGTCAATAGTTATGTTAAACAATTTAAAAATGTTAGAACAGATGAAGTTGCCGAGAGACTATTTTCGTATCGATTTCTCTGACGTTACGATTCGGGACACATTCACGTTGGAATCGTTCTCTCGTAGCAGACGATAAACATAACCTCTTCATGTCTGATGTCTAATTGTTATCGGAGGCACGAATGTATTGATATAAACGTTATCTGTCATAGTACGCATAATGGCGAATGACAGAGAGGTGCTTAGAGAGATTTGGGACGGGAAAATCCCCGTCTGTTTTACGCTCGACTCCGAGGAGATCTGCGAATTGCAAGGTCCCGATCCGTTTTATCTTATGGTACCTAGGTTAAGTTACTTTCCTCTTTGCACGGACAAGGTAAACATTCGCAGAACGGAACTAACACTGACGTTTCCGTATCTTCTAATCCAGTGTTCGTAATTTTGTTAATCAGGTACGAAAGCATTTTATACGACACATACAAAGCGATAACAAACAGGAGCATGAGATGTGGTTAGAATTCAATGGCATCCCCTTGAAATGGCACTATCCCGTTGGAGTGCTGTTGGACATTTATTCGAATGACATTCAACTACCTTGGAACATAGTGGTTCACTTCGAAAAATTCCCGAAAGACGTTCTAATGCATTGTCAAAACAAGTACATACGCAACACAGTTTAAACACGACACACGGGGCAACGAATAATCAACAGATCTTATCAGATTCAACTTACAGAGAGGTGGTGGAGTCTTACTTTCTCTCGTGCGTGAAGGAAGCGGACGTACTGAAACACAGAAGTCAAGTTATGTCCACTATGCAGAAGAAGGATCACAATCAGCTGTGGTCTGGTTTATCCAATGACAAGTTCGACCAGTTTTGGTCTGTAAATAGGAAACTTATGGAAGCCACCAACAGCGAGGAGAGCTTCAAATACATACCTTTTCGTTGTTACACCAGCGAGGACAAATACGTGCAGAAGTTGGTGAAGCCTGTGAACGAAGAAGGCCAGAGGAAAACCTTGAGGCATCTGTTAAACGAAGTTTTTCCAGACCAGGAGAATGGTACGCACCTGTACCCTATACTAACAGCTGTCGTACAACAGTTACTTTTCAATAAACTCTTCTTACAGTAACTCTACTCACACAAGGTATCGTTCCTCCTCTGGAAACGCCGCTCCAGTGGATGTCAGAGCATTTGAGCTATCCTGACAATTTTCTACATTTCGTTGTCATATCATAATCCACGCGAAATCTCCAGCTAAACGACGTGAAACTTGTGAAAATTCTGTAAAACGAGAAATCGACGTTGCTTCTCGTAAAATTCGCTTGGCGCTCCGATCGAGACCCATTTGTCGCTGATCTTTTTATTCTTTACGTTTTATCGCATATTTTGTTTTATACAAAACCACGGATCGCGCCCGGGCGATTCTTTTAAGAAACAAAAAAAAACACTACTCACTGTAACGCTATTACTGTTGTTTATATTCTGGGGCTTTTACCAGTACTCGAGTCTATTCGAGTAGTCGAACACTCAATCGAATACTCAAGTACTCGTACCGGGTTCTGACGAGTACTCCGAGTGCTCGAATACCCAAGTAATCAACGCCCCTGGCAGAAAATATTCGATCAAATAAACCAAACGTCCAGCGTTATAATTGTTCGTGTATGTATCGCGGAAAATATTTTGGGGTTCCATCGTCTCCAAGCGTGGAGAAAACTTATTAAGGCAACCTTTATTTTCTTTGTTCGAGATACTAGACGGAGTAAAAAAGCTATTTTACATTTTGATAAAAGTACAAGAGCAATGATTTTATACTTTCGCGAACCATTATTTTATCATTTCTATCATACTTGGTCAGTTATTTAGCGTGTTCGATATTCGAATAGTGGCTTCAACGATGACGTTCAAAACTTTGATCGAATCTTTTCAACCAAGAAGATGTGAACACCTGGCGACTGTGTGATTTTATCTTCTGCGCGCGCGGTGCTGGACCCGGACCGGAAGTCGATGGACGTCGGGCCGCATCCGCTATTGATCGAATGAATTGTACTTCGACTCACGAGAGTGTATCCGAAAGGAAATATATTGTATAAATATAGTTATATAATTATTTAAGCGCACGTCTATGTATATAAATATAACCGATCAAGACTGTAATCAATGTCGTCGGAGTAAGTTTTCGATCGTGTTTCCTCGCAGATAGACCAGAGCTAGAATCGTTTGGAAAAGTGGTAGGGAACAAGGACAAATAGACAACGACACGACGAACGTTTAATTTACAACAGTGTACAATATTTAAGTCGAGGTATTGCTTAATGAATTACACAACTTTCCCGAGGCTTTCGGTATATCCTCATCAGTTGCGAGGACATGTCCGTGGTGCTTTGAATCGCCAGAGAGCCGGCTGGCCTCCTCACTATTACAGGTTGGTTCCCGTAATTGCTATACTCCATGGTTCTCCGGCTGGTTCCAAAAGTCAGATAATTCACTACGTCTCTCTTGCTCTGCTGCTCCTGCAAACAATACCACGAGTCGTCGAATTAGTACTGAAATTAATTTATTTTTCAATTAAGCCATAATCATTCTATTCTAGGAAAATTCGCAAAATTAATTTTATCATTTTTATAAAAATTTAAGATTGGTTCTAGTGTTAAAATAGACAGGAGTGTATATCTTTTACAAGGAAACACCGAAACAAAGGTACCTCTTGAAAAAATATTTGAAACCTCTTTCTGTCGGCCATTTTTCATACTGAAGAGGTGAAACAACCCGCGAATTTAGTATTATGTTGAATATCTCGGAACCTTAAATGAAAACTGTTTAAATAGCAAAAATGTGTATTTTTTTTTAATGAGGAATACAGCTACAGAAACGGGTTTGTAATATTGATATTTGTTTAAATAATGCGATTCAAATATAAAATACGGATCAAACAAACAAAAATAAGTTCTTTTAAATTTTTTACAATTTTGGTATTCACGAAGATTAATTAATAAACTAATTCTCAAATATTTTTCCAAGAGCTCTACCTTCTGCTAAGGACTATTAGGCTACATTTGTACCAGACTAATTTTCGAACACAATATCGCTGTCAATAAACTGTTTTTACATGTAATGCGGATGGCAATTACGAATCTTACGACGAAACGTGATTACTTTGTGTATAATCAGCGCTGTGTCCTGGTATCTGTTGTGAATCTCCTCCGTGGTCAGTGCAACGTTCACTTCGGGCGATTCATAGCGATCCGTCATTTACAGCTTCGACGAATGAAACCTGTAATCAGAAACGCCAGTGTCGCTTTATCAATTAACGTATTATTTACTGGCGGCAATTTCCATCAATTCGAAACGTTCATGATTCACAGCTGAGGATTTTGTAAAAAATGCAACAGCAAACAACCCGCCCCTGGAAACTTCGTCCACTTTATTTTGAAAGACGATTGTTAAGTACTGTTTTTATATAATACAGTCATTGAGAATTATATCGATAAATTGCGGATTTTTGTGCAAAAAGAAAATTGCAACAATTGCAACTTCGCACTCGACTGTTCCCTTTGAGAAAAATCTTTCTGTTTAATAAATTGGCATAAATGTCACAAAATATGTCAAAAAATGTTATATGTAACAAATATCTTAGATTAAACGTTTGAATGACTGAAGTCAAATTCGAGTTGAAAGAGTTCAATAGAAATTGACTTCTTCTTTTGTAGTTTCAACGAGTTAAAAGAAGAATGTACCAATATCTCAAAATCCGCTGTCTACCAATAAGCTTCCGGTAAGCAACGTGTTAAAACAATCTCCTAGAATTACAGTCCGCAATCGGACGACCTTCGATCGTCGTGAAGATTCCTCTACTAAATCAACGAAGATTAACGTTGGATCGTGGCCTCTGGAACGGGAACGACTGAATAGAGAACCAAGTGAAACGTCGACGAGAGGGAAAAAAAAAGACACGTGGGCCGACGACGAGGAAGAAACGCTGCAGAGAAGGGGTCACGGTTCTCGTCTAAGGTAAAAATAAATCCGGCTGGACTTTTGCAACGCAGTAAACACCGATTTTCCCACCGTTTCGAGGACTGCTCTAGTCTCTTTTATTCTCCCCATCCGTTCTTTTGCTCATTGTCAAACATTTTTCAGCATCCCCTGATTAACTTGTCTCTATCATCAACATGTGCTCTCATCTCGATCTGAACCCCTCGTTGTACGATCTTTTACAGAGGTGCACCTGCTATTAGAACTATTTAATAATTTCTAGTCTCTTTTATTTTCCCCATCCGTTCTTTTGCTCATTACCAAACATTTTTCAGCATTCCCTGATTAACATGTCTCTGTCAATAACATGTGCTCTCATCTCGATCTCAACCCCTCGTTGCACGATCTTTTTCACAGGGGCACCTGCTATTAAAACTATTTAATAATTTCTAGTTTCTTTTATTCTCTCCATCCGTTCTTTTGCTCATCGCCAAACATTTTTCAGTATCCCCTGATTAACTTGTCTCTATTATCAACGTGTGCTCTCATCTCGATCTCAACCCCTCGTACGATCTTTTACAGAGTTGCACCTGCTATTAGTACTATTTAATAATTTCTAATCTCTTTTATACTCCCCATCCATTCTTTTGCTTATTACCAAACATTTTTCAGCATCCCCTGATTAACTTGTCTCTATTATCAACGTGTGCTCTCATCTCGATCTCAACCCCTAGTTGCACGATCTTTTTCACAGGTACACGTGTTATTAGAACTATTTAATAATTTCTAGTCTCTTTTATTCTCCCCATCCGTTCTTTTGATCAGTGCCAAACATTTTTCAGCATCCCCTGATTAACTTGTCTCTATCATCAACGTGTGCTCTCATCTCGATCGTAACCCCTCGTTGCACGATCTTTTTCACAGGTACACCTGCTATTAGAACTATTTAATAATTTAACACGTTTACTGCCATGGGGGTCACCGGTGACCGGAACTCGGCTTGGTTACAGCGCCATGGGGGTCACCGGTGACCGGCGACGCAGCAAATAATAAAAGTACATAATTAGAGTAAATATGGATATTGATAAATTTTTCAATAATACCGTTGTTGCTATAATGATTAGAAGAAATTGATTCACGAAAAATGCTGCAAGCATGATTGTATAACTCACTTTATTTGCTGCAAATAATATTTCAACATAATATGCATCGCATAATGAAAAATTCACGTTGGCGTCTTGGGCAAACCATGGAAAATGCGCCTGGCAGTCAACGTGTTAACAAAAAAGAGGAATAACGAAAGACGAGTAATCGCATCACGTGGTCAATTTGATACCATGCAAATCTTGTTCGAAATATATTTTCATACAACAATTCCAACTGGTTACGTCAGGCGACGCACTCTGCACACTATCAATCAAAATTGATGCAATCACACCCTGTAAAATTAGCTCCGAATGATAAAAATAAACTCACGTGTCTAATAAAACAACTGATACGACAGTAACATTCTGAAACGTGAACACAGTATTTATTGTTCCCAACCTCTTCTATCAATGCTCAAAATTGTCTACGACGTTTGATAACTGAACTGTGGATCTTTATGCAAAATAAAAATTGTCTACGGCTAATTCTAAAAAAACAAGGGGGCCAGAAACAAAATTGTCATTCCACCATCAAGAACTTCAACAAGATGAAAATGATATATCGATAATCTTAAACTATTGTAATACTTTCAGCGTTTTACATTTTATCTGCACATTTCTGTAATAAATTCATAAAGTCCGCAGTCTACTGATAACGCATTACTTCCGACGTGTATATTGTTATACCTCGAATGCAAATCAATTTATATAATCATTCGAGGAAGTAAAATTAGCCGACGAGAATATTCAGCAAAATTTGAAAAAGAAATTAGTAAAAAAAAAAAAATAGTTTACAAAATGCAAACAAAGGAACTATAGAAACGCAATACGAAGTGGACTGCAACGAGCGATGCTGTCTAAGTAAACGTGCTATCTTTTTTATCGCGGTGCGAACTGGAAACCGATCGACCCAGGCTAAATTACGCGAAAGATGTGTACGCAATACGTTGTAATTATATCTGACGCAATATACCGACTGGCGATTGAGATTAGGCTGTCTCTCGAGGGCTTTCGAGACTTTCCTCTACGGACAAGTCACGGGAAAGTACGTCGACGATGCTTCTCGTGTTTTGCGATCGCGATTCGACGAACACCGTTCCGAGGCGAAACACGGACAGGAGACACACGGGCGCGGCGGGAATAATCAACGAAACGCGACGGCTCCGCGGCTGATCTTCCACTCCCGAACAGAAGTCACGCTGCTCGGTTTTTGGATTCAGGCCAGATACTTTGTGGTATCCTTTTCGAGTTTCCGGTTCGGGATGCCAGACGACAGGGGAATTTTCTCGTGTGCTTTTTCTCCGCGCGCGCGCGCGCTTGTCCGCCTCTCTGCAGACAATGCCGGTTATTCTTGTATGCGAAACGACCCCGCGGAAGGATCGAACATCCGCAGGACATCGCCTCTCGAAGGAAGTTAATTTAATCCCGGACAGAGGGTTCGAACGAATGCGATTCTCGAGGCGTATCTCGCACACATGGGATCTCCTCGAGAAAAATGGCGAGCACGCATTCCTATGGAGTTATAGCGTCAGCGCGAATTTTTACTTGTACGTGCCACTGCACCCTTCCTAATTGCATTGCACCAGTCGGTGACATTTATTGGCGTTGATTGAAGCGTTGCAACAGTCATACTTCGATTCAAGGTCCGGCTGGCCTGCAAGCGACGGCCTCAATAAAAACGGAGAGCGTTGCTATCGCTGTTTAACGCGCTCGCTGCCAAATCACCGCGCCGAGAAATCGCAGAAAATTAACCGGCGAACCTGCCACGGTCAACTGACCGGTTTCTTCTTTTACGATTACTAACCCTCGCACGATCCTCGGAAATAGTCGTATAAAAATTCGCTCATCTTTCCTTCACAAAATTAAATTAATGCATTATCTTTCATTTGTAGCGCTGCATTTTAAAGAAATACTTTAGAACCTCGATTAACCGTGTTAATCAGTGGAACAAGATTGTTTGAATAATACAATAATTTGTTTCAGTGCTCAACTATATCTTTTTTGAATTTTCCCTGTGAACAAGAATATCACTTTGCCCATCTTTGCTTCACAAAATTAAATCAATGCATTATCTTTCATTTGTAGCGCTGCATTTTAAAGAAATAGTTTAGAAATTCGATTAACCGTGTTAATCAGTGGAAGAAGATTGTTCGAATAATACAATAATTTGTTTCAATGCTGAACTACGTCCTTATTGAGTTTTCCCCGTGAACAAAAATATCACTTTGCTTATCTTTGCTTCACAAAATTAAATTAATGAATTATCTTTCATTTGTAGCGCTGCATTTTAAAGAAATAGATTAGACCCTCGATTTACCGTGTTAATCAGTGGAACAAGGTTGTTTGAATAATACAATAATTTGTTTCAGTGCTCAACTATATCCTTTTTGAATTTTCCCTGTGAACAAGAATATCACTTTGCCCATCTTTGCTTCACAAAATTAAATCAATGCATTATCTTTCATTTGTAGCGCTGCATTTTAAAGAAATACTTCAGAACCTCGATTTACCGTGTTAATCAGTGGAACAAGATTGTTGGAATAATACAATAATTTATTTCAGTGCTGAACTACATCCTTATTGAATTTTTCCTGTGAACAAGAATATCACTTTGCCCATCTTTGCTTTACGTATTAAATTAATGAATTATCTTTCATTTGTAGCGCTACATTTTAAAGAAATACTTTAGAACCTCGATTAATCGTGTTAATCAGTGGAACAAGATTGTTCGAATAATACAATAATTTGTTTCAGTGCTCAACTATATCCTTTTTGAATTTTCCCTGTGAACAAAAATATCACGAGCTGGAAAGCTAGACGTATGATGAAGGCAAAAATTGATTTCATAAGGGGTTGAAATTACTCGAGCAGTTTGAGATTACCTAAAAGGTAATAAAAGGAATTCAGTTCATCAACATATGATTAGAGAGTTGAAAAAGAATGATTTGTGTTTCTTGCAGTTGATGCAGAAAATTTTTGCATAAAGATCCGCTGCCTATAAATCAAGGAAAATTTTACTAAAATTCTTTGTACGATTTGGAAGTGTCTCTAAGGTTGAAATTATTCGAGCAGTTTGAGATTACCTAAAAATTCACAGAATTTGTATTATAATATCCTTTCAGTTCATCAACATATGATTAGAGAGAGAGGAAGAAGAATGATTTGTGTTTCTTGCAGTTGATGCAGAAAATTTTTGCATGAAGATCCGCTGCCTATAAATCAAGGAAAATTTTACTAAAATTCTTTGTACGATTTGGAAGAGTCTCTAATGACGTTCGTATAGCTGACAGTTGTTCGCCGTGGGAAAAATTGAACGCGTCCATTAGCGTTTTCCATCTTTCTGTTTGCTATCCGAGAGTTTTCCGTGGAGCTCTCCGATAGCCCTTTCAATACCGTGTACACTGTCAAATTTGACTCTCGAGAATAACTCGCGAGTTTAAACTCTCAGATAGACACGTACCTTTAGGTTGAAATTATTCGAGCAATCGAGAAATTATTTGAGATTACCTAAAAATTCGCAGAATTTGTGAATATTATTTCAGCTCATCAACATACGATTAGAGAGAGGAAGAAGAATGATTTGTGTTTCTTGCAGTTGATGCAGAAAATTTTTGCGTAATAATCTGCTGCCAATAAATCAAGGAAAATTTTACTAAAATTCTTCGTACGATTTGGAATTGTTTCTAATGGGGAAAAAACTGTTTAAAAATCGTTGCAGGACGTCGGTAAATTTGTGTTTCTACAGTTCCACGGTTGATAAGATCGTTTCCTCGAACTGCAGCTAGCTCAAGCGCTCCCGGCGAGAATGCAACGACGGAAGTTTCTCAAACGAAGGATTAAATACGTCAGCGGGTTGCACAAGTTTTCAAGAAACTTTCGAAACACCGCTGAGCGCCGTCCCTTCAAAAGAAACCACCGTTTACAACTTCATCGCGGTGAACCGTGGCCCGACTACCTGTCTTTCGCTAATTACCGTCAAATCAATCGTTCCTCATTACCGTTCAATTAGCCTATCCATTCCGGCATGCTCCGGAGGCTCGTATGGATGCGTTACATCATCCGTTGCACGTGTGCAACCGCACGCGGCGCATTCTTTTGGAGAAGCGTGCGACAGAAACTGCAAATCATATTTCGATATCATCGGGGCGCGGTTGCCTGTGCGGCAAATCGAAAGAGAATATGAAATGGCCTGCACTACTAATTTTTTTAAAAATTATTGCATTCAAATCGGCTGGAATGCGGTCCGAGTCACTGACACACCTGTTGACCAATGCACTGGCAATTGGATATGCACAGATCATTTTAAAGCTTTAATATTTCAGCTTTGTTGCATAGATTTTTATTTTGAAACTATGTAAATTGATGTAATAAGTAAACTGCGGATTTGACGAATTTATAGCAAGAATGGGTGAGCGTGATTTCAAACAGTGGAAAGATTAACAAGTTCAGCGCCCACTCCATAATCATAAAAATTATACAAAATCAAAGCAATATATTTAACCCTAGAGTAGTCGCGACTTATTTTGTGACATGAGAGGTCGCGCGCGGTCTGTGAGACCGCATCGAATATTAATCATAATGTTTAAGGTGTTTTCGTTTGTAAGTGTAAATATGTTCACATACAAGAATATAAAAGTCTTTAACAAAAAAATAATGATATATTTTTCATTAAAAAAATGAAATACAGCATAACTCCACAAAAATTTCAACTATAAACAGAAATTCAAAATTAACCAAAAGTATATTCTTTGACTAAAATCTTGCTTCACTCTCTTCCATAATGCATCGGAGACGCTGCTGCTCCTTCTCGTATGTGTACTTCCACATGTTTATATCACAAACTACAATGACAAAAGCATATAACAACAGCGGGCGCGCGCGCGGTGTTACAGACCGGAAATGCGTACAATTTATACAAATGGCAATAATTAATCAGTTGATTAGAAGTTACGTTTGTGAGGTTGTAATAGTCAGCTAGACCGAGAATGCGAAATGTGGGCACGAATAACAATTGAAATATGCTACAACAAATGACGGTGCGGTCTGTGAGACCGCGCGCGACTACTGGCGTGTTGATAAAACAAAAACTAAGAAGTTTAGTTTTGTGATATTAATTACTGTTTCAAACCTCTTCTATTCCTCAGATCGTGAGGAAATTTTGTATACTCAATCTACCAACGTAAAAATTAATTTTCAATTCTGTATAAATAATTCCGTCACCCGGATATGGGTGACATGGCACTGAACGTGTTAATAAACATTTAATAATACGAGTACGTTCCTTATGACTTAATAAAATCACTGAAGCGAGAAATAGATTTCTATTTGGTTCCTACATCTAGGAATTTGTGCAAACAATTTTAATTTTGCATGAACATCCTCAGTCTTCTAATGAGGTCCTTGTAATAAAGTTCGAAAAATGGACTTCAAAGTAAATTGAAGCCTGCAAGGGTTAAAAATGAAGACAGTAAATATCGGTGTAATTTCTTTCGATCGAAATGAAGTATATTGATAAATCTTATGATTTCGGCGCAAGGTTCGATCCTATTGAAAAGCAGCAAATTTGCAGTTAGATTATTCTCTCAACGTTTCGATCCTTGTGTGGATCATTTTCAAGAGGTTTTAATGCGTCTAAAAAAATTATATATATATATATAATGTAAATGAAACCTTAACAATCCGTCACAGCCGTGTAGAGACCAAAGAAAACGGAATAGAACATAAAACACACACTTACTTGCTGTGCAACGGGTACGATAAAACAAAAAAATAAAAAAAAATTTTTATGAATAAGATATTAGGGATTTCTTCAGACGCGTTAAAACCTCTTGAAAATGATCCACACAAGGATCGAAACGTTGAGAGAATAATCTAACTACAAATTCGCTGCTTTTCAATAGGATCGAACCTTGCGCCGAAATCATAAGATTTATCAATGTAGATAGTAAAATTGTAGATCTAATAGAGTTCTACGAATAATACAAAAATAATTCTATGGGAACTTATTTGGCGAATTGATCCATTTACACGCACATTACAATAAAGGCAGTTGAACGCAATCACTTTGGTCGGTTGATACTTCCAGTGCTAACGCCTGCAGAGAATATATTAACACTTCAATAAAAGTCCGTTTGAACATAATTTACTGTTCACCGAGACGCGATACCGATTAAACAGCATGACGAACGCGTGCGTCTAATTAAACCGCCTATAATTCTCCAGAAGAAAAGATCGCGAAGTTATCGGTGAATTTCCTCAATGACTCGCAATGAGTAAACGCTTCCTGGAATCGGTGTTCAATTTTTTCCGCTGTATTTTGTCAATGAATAAGTGCAAGTTCACCTGTGTATTAATATGCTATTATCTCGCATCGACGCAGATTCTCCCACAAGATTGAACTATCGCAATTTTTCCGTGAACACTAACCGTACCATGACCGGTTTCAAGTTAATCATTGAATTTATAAAGATGCTTCTATTTATTAAAAAAATTTCTTTATTCTAGCGCATACTGTCAGAAAAATCGTGAGAAATTTAAATAAGTTCAGTCTTGTCATTTTTATAAAACAATGTTGTAACATTTTGTACTCGGTACGGTTCATGTTAACACAAATTACCGGTTTCAAGTTAATCATAAGAATTTATAAAGATGTCTCTATTTATTAAATCGACATCTTTCTTCTAGGACATATTTTTTAGAAAAATCATGAGAAATCTAAATAAGTTCGGTCTCGTCATTTTTATGAAACAATGTTGTAACATTTTGTACTCGGTACGGTTCATGTTAACACAAATGACCGGTTTCAAGTGAACATTGAATTTATAAAGATGTCTCTATTTATTAAATCAACATCTTTCTTCTAGGACATATTTTTTAGAAAAATTGTGAGAAATTTAAATAAGTTCGGTCTCGTCATTTTTATAAAACAATGTTCTAACATTTTGTACTTGGTACGGTTCATGTTAACACAAATGGCCGGTTGCAATTTTCTTATTTTGCTATTAGTGAAATGATGAAGTAGTATTTATGGGAAATGATTGAGCAAAAATTTGTATTTTATCATAGATTAAAATTAGAACCGCACAAACCTTAAATAAACTCAATCTCATAATGTTTATGAGACAAAAGGTACTGGTCAATTTTAGTGGTCGGTAGGTTTAATATTAATTGTCCACAATCAAGAATCCCTCCACCTTAAAAAGATTATCAGTTCATTTTGCCTTTCAACAAATGACCGGTTTCAAGTTAATCATAAGATTTTATAAAGATGCCTCTATTTATTAAATCAACATTTTTCTTCTAGCACATATTTTTTAGAAAAATCGTGAAAAATATAAATGAGTTCGGTCTCGTCATTTTTACGAAACAATGTTGTAACATTTTGTACTTGGTACGGTTCATGTTAACACAAATGGCCGGTTGCAATTTTCTTATTTTGCTATTAGTGAAATGATGAAGTCGTATTTATGGGAAATGATTGATCAAAAATTTTTATTTGATCATAGATTAAAATTAGAACCACGCAAACTTTAAATAAACTCAATCTCATAATGTTTATGAGACAAAAGGTACTAGTCAATTTTAGTGGTCGGTAGGTTTAAACCCTTAGCACTCGAGTGGTGACTATGAGGCACCACTAAAAATTGCTATATTATTATTCAAAATATTGTTTACATTATTAAATTGATATTCAATAAATTAGTTACCAAACATTTAAGTATTCTATGAGGTATTATATCAGTTTCATTTCTTCAAAGTGATCAAAATCATACAGAATAGAAATATTCTTAATCGAAAAACAAAAGTTTGGTTGTGGAGTTAAAATACTTCCGAGCGCAAAGGGTTAACATTAATTATCCATAATCAAGAATCCCTCGACCTTAAACAATTTATCAGTTCATTTCGCCTTTCAATAAATCAAGTAAACTGTTAACGGGATTGAGCAGTGCAAGACGGTCGCCGGGACGTTCGATCGAAAAGGACAGGCTGGGTAATCACTGAAAGAACATTTACGTCATTTATCGACACAAGTGCATCGCCGTGATCGCCGAGAACCGGCGAGCGAACGGCCGATTGCGTGCTTAGAAAGTTTAGCGAGTACGTGCACGATCGTCGATCCGCGGCCACTGCCAATCGGCCGCGATAACGGAAACAATGCGTCGGCTGCATCGACGTGACCGCTTTCAGTGCACGAGTCACAGTATGCGTGTGTATATGTTCGTCTCTGCTTATCTCCCGACACGACGTTGATCCTTCTTCGAACACATCACTGCTCGGGCAAGGATCGACACTCAGAATCGGATCCATGCTCCAAACACTGAACCTTTTCGTTTATACAACGCTAAAACCAGCGAAGAGAACAAAATGAACCGTTTCAGATTTCACAAGAGTTTATTCTAAAGAAAATTTAGTCTAAAAGTATTTTTAATTCAACAATTCAATCAGCTCAATTGTAAATTAATTTATGATCATCTAAGACCATAAAGATCCAGAATAACCTTGCTATTCAAAAAGTTTTAAAAAAAAATTGATAGGGGACACCCAGTTATCGGGACAAGGGTTAATGGAATATGAACTTTATCAATCTGTTAAAATTTCCAAGCTTTAAAAAAGATCGCGAAACAAAATTTGAATCTGAAGCTTGCTACCCCTACCACGGCCAACTGTGAACACTTCGACGATCTGAAATCGATTTAAAGTATTATTAACTAGACAGCGGATCTTTATGTAAAATAAAAATTGTCCACCTGCATTGCAACTAACTGCAGCAAATTTGGAAGTTACTTTCTTGTTTAATATGTTTAGTAGGCTAAACATAATACAAATGGAATTTTTAAATTCTTCTAATGTATTTACCGTTTTAAATTACATCTACTCATTTTTGTCATAAATGCATAAAAACCGCTGTCTAATTGTTACTAATTATCAAACAAGATTCGAACGTATGAATATTCCCGCATCCTCTAAAAATTCTACAAGCCTTTCTGTATCTAAAAAAGAAAGCGTGTTCAATGCTAAACAATGAACTGAAAAGTTCATTTAAAACAAAATGTATTAGGTTGTCCCAAAGGTTTCTTTCGCAATGTGTATGTTTAATATTGTTAAAGAACACGAGCATATACAAAAAAAAAACGTGATCATCTGTTCGTTAACGTTTTATTACTTCTTGAGCTTGCATTTATATAGTCATGTAATATGCTTTCTTAAAAGTCTAGATTGAATTTGCATTGTGTGCATTAATCGAAAACGAAACGAAATTTTGGGACAACCTAATATATTCTTTGAATATACAATGAATAGTTTTTGAAGATGGCAAATTCCAGAAAGAATTGATGAACAAATGATTGCGTTAATATCGGTGTAATTTCTTTCGATCGAAATGAAGTATATTGATAAATCTTATGATTTCGGCCCAAGGTTCGATCCTATTGAAAAGCAGCAAATTTGGAGTTAGATTATTCTCTCAACGTTTCGATCCTTGTGTGGATCATTTTCAAGAGGTTTTAATGCGTCTAAAAAAATTATTTATATATATATATAATGTAAATGAAACCTTAACAATCCGTCACAGCCGTGTAGAGAGCAAAGAAAACGGAATAGAACATAAAACACACACTTACTTGCTGTGCAACGGGTACGATAAAACAAAAAAATAAAAAAAAAATTTTTATGAATAAGATATTAGGAATTTTTTCAGACGCGTTAAAACCTCTTGAAAATGATCCACACAAGGATCGAAATGTTGAGAGAATAATCTAACTGCAAATTTGTGTTTTCTGTGCAACGGTTAAAATAAAACAAAAAAAGAAAAAAAAATTATGAACAAAATATTCGGAGTTACGGCGGAAAGTGGTTTAACCCATGGTGGCAGATACGTAACTGACCATCGGTTAAACCACTTTCCGCCGTAATTCCTAATATTTTGTTCATAATTTTTTTTTCCTTTTTTATTTTATTTTAACCGTTGCACAGAAAACGCAATAAAGCCTCTATGAAAATGATCCACACAAAGATCGAAACGTTGAGAGAATCTAATTACAAATTTGCTGCTTTTCAATAGGATCGAACCTTGCGCCGAAATCATAAGATTTATCAATATGATCGCGTTAATTCTATATGCCCGTATTACATAACAATACCTGCACATTGCTAAAGAATCTTTTGGGAGAATCAAATGTTTGTCGTCGTGCGAGCAACTTTCCGAGTAAGCAGATGCATAAATCACATAAGAGGAAACTTCAGCGGACTTCCACGAAGAAATGGAGGGATCGTTGTCGAAGAAATCCGCTGGCCACTTCCGTTCCTGGATGTTCTCGTTTCCGGAATATGAGAAACGCTCGTGGCGCGTGCACGCGCGCGTCAAGCTGAAGCAACGTCTGCTGGAGATAACAGGGAGCCTGATAATGCCGAAGAAAGTTGATACAGTCGAACCGAAGGTACGACCACAAGCCGCTCCACAAATTGATTTCAGCGGAACGGTACTTTCTTCGATTCGGATCTCTCGCGAACGATCGCGATACATGTATCCGAGAACGATTCAACAACGAGAACGAGGACCGAGTGAACGGCGCGCGCACAATCGCGGATAACAATATTTATTGGACAATTGCAACTTTTACCCTTGATCGGCGTGGCCCCTCCGGCAATTCCCGTAATGGTAATCACACAGGAATAATGTTTCCGACGGTCTCTCGCGCTTTCGCTATAGCGCGCGCGCGCTCGCTCGCGTACACGCTTGAAAGTACTCCGGCTAGGTTGAAAAAATAAAACACAAGAGCCGGTGTGTGTCATTCCAGGCATTGTCTCAGTGTCGAGTGCCTTCTCCTACGAGGCTACGGTATTAATCTTATCTGATGAAATCTCGTTGGCCGGTGTATCTGCGACGGAATAAAAACCTCGATCGAACGGCCGGGGCTGGTTCACCGATCAGGCTAGTCGACTAATTCCCTCCAACTATTGCGTTATGGAGCTGCCGATGGCCTCACTTGCGATACCGAAACATGGGAATGATTAGCTCATCATTTAACCCCTTGCGCCACGATCTTTTTTTTACAACGTACCGATTCCGTGGAATTTATTGTGTTGAATCTTTTTTGAAATTCTAAGGATTGCCAAGTGTGTCGCAGAGAAGCGACTTTGCCACCGACCGCTGGGTACTGATAATATTTGGGTCCCCTCAGAGTTTCTAATCCATTTTACCATTCTCCCTTTTCAGCGGGACCTACTGTTTATTACGGTGGGTTCCGAACCACCATGGTCAACGACGGAGTATAATATCACATAGAAGAATATTTCCATTGGTGACGGCGCACAAGTGGTCCGGATCGAAGAAGTTGGTGTCATTTTGTTATAACTTTTGAACCAGTAGAGATATCGCAATGAAATTTTTACTTAAAATATTTAAAAAATAGTCATTCTTACCTAGATGTAATTAAATAATTTTTGTATTCGTTAAACAATAATTTTTACTAACTTTTCATTGATATTTTTGATTAAAAAATGAATTGTTCAAATATTGTTTTTCAACCTTTTTTTACTTTTTGTGAACAATAATTTTTAGTGTTTGTGTTAATTTTTACTAAATTTTTACTAAAAATATTTAAAAAATAGTCATTCTTAACTAGAGATAATTAAATAATTTTTGCATTCATTAAACAATAATTTTTACTAACTTTTCATTGATATTTTTGATTAAAAAATGAATTGTTCAAATATTGTTTTTCAACCTTTCTTTACTTTTTGTGAACAATAATTTTTAGTGTTGGTGTTAACTTTTACTAAATTTTTACTAAAAATATTTAAAAAATAGTCATTTTTACCTAGAGATAATTAAATAATTTTTGCATTCGTTAAACAATAATTTTTACTAACTTTTCATTGATATTTTTGATTAAAAAATGAATTGTTCAAATATTGTTTTTCAACCTTTTTTTACTTTTCGTGAACAATAATTTTTAGTGTTGGTGTTAATTTTTACTAAATTTTTACTAAAAATATTTAATAAATAGTCATTTTTACCTAGAGATAATTAAATAATTTTTGCATTCGTTAAACAATAATTTTTACTAACTTTTCATTGATATTTTTGATTAAAAAATGAATTGTTCAAATATTGTTTTTCAACCTTTTTTTACTTTTTGTGAACAATAATTTTTAGTGTTGGTGTTAACTTTTACTAAATTTTTACTAAAAATATTTAAAAAATAGTCATTTTTACCTAGAGATAATTAAATAATTTTTGCATTCGTTAAACAATAATTTTTACTAACTTTTCATTGATATTTTTGATTAAAAAATGAATTGTTCAAATATTGTTTTTCAACCTTTTTTTACTTTTTGTGAACAATAACTTTTAATGTCGACGTTAATTTTGTAACACAAAAGAGTGCGCTCATCGTAAACCAAAAAAAAAAAAAGAAATATTAAGTGGTGTCATCGGGGCACCTCGAAGAAAAGAAGCCATTTTCTTGGTAAGAAGTACTACCTCTAAATGTCTACCTTTAAGTATTCGTCCTAATAAATAAATAAATTCTTGATAAACTGCATTAATTTTTTCATTTTCGAGATTGATGGACATTTAGGAAGCAATACAAAAATTTGTTAGAAATCGATATGAGTAAGTTGACTTTTTAGCTAAATGACACCAACTTTTTCGATCCGGACCACTGTCCACTGAGCCACTGCGCGACCGACAAACGACTTTGCCAAATTCGAAAAAATTTATCTGGAGGCTAGTAGATGGTTCGCTTTAACTAGTCCAGTTAGTAAAATAAAGATTCCCTTCCCAGAACGTGTGAACAAAATTCAGGAACATAATTGAATCGCATTTCTATGTCCCAATTAAAATATCATGGAGACCGTAGGCACTTGCTCCATTTAAAAATGCGACAGAAATTTACGACTTCGTGGAAATCGTTGAAATTAATACAATATGTGGAAGAATGTTTCTGCTAACTAGGCCAGTTGGTACAGCGAGGATTATGCTACTGATACGTCTGAAAAAAATTGCGAAGGTACGAAAGGCATGATGCATCAAATTCATCGATGTCTCTCGTTCTTCCTCGTGTGCAGCGTGTCGTCCCTCACGCTCTCCGTCTTCCTCCCGATGAATCACAATAACGGATATGGCCGGTAATCGGACGAATTTTCCCGTCGGAAGGGAAACACGTCGGACGCGACGACGGAATCAATAAACACGGGTATCGTCGTTGCTCCCCGACGGACACTCATTTATGGAAAAAGAAAAACTGATAAGGTGATCCGTTTGTTGCTATCAGACCACGGACGTTTACTGGAATTTTTATAAGAGGATTCTTAGAAAAACAAATTGACTCATACGACCCTGCGAAACCTGCTTTAGCACAACAGATTATTCTTCTACCACTTTTTTTACAAATACATAACTTTTTAATCAACTTTTCAATAGCACAAAAGAATTGCCTAGTCATCCTCGGTAACGCAATTTAGTAATATTTGGGGGATTGTTTTCCAAAAGATTTTTAAGATAGTTTTCTATATAGGCTAGTTGAAATATAATAATAAAATATTGAACTTCTTTGGCACAGTCATCCTTCAAACTCAGGAGATTTTTGTAAATTATAAATGCAAATCCATGCAAAATAACCGACGATGCTTCCATGATCGATGATGGTTCATCCTTGGATCCTTGAGACGCCATTGACGAGAAAGTGAAATGAATATCAAAAGAGTACAAATAAAATAGAATATATAAAACTATTTGCAGAACAATTACCAGGAAGATGATTCATCTCCATATCCTTAAGAATTACAAGGAACATCGAGGAGTCTGGAAAAGTGTGAGAAAAGAATGTGACATCGGTTGAACATAATTAAACAAGGTTGATTCTCTTCGATTTCGTTTATTCGGCGAACAAAGGAAACATGATTCGAGTGTTGGCTCGTTGCGAACGAGCGGCGGCGTGGGTCGAGACTCGTCGACCAATAAATAAATCGAATAAATTTCAATACTGATTATCATTATCGTTAACGTTTAGACGGTTTGGACGAATCACCGGTGTATCTCTATCGCGGGATATTACAACGCGTATCCTTGCCGAGAGATCCATCAGCTGGAGAAACGTTTTCTTCGCCGTCGGAGGACGCGATATAAAATATATAATATCTATATATTTATATATGTATATATACCGTGGCTCGTGTCGAGGACGCGTTATTATTGGTCCTTGATTGGTCCTCGCGCGAAGCAATAAGGCACGGGCGATTTAAAGGCACCGGGCGAGTTTAAGAGGCGCTTCGTCGGTATACATATAACTTGATCGTATTAAAATATAATATTTCAATATAATATATATCTATCTATCCATCTATCTATCTATACATAATTACGTATACATATATACGTGCTCTGTCTCTCTTTCTTCTCACCAACGCTTTATATATATATATATAAATTTCTTTGTACACGATACACGAGCATTATGCTTGCGACATTACGTCGTATCTACGCGCGCGCGTGTGTCTGTATGTGTCCGTCTGTATATGCCTCAGTCTCACACACTTACACGGACTCGAAATCGCGGGGGCTCGCCCACGAAAATTCGAAACGCTACACACACACACACACACACGCGCTTGCGTTCAGTTCACGAAGTTGTTCCTTGCACGCGTTTTTTTACACACTTAAAAAATATATATATACAATATGTATTGCTTACGTACGCTCTATGCCTCGTTTAATAGACTCTTGTGGGCTGTGCACACGGGACACACGCAATCACGCACGCATTTCTTTTTCCCGAACGTTGATTTTGCACGCGTTCCCTCTCTCTCTCTCTCTCTCTCTCTCTCTCTCTCTCTCTCTCTCTCTCTCTCTCTCTCTCTCTCTCTCTCTCCTCTCCCCTCTATTTATCGCTTTCGTCAGTCGGATTCAACACCACACCGTTGAACGTCGGTCAGCTCTCTCGCTCATTATGTAAAACGTATTATGGCATTATGTAATTCATTATGGCTTACGATTACGTTACATTTTATTGTACATTGCCGCCTTGACCCTCCGTCGACGACGCCGCGGACAAGGCTGTGCGATACGGTTTCCTCACACCTGACTCGTGCGTGTTACGATTACGCCTTCGGTTCCCTGATATGTTTCACAATTATCGTCTCCGTCGAACATTACCTCGACCACCCCCCACCCCCACCCCCCCGCCGGTTACCATCCTGAAGCCTACCGACGAGTAAATGGCCACCGGAAACGACCTCCGGTCGTCCAACCCTGCGTTCACCGATGTTTCCTTTCGATTTTTCACTCCCTTTCGTTCTTTCAGAGCTTTTATCAATTTTCTTTTGAACCGTCTAACCTCTTAACTGGACAACTTGTTAATTACTAACAAGGAAATATGAATGTCTTGTTGTTAGAAGAATTCAGGTCAATTTTTCACTCCCTTTCGTTCTTTCAGAGCTTTTATCAATTTTCTTTTGAACCGTCTAACCTCTTAACTGGACAACTTTTTAATTACTAACAAGGAAATATGAATGTCTTTTGTTGTTAGAAGAATTCAGGTCAATTTTTCACTCCCTTTCGTTCTTTCAGAACTTTTATCAATTTTCTTTTGAACCGTCTAACCTCTTAACTGGACAACTTTTTAATTACTAACAAGGAAATATGAATGTCTTTTGTTGTTAGAAGAATTCAGGTCAATTTTTCACTCCCTTTCGTTCTTTCAGAGCTTTTATCAATTTTCTTTTGAACCGTCTAACCTCTTAACTGGACAACTTTTTAATTACTAACAAGGAAATATGAATGTCTTTTGTTGTTAGAAGAATTCAGGTCAATTTTTCACTCCCTTTCGTTCTTTCAGAACTTTTATCAATTTTCTTTTGAACCGTCTAACCTCTTAGCTGGACAACTTTTTAATTACTAACAAGGAAATATGAATGTCTTTTGTTGTTTGCAGAATTCAGGTCAATTTTTCACTCCCTTTCGTTCTTTCAGAGCTTTTATCAATTTTGTTTTGAACCGTCTAATCTCTTAACTGCACAACTTTTTAATTACTAACAAGGAAATATGAATGTCTTCTGTTGTTAGAAGAATTCAGGTCAGAGTTGCACGTCTGAAAGAAAAGTCCAGTTTCAGGAACTTCTTCGAAAAATGTTCTTGTGGTACAAACATTAACTTTTAGAAAGACGTAATAAAAGACGTAAAAAAAAGACGTGATCAAAGTTCATATCAATATGGATACCACAAAGCGTTCTACACAACGACGAAGACAAAAAACCAACTGAAACAGTTCATTCGTCGAACGAAGGAAAATATGAAGTTTCTGCGAAGCTAAATGAATTCTTCGTTTCCAGTTAATTAGCATCGTTTCGACGAACGGGGAGCCATGGCCAAAATCCACAATGTCATGAGCAACCTCCCGCGAAAGTTGAAGATTTTTGATCCGATCGATAATCTGACGTAAAAGTAAATTGAAAATTTAAACCGGAGCAGCTAGCCCGACTTCCGGCGGCCATTTTCTCACTTGGAGTCTCTCAGGTGTGCCGATATCATTGACCCGCGGAACGCATAATGCGCGTGTCGTTGTATGACGCGTGGCGGACGGTTCTCGGACGAAACGAGCTCGATTGAGCATGAATATTGAAACATTGACGCAACTTGTCCGTCTGCGACGGTGATTTACAAGATTGCCGTGGTTCGCCGCGCCGTTTCAAGCTCAATTGACCCGAGCGGGTTTCGCGGAAGGCTATTTTCCATTTCGCGGTGCTGTTCCACGTCGCAGACGGATCGTCGCCGGTGACGCGCTCGCGATTCACTTCATCGATCTGCAACGCTGATAACAGGCACCGTTATACTATACTATAGTACCGTATCTACGAGTAACCGGGCGTCGATGCAACACAATCGCCCGAGATACGGACTTCTTTACTCGTGAAGGCCGTTCCCGCGATAAATAGGGAACGCGTGATCACCGTTTTGAATCGAGGCGAGACGATGCGCGACAACTCGCCGCGAAACCCTGAGGACGATCCACGGGGATCATCGAGATCGCGTGGATCGTTGGTTTTAGAGAGAAATCGCGATTGCACGCCGATGGGGGGCGGTAGTGGATATGTTCTTACGGCACCGAGTGTCTTTACGGATTATTCCTACGATTTTCCAAGGGGTGGTTACGTTGAAATCATCTGGCCATAGCACTTCGACGATCGCAATTAATCAAATATACGTTTCTTCCTCTCTAATCGGCAGAGGTCGAAGCAACTGTGTATCTTTCTTTGTGTATATTCTTCTGAATGTTCTGAACAGTGAAATCCTATTTACACAACCGTCTTGATTAAGCTTTAGTTGATACTATCGAGCTACTGACAAGCCACAGTAAGGTTTTGATCTAATTTTATTTCGTTTATACGTAAATGTCCAGATACCTATTTTTAATGTGAACTTGTCGTACGTTCTTTTTCGAAAATAGCTTTGAAATTATGAAATCTAACGATTATAATATGTTATAATAAAATTTAATAATATTTTTAATCTAGGATTAATTGCTGTTTCGTGATCGTCGAAAGGTGAATCCAAGATCCTCAACGAAACCACCCCTTTCCCCGACCATAAGGCATAAGGCACGCGTCTTTTCCTTAAGAGAAAGGACAAACTCTTACGATAAGCCTTTTCGCTAATCGACCGTGTAATTCATAGACAAAATATATATATATGTATATATCCGCTTTATGTACAGGTAAGTCTACGAGTATGAATTTCCGCGCGTTTGTTCGTGGACCGGCAGAAACGAAGGCACGCCGAGCATTCTCTAGCGGAAGTGATCCTTTCCGAGTAGCATACACTCGTTTCTTCCTTTCCCGTTTCGGTCGCGGACTAGAGAATCGAACCGACGGCGGCACAGTGCTCCTAACAGTGCGCTAGCTGGGTAAAACTGCAAATTCAACAACACAGAACTGCTAACAGCGTTCTAAACACTCGGGTCTTATTTTTCAGCTGGTAAAGCAACAATCCTACAGCGAAACAATTGAAAAATCTCGAAATTTCTGAATGAATTCTTGTCTTGCTTGCAGCAACTTCATGCTACCGAGCAAAGAACATTGTGGTGTATAAAAAGACTTGAATTTATTAATCCCGTGTGTTTTAGGAGCCTCAAATCAATTGCTAGAATTTTATTTTACTAGACAGTTATTTTATTAACAGTGCACCAGTAATTTCACGCTAAAAAGACTTGAGTTTATTAATCCCATGTGTTTTAGGAGCCTCAAATCAATTGCTAGAATTTTATTTTACTAGACAGTTATTTTATTAACAGTGACTGTACCAGCAATTTCACGCTCAAAAGACTTGAGTTTATTAATCCCGTGTGTTTTAAGAGCTCCAAATCAATTGCTAGAATTTTGTTTTACTAAACAGTTATTTTACTAACAGCGACTGTACCAGCAATTTCACGCTCAAAATACTTGAGTTTATTAATCCCGTGTGTTTTAGGAGCCTCAAATCAATTGCTAGAATTTTGTTTTACCTAAACAGTGATTTCATTACCAGTGACTGTACCGAGAAAAACTAAAAGTGGCTGATATGTTTATGAGAATAACAAGATCGAATTTATTTAGATACGTCCGCTTGGAATAAGTAGTTTGTCGAATTACTTGCTGTTAAAGAGAGCCGATAGGTTAGATTTCATTTGACGAAATACAGAAAAATGTAGTTTCGCCCAGAGAGCTCTAATCTCCGGATTTCTTTCGGAGAGAATTCTGTTCTCGAGTGATCGGTTCGAATCTCCGTTTGACGCGACCGTGGATCGGTCGATTGCTCGCCGCGTATTTACATATTTACAGGCTATCGATCCTGCGGGAACGGAAGAAGCGAAACGGGCCGCAGAGAGACTTGCGAAGAAGAAGACGAGAATCTAAACGAGAAAAAAAGAAAACGGAGACCGGAACCCTGTCGTAATACTTGCGCATCGCGCGTGGAAGAAATTCTTTGAGCAATTAAACGATATCTAGAATCGGTCCCCGGCCGGAGGCGGAACAAGAGCACGCGAAAAAATGGCGGCTCGCGATCGCGCAGGTTGCGTAAAGAGAAAGATAGACTACGCGCGCGAAGAAACTCTATTCGCGAGGGGGTTTATTTTTTTTTTCTCGCCATCGCGATCGATATCTCCGCGCCACGAGACTGACATAATTTCTGTAATTATAGCGAGTTCAGGCGACCTCTAAACGGCCTAGCCGATAGCGGCCGACGAGAAACGGTAATCGTGCGAACGATAAAAGCCTTGCGCGAAAAAGTCTCGCGGCGGAGATATCCGCACGGATTTTTGTGGGGATGAAAGAACGGAGACAGAGAAATTAGGTATGCGACCACGACGGAGGAAGATGCGAACGCGAACGTTCATGCATTATCTACTACCGCGCCTCCGATCGTCCAATGGCCGATTAAGACTTTATCGTGATTCGTAACGCCGCACGATCCGTGGAAACGATAAATGCTCACGTGGTGAGCGAGACCGACGTGTCGTAGATCACGTACCGGTCGATCCTGCGGTCGAGAATCCTTCCAAACACTTGAATTTAGAAATCTGCGTTCTTAAGGGCAGTCGGATTTTGATTTTGTTGAAAAATTTCGAATTTCGAAGTTTTCTCGGACTTAATGGACCCCGAAAAGCCCTCGTATGGGGCATGAGTAAATTGTTCAGCAGAATAATTATTATTTTTCACAGAAAATGTACCTTCCCTCAGGAGCTACTAGGGCTATCTTCAAAAACTCTTTTTGTTCGATTCCTTATTTTCTCCTGTATATTTTAACAAGGCGGTTTTTTAAAATATTACTCTCTTAAATAATTATTTTGTTGTAAGTGCAATTTTGTTTTCGTCTCTTGTATAAAGTAATATCTAACCCTCGTTAGAGTATGCAGGGAAACAATAAGGATCAAACAAAAAAATTGTAAGCTTACAGACAGAGTATTAATAAAAATATGCGAATATTGAAACAATTTCCGATATTCAGCAACAATTCAGACAAATTCTATGTTCGAGAGTTTGGTAAAACAGTAAATGTGTTATAATAAGAAAAATTTAGAGGCCGTCTATACACGCCTTTCGTAGTTAAAAGTTTAAAATGCTGGATTAAAATGATCTCGGGTCCCGCCGTACAAGTATTAATAAGACTGAGACTCAGCAGTCCGATAACAAAATGTCTAGTTTGTAAAGTAACTAAAGTTGGAAAGTAAAGTAACTAAGGTTGGAAAGTAAAGTTAATTTTTTAGTCACAATGTTTCCTGTTGCTTTCTATGATTTCATCAAATAAACTGCAAGTTTTGCATTCCTTATGCAGATCGTATTCAGCTTTTCGCAAACGTAATTCACCCTGTTGCAAATAAATTTACCCGTTTACAAATCAAGTTTTCCTACAAATTTTGTTTCCTGAAATGACTGCAATCGAAGAAAATGTATTTTTCCTAAATTCAAAATTTTATTGCGTATACCGGGGAACATAAAATATATATTTCACGTATACATAAATTCATCTATATATAATGGTTCTCCCACCGCTGTTTGTGGTAATTTCATGTATCAATTCTGTGCAAGGGATATTTTACCTGATTCTTCAAACTATCTGACACTATTACAAATTGCCATAATTATTACATGAATATGTACATAAATTCAGCCTGCGCAGCATCAAGAGAACCATTATAAATGAATTTATGTGTGTATATATTTTTATGTTAATTCCGAGACGTACAATTATTCTATATGCAATCAAATTTTTATTTCGGAATAATAAGGTGAATTTGATATGTGAGATAATGAATTTGATTCGATTTGCAAGAGGATGAATAAGTCCTACGAAAAAAGTTAATTTGGAGTGCAAAAAGATGAATACGATCTACAAGAAGATTAATTGAGAGTGCAAAACCTGTATTATTGATAGACATGTGAGGACGCACGTATACTCCTTTCCTAGTCAAAGGGTTGAAATACAGGTTAGAAATGGACGCGATATTAGAAATAAAACTGCGACTGAAAAGTCCGATAACATAAAATGTCTGAATTGTATCTCTGAATCTAGTACTCCAGGTACATTTTAAAGAAAAATAAATAATTAGTCAGTTTGAATATTCTCTGTTGCTTTCTACGATTTCGAACCGTCTTCGCGCGTAGAATCGACTTTCGCGAACGAACTTCATTGGACGAGCATCATTCTCGTGTTTGAAAAAAGGGGTTTGAAAATGTTCGGTCTTGTTCCGCCCGGTAGGGGATCGCGATAGTCTTCGAATTACGTATAATGGGGGCTCGCCGGATACCTAACGAACGCGCTCCTGACCTGCGGGAACTCGGTGTACGGGCTCTGATGTGTTCTCCAGGAGATCGGCAGTCTCAGACTAAGCTCGAGGGCGTAGTCGTGACCGCTGGCCTCGTTCAGGTTGCAGATGCTTTGGCAGTTGTTGTTGTTGACGATCTGGCTGTTGATGGGCGACAGGCCCCTCTGCGTGGCGGGTTCCTTCGTCGGTTTGCTGACGGGATTGTCTAGGTACGGCTTGAACAGGATGGCGTCCTTCTTGGAGGTTGGTCCCGGAGGCGGAGGCGCGGCTGAAGCCGGCGGCGTGGGCACGGTGCTGGTCACCGGCTCGGTTCTCGACGGTGAATCGACGGCGAACCTCTTCGGCTTGACGAGACAGAGCGGCGTCTCCTGCGGCGGAGCTTCTTGGCAGGCGGAGTTGGTCCTGACGGATTCTTCCTGCTCGAGGCAGAGCCTCTTCGGCGATTGCACGGACTCGTAGCAGCATGACATGTTGCAGTGGTGTCTCTTCAAGGGCGAGGAGGCGAGCATCTCTTCGGCGGACTCGGGAACGATGGTGATCTCGGACGGGTACTCTCCAGGGGAATAACAGTACTGCCTGTTCTGCGGGTCCGAGTAGCAAGATCCTCTTAAGGACATTTCCTGGTAGCACGGGGTGACCGGTGTCGCCGCGTGGCTGCTGTCCAGGCAGCAGGAAAGGTTGCAAGAAGCTGCCTGCTCGCCCTCGGACAACGACTGGTCCACCGCGATCGGGTGTTGGTAATACGGAAGATGCTGCGAGGAGGAGGAGGAGGAGGAGGAGCCGACGTCGCAGCAGTAGAGAGGCGGCGGCGGTGATCGCTCGTATTCCGCCTCGATCCGATCCTGCGACAAGCTGGATACGTAGCTCGAGGTCCTCAAGTCCACCGGTGACTCACCGGAAGCGACATCCTGCACGGGGCCCAGCCGTTGCCGCGAGTTCCCGCGGACCACAATCTCGCCTCTTAGCTCTGTCTCTTGTCCGAGCCATTTCTGCACCTGGCGGCGGTTGATGCCGAACTTCCTGGCGGTGGCCCGTTGGTTCCCGGCCACGCCGACGTCTCGATGAAAAGCGTCCAGGACGTCCAATTTAAATCGAAGCGAGAACGATCGTCGCCGAGTGAGATCGTTCGACGAGTTCTGGCTACCGGACGAGCAGTCCAACGGGTCCATTTCACTGTCCGAGCAACTGCTGCTAGACCGGCCGGAACTGGCTGGTCCGCGAGGGCTCGAGGGCAAGGAATAGCCTTCCCGGTCGTGCATCGGGCTGACCGGACTCGAGTCGACAGGTGGCCTCTGGTAATCGACGTACGAATCCACGGCAGCCTCCCTTCCGTCCTCGCTGGCCTCTTCCTCGATCTGCAGCTCCTCTTTGACCACCGTTCCGCCGATCACCACCGACGGGTCCTCCGGTACTCCCTTCTCTCCGATATGGATCTCCTTCGACTCGTGGATCGACTTCTCGGATTCTGACGTCGGGGATGCGTGATGATGCACGTGCAGGCATGGGCTTGCGGGCGCCTGCGGGGAATCGAAGTGAACGGACGTTGTGGAACTGCTACTGCTGTTGCTGTTGCTGCTGGCTGAATGCGAAACGGGCGAGAGCGGGGCCCTCGGAGCACAGGGCGAGCACGTCGACTCGCACGGCCCTGGCGTCGCCGCCGAGTCTGGGCTCGCTCGCTCCGTCTTTATCATCGACGGCGCTAGTAGCAACCCGTACGACGATTTCCCGTCCGCGGAGGAGTCCACGTCCCCGTAATTCTGCTGGTGACGATTGTGGCTCGGCGAACGGTGCTGATGCTGATGGATCATCTCGGTTTCGGTGTAACGACGGTGCTCGGGACGCTGGGCCACCCGGTAGTTAGTCAGGTTTTGATACACCTTGACCTCGCCGCGACCGTCGTACGACGAACTTTCGATCTCATGATGACCGTCCGTATTTGCGACATAGTACCTGGACTGCTGATCCGAGCAGTCCCTGTAGTCGTGCACAGATTCCTGCACCCGATCCTCTGCCTCGCGGCGAAGGTGACGTTGTTCTTGATTGATGGTGTACTCCTGATAACGGACAGGCATCGCCGAGGTTGTGGTGGATTGAGCCACGTATTGGGGCGACGAGGGTGCACCGCCATGAGGAGGATGAGGAAGAAGAGGTGGGGGCCCTTGCTGTGCAGCCAGCTCGTCGCCGTGCAGTCTGGCGAGGCTGAGGTTCAAGGCCGGCGCTGCTGGAGCCACTGCGGGCCCCGTGACTTCCGTCACTGTGCCGTCCGGCTTTGGAACACCCGTCGACGAGATCACCGTTGTCGTCGTCGACACGACGGTGTTGCCGTTTTCCGCACAACTGTTACGCAGGTTGTCCTCGCACTGTAACCACTTTTGTATCTGACGCCGATGGATTCCGTACTTTCTCGCGGTGGCCCGCTGGTTGCCACGACAGTCGATGTCGTTCCGATACGAGTCGAGAACCTTGAGCTTAAAGGCCGGCGCGAATATGCGTCTGCTGCCCATCACTCCGACCGATTTCCTCGTGGCGGTGTTACCGTTGCTGGTCGGCTGTTGCTGCTGGTGCACTGTCGATTGCTGTTGCGGCTGCTTTTGATGCACCATTTTCACCGAGTTCCCCTCACCGAGCACCTCGCTCACACCATGAGCCATGACGACGAACACGACGTGTGACTTCGCGCACTCACCCGAGAAACCGATTATTTCTTTTTTGCAGCGTGACGTCGTTCGACGACCGTCACACGACGAACACCGGGGACGAGAACGACGGCGACAATAACGACGATGAGCTTCGTAACCGGGCACTGCCAACAACGCACGGGGGTACCTTAACGCGTAACATTGCACGAAGTGCTTGCCTGGCCGCGCCGCGCACGGAGTTCCTTTTAGGTCTCTTGGTAGATGCCGTAACTAATTTTCATCCCCACCAACGGCCGAGGACTGCGGCTGCTTCCCACCGAGCAGTCTCTCTTTCCTTTCCCCTCTACTCGTGCCACAGCCCCCCCTTATCGAGCTCTCTTTCTTCCTCTATCTTTGGATCGTTCGCGGTCTCTCGCTCGCTCTCGATCGTCGTCGGTCTTGCTCGCGTCCACTAGAAGCCCCGCAACGCTTTGAGCGTCTCACTTCGGCTCGGTCTCTCACCGTGTTTCCCCCTCCCGTTGTCACACTCCCTCTCTCTCTCTACCTTTCTCCTCCGACTCTCCTTGTTTCTCTATTGCAGCAAGCGCCCCTCAACACGTACCCAACATCCCACTCGACCGGCATAGGCGCTAGAGTCCACCGCTGGCCGGCCACCAGTCATTCTTCTTTCTTTACGCCTAACCGACCTAACCTCTACCAACTATACTAGGCTCTTCTCTTTCTACGTTTCTCGTCATCCTGCCTGACTACCCGCACCCGTAGGCGCCCAACCGCCCCTCTCCTACCGCCACCTTCTTCTCCACCCCTGCCCCCACCCACTCGAACTCTGCTTTCCCGCTGTTTTTGTCTCTTTCCCGGTCGACCGACCGTCTCTCTTCCCTTTCACACCTCAGCGCCGTAAAACTCCGCCATTTTGTGTGTTCACTTCCGTTAATGACGCGCGCGGGAAACGTCACGCCGGCGTGACGACGCTCTCGGCGCCATGTTGTCTGCCGTGCTCGTCTGACTGCCTTGCCTGCCTGCTTGCCTGGCTGGCTGGCTGGCTGGCTCGCTGCTACCCGTTCTCTCTGGTTCGCCGTGGCAGCCAGCATGGAGCCTAGATTTTTGCTCGCCTTTCTCCTCGCCTTGCCTGCGCCGTGCCTTTTCTCGCCTTCTCGGCGTTCCAGCGGCCGTATCGCTACGCAGAATTTTATCGCGATCTACGATTGACTCGCAAACCGTACTCTCGAAAGAGCACACACCGACCAAGTTATCGTTGAAAACGGTACGCGGCAGGCTGCTCGGGTTACGTTGTTTTCCCGTTCGCCGAGATTAGGCGCGTTATCTAGGTTAAATCGTTGAAGACCTACGTCAGGCTTCGCATACGGTATACGATTCTTGAAAGCTCGCCGTGTAACCGAGCGCCAACACGCCGACGTCGACGTCGACGACAGTCGCCTAAGTTTTATTGGCACTCGAATAAAGGGGAATAGCCGGGGGGGGGGGAGGAGGCGGCGAGGGGATTTTACCTTCCAGGAAAAACGGTCGTGGCCGTTGTCGGCTTCACCGGCAGACCTCGTTAGGGTTGTAGTCGTCCCTATTATAATCCGGCCGGGTAATACGATCTGTATTGTTCTTGACTGGTTATTACCAGCATTTTGCCGTCTTAACCGTTACTCAGAGTCATCGCCGGTCAATTATTTCCCTCTGTTTTCCGGCACGATCTTATTTTGTTTTGTTCGTTGCGCTGCTGCTCCCCCGCTCCCTCGGTCCGCCGCCGGAGCCGGAGAGTTATCAGCGGACGGAGTTTCCTGGCGTGCATGCGAATCGCAAATTTCTTGCATGTACGTCGTGGAATGAGATCATGTTGTTTTTGTGGCGTGAGCCGACAGTTAATATGTTTAGCTTTTCGCGCGGTTGCCATGTCGTTCGGCTGCACGTAGGCCGTGGACGTGTGTGTAAATACACGGGCGTCGGGAGATAGATAGATAGATAGATAGATAGATAGACAGATAGAGAGAGAAGGAGAGAGAGACTCGCGAGTAATGACGCAAACTTTGCGTTAGTATATACTTTGATGAGCACGAGTAAGAGTGAGAAAGAGAGGGGAGAGTGAGAGAGAGAGAGAGAGAGAGAGAGAGAGAGAGAGAGAGAGAGAGAGTTGGAGGGAGAGAGAGAACGATAGGTCGCGTGGAAAGAAACGAGCGAGGCCTCGTAAATTTCCACGATTCGCGCCACCAGCAGAAACGCGGAGGTCCCACTGATCCTTCTGCGGTTCCTCGAAGGAGCACCCTGCTGCTCTTCTCAGAATCTCAATGGCTATTCTCGTTTCGCCGATTACGTTGACTCCGAGGCCCCTTCTTCCCCGACTGCGTCCGAAGAGAAAACCAAGCGAATATTGCTACGATCGGAGAGGTACCTGCCTCTCAGCACGATCCGACCTTCGCATAGTTCTACGGGTACGCGATTCATCGCTCAGGCATTTCGTGCGCCGATGTCGGAAGCGTCTCAGGTTTTCCCCTGTCAACGACGGGGAGATCCGAATCGTCGACGGTATTTAATTGGTGGCCTTGAAAATTTTATGATAATTCGGGCCGTGCCGAGCGACATCGGCACACCACCGATAGCACTGTATCGCAGGCGAGGCCGGCTATCGGGTTTATTATACCAGTGTATACGAGGAGGCATAATGCGTGGAAAGCACCGCGGCGGTAGCAGACCGGCAGTCGCCTAAGTACGCCACGACGGCTGGCACGTTCATCGGATTTGTCCTTGGAGCCGAAGGTAGGCGCAGCCCGAAGTCCGAGGACGTGGCAACGCAGCCGACCAGGCTCCCCCTCCTTTGTCCGACGGCCGGTCTTGCCAGACAGGGTGTCGCCAGCTCGGTCGGCCGGGCCGTCCGGGTTGCCGCGGGGGGAGAGAGGTGAGGCGAAGAACCCGATGGTGTAAAGGGGCAAGGGGATTCCGTGGGTTGGTGTGTCTGTGCGACCGTGTGACGGAGCAGACATTAGGGGGATAGAGCCACACGGCTATAGGAGGGAATCGTTCCGAGGCAGATTACAAAAGTGGAACTGGGAGAAAACGAAATGAGAAAGAGAGACGACACGAGGCTTGTAGCCGCCGCGCCGCACCGGCCCAAGGCCTGATAGTGTGTGCGTGTCATAGGATCGGTCGTGGACCTACATTCACGCGGGTAGCCATGTTTGAAAACTCGTGTCCCGCTGGAATGTAGCCTGTAGGGGCCCCTTCGTTGATTTCCCCTCCCGCCCCCCAACGCCTCTCCCCTTTCCTGGTAGGCGGTGTTGTACACGCACGCGTCCACACATGCACATGCCACCCTACGCGATTCCCCGGCTCGCTGAACGATCCTCGGACGCCTACCTACCGTCTCCGCTCTTGGCCCCTCTCTCATCGGGGCCCCTCTTTTTCTCTCTTTCTACCGTGCTTTGCCCTCCTATGGCTCTTCCCTTCTATCCGTAGCCGGTGTGATTCTCTCTCCTTGCTCCTCGCCGCTTCTCGGCGTTCCATGGCTTGGCGCCCCAAATGGTCGCGTAACCAGAGACGCGCCTCTCTGGCCTGGCCTGGCCTGGCTTGGCCTGGTCGCGCCAGACTTCTCGGCGCCCAAATGATGTACGCCGACCGTTCTCTCTCTCTCTCTCTCTCTCTCTCTCCTCGTTTCTCTTCTTCGTCTGCTCGCCCCGTGTCCCGGGTTCGTAGCCTTCGCTTTCCTTGCTCTCTTTTCACGTGTATGCTCGCGTGTGGGTACGCCAGGCGAACAAGTCGGGACTCCGTTCGAGAGAGCAAGCGAGCGAGCGAAATCGAGAACACCTCCTATTTACCAATGCCTCGACTTGCGACACCTCACCTTTGAGTCCTGCGGCGTACTACTCCGCTGGCCCTTACCTACCTTACTCGCGCGGTAACGGCCACGTGAGAACGCGCAGTGTGAAAGAAAAGGGCGTCAGCGGTCCCGATTCGCGGCAAAAAGTGCAGTAGACGAGGCCCCTCTCTATCTCTCTCTCTGTCTATGTTTCTCTTTCTCTTTAGTCCGTGCTTCTCCAACACCAACGTACAGGCTCTCGTTGGTGTAGAAGCACGGTTCGAGACTCTTGGCAAAGACCAGACAAGCCGTCGCCTGCTGCTATGCTCGCTCTACGGGGACGATTGATTCTATCTTATTACTCTCCCGGCTGAAATTGTTCAGCCTTCCATGCAGTTTGCTTCTGTTGAATAAATACTGTAGCCGCTCTCTCTATCAGAGTAAATATGCGTCGAAGTTGCCTTTATCTCAGCTAATCACACTGTTCACACATGTTCACGAGCATTCGTCATCCGAGGTACCTCATCGATACTCACTCTTAACAACCATTGCTATCTCGTGCGATCGAATTAGAATGCCGGATAATATCGTGAAGACCGTAAGCACTTGCTCTATTTAAAAATGCGACACAAGCAAACGACTTCATCAAATTCGCCAAAATTTATCTTGAATGCAGTAAAAGGTTGACGTTAACTGGTCCAGTTGATAAAATGAAGATCCTGTTGCTAGAATCTCCGCCGGTGCTCGAGCATTGTATTCGAGAATAACCTCATTTACTACGAGTTTATTACTCGCTAGGATTACAATGCGTCTAGGACCTGTAGCAAAATTAGGGAGCATCCATGAGTGTCTTTTCCTCAGTCGCTAGACACTCGTTGAAATCTCAGTCTCGTCTTTATAACCTAAGTTTATTTACGTACTTGCTAACTGGGAGAGCGCCACACGTGCACCAGCGCACGTATCTCTATCGACATGTGCGTGTGTTTTAGTGTTCGAATCGCAAGCGCTTTTCGTTGTGTGCGGTTTTCGAGTCTAGTCAGCATGCACGGACACTAACGGGTTGCCGGGTTATCCAAATATCTTCTAACGGAATCGCCTTGGCTTTTGATCGTTCACTTGGTAGAGGCTAGGTCAAGCGAACATCAGAAAGAAACGAGGATACAGACATTCGGATGAATTTTAACTACTACTCCGACAAAGGCACCGACATCCGGCGTGAAAACGTGAGCGCGGCTCATTAGAAAACCCCGGATTCGGTACAGTCACCGAAAACACCGCTGATACGTCGTTGCCATCGGCTTTTGTATTTAACACTAGGTTTACGTAACACTAAAAATTATATTTTTACATTACTTTATCAAAATAAAAAAAAATGTGTCCATCCGAATTTTTCTGCCATTTTTTAAATAATATGTATCCGAAGAAATAAATTTTTTGAATAATTCCTTACGGATGCATCTTAACAATCTCAACAATCGTAAATGAAAATTATTAGAGCGCGTCCCGTAAACCTAGTATTAAAACTAAGTTCGTAATGACGATCTTCCAAATGAAAATAAAATTTCTTTCGTTGGGAAAGGTCTCTGAGAGACAAAGTAGGTAAGATTTTGCATGTAGATCTGCAGTCTAGTGATCTTTAACACTAACCTCCCACCGATCCAAAAACCGGTTCCGCATTTTTCATTTTAATATTAATGAAACCGTAAAGATGCTTTCGTAAATTCAATTTCGCCATTCTGTGAATTATGAAATGAGATAATAATGTAAAGAGAGATTACTAGATTACGTTACCGAGGTTCGATCTTGGCATAGATTGAATAGATTATCGGCCATCGAAAAATCAATCCCAGTTCGTAGTGAACCGTAGCCTTTCGAATGAAACAGCGTGAAATATCGACCGGTAGGTAAAGTGTTAACGATCGCGAGGAAAAGTCGGCGTGTGCAGATCGTTTTTTCGATTCGCCTTGCACGTAGGTTAGGCGTCACAGTTGGTCGCATCGCTCGTTTGCCCACGTACACGAATACAGAAATATACCTTCTCCGTGGGCGGTCACACGATGGCGCCTACTCTCTGCATACCTGCGCATACCTTCGTGATCGTGGTTAACCTCTTACCACGGAACTGGCTCGGGCTCGCCGAAATATTGTGCGATTCATGCGTTGCGCCACTGGACTACTGGTGGAGGACTATTGATAGCATCATTGATAATTCTCGATGTACCATCCCTATCGGAAACTATCGATACCTGCTTCACGTTCTCGATTGTTATCGAGGTTCTACAGCTCTCATTCTATTCGAAGCTGACAGATAGAGCGATAGCTAATACATTCACTACTCGTACAGTGCAGCTGTAGGAAAAAAATAGAAGGGCATAACAATAGTATAATAATCGAAAAGCAACATTGTAAAATACTAAATATATGAGAGTTGTTCTAGACTTCGGGAACGTAATTCGTAAAGAAGCCAAATTGCTAATTGCAGCTGGTCGTAAAACCGGAAGAATAAGATACTCCGCAACGACGAATTTATTTTATGCCTGACGATAACCGTATGCGAAACGCATAACATACTATCACTATCGATAACAATCGTCGGCTATCGGACGCTATCGATATTTCTCCAGCAGCACCTTTGGACCCACGCCGTCTTTCCCTCGATGCTGGAACGGGCGAGAATACTAAATGCGGTTTGGGATGAAGAATCATGCGTGTGGAATAAAAAAGAAAAAGAGAGAAGGAGAACGTTATCGTGAAAGAAACAGCGGGAACAGAGAGAGCGAGCGTGGTCGTGGCTCGCGAAATGCAACAACGCCCACGTTCGCGTCTCCGCTCGAGCAGAAACGTACACATGCTAACCTTTTTATCTTATCATTGGCGAAGGCGTATCGAGGTTGACGAGGTTGCCATACGCTCTCTCGCCTTTGGCACGACGGGGTTTCGACGAAAGACAACGGAGTGCGACGAGCTCGACAGGCACACGTACATGTACGAAACGACTGGTGGTGTTGTTGTCCTAGTCATCCTTCCGCGGGCTCGTTTTACAAGGAAAGCCTTGGAGAGTCGAAGCGAGGCACGGAATCGTTACGGGTCTAGTTTCTGACCTCGCCGCGCGCACCGCGGCCGCGATTCGCTTTATCGACCGAGCGGTAAAAAATTAAAGGGCGGATAAATGGCCGCTGCATTATCCGCCGCTCGTTTTATCGACGCCTCTAATGCCCCCCGACGCTTTTTATCCGACCACTTTTCCGGTCATTTCTTGCCCGCTGCCGTGACTCACGGGGACCTTGCCATCTAGATCAGAATTCTTTACCTTTATGAAATATTTGACACGCGGACAGGGAAAGAGTGCATGAATTTTTTGCTAAAAATATTATATGGAAATGATCTTGCGCTAGAGCTTTTTCAGGAGACAATATCTCGTATAATGTAAAATAGGGGTCAGTAAATCCCTTATTACCAGATTAATTTAGGAATGTCTTTTAAAACACGCATATTTGAGAGGTTAGAATTTTATGCAAAATCACATGACCGGGTAAATAGATTACCTATTGCAGCAATAATTTAGAAATGTTCTTAAAAATACAACTATTTGAGAGGTTAAAATTTTATCCAAATCAAAATGAGGGGTGTGTATGTTTCTCGTTACTGATATAATATAGAGATCATTTTAGAAGAATTTGGATCTTTAAAATATTGTGGAGCAGAAAAATGGAATAACATAATGGGAGTCATAGATAAGAGACTATGTATTGCAAAGATAATTCAGAAATGTAAAAAATGTTGCTAAAGAATTAATATAGGGTGCTCAAAGCTATTCACTTCAAAATTAATTTGTCACAAAATACATAAAATTGCTTCGATAGAAATTCCAGCACATGATTCAATGAATGCATTCTAGAAGTTTGCTAATTGATTTTGCTGCATTCCATGCATTTGCATTTTGGAAATATCCCGAAGCTAATACTGTCCATACGCGTGTATTTGTATGAATTCCGCATGCAAATGATTTCTGTCAAGAGGATAATTTGTCAAAGGTGTACATTAATCATTCTGTCAATAGGTGGACACACGTGCGCGCACTTTGGAGCCATTAATTCAGTTCTACGAGTTAATGGTCGATCTTATTCTCATCTCTTTGATCCTTTCGTTATTTCCTTGTCTGATTTGCATTCACGCGCGCGCGCGTCTACCGTGTACCGAATCTCTATCTCTTTCTCCCTCTCTTTCTCTCGCATTTTCCAGCATGTCCGTTTGAATTACCGTCTTACGTCACTTGGATTTTTCTCAAATACGTTGCTCCAATTAATTTCAGGCAAACCGTTGCGAAATGATAAGCCCCGGCAATACCGGTAAATGCAAAATTGCTCTCGGATCATTCTACGTGGAATTTCCCGTGAATTCGCAATTCAGTTTCAGAAACAGAACGCGGCCAAAGCGTGCGGACTCGGCTCGCCGCGCCGCTGAAAATGATTCAGTCGTTTAACTGCTTATTGCGAAACGTCTTTCGACGAGAGCGCTCGAAAGTATTTATCGTCCTGATAACCGTTGCCTTCGAGGGTCGAGAGGAGTTAAGCTCGTTAAATTTCTTATCGATTAACGCTAGCCTTTGAAACCTCGTTAAAGCACGACGGGACGCGTCATCGAAGACGCACGATTTACAGAAATGCACCGGCTGTTAACAATTAGCCGGCCCCGTTCGTTTTTTTTTTTATCGTCCAAGCCGTATCACGCGCGCAAACACGAGGCATAATATTTCATTTATATTTCCTCGTTAAGGCCGGGAATTGGCAGCTATCAGAGAAATCGATCAACGATCCGCGTTAATTTTAAGACCGGCTTAAAACGTACACTCTCAGACGGTCGGACGCAACAGTCCCGTGTTCTATTTTTAAAACGGAGACGCTGCAATTATTTTTATCTAGAGTCAACTGACCAATCTCCAAACTGCAATTGTATCAAGTGATTCATATTAATACTTGCCGCAACAATAAATGTGCACACGTGCGACGTAAGCACGAGCGCGGATCAATTAATCATAAGTGCTAGACGACCCCGCGTTTGGCCGTCGACCAATCATTTTCCTTCGATTCTCGTTCAGGAAAATCGGTGCAGGGGATCTCGATCGATCATCGATCATTTACAAATTTTTATAATACAGATCTTCTACGTAGCAAGATTATTAAGTCCTCCTGCTCTGGATATTTACCGATCTACCTTTTCAGTTAATTTATACGAATTGGGGAGATTTATATAAATTTATAGAAAATTTCAATTAATTCATCTCAACTGTCTTCGCAGCTTATTTGAATATTAACAAATTAAGGGCAGGTTATTTCTGCGTGATCTTCTGTGAGATATTACTTACTATTTTTAGTAAAAATTATAGGAGAATATTTTAGGGAAGCTTGATAAAAATTTTCTTGAAAGTACAGAGAAGGAGGTCAAAATCAAAATAGAGTGAATATTTTTGTAGAAACTTCTCGAGAATCTTTTCATCAGTCTAAAATGTATAAACGAAGCATTTAGAACGATATTTTCTAAATGAAGTTTCGAGGAACGTCACAACTTAGGGGACAATGTGATATTTATGCAAAATGAACACCGTTGTGGATAGCGCGGTAGTCTTGCAACGTTTGAAGTGTCCCCAAAGCCTGCAAAGTTTATGAAAATCGTTAAAAGAATTAATGTTTTCATTTCAGTGATGGAGAACGCACTGCACACTGTGGAGGAGAAGGGACGGGCTCGAGTTTGTCGAAATTGTTCGTTCAGTTTAATTGTTTAAACTTTCGCTTACATAAATAGAGTACGGATACATGTGATATTGATGCTTGTATACGTGTCTCCATTTCAGTACCTACTACGGTCCAGTAATATATACACTTCGTTCGTTCGTTTTCCACCATCGGCAGGCTGACTCTTCCCAAAAATCCAATTGCCGTATCAATACACGCAGTCGGGAACAGTTGAAGTAGAAGGCCAAGCTCGGAAACAAAAAACCATCACCCACCTCTGATCTATTTACCACAATCTAAAAATTTGCATCTCACAGCTGAGAATAATTAAATAAATTTTTCTGAAAAAATCGAACTATTTCATTGGATATAATTACTCAAGGGAAAATCTCTTCCGATAACTAAATCGTTGAAACATACAAAATTAAAACAGTAAGAAAAGAAAATAGGAAACCATCATCTAATGTCAGCAGATTTCAACCGAAATAATCGATAATTCGATTTCTCGAACAAAAATTTACGTCCCGGTATCAAAAATCAAAGGATTCGAAAATTAGGCTAGTTTCTAGGAGCTGGCACTTCGATTTCTCGATCGTGTCAATGAATTAGATCGGATCGGAGATTCCAGCTGTTCCCGATGCGGATCGATCGGCGATCCGCGCGCGTCCAACGAAAGATCGAAGCATTCGTCGTGATTGAAAGAAGGAAAAACGGTTTGAAACGATGGATTAAAAAGCACCAGTAACCACGAGAGATCTAAACGGCTTTTGCACATCGCGCTTGCAACAGAGATACACGTTCTCTACTCCCCTTTCGCCTGTTCTCTTGCTCTCTTTTATCCTATGCTTCCATGCTCCGCTTATTTCCTACCTTAAACGCTAGGTTGTATCGTTAGAGACGTTAGTGAAGCGTGAACCTTTAAATATCGCTAGTCTTGATACAGGTTACAAGTCGATTCCCGTGGAATTAAAGCAAACAAAAAAAAAAAAGAAATAATAAAAAGGTAGGCAGCCAGGGCCGTGCGCCCCGTAGCCACGGAACGGGGGGGAGGGGGCCCGGCTCTCCACTTCGCAATCTTTGCAACCCGATCAGAAGTAGCCCATCAGGGATAAGACAGTTAGCTGTGTCTAAGATGACCTTAAATAAAATAAAATGTGTACCTATTACAACGCTGGTCGCCGGGGCTGTTCCCGATCGCAGTGTCGATCCGCAAAGACAACCGAGAACGATCCACGGGATCGCGGAACAGCTTTTACCTGGCCGACCATGCTCGGATTCGGAATGGTTTCACTCTGAACCGAACACGGATCTCTGTTCGTCGATTCTTTCGTCCTCGCAGTCCGCTTTCCGAAAGAAAAGAAACAACAAGTGTCTACTTTCGAAGAACGCGGACCGTGATTTCGTCGTCCTCGAGAAAACCGATCGGAAATATTGCACTCAAGATCCCCACTATCATTCGTCCCCTTATGCGATCTATAAGATCCGAGTATGCATGATAAATATTATGTATAAACGAGTGTGAAATGAATCAGACGTAAAATGCATAAAGTGTAAGAGCACTGTCCAGTAAGAAAATATTCTGAGTCTGTCCGTGTGCCGGGTTACCTGTGTGTTACCCTCCGCGAAATCGATCCTCCGCGATTTTTGCCACGTGTCTAAGTATGTATGCATGTATAATATGTACGTGTACGCGCGTATCCACGTACGCGCGTGTATGAGTGTGTGGAGAGGTGTGTTTAAACTATTCCCCCCTCGCGAGACGTTGCACAAGCGGCACGCCTCGTGATACTCGTCACCCGCGACCATTAATGTCGCATGTCCGCGTGAAATTCTATTTAAAGTGTTCTATAATGAGTGCGGTCTTGATATCATTCGATGAAAAGGTCTCATCGACAGCGGTTGCCCAATCGGCTCGCGAGCTTTCGTTTCGATCCTTTCATCGGCCGAAGACGCGACCCTTTTCCGGCGACATTTTTCATTTTTCTCCCGGCGCGAGAATTCCAATTTTTTTTTTTTTCATCGCCGCAAAGAAACAATTTCCATCCTCTATAAACGGCGAGCGTTCGCGACGAACCCGATAACCAAAGCAGCGTTTAGAATTCCCAGGCGGTTCGCCTGAGCAAATCGACTTCGGAGATGAATTTGAGCAGAGCCCGGATTTGCTCAGGCGAACCCGCGAGTCCCTCGGGTTCATCGCGATCGATCCCGATTTTTTTTCGGAGGTCCTGATCCTCCAAAACCCGCCTCACGAATTCGAGCGCGATAAGGACGGGCCTCAAGGCATCATCTTGCGAGGCGACAGCCACTTCTTCATGTAGTAGCAGAAGATCGTGGAGATGTAGATCAGGACCAGCAGGGCGCAGGTCACTCCTAGCACCAGCACGGACGTCTTGGTCGGGCAAGGCTCGACTATGGTCACGGTTTTATCTGGAAAACGTATCGTTTTTATCCTTGTCGCAGGACCTGTGGCAGGGTTTGGTCTAGGATGGAGGGATTTGATCTTCATCTATGTGGGATCAAGACCCCCCAGACCAAATACTGTATGGAGATTAGGAAAAGTAGGAGGGTTCCCTGAGTATGTGTAAGAGCTGATCAGCTACAACCGCGAGGATCCCGAATTCGATTCCCGGCGCGGAATTCCTCCTTTTTCCTAAGATCCTACATCTATCTAGCGTATCGTTTTAGAGAATTTTAATTTTCTGCGGCAACTTGTAACTAAGTTTTATTTAGGAATAGTTTCGTCTACGTATCCTACTGCATCAGAGACTTTTCTTTTTCTACAGTATTTTCAAGCAAACTTCGACCAGCGATTCCATCATTTTAGAGAACTTTCTTCGACTATAGGATTAGTTTTGAACATCTTCTATCTTATGTTATAATTACCTATCCCCCACTGCATCAGAGAGTTTTCTTTTTCTACAGTATTTGCAAGTAAACTTTCGACCAGCGATTCCATCATTTTAGAGAACTTCCCTCGGCTACAGGATTAGTTTTCAACATCTTCTATCTTTTGTTATAATTACTTATCCTACTGCATCAGAGATTTTTCTTTTTCTACAGTATTTGCAAGTAAACTTTCGATCAGCGATTCCATCATTTTAGAGAACTTTCCTCGGCTATAGGATTAGTTTTGAACATCTTCTATCTTATGTCATAATTACCGGCTTCGTTGAAGTCTATGCTGGCGTCGCTCTTCAAGAAATCCGACTGCTTCTCGTCTCCGAAGTCGAGGACCAGAATTTCCTGGGACAACGTCATGTCCTCCGCCTTCTCTTCCGTCGCGTTCGCGATACTCCTTCGACGCCTCTTGCCCCAGGACTCTACCGATTCGCGTCCCCATTCGCAGACAGCCTGCAATCAATCATAATTCCATCGTTAATCATCTGCGAAGACTGTACCGATCTATCTTCGATTTTCTTTAATTACCGGCTCGCAAGGTCCTAGGCAGTACTTGACGTTGCACTGGAAGATCACGCCGTAGGACTCGGTGAATCTGAACGCTTCGTAGACGGACTGCAGCGCGTTTCCGTCCGGTGTGAAGCTGGGGAAGATCGATGGATCCACCGGGCATCTAATACAGTTTTAACGATCTTGCCTTAGACGTCAGTCAACTTTTATACTACTCTTGTTGCAAACATCAAGCTATCGAAGCATTGCACACTTTTACATATCTTTTAACCGTTTAGTGTAAGATCTAAATAATTTGCAAAATTTGGACTTTCCTAGTTTTTAGAGGAAGCTAGTAAGTCTTCAGCATACTAATGGCAACATAAGATGAAGAGAAAAAAATTGCTTGGAAGATGTCAAAAAAATCAGAAGATTAAGAGAACAAATTACCACCCTTATGAATTAATTATTGATAGAATCTAATGGTAAATAATTCTCGATGACTGACCCTTCGTCGTCGATGATCTGGAAGGTGCTCTTCGAGTCTTTGGCCATGGCGACGCAGCTGCGGGCGAATATGCCGTAGGGAGCTGTATAAAGAAACGTCAATCGATCATTTGTTTTCTATGGTATTCCGACAGCTTCCTAGGAACAGAGAGAGAGAGAGTGTGCGGAAAACTTACTGTCTTCCGGGATTTCGATTCTGAAGGTGAGCTTGTCTCCGATGCGAACAGTCTCGACTTCCCTGGACCTGCTGTCGAGGATGCGAATCCTTGGAGGAGGGGCTTCCGGCGCGCTGGTGATGCTGATCATTTCCGGGTCCCTGATAGGCATCATCCCAAAGGTGATGTTCTTGGAGGACATGTCGTAGGTGCATTTCACCTTGTATATCTTATCGGCCTTGGTCATCACCACGGAATGGTGTTGAAGGACGACCGTGTTCGAGTAGATTCCAGTCTGAAAACCGTCACGCTGCCGTGGTGAACAGAATGTTTGAGCAGAGTTTAAGTGCTCGTGCGAAAACGGTTGGTTATAGGTAAAACTAGGGCTGTTACTTTTCCGGAAACTTCGACTCTTTGAAGCTTCGAAGGATTCGAAGGAACGAAGGGAACTTCGATTCTCATCGCCTTCGAAGTTTCTGCAATCGAAGCTTCGAAATCTTCGACTCTTTGAATCTTCGAAGGATTCGAAGGAACGAAGGGAACTTCGATTCTCATCAGCTTCGAAGTTTCTGCAAACCGAAGCTTGGAAATCTTCGACTCTTTGAAGCTTCGAAGGATTCGAAGGAACGAAAGGGAACTTCGATTCTCATCACCTTCGAAGTTTCTGAAATCGAAGCTTCGAAATCTTCGACTCTTTGAAGCTTCGAAGGAACGAAGGGAACTTCGATTCTCATCACCTTCGAAGTTTCTGCAATCGAAGCTTCGAAATCTTCGACTCTTTGAATCTTCGAAGGATTCGAAGGAACGAAGGGAACTTCGATTCTCATCACCTTCGAAGTTTCTGCAATCGAAGCATCGAAATCTTCGACTCTTTGAAGCTTCGAAGGATTCGAAGGAACGAAGGGAACTTCGATTCTCATCACCTTCGAAGTTTCTGAAATCGAAGCTTCGAAATCTTCGACCTTCGAAGGAAAGTAACAGTCCTAGGTGAAACATCGGTGCCCAAATTTAGTGCAATCTCATCCGCTTACCACGCTCTGAGTGTTGCAGTCCTGGCCGCTCATGGTCAGGTCGAGCCTGAAGAGATCGCTGTTGATGACGTCGATGTTGCACGTTTCCGACCTTCCTAGCGCGTAGATGCGACCGTTGAACGGCTTGTTCGTGCGCACCTGCACCGCGATCCGCGTGTCCTTGCAGTCCACGGATACTGCAACCGAGTTGCACATTGCACATTCCTCTTTAATTAATTCTAGGTATCTACTACGGAAAACTGAGCATCGTAGCAGTTGGAGCTTGCGATTCTAGATAACCGTGAATCTTTCCAATTAATACAGTCGGTAGCAAGTAAAACTCTTTAATTTTTTTATTCTACTTATTTCTACCGTAAAATACATTCATTGTTAAAAGAAGAGGGTATAATGTTAAAAGAAGTAAAAAAAAAGTAAAATAAATAATGTTAAAAGAAGAGGTTCTTCATTTTCACTTTGATAGTTCGCGAGCAAAAGTATTCAACTTACATTAGCCAGTGTTTGATGGAACTTGGATCGAAACTGGTTCTTAGAAATATATTCAACGAGTATTTCTTTTTATCGATCATCTTCGACATTGATGGAGTAAAAACAGTAGTTTGTGCAACATGAATATCTTGTCGATTATCCAGGATAAAAATCTTTCAAATATACTCACCATCGTAGCAGGTGCCAGTCTTGTCGCAGTTTATGTCGTTTCTCGTAAGATTGTTGATCGTAGGATCTTCCGTGGTCTCGAACACGATCGGAAGTGGATCAGCCACTGGTCCAGCACCCTCTGGAAGTAATCATTATGGAAAAATTGTTAACAAACGCAGAATGAGAAATTCGCTGTGGTCTCGGCACAAAGGAGAATTGATTTCAAAGACTGAACTTGTACGCTAAGTGGAATATTAACAACGTACTCTCGCAGTAGTTCTCGAAGTAGGTCCCAATCCTTTCTCCGTTATCGATCAGGGGTCTCTCAGCGTTGAGATACGTAGAGGGACCATCGGGCAGAGTCCAGTGATCCAGATGGAATAGCTGGCAGTTGTAAGCCGATTCCTGAGGAGCGCCACGATAGAGGAACGATCTGCAGAGGAACTCGTGCTCGATCTCGCAGGCCAATCTGCAAGCGGATTCACTTTGGACCTGCAGCTCTTTGTCGGTGTAATAGTGCAAGCCCGCGTATTGCGCGACCCTTTCGTCGGCCACCCCGGTCCTCGGCATCTGGAAGGTTCTCTGCGACTTGCAAGCCTCTTTGCCTGCAATTAAACAAACGATTAAATCCATTAACGTCCAACTAATTCGTTCGACTACGTTCAAGATTTCCATCGAATATTCTCTTCCCCGTATATAGGGTGTTCGTGGTACATTGGATCAGCGTTTTTCTCGTAAACAGCAAATATTGAAAATAAAACAGGAAAAGATTACAGTATATCTTATTAGCAACACGATAACGTATGTCAATTTTTTTAAATATTTACAATATTTGTCGGGGAACGAAGGTGACCTTCGAGGGAAGGTCATGTCATATTAAAGCGTGTGGGACAAGACAAATTCACTCATATGTAACGCAATGACTTCCAAAGGTCATACAAGGTCAGAAATAAGAGAAATATGTAGATTGAACATTTCATAAGATTTTGTAAGATTTATAATATTTTTGTTTATGCAACACACTCCATACGAAATTTCTATGTGCAATATTTCGATTTATATCTATTTTGAGAATTTCTGGATTAAAAAATGTACTATATTTTTCGGGGAACGAAGGTGAACTTCGAGTGAAGGGCATGTCATATTAAAGCGTGTGGGACAAGACAAATTCACTCATATGTAACGCAATGACTTCCAAAGGTCGTACAAGGTCAGAAATAAGAGAAATATGTAAATTGAACATTTTGTAAGATTTACAATATTTTTGTTTATGCAACACACTCCATACGAAATTTCTATGTTCAATATTTCCATTTATATCTATTTTGAGAATTTATGGATTAAAAAATTTACTATATTTTTCGGGGAACGAAGGTGACCTTCGAGTGAAGGTCATGTCATATTCAAGTGTGTGGGACAAGACAAATTCACTCATATGTAACTCAATGACTTCCAAAGGTCGTACAAGGTCAGAAATAAGAGAAATATGTAGATTGAACATTTCATAACATTTTGTAAGATTTATAATATTTTTGTTTATGTAACACACTCCATACGAAATTTCCAAGTTCGATATTTCGATTTATATCTATTTTGAGAATTTCTGGATTAAAAAATAAAATGGGTGTCTCATATTTCTAGGCCCTCTTCTCATCCTTCTCTTCTCTTACCTTTCAAGCAGAGGTTCTCAAAGTAGTCTACGCCCTGTGCATCGACAAACTGCACATATTGTCCCGTGGTTCGTCGATCGGAGTCGCTCAGGTGACACTGCAACGTCACGTAATTGTACTCGACGGATCGGCAGGTGAATCGATGCTCGTTCAAGCAGGCTGCCAGACAAGCCTCCTTCGTGGACGTGTAGATCAACGCGTTGTCCAAACCGCGGATCATCTTGTTCGGCACCCTCTCGAAGGACCATGGTCGCAGGCATACGTTCTCTGAAAGATGATCGATGGTTGAACAGGAGAAATCTCTTTTGCAAACACACGGTTCGAGGTTCGTGGATCGTTTTCGGCTGTTTATAGTTTGATGACGCGCGAAACGAGTGTGTTTACCGATTGCGAGGACACGTGGACACGCCTGACCGCAGACGCGACGATCGCACACCTGACGAGCTCGCACACCTCACGAGACACCGGGTATGCTTTCCTCGTTGCGTAACTATTATACTCGTACATTTATGCAATCGAAATTACAGACGCCAGCCCTGAGGAAACCCGACGCTTGCTGTCGTTCCTAGCCGATTTGGCTGCGATAAGGTAAACAAATCCTTTTAGACACCTTTCATCCCCGCGCGGACTATACCCGCACACAAAGCGGCGAGCTTTGACATTTGCGGTTTCTAGACTGCGGATCTATGCGTGAAATGCACTTCTTCGTCAATTTCGACAAATGGAAGCCGAATCGCAGCATTTTTCCTTCTTCGATAATTTTATCGAGTTGAAATGAATATATGCTCAAGGTCTTTTAAGCTTTCTACTGTTTTCATTTTATCTAGTCGTTTATATGTTAACCCTTTGAACTCGAAGTAATTTTAACTCTTTGCAGTCGGAGCTGTTTCAACTACAAAACCAAGCATTTTTTCCGACCAAGAATATTTCCATTATACATGATTTTTTTTATTTTGTAGATATGAAACAGATATAGTAATGCAATACTTAATATATCGTGCAATACTTAAATGTTTAGTACCCAATTTATTAAATACAAATTTAACACTAGAACTACCGGGCGGGTCAAAGTGACTTGTTACTGATTTTCTTCTTCCAGGGTTATTGAAATTGTAAGTGTGAGCGTATGGATGTGTGTGAGCATGGATGTGTGAGAGTATGGACGGTGTGGGTGTGCGTGTGGACCGCACCGCATTTTAACATTAGAATATCGGCGCCTCGCAACACCATCGATCGCCGATGCCCTTCTGTTTTAAGAAACGAATATGTTTTACGAGCGGTTTGAAATAAAGCAGTTGTCGTTGGAAAGTGTTGTGAATAGAAGCTCTATCACCGATCTCCGCACTTTCCCGGCATCCCATCCTCACATAAGAATGTTTCTATGCAAAATTTTTCCATGTACTTTTTTATTGAAGCATATACTAACATAAAGATTTCAGAAAATATGAATAAATGTAACATTGTCATTCTTATAAAGCAATGTATATTAGTGTAGTTTGGTGCTCGGTAGTTCTAGTGATAAGAATGTGAACAATATTTCGAAGAATGGTATAGCAATTTTTAGTGATGCCTCAGAGTCGCTCGAGTGCTAAGGGTTAAATTTTTTACGAAGAAGGATCTAGAAAACAACCTGTAGGTCTTTTTCACGCAATTTTTATCTTTCCAACCCATCAAGGATGCTTCAAAGTCCCTTGTTCAACCGGAGACCCATTATTTACGGATCTACTTGATCTGATTGGTAACCGCTGTCTTAAACCTGGCGAATTATAAGCAGTTACAAAAATTCTCGACGATTCGACCTAACATTTACCACAAAGAAGAACTTGGAAACGTCCTCCGGGTCCTCTCCCTACAAGACCCGTCCTTTTAACCCTCCAAGAATGCCTCAAAGTCTTCTGGTCAGCTGGAGACCCGTCATTTACCCATCTATTTGATCTCATTGGTAACCGCTGCCTTAAAACTGGCGAATAGCAGGCAGTTTGCCTTCGGTTCTCCGAATTACAGCAGCAGTCTGCTACCAGGAGCCATAGTTGCGCCAGCAGCAACGGCGACGAAGTTCTAGGTCATTAGTCTCCGGATTTTATAAATAAAGTTGGTCTAAGAACTGTGAAATATTCTTAGTCTTTTAGCCTTTCTGTTGTTCTAAATTCCACCTGGCTATGTTTGTCACAACTAGACACAGTATGCATTTATGACAAAAATGAGCGAGGGCGATTCCAAGCAGTGAAAAAGACTAAAAGAATTAAAAACATCAATTTGTTGATTTCAGCTGATTAAAATCGTGAAAGGAATTATTAAATTTTTTATTTGTCTCCTGTTTTGCACAACATATCGCCGGGATACTGCCAAAACAAGGTAACTCCATAATGTGAACTTTTGAGAAATCCTTTGAAAATTTAAATTCATATGAAAAATCGTCACAGCTTCAAAATGGTTTATTGATTGAAAAAAAATCAAAGTAAGTAACAAAACAAAAGAAGTTGTCTAGTTTTGTCAGTATGTTTTTCGAACATTTTTTTAATCTAATGAAGTACTTAACTCCGAATTGAGTAAAAGTGGAGTTAGCTTGTTTTGGCAGTAACCCGACGATATATGCAGACCATTTTTATTTCGCATAAATATCCGCAGTCCTATCATATCTGCATTCAATCCGCAGTGCATCTACCGCGAAAAGGGATCTTGGAAACAATTTCTAGGTCCTCTTCTTGCAGAATGCACTTCTTCAACCTCCGAAAAGGGGGAGAGTACGATTTCCGTGGCCCCTCGTTTTGAGATTATATTTGTGTTCTTGGGGTTATTTCAAGAAAAAAATGTATACATATAACATGTTGTCAAATGGCCTAGTTTAGCCGGTAGTAGATTTCCTGTTTTTTATAAATTTGCAAATGTCTCGGCAACTATGCGAAATATGGCAAAATATCAAGAGACCTTTTTTGTAGAAAATGAAATTTTATTCTCATGATCTTTGCATTGTAGCTGTCATCCAGAATTTGAACTAGTAATGGAAAAATCATGCGAATAGAATGAGTTGTGGTTAGCTCGTGGAGGGGGCGGAAATCGTACTCGTGCTTCGAAAAGATACATCAAAAAGTCCCCTGTTCATATGCAGACTAATCATTTATTTATCTTCGCGATCTACAAAAATCTCATCCTCAACCGCTGGCGTAGAATCATCGAAAGACGTTCTGGCTTCAGTTCTGCGAATAACTGTAGAACGCAGCCACCAGCAGCCACGGTTTCGCATAAGCGAGAAAGAAGGAAGGCCGATGGATTCGCGGCGGATCCCGCGACGATCTAGAAACGGTTAGGCATCCGGTGGATCCGAGGAAGTGTGGCGAATTTCGCGGTTGGTCGATCACAGGAACGGAACAGACCTCGTCGAGGTGTTAGGCGAGGGGGTTCGGAGTGGTGGGGGGAAACTGCCAATGCCAAAATCGCGCGCAACATGTGACTTGGCATCCTCGTCGCTGACGCACGAGAATCGGTGCACTCTGCCAGGGAGACTTGCGATATAATGATTCGGCAAGGGTGTTAGGGGGGCGGAGGGAGGTCGGTCGATGCAGCGGCGCGTTCCAATTTCTTTTGTTCCGCCCTCGAAACCGGCGCTAATGTCGACGGCTATCGAGACGGTGCCAATGAACGGACCCGTGACTCCGACACGGATGATTCACCGCGACCGTGCGAATTCCTGATCGCCGACGACAGATTGACGACCACCGAAATGCCGCAGAACTGCAAACTTAGTGTTCACCAGCGAACACATGTATCCATAATGTGGCCTCAAAGAGAAAAATATTTGAACTCGATGCCAAGAACGTTGTACGTTCGTCCGGTTTGAAACAACTGTGCCACTTCCTAATCCTGTACTCGTTGGGTACTTGCCCTTAACATGTAAAAATATCCTTTTTAAAGATATTCAGCAACACCTTGACTTTTTTTCATATTTTTTTTATTATCTAAAATTACGAAATGACGACTTTGTACAATATTGTATAACATCGTGTTTGGCTGGTCCTTCTTAGTTGGCACCGAGTACCGAAAGTTACTAGAGAAGGCAAATCATTTTCATGTAAACTTTAAATTATTGAATTTTATTAGAAAATGTAATTTTGTTACCTTTTTGAATTATTAAAAAATTTTACGTTATCTCGAAAATTATTTATTCTGGATAAGTTCACTTACACATTTTTTGCTTTCTATATCCCAATAATTTTTGTTACTTCAATGATAATAGACAATATTGTTTACTTCATGTCGAAGTTTATCATCGCTGTAGAAAAATGAGAATCGACAACAATTGCGTTGTCGGATAAGAGAGTGTCTACTGTGCAGTTAAAATTGAAATAAAATTGTGAAGTGGGCGAGGGGTTAAAAATGATCGATTTTACTTGCAGCCCCGAACGATAATGTCAATTCTCCCGAAGATGGGTCCGAGAAACCCTGGGGGAAAAAAGAAACGAAGTCTGTCGTCCCGAAGGGTCGGATTTCCAGGGAGCCAAGGAGAGAGTCTACAAATTTGCCAGCGGCAATGGCTATCCCTTGGCCGGTGGCAAACAATGCCGGATCTGCTGGTACCTTTAGGGATGGTGTGAAGGATGCTTTAAGCACGGTCGCCGCCGTAAACAGGTACCTGCAGGCGCAGCCCCGAGGTGTCGAAAAGATCCCGAGGGGGTCTAAGAAACCCCTAATATTGGTTTAACGAGCCTGCTGGTACCTACGATCTTTGAAAGCGCGTTCTCCCGCTCGTAAAACCCACTTGGACGAGTCCAGCCCCTCTCCGGGACATCAGCTCGGGGGGGGGGGGACTCTACTCTGCTCGCCAGGCTCGGGTCACGCTTGAAAGCAACGCGAACAGTTTTCGAGGAAGGTTTCCATTTCGTTGAAACGCACGATTACCCCTCTAGGCGCCTGGACGAGCTACGAGCGAATTTGCAATGGGATAAACTGCTAGAACCTTAGGGTAATAAGCTCAGGGGCCTCGGGAGCTACACCGCAAATCGGAAGTCCTTCTCTTTTTATTCAGTGGTGCGTTGCGCACTCGAGGAGTGAGATTGTAGTCTTGCAGGGTAGTATCACGCCCTAGTTATGTCAACCCTTTAGTAATGGCTACTTCCTACATATAAACGCCTTTTACCTAGTGTTAACGATCCACATTGAAGAATAGTATACATCAGTGGTGGGCACGAGTGGAGCCCCTCAAACGCCTGCTTCTCCCACCAACCTCTCTTTCATGCAGCGCGCACATTCGTTGCGTACGCGGATGTCTCGTGTCTTCGTTGCCCCATTGTACCGCGCTTGAGGGAAGGGGAGAGAGGGTTCTACGGTGTGGGCGGTTTTGCCTTAATTGAGGCAAAATTGCCCATCACTGGTATAAATGGTAATCTTCATAAATATGATCTTCCTAAAGATATTATGCTGTTATCCCTAAGGTAATTTATCTAATAATTTTATATATCAATCAGTTTGTATAATGGTATCAACCTCCCAGTAGTATCAACCTCTCAATAATATCAACCTCTCAATAATATCAACCTCTCAATAATATCAACCTCTCAATAATATCAACCCCCTCAATAATGTCAACCCTCTCAATAATATCAATAGTATCAATCTCCTGGTAGTATCAACCTACTTGCAGTATCAACCTCCCAGTAGTATCAACCTCTCAATAATATCAACCTTCCAATAATATCAATCCCCTCAATAATACCAACGTTCCAATAACATCAACCCTCTCAATAATATCAATAGTGTCAATCTCCTGGTAGTATCAACCTACTTGCAGTATCAACCTCCCAGTAGTATCAACCTCTCAATATGTAGTATCAACCTTCCAATAATATCAAGCCCCTCAATAATACCAACGTTCCAATAACATCAACCCTTTCAATAGTATCAACAGTATCAATCTCCTGGTAGTATCAACCTCCCAGTAGTATCTCAACCTCTCAATAATATCAACCTTCCAATAATATCAACCCCCTCGATAATACCAACGTTTCAATAACATCAACCCTCTCAATAATATCAATAGTATCAATCTCCTGGTAGTATCAACCTACTTGCAGTATCAACCTCCCAGTAGTATCAACCTCTCAATAATATCAACCTTCCAATACTACCAACGTTCCAATAACATCAACACTCTCAATAATATCAACCTTCCAATAATATCCACCCTCTCAATAATATCAGTGTTCCAATAACATCAACCCTCTCAATAATATCAACCGCCCAGTATCAACCTCCTTGTAATGCCTATAGTATAGTATAGTACTATAGTATGGTTCTCACAGAAGCGATGGTTGGCTGGATCGTCTCGAATCTTTCTGCACATTTTCGTTGGGTATTCCAAGATACCGAACAGAGAATTTTGTACTTGAACCATCTGTTTAAATTGCACCGATCCCGTCGAGGACCCAAAGATCTCCTCGACCAGCTGAATCCGTCCAACTTCCGTCCGAAATTCGTTCTTTCCTTAAAATAACTCTCGGCCCGAACGAGACCCGAGCCTCTCCGTCATCGAGGTCTCTCGGACTCGTTAAGAATTCGCGTCGTCGATCAGCTACGCGCAGTCTATAACGTTCGGGAGTTGGCTCGCGCGAAATTTACGTAACGCGCTCGCGTCCTCCGACAGACGTTTTATTTCCCGAATTAAACAGACCGATGATACATTCTCGTGAGTCAGGTGCTCAGCTAGAGAGCGCGTCGTAGAACAACAGAAGATCCACGATGGAAATATATTCCTGCTTGGAAACCATTCTATACACTCTACAGGGTTCGTATCCTGACGCGTCTTGGTCTTCGCCGCCATCCGCAGGACGTCCAAAAATAGTCCCTCTCGCAGAAACAACCTGGCGATTTATTTTTACAGACTGCGGGCGAGCGAGCACTCTTCTCGTTGGCGATATTTAAGAGCTCCGCTCTGGAATTTGGCTAAATAACAGAATCATTACCGAATTCCTCCGACGAGAACACTGTCGAAGAGCTGACTGACTTGTTAGAGGGAAACAAAATGATCGTCTTCTCTTTATTAAAAATTTTCGAACTGGTCGACGTTGAACACAGCAACATCGTTCTTTCTCTGCCTCTCTGTGTGTGTTCTATTTGCAATAGACACAGAGTTACCGCTCTAATAGACCCAGTCGAATGAATAGTAGGAAAAAGATTAAGTCTCTATAATAAATAGATTTCGTTTACACCAGGAGCTCTCTGTAAGAAGTCTACGGATTTATGGAAATTCGAGTGCTGTTTGCAAGATATGATCAGGCTGGGTCGCGAGGCGGTTAAACAACCCTATACTATCCCAACCGGCAGCTACCAGCTTCTCCAGCTTATTTGCACATCTACCTGCTCTCTCGGCCGACTTCGCCGCTAGCGTCTAAACCTGGATTATCGCACCTTTCCGAGGGCCCCGGGGCTCGTTCCCCTCGTACTTTCTTGCTTATTGCGGGATTTCTCTTTGACCTGTCTCCTGCGCCCTGTCCACCTTTTGTTCCCCTGCCGCCCTCGAAAGGGTTCGCAGAACGAAAAGAAGCGCAAGGATCGTCGAAGGGTGTTAACGTTCATTAACGAAGTCGTGCTGGTGGCTCGATTATGCCCGGCCCCTCGAGGACCCAATCGTCTTCCGGTCAGGTGCGTAGGGATTAGGCTACAGCTCAGAAAACATGTGGATACTTTTCAATTCTCGAGGATCATATAAAGTAATATTGTCGAAACAATGTTTAGCGTTAAATTCCCTTAAGAAAATTCGCTGAATTACGAATGAAACTCTGAACTGTTGATGTTGAACAATTTATTCCTGAAGTTCTCGGCTGTCGATCTCCGGTTCTAAAGAGACCATGAGAAATTGCATGTAAACTGTTGCAATCGAGGAAGCGCCCGCAAAGGACGTGTTCGGAAAGGAATGCCACGCCACAGGTGTGACTCTTACCCGATCGAATCTGGAGCTTCGTCATGTAGTACATGTTCGCAGCTCGCTGCGGTTGCGCCGCAGGATTCGTCGCTGATGTTTCGTTCTGCAGCTGACACAGGGTGTCCTGCATTGGCGCCAACGGGTTCACCACGAAAGAAAACGCTGCTGCTTGACATTCCGCTTCTTCTCTGCACCAGCCCTGACACTCGTACAACGACAGATTACGCGCACTGTAGTAGGTTGTTCCACGGTAGTCGTAGTCTGTCAACTTCTCGAACGCTGTGCGAGCTGTAACGTGAAACGGAGGCTCAGCATGATTGAACGATTAGGGTGGATGCCTGGTCGGGAACTTTCCCGTCGATTCGTGTTTTTGGTTGGTTAGAAACGCTATCTACACTCAAGTAATTATGTTGAGAAAATTTGATGAAATTTGCGTTTGATTATTGCTTTCTCTTGGTGGCATAGGAAAATTATAATTGCAACGGCGTTGTAGATATCGACAGGTAACTACCGGCATTTTGTAGACAAAACTTCTAAGTATAGTAAAAAAATATCGCATCTCAATCAGATTTATTTTGAAGACTAAAATTAATTACGAACGAGCTAAAGGTTCAAAATAATTTTCCGAACATGGTTCTATGTAATTTGTTTGAAAAATCGTAACTTCATCAATATTATAGACACCGTCAAGCTATGCGGACGTCTCGTGGACGAGACTTCAAATTACAAGAAAATATTAGACCCGACTGATCAAATTTTACAATTTTCCAAAAAAAATATTTTTAATCCCCAACCATGAAAGTGTCTGAAGCTTCAGGCTCAATTAATTACGGACGAGCTACAGCTTCAAAATAATTTTTCGAACATATGGTTCTATGTAATTTGTTTTAAAAATCAATATTATAGACACTTTATTATAGACAATTTTTATTATATTATAGACTTTTATATTATAGATTTTTATTATATTATATTACAGATATATTTTTATTATAGACAAATTACAAGTAAGAAAATATTAGACCCGACTGATCAAATTTTACAATTTTCCAAAAAAAATATTTTTAATCCCCAACCATGAAAGTGTCTGAAGCTTCGCGTCTTTTCGAAGCTCAAACGCAACGAAGCGTCGCAAACGGGAGACAATTTTGAGAAGTTAAGGCTAAGAATGCAACATTTGTGTAACCGGACATCCGAATTCGGTCATCGAGCGATACTCACCCAGAGCAGCCTGAGAGACCGCGACGAAGGTCAGGAGCGTCACGCTCGCAGCCATACTCGCCACCGTGCCGATCGCGGACGAGCCCATCTGTAACAGAAAGCGGCGGATATCTCGGTTACAAACTTAATTAGATTCGATTTGACTTATCTCTATCTCTCTCACTCTCTTTCTTTGACTGTCTAACGCTTGATTGTTATGCGGCGCTTAATGAATTCCGCGCGCACGCACGCTTGACGCGAGTAATGAAACACGTTCGCGCATCTAAAACGGTTTTTCAACCGGAGTTCCGCGCGCTGTGCGAACACGTTGCTCCCTGCCTGGCAATGGAAAGTAGCATGGGGGGATAGAGATCATAGTACTCGGCTCCCCCCGGAGAAAAATTCATAGAACTTTCGTCTGGAATACTCTTCTTCCAGCGCAAGAACCATTTTCATTCGAATTCTCCTCCAACAGAATCGCAACAGAATCGCAACAGAGTCACGAACGTTTGCAAACACGTGTAAGTGATGTAACTATGTAAATAATCAATTATTTCTGTTAGATCCAATAAAAAGATCACAATACTGGTCCAGGATGGTATATTGCACCTTTTTCATCGCGCATGCGCGACGAGCGCTAGTAAATCTTAAAGTTGGGCTAAAACGGGGTACTTTGGTCACCCCGAATAATTTCGCAAAATTTTTTTTCGATTTTCAAAAATGAATCTTTAACATGCATGTGTTATATTAAAATTTAATGTGTATGCACATATAATATACAAATATATTATAATTGTGTATATATGTATAAAATAACTTTATAAATCAAATATATAATAAAAAAATAAAATATTTTATTTGGCTTCTGAGCACGGTCGTCTTGTACTCTTCCGTCCGATTTGGAAGCGCATGCGCGACGAGCGCTAGTAAATCTCAAAGTTGAGCTAAAACGGGGTACTTTGGTCACCCCGCATAATTTCGCAAAATCTTTTTTTTCGATTTTCAAAAATAAACCTTTAATATGCATGTGTTATATTAAAATTTAATGTGTATGCTCATATAATATATAAATATATTATAATTGTGTATATATGTATATCATACTCACTCTTTTCCTTTATTTTAGAGATAGGGAAAGGTACTAAAATACCTTTATAAACCAAATATATAATAAAAAATAAAATATTTTATTTGGCTTCGGAGCACGGTCGTCTCGTCTTGTCGTCTTGCATCCGGTCTTTCGTCCGGTTTCCTGCCAACAACAGTTCCCCCGTACTTTCCCCACAAACATAGGACGTAGGTACGTTCCTGGATTTGAACGCGCATTCGCGAAAAAAGGTGCAATCACTGTGCTGGTCTCCGAACAGTACATTCAAAATTTTATAAAGAAAAGTTTGATAAGAATTAAAAAGATTGCAGGGCTGTCATAAAATCCTCAAAAGCATGTAACCATTGTCTTTCATCACGTTCCAATCATTTAAAAAAATCCTAGAGTCCTGCGTTAGGCGAGCTCCTCCAGGAGGACGACGTTCGTTTTTCAATCTCTCCGAAACGTGGATCGTTCAGGATCGATTGATCGAGTTTCCCCAGCCAAAGGGTGATTTCCCAGGACAAAGAGGAAGGTTCGAAGTATCATCCGAGTCTTTAATCGTGTGGCCAGAGTAATTCTCCGGCGCTTGAGCACGCAAGTCACCACCGCGTTTGCGATTTGCTCGTGTTGCTCACGGCGGAGTTGACCGCTTCCTGGATTTCATCGTTTTCTACTTTCTTGCGGCCTTTCCGCATCTGCCACCTACCGACTTCTTCTCCGCGGGATTCCCCAGAGTTTCCTCTCTTTCTCCTCTCTTTCGTTCCCATCTCTCCGTTCCATTCGAACAAAACGTATTTACGATCGATCGCATCCTCTTTCCACGGCGAACGCGCGCTTTTTCCTCGCGGTCGATTGAGCGATTCGCCGGGTAGCCAGCCGTGTAAGGATCGGCATTTTGCAGGCTCCTCTCGCCTCGGACATCCACCGACAGGAATTCCGTTTGCCCGATCCGCTCGTTATCCCAGCAGATTCCCGATTCGTCTCACCTCAATCTCCGTGAAACGATTTCCATCGCACCGATGTTCTCGCTCGACTTCCGCCAATGTCAGACGAGGACACGCGCAAGTCTACAACAATCTTTGACTGGTCGACTATCATTCTTATCGTTGGATCTCCCCTGTTTTGCTGTTAGGAAGACAGACTCTACATTCGTCTTGCTGCAGGTCATCGAAGATCAATCTTTTTCGTCCTTCCATCGAGCGACGACTTTTTTTCCAACTAGTAAACTGTTCGAACACTATCGTACCGCTTGGACAATCGTGTCGACGGATTTTTGCACCGTTTTACTAGTTTCAATGGGAGTTCTTCTAACAAAACTTGCACTTCTTCTCGCCTTCGATGCGTTGCGATAGAATCGACGCATCTATTGCTATGGATGACAGATGAATGGGCGAATGAATGAGGCACTTGCGAAACAAGAAGATTGCAGAATGCTCAAACATCATTGCAAACTTGAAGATGTCCCAACCAGTGCTGGGGTAACCAATACGCAAATAAAATGTGTGATTAGGGCATCAGGAGAAGGGGGGCACTATGGGAATTTTTCAAATTTTAGATCTTGTACATAGTACCCATATAGCACACGACGTCTGAACAATAGATTTCCGGGGACCGTCAAAATGACGGATTCAAAAATTCTTAATTTACGACTATTAAGAGCGTAAGGAGGCATTCGTGAGGAATTATTAAATAGATTTATTTTTTTGTGTACATATTACAATAAAAATCGCTGAAGATCTAAGTAAATACAATTTTATTATTTTTATAAAGCACTGTAAAATAATCAATTTTAGTGCTCCGTAAACCTAGTGTTAAAGACGTCCATTTTACGTCTTGAAAATGTCTTACAGACGACTAGAAGACATAAAATGGACGTCTTAAAAACGTCTGTAAGGTCGTTATAGGACGTTTAAAGATGTCTTTAAGACGTACAGTTTTGTAACATAAGACGTTCAAGCCGTTCGCAAGCCATTCGGAAGACGTTCATAGGACATTCAAGATGTCTTCTAAGACGTCTTGAAAGTCTAACACCAGACGTCTTTAAGACGTCTTTAACACTAGATTTACGGGGCCTGTCAAAATGACGGATTCATAATTTTTAATTTACGATTATTAAGAGTGTAAGAAGGCATTCGTGAGGAATTATTAAATAGATTTATTTTTTTGTGTACATATTACAATAAAAATCGCCGAACATCTAAGTAAATACAATTCTATTATTTTTATCAAGCAGTGTAAAATAATCAATTTTAGTGCTCCGTAAACCTAGTGTTAAAGACGTCCATTTTAGGTCTTGAAAATGGAGCTTACAGCCATTAGTGGCGCTTACAACCTTAGCTTACAGACGTCTAGAAGACGTACAGTTTTGAAACATAACACGTTCAGAAGCCGTTCGCAAGCCATTCGGAAGACGTTCGTAGGACATTCAAGATGTCTTCTAAGACGTCTTGAAAGTCCAACACCAGACGTCCTTAATACGTCTTTGTGCTATCTGGGTAATAATACTGCTAATAGAAAAGCTCTTAGTGTAGTAAAAAACACTTTTTAGTGAAATTATTGAAAATGTCTACGAAATTGTACAGATCCATCCTACATTGCGTTCAAGTAATCCTATGTAAAAGGTCCTCAAAATCTATTAAGTGCTTAGATCCTCTACAAGTCTTAATTCTGCGTACTGATCCGGACTCCTGAACTCTGAACTGTTCAGTACCGTTGCAATTTTGAATGTCATCGTGCTACCAATTTTAGGAAAATCGGTCTGGGAACCTCTACCGTGGAACACTGTGGGACCAGAGAGATAGCCAAGTACTTTTTGCGGAGAGTCCCGCATCGCGGTACGTCGGGAGAAACGTTGGTGGACCTCATACACGTTTCAGGTCGCACGGCGGAGCTGTTCGGTAATTGCGGCAGCAGGTAAATGACGCGAGATTGCTCGCCGGAAATTAACGTAATGCAATAACGGCGCGCCGGGCCTCCGGAGGATGGCATTTCGTGGGCACTACGATTCGAGGTCAGCGAGTCTGCCTGGGATAACCGTGTAACAGAAGAGGAGAGAAGCTTTGTCGTGGCTCGCAGCCGGGTCAAAGGTTCAGCCTGCGCTTGCCTCGTTCTCGTCTCTTCGACGCCCCGTCGACCCATTCCCGCGAGTCTCGAATGAGGTTCGGGTCGCTAGGCTATGAAGACGTCTTCGAATTGTTGCCTATCGTGACCAAATTGTACTCCCGGGTTCCCCGCTTCTCCGGTCTGGCCGGGAACGCTTCATCGAATCATCTCTGACGATTTCGACGAACTTGGGTATGAAGATTTCTCCGAATTGTTGGTTACCGTGACCGAATTTCGTTCGACTGCTGCGGGTCCAGCTAACCTAATCATGTCCATATAACTGAACACCTGTATAAGCTACTACGGGCTCTGAAACAGTGGTGGGAATGTTGGCGCTTTTCACGCGCATGCGCGGCGATTTTAGCCTCGGTCAAGCACAAAAATCGGGTAACCTGGTCGTTCCGCTAATTTCGCAAAATGTATTATGATTTGATTTTGAAAAATGAATGTACAACATGTGTATACACACATATATACATATATCCGCTTTGCAAATACATATAACTGTAATTAAATGGAAACCAGTTACAATGAATGGTTTTATAATTATAATTCTGTACTGTTAGAACCGAGCCTATCAATGTTACGATCCAATGAATTTAATTATGATACCTGTGAACTAAATCATAAGGTTAGCATAAAGTTAACGGTACCAGTTGATTATGAAAAGCATTTCGAGCCCGGTTTAGTTACGCATCTCGAAGAAGAGAAATTTTCGTGTAAGGTGAATCGAGTCCAACATTGCCTACTACTCTCCTAGAGGATTCACCTTAGACGAATATTTCTCTTCTTCGAGATGCGTATTAAAAACATTGATCTGCTCAACTTCTGTTAATGATTTCCTCAGCGTCGCAAGCTACGTTCCCATTTACGTGGCAAAAGCGCAGAGCGCGTCGCAATCAGCTTATTATCTGGAAATCCCCGACAGTAGGCTGGAGATATTCTCAGCAGCGTGAGCACACATCGAACTCGATCCCAATGGTGTTGGATGTCACATTCCCGTCAACTTGGGATTTCCACAGCATATGTGAACGACGATATTTCTGCCTTGACTTCCTCCCAAATTTTCCGGGCGAGAGTTCCCTTAACAGTTGGCCCGGAGGTTTTAACGACGTCTCGGGTTTTACGTTCTGGAAAATGGAAAACCCTCTGGACCACTCTCGAACCGATCCGAAACGCTTTTAACACTTTTGCTACCGGCGCTGCGGACCGATCTATCATACTCTCATATTCTTCTGCAAAATTCAGTCAATCTCCCCTCGCTTAGCATGTTAACCCCTTGCCTTACAATTTAATTTTGTGGTTTCAGACTAGAACGTACTATTTAATTTTGCCTGACACTCTATATACGCAATGATTTACCGTAAACCGATTTGTGTTGCTTTAAAATCGATGTAAAATGGTTAAGTTACTGTTCAATGGTACATTACATGCCAGTTTATGATAAAAAGTTGAAAATTGACAAACTTGGTATTCGAAATGCATGACGTCTCTGAGACGTCATTTTAAGACAAGGGGTTAAAGAAACAAACTCGTTGTAAAACTTGATTTGCAAATGGCCGAATTATTCTTCTGTAAATTCAATACCGTCACCCCCCCCCTCCCCCGCGCGCTTAACATGTTAAGGAAACAAATTCGTTGTAAAACTAGATTTGCAAATGGCCGAAGTTGGTCCGCAAAAACGTAAATACGGTCCTCAAAATGGAGAATTCGGAATGCAACACCTGTAGTAGGTAAACCCAGTTTAGTATTGACGTACCAGTACGCCATCGGTCGCGAATGGGTTGATAAGCGAAGGAAACGCGTCGCGGCAAGAATATATATTTATTTATTATAAATATGTATATTTAGACCCCGTTGCCTTTACAATTATTTTACTTAATCTATGGCTCTTACATCTAAAACTATTTAAACTATATACATCTATACTATACTATATACACATTTTATCATTTTTTTTTCTTGGCACTCACTATATGCACATCTTATCATTTTTTTCTGCGCACTCACTCTCTCTCTCTCTCATTCTTCCTTTCACTCCCCTGTCTTCTCACCCCTCTCTCTCTCTCTCTCTCTCTCTCTCTCTCTCTCTCTCTCCCTCTCTTTTTCTCCTTCGTACTTTCCTTCTTGTCTCTCCTTTCTCTCCCAGTCTAATTTTTTCATCCATCCGCAAGAACGCGGTGTTAGGCAGCAACAGGAGATCGCGGTTTGCACGTGCGAATTTCTTGCTTGCCCATTGTCCTCGGTCGTTACCGCCTGAGGAAAAGTAGTTTCGCGTGCGCCAGGATCCCTGACCTTTACGTCACAACCGGTCTCGAAGCATGTTGCACTGTTCAAGGGTCTTCAAGGCTCCTATGCCACCGGGGATCGTACGCTTCCGGTATTTCGTTCCGCGAACTAACACCGCTTCCGGAATACCTCTTCCCGACCGCCGCCTACTTTTTATTAGACGCTGCTCAGTTTCTAATAAAAGCGATCCCGACAGACTTCCGTTCGGTCGTGGGTACGTTTCCACGAGAACGAGTAGCCTAATCAGGGACCTCCCCCACACTGTTACAACTTCTTCAGCGAGCCCCATTGTCTGAGGATTTCGCGCGTCGTCCCGCGAGAGAGATCATCAGATTATACCAACCCCTTATCATCCCTTGTATCGCGTTCCAAATCTTCGTCGTTATTAATAGTTACTTAGCTTAATTGCGGCATGTTAACCTAGGCTTTGTCTCGTAATTGTTCGTTGCGATTAGATCGACTGATTGTTAACAACCGGTTGTTTCTTAGCGAGAGAGGTTAGAGTAAAAGATTTCGGAAGGAGTTTCAGTCATGCGTTTTGTTGGGTCCCCTTCGAGGTGGAAATGAAATGCTGTAATCATTTGTTTTCACGCTTCTTTTATTTTGTTCTACTCCGTCTAGTCGATACATAACCTGAAACATCCCAAAAATGTTTCTCATGATGCCCTAAGCACGTGCTTAGTTTGCTTATCGGTTAATCCAGCAATGGGCGAAACGAAAAATATTCAAAGATGGCGATTTTGGTTTTATGCCATTTTTGTAGAGATATCAAGGTCACCTTGACTTTTTTAAATGGAACCACCCTTTTTGAAACACCTACAATGATAGTCCGTTTCATTACGAATTCAGTGACTATAATTACTCAAGGTCATTCAAGGTCACGGACAGAGTTCAACATTCCTTCAAAGCCCGTTTACAGGCATGTATCGATATTAAATCTTATACGTTATCTCTGCCCGCGACCTTGAATGACCTTGAATAATTATAGTCACTGAATTCGTAACGAAAGGGACTATCATTGTATGTGTTTAAAAAAAGGGTGGTTCCATTTAAAAAAGTCAAGGTGACCTTGAAATCTCTAAAAAAAATGACACAAAAACAAAATTTTTTTTTGGCATCGTGGCAGCTCCGTTGTACCATTCAATTTTGTCCTTACCATATTTTAGGTATCTTTAGAAACAACAAAGATATTTGAGGTACAAACGTTAGGTGACTCACCCTGTATATATGTATATATTGTATATTATACTTGCAACCGGACGTATTCGAATCATAACCTAATTCTGGTCAATAATGTTCTATGTGAAAATCAATGGATAATATATAATAAATATATTAAACATAACCTGTTGAAATTATAAAGTGTGATACCAGGGAAATGATTCAATATAAAATTATCTTTAAAAAAGCGCGATATCTGAATAAATATAATTTCTTTATTTTCACGAGGCAATGGCGTCCTATTTAACGGTCGATAGGTGTAGCGTTAACGACGCCGCAGGTATTTTCCTCTATTAACATACTAACAGTTACTGTACATGTACTATGTACATTGCTCCCGAGCCAAGAACTGGATCTCTCTGGAATTGAATGTTAATTGCAGTCCGATTTAATTCCCGGGACATAATTGGCCAGATTTCCTGAAGAGCGCGGCAGGCTCGTTCCGTTTATTACAGATCGAGCGTGCCTGGGAATGATTGCTTCCCTTTTTGGTAGTAATTGCGCGAACGGATCGAGCAGACTATTCGCCGTGCGTTCTCTCCGGAGGATGATCGTTCCTAGAAACTCCGGTTTCTTCAGGTCCAACCCTTCTGACGCAACCGCCTCGCCTCGGCTCGCCGGAAGAAATCCGCGGTTCTTCTCGCCGACCGCGGCGAGAGCGTTAATCTTCGTAACAGTGCATCAACCCGTCCGGCAAGTGAACCAAAGCGCATTCCTCATTGTTAGCGGGTGAAGACGAGCGACCGCGACTTTCAGGCTAGCATCGTGCTACACTACGATGAGGATCAACGCGAAGAAAGCAGAGAGAGAGAGAGAGAGAGAGAGAGAGAGAGAGAGAGGGGGAGGGGTGGTTGGGTTGCGTTGCGGATTTATTTTTCTTTCGAAGACGATTTCATGCTCGGAGTCGCTGGAACTGTTCTTCAGCTTGTTAAGCATAATTTGATTATTCTGGACTGGGATTCAAAGACGTCTTCGCGGGTAGGTAGGCTGAATTGATGGGTAGACATTGTTTGGTCTGCTTAGGCAGATGTTTAACCTATTAACAGCCATTGTCCCATTTATGGGACACGATTTTAAATAAAGAATATTTTATTAAGTAACGTCAAAAATATTTGTCCCTAAAATAGGACATGCTTTGCTTTGGTAAGTATGAATATTTTTAATATATTGTTACGAGTGTGGTGGATCGATTGTATCGATGTCGAGAGACATGTAACGAAGACAAAGGAGACTCGGTTGACGAACGCCGAGCTTGATGGACAGAGAGATAAGTACTTCTCTCCCAATAAAGAGAATAAAGTTTGCTATAACAGAGTATTTTGTATTCGAGATATAGAATGCCGAATCTACTCTCGCGTAACAATATTTTCTTTCACAACATCTTCCTTTGTACGTAGATAGCACATATTCAATGAGAAAATAGCCGAATTCACTTCCACCGAATTGTGGCTGCTAATGGGTTAAGATGTGTTCGTTAATGTGCTACGAGCCGTTATTTGGTTAATCCAAAAAAAAAAAAAATGTTTTTATGCAAAATAAAAATTGTCTGCGTTCGTTGCGAGATACAGGCCCAGCATCTACATTTATTTCTTTTCTTAATCATTTTAAGAAGTTGAACATTTCGTAGTGTTGTAAATAAACGCGAGACATGTGGGAAGGGTTGGTTTTAGGGGATAGTATTTATCCCTTCACCCTTACAGGTGCACAAGTGGGTGTGTCTGATTAGATATTAGCGAATCGTCATGTAAGAAAAGAATTTTCTACCTGAATCGCAACAAACTGGAGTGAAATAGAATTTTTTTGTAAAGCCATAATTTGATTGATTAGAAGGACTATTAGAAGATCGCCATCTGCCAAAGGGGATAGCAAGTTCGAATCGAGAGATCCAATCGAAAGACAGGTTTTCGGACAACCGTGCGAAAACCGAGTAAGTAGGTCCCTGCAACATAGAGATTCGCAGCAGTGAGACGCAGATTCTCGTGGATTGCGTCTGTGTAATTGATATGCCGCGTTGAGCACCGGTTCGCGGCGCGGCTACAGAGCATTTAATTATACCCTGTTTATGAGGGGTCGAGCTCCCGACTATCATCGGGAGGCTGGATCCTCGTCGAATTCGCTTTGTGAATCATGGCCGTCTTGTCTATGGGCCTGCGACTGCGAAACGAGGTGAGGAAAAGCTAGGCAAAGCGAAGCAAAGCGTAGCGATGCAAGAGAGCACGGATTTCCATTTGTCTTGGTTTTCGTTCTCCGTGGTCGTGACTAGGCACAATGATCTCGTAACAAATGCGCTCCGGTCTAGCGGAAGTGTGTTCTCTCTCCATCCCGAGGATCCCGAGGAACTCGTCGAGGAACCCGACGAGTGATCGCCACGGGCGAATCTATCCTCCTTATTAACTCGTTCCACGGCGTCGAACCGGTAACGAACTGGTTCGAAAAGGTTCGCAGGGTTCGCCTGATTGGACCCAACCTAGCCCCTGGCTGGCCCAGGAACCGATCGGGTCATCAATATTGAACAGGACAGCGCCTAGGATTTATTGGGGCTGTCTCCGGGGCGGGATTAGGGATGGGATCAAGTTCGAGATGTGCGTGTACGCGAGTCCCGGGCGATTTAATATTACCAGCTGCAATTTTGTATGTAATGGAACATTTCTTCGAATATAGTATATGTCGAATATAGTATATGGAAATACTTTTTTTTTAAATTAATTTATTTATAAAGATCGCACCAACAGCGAGATCATTAGTGACCACAAGAATTATAACATGTGATCACAAAATTTAGATCCTTGTACTTGGAAATAGAGAGAAATGTATTGTGGGAAGATCAGTTGGCATCTGTTATAAACCTGATTACAGAGTGTGATAGATACTGATGGATTTTAGAAATAGTATGACATGGTTGATGATGTTCTTACTAATATTAAGGCATTCACTTAGTTTGTTAGGGATAGCCAAGCGACGTCGTTGGAAGAAGAAGAGGGGGCAGTGCAGGATAAGGTGTTCAACTGAGAGAGGTATATTACATCGAGTACATATGGGAGGGGGATATTTTAAAATTCAATATAAGTCAGTCAGGTTAGTATGCCCTTCTTACTAATATTAAGACATTCACTTACATTGTTAGGAATAGCCAAGCGACGTCTTTGGAAGGAGAAGAAGGGGCAGTGCAGGTTAAGGTGTTCAACTGAGAGAGGTATATTACATCGAGTACATATGGGAGGGGGATATTTTAAAATTCAATATAAGTGGGTTAGGTTAGTATGCCCTTCTTACTAATATTAAGGCGTTCACTTAGTTTGTTAGGGATAGCCAAGCGACGTCGTTGGAAGGAGGAGAGGGGGCAGTGCAGGATAAGGTGTTCAACTGAGAGAGGTATATTACATCGAGTACATATGGGAGGGGTCTTTTAAAATTCTATATAAGTGGGTTAGGTTAGTATGCCCTTCTTACTAATATTAAGGCGTTCACTTACTTTGTTAGGGATAGCCAAGCGACGTCGTTGGAAGGAGAAGAGGGGGCAGTGCAGGATAAGGTGTTCAACTGAGAGAGGTATATTACATCGAGTACATATGGGAGGGCGGTCTTTTAAAATTCTATATAAGTGGGTTAGGTTAGTATACCCTAAACGAAGTCTGGTGAGAACTACCTGGTCTTTTCTGTTATCAAGTGGGGGGTAGTCATTATTAAGGAGGGGAGTAGAAGAAGCGGAACTAGTCCATCTGGCATTCCATCCGACTTTAATTTCTCTTTTAATTAGCTTAATCGTATCTCTGTAAGAAAATGAGCAGTCTGTAGGTTTTTCTTTGGGGTCCTCCTTAGCCGCAGCGTCCACTGTTTTATTACCCGATATCCCTACGCGAGAGGGAGTGTATGGAAATACTTGAAAAGTGCTCTTTCGAATTTTCGAAATATTTCAAGAGAATCCGACATTCAGTAAAGGTTTTCAATCAACGTTAGAATCCACTTGCAACGTGCTATATACCATCGCTAGTTGTCACCGTGGTTGACGCAGGTAGATCACGGTTTTCCTGGTGCCTCGCGAAGGAAAATCGTGTCCCGTCGACGGGCAATTAAATTGTATCTGGCGTTCATTAAACGGACGAGCCGTGTGGCGATCTAATTGCATGCAAGAGGGGGTTGCGGCGAGCGACGCGTTCTTCCGTGGTCGATTTTTCAGGAAGAGAGCTGAGAATAACTACGCTAATGAGCATTGTAATCGCCATGTTACCGCTTCTGCGGAGTTCGACGGTTCTACAACCAGGTTTTATCTTGCTCTTCTACGGTAGCCTGATCACAATTCTCGGATCACGGACGGTCCCACATTAGAATTTATCAGCTCAGAATCAGCATAAATAGCTGTCTTAAAAGTCTATAAAAAGAATCATTATGGACATTCAAATGTTTGTGAATAATATTGTCAGTAGTTCAACGTTCACGGTTTAACTAGTACACCCTCTTTTATAATGATTACTTTGAATTACTATGAATTATATTATTACTAAGCACGATATAATTACGAACGATAATTTTTTCGTGTTCTTTACAGTAGACAATAATTCAGTTAATTTAATATTCGCCGTCTCGGTATCGAATAGAAGTTTCAAAAGACCGGAGTCACTTTTTTAAAGATACTACGATCCCTCTGCACTCGAAGCTATTTTAATTCGAGAATTCTGAAACATTACAAAAAATGTGTTTTTATTGCATTTAACTTGTTAGTAGTCTATTAAATCTAGAATACCGCGTGGAAATTGTTTCGAATTATGGTATAATTACTCTCAATGGCGCCACAGAGTCGCCATTCAAGGATAAAGAACTAAAACATCAAGGTCAAGAGATGATTTCTTGCACGATGAAAACAGATTATACATTTCCATAAACGGATCAGCATTATTTATAATATTAAAAGCTATTTTCTTTCAGATCGATTCGTTTCTTCGTGTGGTTTCCGGCCAAAGGATTTCTAAAAACGAAGAACACGCGATCGCTAATCGATATTGACAGGCTTCTTCCCCAATGATCTCAGCTGTCTAAAAGATTTACGACGTAAGTTTCCGAATAAATCGATAGTCAGCAATGCCTGTTAATCGGTCGTGCATCGCATGCAGATGCAGTTCTTATGTATGCAAGTCGGGATAAGAGGCACGCAACCAAATGGGAAGCGATTAGTGTCGCTCTCTCGCGGATACGTGGTCAACCATCATGCCAGGCGAATGGTTAATCATTCGGGGTAAGCGATGATCATCGGCGTTTGTTACGATCGACGATCCATTCGCAGTTAATTACCGAGTCTTCACGGTTCATGCTGGATATTCTGCATTTTTTTGCAGACGGCGGCATAATCTTTATTTTATCGATTGGTTTAGTTAGCGATGACTTTTAGCCACCCTTTATATTAATTATACCGATTCCCGTGGACTTGCTCGTTTATAATCGTCGTTTATAGTCATCATGCTCAGTGCCACACATTTTTTAAAAATGTTCTTCTATATTCCGGAATTTTTCCAGACTATTGCTACTATCATAAATTAATTATAATTTCTTTATTGTGTATCCTCTTATCATCTCTTTGAAGTTGTGGTGTCGAATCGGTCACCTCAAAATGGCGGACTTGGATCCGACAGGATTTACGAAGAAGGGGCGTAAAGTCCAATTCCGGAGAACAAACTCGTTTCAACTCGAGTCGCGTAATATTTTAGGAAAGCTCGGATGTAAATATGTGTAGTCTTAGAAAATTGCGTATGATTGGTAGATCGGTGGTCGAGAAAGTTCTAATTTGGTGGAGTCGCGTAATATTTTAGGAAAGCTCGGACGTAAATAGGTGTGGTCTTGGAAAATTGCGTATGATTGGTAGATCGGTGGTCGAGAAAGATCTAATTTGGAGGAGTCGCGTAATAGTTTAGGAAAGCTGATACGTAAATATGTGTGGTCTTAGAAAATTGTATATGATTAGTTTTAGAGTGTGTCGGAAACAGTGTTGGAGATGGCGAAAAGCTAGAAAAGGAACGGAGAAAGATTGAAGTGGAGTAGGAGTAGAGTGCGCAGGGTGACAAAAGGCTACAGTTATTAATTGTCGTAGCTAAACGCGGTACAGGTCCTTCGCAACATCTGGCTATCACCTGTACTTTGGGCGAGTCCTACGAGGTTTATGGTTTTTATGGTCGGTACGTAGCCAGGTGGTGTACCTGTCCTCGGTCGCGCGTTTGCCCCTGACCGCGGAGGGTTTTACGACGGAACAGAAGTTATTATGTCTTTTAGCGTTCCTACAAATTTTCTAAATTGAGCACAGTATACATGGATCACGATTTTCCATACGATGCAATCTACAATGTAGAGTATCGCCACTTTTCATTTTAAATATTGTAAAATTACAATTGTGTCTGTTGAGGCTTTCGGGTGTAAGCCGTGTCCTAAAGGAAGAGATTTCCCAACGTTTGTCCCAGGATTGCAGCTAGCTTCATCAGGGGGTCAAAAGACACATTGATACAGTGTTGGGATATGGTACATCTTTTCTCGTGCATGCGCGGCCAAAACAGTAACGTATCTATATCATAATGACGAGGTAGTGGAGCCCTGAGACAGTTCTATTGGCGGGAAAGTATCGAAACAATCTATTCCGGGCAAAAAGACTTCAGGACGTGTCCTACGAGTTACAAAATATACACAAATACACATGTTACACATTCATTTTTCAGAATCAAATCATACCAATTTTTTAAAATTCTGCTGGGTGCTCAGGGTACCCCATTTCATCGAGAATCTTACTTTACTGAGGCCAAAATCGCCGCGCATGCGCGAGAAAAGATGCACCATATCCCAACACTGCACTGATACTGAAGCGTGTCGCATTAGGGACTCTGCACACCCATCCGGGACGGGCCTCGGAGAGTTTCTTTTGCATAGCTTTGGTATAGACAGGGGTCTCCGGGATGTCTGATCCGGTGTGGTACCGATTCTTCCCTCGCGCGACCGAAGGGCCATAATTCTTGCACTTTCGAGCGCGCGTTGACAATTCCCTCTGAGCATGGCACAAAAACAATGTTTCCAAGGTCTCCACACCTCCTTAAAGTAAACTATCTACACTAACTAGCTAAATCCCGGTCCGGCCCGTCCCGGATGGGTGTGCAGAGACTCTTACGTTCCACTTATATGTATAGTGGGTTCACTCATTGTGTCCTTTAGGACACGGCTTACAGCCGAAAGCCTCAACAGACACAACTGTACGATGCCGGGCCGTGAAAGTCTCAAATCTGTATTGTAAAATTGTCACAGAAACATTTTCAGTGACCTGATAATTAAATGTGACGTCTCCCTGACTTCTTGCAACATCCCCAATAAAATAATTATAAAAACCACCCGATTGAACGCTGTGAAACCGGTTCCAAGCGAGAAACATTTAAATGCATTAGAATTGAAAATAAAGATTAGGCGGAGAGAAAGGTGAGTGCCGATTCCGAATCGCATGGATCTTCAACGTTCAAACACGCGTCTGATTTAGCGGAGGTCCATACAGCACCTTTCCCGACGCGTCCAGGATGTGAGATCGCGGTTTTAGATCGATGTCTAGATCACGGTCACTTCCCAGAGTTTATCTCGTCTAGCAAATCGAACATATTTCCCGATCTCCGTGACCTTTCGGCCATGGGAACATGACCGGCGAATATCGATTTTTGCGCAAAGGGATCGAGACGATCGTCCTTTCGCCGCGGTGAAAATCCACGAAAATGGGATCGGGGTCGAACGATTTCCCGTCGGACATCGCCCGCGCACCGTTACGTCCGCCGTAATTTGCCCGTAATCATCGTCGCGAATAACCGTCGATCGACACACTTTTCGAACGCACGATTAGATGAGAAACATAGAATGGCTGCTCGGGATCAATTCGATGTCAAAGACCTCGGCAGCCCCGCACGTATATGCTTCTTTTGCGAGATGATTATTAACCCTTAGCACTCGAATGATGACTCTGAGGCGACACTACAAATTGCAACAAATTCAGAATATTGTTTACATGATTAAATTTGTTTATATGTAATAAATTACTAAACATTTAAATATTGTATGAGGTAATATATCAGTTTCGTACGCATATAATGAAAAAGATTATGTACGATGGAAATATTCTAGGTTAGGAGAAATGTTTGGTTTTTTAGTTGAAATAGCTCCGAGTGCAAAGGGTTAAACTGCTGACTGTTATGCTAAACAAAAACGTGCATTAATTATGAGAATTAGGAGCCAAGCGAAAAGTTCTTTCTAAGTTCAATAATTTTAATAAATCGAAAACAGTGCATCGATATTTCTAATTTCTCTTAATATCTCTACTATTTTAAATTGTCCTATCCATTTCCGCCATGAATGCATAAAATGAGTAGATAAAATTTCAAACAGTGAAGAGATTATAAAAATTCAGTTTATATCATAAACTCAAGTTTCAGTTTATATTATTCAGTCTATATTATAAACTCATTATAAGATTATAAAAAAGAGGAGTTCTGTACATTATTTTCATCTCTATAAAATTTTCAACGGTATCACGCGACCGGTTTCTTTTATTTCATAATTACTGAAATTACAAAGATGGTTTCCATTAGAGATCATTATGCTTCTTAACTTCAAGCACGTATTGTTATAAAAATTGCGAGAAATCTAAATAAATACAATCTTGTACGTTCTATGAAACAATGTGTACCTGTTGCATTTTGTGCTCGGTTATCTTACAACGAATGAAAAAGAATTGCATAAAGATTTGCAGCCTAGTTATAATTATTCTTTCTATCGAGCACTGATTGAACCAATGTTACTAAAAACCTCGATTGTTAAAATTTCCTGAGTGAGTGCATATTGAACTGGATTCCATCTCCACTTGCAGTTGCAGTTGGAGTTTGCAGTGTTCAGGTTATCGCGTCCCGATCCTCGCAACGGTGAACTTCAAGAATCTGATTTACGAGTGCGGAGTCTCTTCGTGGTGGCGAACGGTAGCCCGCGAGTAGATTCATAAATAATGAGACGGCGAAGGCAATGGAACGTTGTAACAACAGCCGGGCTCCGGTGGATACCCTCGAAGAATAAGAGATTCATAAACAATGAAGCCCAGGTAAATCGGTGTCGAGCAGCCGGATCGGAGGAGCGGCAGCTCGATTCAACCCGAGGAATGGATCTTGTTTTCTTCGGATCTAGCCACGGAGGATGATCGCTCGTCGTAGTATACTTCAACGTCGATCGTATAAACCACGAATTCCGCGCGATTCTAGCTCGCGTTCCGTGAGAAAACCCGCAGCCACAGTTATCTCTTTCTTCAGATAGAAAGAGAGAGGAGGGGGAAGTCGTTGCCCGCTCAGAATGATCGTAAACAAACAAATTACTGAGCGAAGGTGTGTCATGGTGAAGTCTCACTTACTTACCGCACACGTTCCTTTGACTTTTAACCCTTAGCACTCGAATGGCGACTCTGAGGCGCCTCTACAAATTGTTACACCCTTATTCAGAATATTGTTTACATGATTAAATTTGTTTATATGTAATAAATTACTAAACATTCAAATATTGTAGGAGGTACTATATAAGTTTCGTACGCATATAATGAAAAAGAATTATGTCAACGGAAATATTCTACGTTAGAAGAAATGTAATAAATTACTAAACATTTAAATATTGTATGAGGTATTATATCAGTTTCGTACGCATATAATGAAAAAAAATTATGCACAATGGAAATATTCTACGTTAGAGGAAATGTAATAAATTACTAAACATTTAAATATTGTATGAGGTACTATATCAGTTTCGTACGCATTTAATGACAAAAAATTATGTACAATGGAAATATTCTACGTTAGAAGAAATGTAATAAATTACTAAACATTTAAATATTGTATGAGATACTATATCAGTTTCGTACGCATATAATGAAAAAGAATGATGTACAATGGAAATATTCTACGTTAGAAGAAATCTTTGATTTCTTAGTTGAAATAGCACCGAGTGCAAAGTGTTAACTCTACTTTGATGCAAGATTGAACCAGTGTCGCCATTTTCCTCTCCTCCTTTTCCCCTACCACTATCCCATTCCTGCGCACATTCCAACGTCCCCCACTAAGACCGTAGACTGGTCACGTGACGTGCCGCGCAACGTGTTACATATTACTCTGGTGATCAGAGAGGTGGTAAACCGTATTCCCCTCGATTTAACCGATCTGGCAACACTGGATTGAACTGACGTAGCCTTTGCTTCTGTTTTTGAAGAGGGCTTTGATTTGTGCTTTGTGGGAGGGTAGTTTTGTTTGATTTCAGTTGGGGAATGTTTGTGTTTGATTTTGATTAGAATGCATTTCTGTCTGAATTTTGTTAACACTAAACCTACCGACCATTAAAAGTGACTACTATGTGTCCCATTATAAAAATGACACAATTGGACTTATTTAGATTTTGTGCGATTTTTATTATAATGTATACTTGACTAGAAAAATATGCATAATCATTTCCAGTGGAAGTATCTTTATATCTTCAATAATTGTACAATAAGAAATATGAACGCGGTCATTTGATCGGCGGTGGTAGGTTTAGTGTTAAACAGAATTTCTGTGCTGATCCTTGTGGGGAACTGTTTCTGTATGAGCTTAAGAGGAAAATGGTTGATTTTCATAGGAAAGTATTTTTATTTTTGAATTTTGCAAGAGAGTGTCCCTGTGCGATTCTTATAGGAAAGTAATTTTGATTTGATCTCTACCCCAAGATATAAATTCAGTGTACGAATCGAATAAAAATCGGGGTTCGAATCCCCTCCGAGTCTACTGCATCCCATCTCTGACGAGACTCGAGTGCATCTCGAACAGGTACCACTTTGGCCGCTGAGAGAGAATCTGTCCAGGATATCATGGTACTTATCTGTTTAAGGAAACGAACAGGACCATTTGAATAATAAGCTACGAGCATAGTAAGAAAGAAAGAAGGGAAGGGAGTCCTCGAGGCAGGATCGAAGGTTAAAGATCCGGACGTCGAAGGAAGTGACCGGGGGTCGCGAAATTTACAGGCGACGAATCGCTTTACCGTTCGCTTCTTCTTCTTCTTTTTCTTCTCCCTCTTCGGCTTCTCCTCTAGGCACCCACACCTTTCCCTTCGCCCGTATCCTCGCCTAGAGCGGATTTATTTCTCGCGACCGGTTGCGTGGGACTCTAATCTTTACGCTCGCGCGAACGTTTCGTTTCTTCTCATCCTCCACGCGAAGGTGATCAATTCATCACGAACGCGGACGTACTGTCGTGACGGGGGAGCGAACGCTCGTTGGCTCTCCACGTGAAATGGCCCTAAGCAGAGCCGAGGATAGGGGATAGAGGATAACTCTCCTTGTCCTGGCAGCGTGCCCGGCCGCAGTGCTATCGCGGGATCGGCCGCGAGTAAAATATGCAAATAACAATCACCCTGCCGGAAATAATAGGCGGGGCGAAATTAGCCGACGGAAACGATACAATCGCGAGCCGCTACTCTCTAACTATACCGATCTCCCGGCGTGCAGCATTCGGACCGGTGCCGTTTTCTTTCGAGAACTGTTGCTGCATCACTATAGGCCCCGCAAGTCAGCGAAACCCGAATCTTTCATGCTTCTAAACGGTGAAAAGCAAACAGAGTCACAATCGGCAGTGTTCTACAATGAATTCAGGAAATTCTTCGGCCATCTTTGTTCTCTATTAACCCTTAACAACTATACCAGGTGTGTCTGCGAGACTGCTTGAATTTATTAACCTTTGTTTTATCAACCCTTTGCGGTCCGACGTGTTTTCTGTTTCATTTCAGTATTTCATCGTTAATTGTCGTGAACTTCTGAACGATAATTGTCGCAAAACAATCCCTCCTTCCGCGGGGTATACCCCGTGAGGGGCTCTGAAGCTCGAGAGGCCTCGGTCGCCGAGAAGTGTAACATAATGCGGGTCGAGTATATCGGTGAGACCACTACTAATTTAATGACAAAACTTCGTTATTTTTTATTATTTTTTTTATGGAACTTTCGCCAACATATTCGTGGGATTTTTCTAATGAAAATGATACCAAATAAGATATAATTCAGATGGTATTTACTTGATAAAATAGTATGATCTGAACGTTAATTGTCGTCGGCCGGACACGTGGTGGCGACAATTACCGATGAAATACTGTAGAACTTAATCGGTAGACACTGTGATTGTTGTAACATACCATGAGATTGTGGCATTATTGCTTAATGTAATGTAAATCGGTGAAATAAGTAATCTAACAAAATTAATAAAATAAAATTAATATCAAAATTAATACAAAAATGAATATCCGGATCGACGTCGGGCTGGCAAGGGTCGAATGCAACGTACCACCATTCTGAAAGTTATTGTAATAAATAAAATCATTTTTCCACTATTCGATGGAAAAAGTTGCAACAATCGCGTAATTAGGAATAAATGTTAAGTTTTAATGTTCCACAGGAAGAAGCTGGAGGTGTAGTCAGCGGAAGTTTCATAACAAAACAACTCGATGAACCGAATAAAAAAATTCCAGGCGCGGTTGGAACGCAATAAAACTACAAACGCATCAGAAATGAACTTCTAAGATGCACTCGCACCTGAAATATAAGCAGTAGAAATTCGCTGCAGCAGGCTGAACGTTTTCAAGAATGCAAACGCCATAAACGCACCAAGCTTCGAGCGTCTCTAAGTCTCGAGCATCTCTAAGCTCCGAGTGTTTCAGAGCTTCGGGTATCTGGAATATTCAAATCGCCTAAGCGATCGGCTGAGGAGCCAGCATTAACGAGGTGGTGAAGTCGTCGGCGTAAACGAGGCCCGATTATTATTGCTCGCGGAATAGTTTGACGGTGGAAAACGAGCTGAAAAGATCCCTCGTGCTTCAGCATAGGCGGGCGAGTTCCTGCGGTGATAACGATCGATCCGGCGAACGAACATAGTCGAGCAGAGGCTGATCTCGATAAATCCTGAAAGTAATTAGCGGCTGGATTGTCGTCGCCGTCGTTGTCTTCGTGGTTTCGAGACGTGGAACCGGCCGAAGAGGAAGAACGTCGAAGGACGATAGGGGGAGGGTAGTAGTATGATTACACGTTCTACCGAAGATGCTCTCGAAGGAGCATCGACCTTCGAGGCCCTTCGAGCTATCGAACCGCGGGAACGATCTTCGTCGGCGATCTATCGATCCTTGTCTCGATATTCGTGATTCGACGATCATTGCTTTGTCGGAGAACTTTATCGCGGTTCAAATGTGGTGATTGTAAATTCAAATCCTGTGAATTTCTCTCATTTGTTGGAAGCATGATTAATGGATGGCGGTGTTTTATACATTTACGACAGAAACGAAGACGTAAAATTTTAAACAGTTAAACAGTTGAAAGAATCCAAGAATATCGATGTATTATTCGCAACTTATTAAAAAGTTATTAAACAAAGAACGGCTACTCTCTGTAAAAATTGATGCTTGCTTAAAGATCGGCAGTTTATTAACGACAAAATGGAAGGTTCGGTGATAGGCTGGACTATACTAATAAAATCTAAAATCTTTCGTTACAATTTTAAGGTACAAGACTACGTATTTTGAAGTATAGGGTTTTCGTTCTCGTTCATTGATCGTCCGTCCGATTTACTCGATCGTCGGCCGAGACCAGCCCGTTAATTGGCTTGTGAATTTTCTTCGTTTGTTGGAAGCATGATTAGTGGATGGCGGATTTTATACATTTATGACAGAAACGAAGAGGTAAAATTTTAAACAGTTAAACAGTTGAAAGAATCTAAGAATATCGATGTATTATTCGCAATTTATGAAAAAATTATTAAACAAAGAACGGCTACTCTCTGGCTCCCGTCTCTTGCAAATGATGCAAAAAATTTGTATTTTGCGTAAAAATTGACAGTCTAGTGATTAAGTGAAACGTGAAACAGTGAACGCAATAGAACAGAAGAAATTTTTGTGCTGATCTCATCTTTCTTGCACACGACGCATAAAACATTTCTGACAAGAACCATTAGATGAACTATAAAATGAATGAAAGCATTAAAAACATATAAGAATACTACAAGAGGCAATTTTCTGTTTAATCTGTTTAATTAATAAAAAAGATTGAGGCTTGCTTAAAGATCGGCAGTTTATTAGCGACAAAATGGAAGGTTCGGTGATAGGCTGGACTATACTAATAAAATCTGAAATATTTCGTTAGAATTTTAAGGTACAACAGGCTACGTATTTTGAAGTATAGGGTTTTCGTTCTCGTTCATTGATCGTCACACACGCGTCCGTCCGATTTACTCGATCGCCGGACGAGACCAGCCCCGTTGATCGTTAATGGCGGAATACTTTAATTGGAAGCGGCGATCGCGATCGACGCGGGGATCGAGTAGATCGTCAGGAGGGGTAAAAGCTGAAAAGAGAACTCTATTCCAGCCTGTCGGGCCGCGTTTCTCGTCGACGCAACAGAGACGGCCGGGGCCGTCCCGGCTGCTGTCAGCTCGGCGTCTTCGTTTTTCATGCAAATTTAATCATCGTTGCGGACGCGCCGAGGGTAGAACAGCCTGACGGATCCTCGGGAGCGTACTATTTCAATCCTGCGAAAGAGAGGACGAGAGAGAAAGACAGAGAGAGAGAGAGAGGGGGAGGACGCTTTGTGCTCGCAGAGTTTCCTCTCTGTCTCGAGAATTTCTCGCTTCTCGGATCGGACAAGAAGAATCGCAAAAAGCGTAAAAATTCTTCACGGTGCCCTGGTGGCGAAGAGATCCCAGGCGAACCAACGACCCTGAAGTCGTTCGACGATTCGAGGGGAAGAATTGTCACGCCTCGTTGTCTCGGCAGAATGACAGATCGCAGAAATCAGGGCCTCCGGAATAGCGAATGCAATATGATCTTTCAAAGTTCAATTCAATGTACAAGTTTGATTTCATTGGTATACTGCGGATCTTTAGTTAGAGATGTTTTTCGTCTACTTCTACCTCTTGTTGTCGTTTCAAGATGTTCCGCTCGGTTCAGGATTTCAGAGTTCGATTCCTCGAGTCCCGATCCGCGGAAACTATGAAACTGATTGGCTTCCGAGGGCGCAGCGCAATTGCCAGTTGCAGCGGCGCGTTTATCTCCGAGGGACTCGTCTCTTCGAGGAAACGGAAACTGCTGTAGAAGTGGAGGACGTTATTGGAATGCAACATTTCTCCCCGGTGTTCATTCCAGATTACAGCGTTCGGTCGACCGGCGGAATGACACGCCCCGCGGCGACGACGACCGACCAACAACTATGCTCTTCGGGAAACGACGAATAGGTAGCAGTTAATGGCGTCGAAGACAAACAGATTATACTGCTGGCTGCCCCGAAACCTTCAATTTTTCCCCTTTTTATTCCGAGTAACCCAAGTCTCAACGGAGACTCGTATCCGCTCTGGAAATCGTAATATAGTATTTTCGATCTGTGTATTGAATATGGTACATTACCGTTTTTATACAGAATGCTTATGGAAAAAGGCTTATGAAAGACTGAACTTGGTGCTCAATCGGCATCCTACAAAATTCTACGAAATTAAAATAATTTATTTAACGAAATGAAAATTGAAAAGTCGAGACGATACTAAAAGTACTATATTTCAACCTCCTTCTGTTCTGCAGATCATAAACCCTTAGCACTCCAGTGGTGACTCTGAGGCACCACTAAAAATTACTATACCATTATTCAAAATATTGTTTACATTATTCAATTGATATTCAATAAATTCGTTACCAAACATTTAAGTATTCTATGAAATATTATATCACCTCCATTTCTTCAAAATGATAAAAATCATATAGAATGGAAATATTCTTGATCCAAAAAAAAAGTTTGGTTATGGAGTTAAAATACTTCGGAGCGCAAAGGATTAATTAATTCATCCGATGAATTAACGTTAAAATGAATTTACAAAATTTAGACAAATAATTCCGTCTCCTATTTCTGGGACAAGTGGCACTCAATGTTTTACTAGGAGTTTCAATAATTTACCTGTACCAACAAAAAGCTTAAAAATCATATTTCACATAATGATATTAAACGAAATTATTATCCGTTCAGACGATACTAAAAGTACTATATTTCAACCTCCTGTTCTGCAGATCATAATTAAATTATTACATCCCATGAATTAACGTTAAAATTAATTTACAAAATTTAGACAAATAATTCCGTCTCCTATTTCTGGGAGACGTGGCACTCAATGTTTTAATAAGAGTTTCAATAATTGATCTATACCAACAAGAAGTTTAAAAATCATATTTTACATAATGATATTAAACGAAATTATTATCCGTTCAGACGATACTAAAAGTACTACATTTCAACGTCCTTCTGTTCTGCAGATCATAATTGAATTATTACATCCGATGAATTAACGTTAAAATTAATTTACAAAATTTAGACAAATTATTCCGTCTCCAATTTCTGGGAAACGTGGCACTCAATGTTTTAATAAGAGTTTCAATAATTTACCTGTGCCAACAAAAAGCTTAAAAATTATATTTTACATAATGATATTAAACGAAATTATTAGACTACACTGCTGAGTCAGTGGTTTACGATTGAAGTACCTATTGAAGGCTCTATTAGAAACTTATTAGCCATGGACCACAGACTTGAAAAAATTATGAAATAATCTCTGGTACCCTCAGGCTCTCGTAATCGCAGCGCTGTGAACATTATTGCCAGTGAGAGACGTAGTAGGTCGAATTTCTAGGGAATCTTGGAACAAGCAGTTTCTCTTCTAAGTAAAAAGCGAGACTGAACACCGAGGCAGTCTCCCCGCAGCCAGAAGAAGAAGAAGAAGAAGAAGAAGAAGAATCGTAACAGGAGTTTGTTAACTGTGGCCGCGTGGTAACGATCGAGGAACACGAGGGCCCCGTTACAAGGCAACCAGAGAATCGCGGAAGCTCGCCGGGACACAATGGTACGCAGTGTCGTCGGACGAGGAGCCTAAACAGCAAAAGCGGCTCGCTCTACCTAGAAGGGTAGCTTGTTCGCGATATGTAGAATCGCGAGATGTCCGCGGGTGGCCCCGTTACATCTCGCCTGCTGTGGCGACCTAACGTGACTCCGCTACGTGAGCAGCAAACGGAAAAACCTTGGGGATTGTGTGCTTGGAATCGTGGGGGTGACTGGTACTTCGAGTATCGACTTGTGCTACTTGGCATTTTGGTGCTCTCGGGGAAAGGTGAGAATATCATTTTTCGTTGGTACTGTGAAAGTTGGTGGTTGATGCTGGAATTTATTTTCTGGGTTCTTTCGCAGATTGTCACAGAAGAAGTGGTTACATTTTTGGAAGTAATTTGAGCTTAGATTGAATTTAGCAGGATGCAGCATGAGTACGGTTTCATTCGAATGTATATATGTCTTCCGAGACATCCGAGACCTCCTGAGATTTCTTATAAGAGATTCTACATATGTCTTGGACCTTACAAATCTTAATGAATTTTAGATTATCCTCCATTTAAAGATTACAGTGTTATATGTCTTGGACCTTACAAATCTTAATGAATTATATTTTATCCTCCATTTAAAAAATTACACTGTTATATGTCTTGGACCTTACAAATCTTAATGAATTTTAGATTATCCTCCATTTAAAAAATTACAGTGTTATATGTCTTGGACCTTACAAATTTTCATGAATTTTAGTTTATCGTCCATTTACAAAATTACACTGTTATATGTCTTGGACCTTACAAATCTTAATGAATTTTAGATTATCCTCCATTTAAAAAATTACACTGTTATATGTCTTGGACCTTACAAATCTTAATGAATTTTAGATTATCCTCCATTTAAAAAATTACTCTGTTATATGTCTTAGACCTTACAAATCTTAATGAATTATATTTTATCCTCCATTTAAAAAATTACACTGTTCCATTGAAAAGATTTTCGGATATTCACCTTTTGGTTTCGGTAATCCTAATCTTAATACCAACATGCATTTCCTAATACTTTATGCATGAGAACGTACTAATTAAGTGAGCTTATGCCTAACGCCAATGGAGACAGCGTCTGCCATGCCTCCGGGGCACGCGAAGATGCAACTTGCCCTAAGTGGCACTGCCTTTGCTTCGTCGGTACCGAGAGCACCGAAGTTACGCCTATTAAAGCTGATTATTCTGAAGAGATTCTGTAGAAACATCATCTCTTCTTTCTTTGACGTCGTTTGTCCCGAAGGGTGGCCTCGAGACACACAAAGTGCCCCGTGAGGCACGTCCTTGCTCCGTTAAGACTGCGGGCAAGGAAACCACGCCTACTAGAGATACCAACACAAACAAAAAACAGGGGAAGAATCTTTCCCCCATCTTCCACGTCATTTGCCCTGAAGCGTGGCTCCGAGGTACAGTATTTCATCGATAATTGTCCACAACACGGGTCTGCGGAGGGACAATTATGCGCGAGGGATATCATTGTTTGAGGTTTGCCGAACGTGGAGAAGGACAGCCGAGCTCGAGAGGCCTCTTTTTTATTAATCATTATTTTTTTATGGGACTTCGCTGACCATATTTGTGACATTTTTCTAATAAAAATGATACCAAATATGATACAATTCAGATGATCTTTACTTGTGTAATCGACAATTAAAATTTCGGGCGCGAGGAAGGATTCTTCTTTATTAATCATTATTTTTTTATGGGACTTCGCTGACCATATTTGTGACATTTTTCTAATAAAAATGATACCAAATATGATATAATTCAGATGACATTTACTTGTGTAATCGACAATTAGAATTTCGAGCGCGAGGAAGGATTCTTCTTTATTAATCATTATTTTTTTATGGGACTTCGCTGACCATAATTGTGACATTTTTCTAATAAAAATTATACCAAATATGATATAATTCAGATGATCTTTACTTGTGTAATCGACAATTAAAATTTCGGGCGCGAGGAAGGATAGCGTATGGGAAAGAAAGAGATGCGGAGAGTCGCAGTCGGCGGCCTTCCTCGCGCCCGAAACTTTAATTGTCTATTACACAAGTGAATATCATCGGAATTATATCATATTTGGTATCATTTTTATTAGAAAAATGCCAGAAATATGGTCATCTAAGTCACATAAAAAAATAATGAAGAAGTTGGAAATTCGGATTAGTATGGTCTCACCGATATACCGGAGCCGCATGGTGTCATATGTCTCGGCGACCGAGGCCTCTCGAGCTTCACGGCCCCTCAATGGGGTACAACCCCTCACTAGTGGGGATATCTCAGTGACAATTATGTCGGAGACATTTGGGACAATTACCGATGTAATACTGTACATAAATTGCCCCGGGGGAGCTGGTCCTTGTTCCGTGGAGACTAACGAAACTACACCTACCAAGAGACAGTAATACGGACACAGAGAGTACAAAAACGAATCTCTTCCAACACTGTTACCAAAAGGAAGAGCAAGATCTTTGGTAGTTCATGGTTTCCCAAAGGAACGTCTAAAATCTCTTTCATCAGTCTCCCACAGCTCCAAAAAACAAAAACGCCCAAGAAACTTCTAACAGCCAAAGAACAAGATTTCCGGGCGGTACGTAGCTCCAAAAGCAACCACGTCGAAGAGAGCAACATTGACGCGCATAGCATAATCCTCGATCGACAATTATCCAGCACCAATCTCATTACTTCGCATCTCGAGTAATTTCCTCGAGTTCTCCCTGCGAGTAACAGATCGGGAGCCAACAACGTGGTCCTTGCATTGCGATTCGATTAGGGCGTACGGAACGGTTGTTATCCGAGTCTGATCATTAGTTTCGTGTCTCCGCCGGTGGTACAAGTGCGGGAATAGCGAATTTAAAAGAAGTCCCCCCTCGGACAAGCGGTTTCGTGTAACCGAGATCCGCGGATGCATCTCTCCCGGTGGATCCTTTTCGCGTCCTCTCCTCCTCGTGGAGCTTGGCCGGCTGTTCCTCCTCGACGGCGGCGGCGGCTGCGTATCCTTGTCACGAACCTCGGAGTTGCGGTAGATCGTGTCCTTGAGCGGTACATCTCCCTGTTCCTTCCTCTCCGTCCTTTTTCCTTCCTCGTTCGTTGGCTCTCGCCGATTCTCTTTCTCTTTCTCTCTATCTCGCGCGCGCGCGCTTTCGTTCGCTCGCCTATTCCTGGCCACTCCATTTGCATCGGCCAACAAGAACAGGACAATGAAGAGGGAGAAGGAAGAGGAGCAGGGGCGGAGGAGAAGAGCCAGAGATCCGCTTAGACGGCCGGAAAAAAAATCGTGGAACACGAAAGCGAACCGCTCGTGCGATCGAGGGAGGAAGACAAAATGTCGCGAGAGGACGGTTTTACATGGGCAACGTCCTGCCTGCCTGCCTTGCTACGTAATATCTCCTCTCTCGCCGGGTGCACACGCCTGCCTGCGCGCCCCAAAGACGACGAAGAAGACGACGTGGACGCAACAACACCAGGCAGCACAGCAGCAGCAGCACAGCATATCCGGTCGCCTCGCCGGATCGTTTCGCGGCTCGGAACTCGTGTCTTGAATTTGCAACCGCTCCAAGCAATCTGATAAGCCGGCCACCACGGATCCCCGGGTCGTTTGCTTTTTACACGGGTTCGTGCACCGGCCTCGTCTTATTTTGCCCCGTGGAACAGCATCCTGGACCGATCACGGCCCCGGCAATAACCTCCGATCGCGCTGACTCGCTCCCGGTTCCACCATACAAAGTCTTCTCTATTCGAGCCTTTTCGAAGAGGATCCGAAGATCTTTGCGTTACGGTGGATTTATAGAGGATCTCCCATAAATTTCGTTCACAGTGCTACTTAATTCGATCGAGGATCGTCGAGGGAGTACACTGTTCTCCACAGAAGCCAACAGAAGCCAGCAGAATCAACGGACGACAATCTTGCTCGTCTCCCCCGTTTGATTTAAACTTAAACCAACCGATTCGTGCAGCACGCACGAACCTTCTCTCCCGTTCCTTCATAGTCGCGTGCAAGCCGTTCGTGCGAGCTTCGTCAACCGAACGGCTCATTAACTCTAAATGATTTCTCATTACGCGGTGCCGTGTCTGTCTAAGCTCGCTATCTCCTATCCGCGAATAGAAACCGAGTTTTTCCTTTTGATTTCGCTTCCTGAAGAGAGGTCGGAACACCTTATCTCGGCCGGACGTCCGAGGACTGTTGTTTCGCCGAGGAAGACGGCAATTTCACCATGCGAACCCTTGCTGGGAAGGTTCAACACCCTTCGTAGCATTCGACGATTTCGTCGCGCTTCTCTACGCAACGTTCGCGTGCCCGTGGAATCGATTCAGCATGTTTTGCCGGAGCTGGAGAACAACGTTGCCCTCCTTTTACACATTTTTGTGCCTTTATAGGATCGAAACTGATGAATGAATTTTTTCAGACATGTTCAACAACGCTGTCCAGTTCATGATTTTTATAGGATCGAAGCAACTCAAGATTCGAGAGAAAGAAGCATATGTTTTAAAGTTTCTGCAACCTCACTGCACGATGAAGGAATTTTATAGAAAATGATGTGGGATCACGACCCCCCAGGACCAAATACTGTATGGAGGTTAGGAAAAAGTCGGAGGGCTCCGTGGGTATGTGCAGGGCGTTCAATTCGGAATTCCTCCTTTTTCCTAAGATCCTACATTTGGGGGCTCGTCCGGGATGGGGGGAACACCGATGGCCGCATGGTGGCAGACGACGAACTAAGTGAGCAAGCATTGCGAAGACGGTCGCGAATGAGCGAAAGGACGAAGAAGTGAAGTAAGGGGTACATCCAGGGAAAACTGCAAGAGAGGGCAGTAGGATGGTGTTCCCGAAAAGTGATTGATTTGATTTTTATTGTTTTTAACGTCGCATCAACTGTCCAAGGTTATTAGCGACGTGGACCTACACAGCTTATAAAGGTGGGCTCCGAACCACTTTGGGCAACGCAGTATAATATCACATAGAAGAATTTCCAGAGATGGAAATTTCCAGAAGGATTTCCATGACCACAGTGTTTGTAGTCGCGCGCTCTATCCACTAAGCCACTGCGCGCCCCTCCTAAAAAGTGAGGAAGTTGATGACATTCGAGGGCGAATGCCGGAGCAGGATGGCCAAGTGTGGGATCAGGACCCCCCAGGACTAAATATTGTATGGAGGTTAGGAAATAGTCGGAGGGCTCCGTGGGTATGTGCAGGGCGTTCGATTCGGAATTCCTCCGTTTTCCTAAGATCCTACATTTGGGGGCTCGTCCGGGATGGGGGGAAAACACCGATACCCGCATGGTGGTAGACGACGAACGAAGTTAGCAAGCGTTGCGAAGACGGTCGCGCGTGAGCGAAAGGACGACAAAGTGAAGTAAGGGGTACATCCAGAGAAAACTGCTAGAGAGGGCAGTAGGATGGTGTTCCCGAAAAGTGATTCGATTTGATTTTTATTGTTTTTAACGTCGCATCAACTGTCCAAGGTTATTAGCGACGTGGACCTACACAGCTTATAAAGGTGGGCTCCGAACCACTTTGGGCAACGCAGTATAATATCACATAGAAGAATTTCCAGAGATGGAAATTTCCAGAAGGATTTCCATGACCACAGTGTTTGTAGTCGCGCGCTCTATCCACTAAGCCACTGCGCGCCCCTCCTAAAAAGTGAGGAAGTTGATGACGAGTTGTGTTGATGGCGCTGAGGCCAAAAAGACGATGGCGCTGCGACGGACATTCGAGGACGAATGCCGGAGCAGGATGGCCGAGTATGGGATCAGAACCCCTCCGACCAAATACTGTATGGAAATTAGGAAAAAATCGGACGGTTCCATGGGTATGTTCAAGGCTGATCAGCTACAAACCGCGAGATCCTGCGTTCGGTTCGGAATTCTTCCTTTTTCCTAAGATCCTGCATTTGGGAGCTCGTCCGGGATGGGGGGAACACGTGAGCGAAAGGACGACGGAGTGAAGTAAGGGGTACATCCGGGGAAAACTGCTAGAGAGGGCAGTAGGATGGTGTTCCCGAAAAGTGATTCGATTTGATTTTTATTGTTTTTAACGTCGCATCAACTGTCCAAGGTTATTAGCGACGTGGACTTATACAGCTTATAAAGGTGGGCTCCGAGCCACTTTGGGCAACGCAGTATAATATCACATAGAAGAATTTCCAGTGATGGAAATTTCCAGAAGGATTTCCACGGCCACAGTGTTTGTAGTCGCGCGCTCTATCCAGTGAGCCACTGCGCGTCCCTCCTAAAAAGTGAGGAAGTTGATGACGAGTTGTATTGATGGCGCTGAGGCCAAAAAGACGATGGCGCTGCGACGGACATTCGAGGACGAATGCCGGAGCAGGATGGCCGAGTATGGGATCAGAACCCCTCCGACCAAATACTGTATGGAAATTAGGAAAAAATCGGACGGTTCCATGGGTATGTTCAAGGCTGATCAGCTACAAACCGCGAGATCCTGCGTTCGGTTCGGAATTCTTCCTTTTTCCTAAGATCCTGCATTTGGGAGCTCGTCCGGGATGGGGGGAACACGTGAGCGAAAGGACGACGGAGTGAAGTAAGGGGTACATCCGGGGAAAACTGCTAGAGAGGGCAGTAGGATGGTGTTCCCGAAAAGTGATTCGATTTGATTTTTATTGTTTTTAACGTCGCATCAACTGTCCAAGGTTATTAGCGACGTGGACTTATACAGCTTATAAAGGTGGGCTCCGAGCCACTTTGGGCAACGCAGTATAATATCACATAGAAGAATTTCCAGTGATGGAAATTTCCAGAAGGATTTCCACGGCCACAGTGTTTGTAGTCGCGCGCTCTATCCAGTGAGCCACTGCGCGTCCCTCCTAAAAAGTGAGGAAGTTGATGACGAGTTGTATTGATGGCGCTGAGGCCAAAAAGACGATGGCGCTGCGACGGACATTCGAGGACGAATGCCGGAGCAGGATGGCCGAGTATGGGATCAGAACCCCTCCGACCAAATACTGTATGGAGGTTAGGAAATAGTCGGAGGGTTCCGTGGGTATGTGCAGGGCGTTCAATTCGGAATTCCTCCTTTTTTCTAAGATCCTACAATTATGAAGAACTCTTTCCGTAAAGACGAAGGGAAAGAACGAATGTCCGATGAATGTCTAATGAATCACTGAAATTGCTGGCAAGCGAATGTTGCATGGAAGGATCAACATCCTCGGAAGTGTTCGATTTCGTCAAGTTTGTTTATATGTATAGAATTAATTGTACGGAGTTGGCGGATTCGCTAAACGTGCCGCGAGGGAATCACGCGCCGATCCTGCGGCTTTCGCATTACGTAAACGCGATAGCGATTACCTCGTAGTCTCGTAAGCGCGGTGAAAGTGCATCCTCTGCCATCCCACACCGACACTGACCCGCTTTTTCAGCGACCGTGAAACCGAAGAGACTTTCCTTACGTAAACGCACGCGGTTCCGCGACACTGTCGCGAAAGCGGTCGCTGAACTTTGACTTTCAACATCTTATTCCCTGAGATGATACATTTTATATTAACACCTCCAGTCGTAACCTGAGAGCTTCAAAAATTGCACAAAGTCAAAGTAATGCGTTGAATGAAATAAAAATTGAAATGTTAAGATTTATGACTAGACTGCGAATGCAAGACACAAGGGTTGAATGATAAATGTTTTCTTTTAATTATTCTATCAAGCTGAAAATAACACGTTCATGTTCTTAAATTTCTTTAATATATGTATAATAAATTCACAGTTCCAAGTTTTTTTATATTAAAGAAAGTTCCTTATTCACTAACGCTGTGCTTTATGATAAAAGAAACACCATTCCTATTATATCCTCAACAGGGACAAATATATTTTCCTTGTGAAACAAAGTTGTGTACCAAGGAGATAAGTATATGAATTAAACGAAGGGAAAAGTGTTGTGTTCGGTAAAAATCTTTTTGATATTTTTTGAGAGCAATAATTTCTTTGAAAATTATTAGCAATTGCAGAACAGTAAAATTGCCAAGGCGGCTATTTCCCGACAGTCCTCCGCAAAAGTTTAAATGTTTCAAAATCTGTTCCGAATGTGTTCTACTTGTTCCATCATAACTGCATAAAATCCGTAGTAATGCGGGCTAATATAGACATAAACGTAAAATGGGAAGTTGTAATTTACAATGTCCGACAACATCAAACGCGCAGATTGCAAATCATTGGGAATAGAGAAAACACAGACCTTAACATGCAATCTTTAAGAGGCAACGCATCAATGCCTGGTACGTTTCACTCTCGAAGAGTAATTCTTCCGAAGCAATCGCAGAAACTACAGCGATATCTTGTGGAAGAACAGATCGCGATTAAAAAGTATTGGGGATTAAATTGCACCGCAATCCGCGGCGGAATCGCACTCGCATTACGAGTGTTCCGCTTGCACCCAGCCAGATGCAACTACGTTCGCTGCTGGCACTGCTGCGGGCCTTGTAATCAATCCACAGGCGCGCTTCCTGCCATACCTCCACGAAGAGCAAACAACTGGCCGACGTTGCATCCTCGACACGTTTTCTATCCCTTCTTCTTCGCGCGTCCTCGAAGAATGCCAAATTAGAGGGCATCCTTCGTCCGCGGAATTGAACGCCGCGTTTAATTAAAGATCATCCGCGGTCTGCTCCCTGAATCGTGCGGCGATGCCGAGATTGATTGCGATTCCACTCGTTGGATTACAAAATCAATCATTCTTCGACCGACAAACATCGTGCTCTTGTCGAACATTTGCATGATGACGAAGTTCTAGGTTCTAGGAATAATTTGGGCAATAAGATTGATCAAAGGTCATTGATCTCGTCAAGAGATATCACGAGCTACTAACTAACTATGTTAATAAACTTTATGATTTCGGCGCAAGGTTCGATCATATTAACACTAGAACTACCGCGCGGGTCAGAATGACTTGTTACTGATTTCTTCTTACACGGTTATTGAAATTATAAGAATGTTTCGATGCGAACTTTTTCAATGTACTTTTCTATTGAAGCACATATTAACATACAAATTTCACGAAATATGAATAAGCAATGTATATTAATGTGATTTAGTGCTCGGTAGTTCTAGTGTTAAGAAGCAGCAATTTTGCAATTAAATTATTCTCGACGTTTCGATCCTAATGCGGATCAGTTTCATAGAGGCTTTATTGCGTTTGCTGTGCCAACGGGTAAAATAAAACAGAATAAAAGAAAAATTATGAGTTACGGAGAACTGTGTTATCTGCCACCATGGATTATATCACAGTTCTCCGTAACTCATAATATTCTGTTCATAATTTTTCATTTTTTTTTTTTTATTTTACCCGTTGGCACAGCAAACGCAATGAAGCCTCTATGAGAATGATCCACATTAGGATCGAAACGTCGAGAAGCCATCAATAGACTGCAGATTTGATGCATTTTTGACAAAAATGATTAAATGCAATTCCAAATCGGGAAAGGTTAAGAAAGTTTAAAAACATCAATGTACTATTTTCACTGTACTAACATTCGTAAAGAAAGGAATGTTTTGTCACTCGACTCTCGTTTCGTACAATCGACGCAGACAATTTTTATTTTGCATAAAGATCCGCAGTTTCACCATTACTTAAAATGAAAGTATCAAGTGTTCCACTAACAGATAAAATGTCACAAGCAACTCGTGGACGTTCTCACGCGTCAGATCGGACAGAAACGTTTGTTCGCGAAAACGATCGTCGGACATTGTTTCGCGAATCCACCGACCGGTTGTCCCGCAGGTGACGTCTCATTCCGGATCGCCACGTGCGAAAGAAAGCGTGTTAATCTCGCGTACGTTCTGCCGGTGTACCGTTCTAACGGGCCCGAACTTCGTAAGTACGTCACGTCTGCTCGCGACGCAGAAAAACGAGCGACGAGGACGTTCGAAGCGTGTCCACCCCGTAAAAATCGTGTCGGGAGCTGATCCTCCCGGGCAATAATGGCACCGGTGTCCCTTTGATCCACTCGATCACCAGGTAACATCGGCGAATCTGACTTTTTCCCGAGTTTTTACTGAATCCGGAGCGAGGAGGGTTCTGTCGCGACTCGTTTAACGAAGCAATTAGGCGATTCAACGATCGTGGACGATCCCCTCGCATTATTCATTCCTGAAATTCATTATCCGATGCTCGAGTTTCCTCCGCTGTAGAGAAATCCGCGAACTGTCTGCTTTCAACGAACTTGAAACGATCTCGATTTCCAGTTTTGGTTCAATTCACTAAATTACTTTAATTTTTGCTGAATTTTCGTAGTTGGTTAGTAGCGGTGAAATGCCTCTCGATCGAAAATGAAGTATATTAACCCTTAGCACTCGAATGGCGACTCTGAGGCGTCACTACAAATTGCTACACCATTATTCAGAATATTGTTTACACGATTAAATTTGTTCATATGTAATAAATTACTAAACATTTAAATATTGCATTTGGTACTATATTAGTTTCGTACGCATATAATGAAAAAGACTTATGTACGATGGAAATATTTTAGGTTAGAAGGAATGTTTGGTTTCTTAGTTGAAATAGCTCCGAGTGCAAAGGGTTAATAAACTTTATGATTTCGCCGCAAGGTTCGATCATATTAAGAAGCAGCAATTTTGCAATTAAATTATTCTCGACGTTTCGATCCTAATGTGGATCATTTTTCATAGAGGCTTTATTGCGTTTGCTGTGCCAACGGGTAAAATGAAAATTACTTTAATTTTTGCTGAATTTTCGTAGTTGGTTAGTAGCGGTGAAATGCCTCTCGATCGAAAATGAAGTATATTAATAAACTTTATGATTTCGGCGCAAGGTTCGATCATATTGTTACGACGATATGAAGTTGCTTCCCCTGAACATATCGCAGAGGAGCCGTCCGATCGATGGATTTAAAAAGACGGCTGTTGACGAAAAAGAAGGAAGACAGATAGAAGCGAGATAACAAATCGAATAGACGTGTCGCTAAATCAATCTACATTAACCATTGTATAGTTTCTAATAAATAAGAGTTCATAAGAGTTAAAAGTTAATTATTAGTTATGAGTTTACCAACGGGAAGTGGACGCATTTTACGGAACAGTCGAAGCATAAGTCGCAACAATATTAAGAAGCAGCAATTTTGCAATTAAATTATTCTCGATATTTCGATCCTAATGTGGATCATTTTTCATAGAGGCTTTATTGCGTTTGCTGTGCCAACGGGTAAAAAAAAAATTACTTTAATTTTTACTGAATTTTCGTACTTGGTTAGTAGCGGTGAAATGCCTCTCGATCGAAAATGAAGTATATTAATAAACTTTATGATTTCGGCGCAAGGTTCGATCATATTAAAACGCAGCAATTATTCTCTTAATAGCAACGATCGGCACCGGCGTAAATCGTTCCCTATGATTGAAAACGGACGAAAGCAAACATCGCCGGAGAAAGGCCGTGAAAAGAGAGGCCGCTCGACCGAGACTCCCGTTTTCGTCTTCTCCGAGTAACGGTAAAAAAGTCGACGAAACGAGGTCGTTCGACGATTTTTCGGGTTACGTAACTGCCCTTAGGACTACTCACGGATCGATCGCGGTGAATTCCAGCCGAAAACCTGCGCGCCAGTCTCTCCATTTTGTCGGACAAGCCGACGCGTACCGTTACTCGAGGAACTCGCCCACGATTGCGATCCTTTACGGAGGGATTGACCGAATTCCTTTTTTTTCCGCTGTGGGAGAGTTTTGGCGCGTTCACCCAGCGACCGCAAAAATTCCACGAGAGCAATTTATTCGACGGAAGAAGAATTCGAAGGTTAACGCGTTGGTCGTCGCGCGAATTTTGCAACCTCCGTTCTACTTTATCCGTAGAAATGATCCGAGTTGTTAATCACAATTGTTAGTTACTTTACACTAGATTTACGGGGCTCGTCAAAATGACGGATTCAAACATTTTTAATTTACGATTATTAAAACAAAGAATAAATGATGTTTTTGGTGCAAAGGTTCGATCTAATTTTACAATATTAAAGCAGTCTTGCTAGTTTGTTGAAAAAACTTTCTACGTTTCGTAGAATCTTTGCGCCAAAAACATCATTTATTCTTTGTTTTAACATACTTACGATCGGTAACCGAAATAACATTTACGATTATTAACACTAGAACTACCGGACCACCCAATGTGACTGATTTCTAATTTTTTCTTTTACAGATATTAAAATTATAAATATGTTCCCAGGAGTAATTTTTTAGTAAACTTCTCTATTGAAGTACATATTTCAACAAAAATTATACAAAATTTGAATAAATGCAATTTTGTTGTTATTATAAGGTAATATACGACAGTAGCGTTTAGTGCTTGGTAGTTAAGAGTGTAAGGAGGCATTCGTGAGGAATTATTAAATAGACTTATTTTTTTGTGTACGTATTACAATAAAAATCGGTGAAGATCTAAGTAAATACAATTTTATTATTTTTATAAAGCAATGTAAAATAATCAATTTTAGTGCTCCGTAAACCTAGTGTTAATAATGTAGTTTTCGCCTTACACTATAATCTAGATAATTTTTTGATATTGGTGTTGACAGTAATTTCATACCTGTTGCAAGCCTAGAACACAAATCCTCAGGATGAAAATAAAAATTGTTTACAGGGATGGTAGGGAATGGTAAAAATTATTTCTAGAATTTTTAAACACATGTTTCGTTTTACGTCACGATCGATAAAGATTGATCCCTTCATGGGAAGTTTATGAGGTGTACGAATCGATTGTACTTACGTGCTAAACACGGCGTTCGAGAGGCGAGTAAGGTAACAGTAAAGGAAGGAAACGAGACGTTCGAAAATCTATCATTATCAGCGTTTAGAACAAGCCTCGTGCTTTATTTCTTCCTGACACGAACACGGAATGTATCATTAAATAGTTGCTCAATTAAATCCTCAAAGATAATGGCAGTCGGGATGTGTCGAATTACCATTAAGGAAAGTAGAAGCTTCCTTTCGAAGCAGCTGGTATAGTAAATAATTCTATCCGAAGATATGAATGAAATTAGAAGCCGAGATGTAGATGGTATTGGCTACGAGGAAAGTGAAAACGAACATGAATGAACAGGTGGATCGAAAACAATTAATTGGTCGATTGGGTGTTTGTTGAGCATTTAGAAATTGATTAATCGACGACTCGAGGCGTTTGTTGCGAGTTTAACTTCCTTCTTGTTTGAACAAATATTTTAGGATCTGCATGGTTATTTACAACAATACGGCGACTGAAAATTGTGTGATTCTTGCATCAAAGAACGAAGAACATAGAAATATATGATAAAATTGTAAAACGATGGAAAGTAGAATTTCACTGTCCAGAAAGCACTCGACGTCCTAAAGACGTCAATTTTACGTCCATTTTACGTCTATTTTAGGTCTGGACATTTTAAGACCTAAAATGGACGTCCAAATTTTTTTAGATATAAGTAATGAATAATGGAAAGCGTGCATAAAAATTTTTATATTTTAAAATTATATTTTATATTTTAGAATTATGTTTAATATTTTAAAATTATATTTTATATTTTAAAATTATATTTTGTATTTTGTATTTTATATTTTACTTACATTTTGTATTTTATATTTTACTTACATTTTGTATTTTATACTTTAAAATTGTATTTTGTATTTTATATTTTAAAATTATATTATGTTTTTTATATTCTTAAAAATTTTTATTATGTATTTAATAATTAATATATAGCTTTTTTCTTTTTAATATTCCATGTATTGTGCGAGTTAGTTCCTTATATATTATTAGTACCCGATCCTTCAGTCCATTTTCACTTGACCAATCACATATGTATATTTAATTTTATTTTGATTAACATTTATACATAGTCTTGAAAACTTCTTGAAAACATCTTAAAGATGTCTTAAAAACATCTTAAAGACGTCTGTAAGACCAATATAAAACGTCTTGAAAGTCCAACGCCAGACTTCTTTAAGAAGACATCTTGAAGACGTCTGTGTGCTATCTGGGATTTAATATCTTGTGCTCTTGCTCAAAGCCTTTGCCTGAAGTCCTTCGATTTTCATTTTTGCTTTCAACAAGTTTTCTCGATTTGTTCCAGCCGGTGCTAATTGTGGGTCGTTCCACGGTCCGCGTGTGCGAGTGTGAGCCATAAGGGAGCTAATGCGCTCCCAGGCGCAAAGCCATCGAGTTAATCGATCGAGGAACGGAAGCGCGTGTCTCCCGCCGTTCCACGCACTAATATTCTATTGAATCTGAATTTTTCCGAATGGCTCGTCCCTACGCGCGTTACCTCGCCATTAGCCAGTGCATAATGGTTGGTTCATAAGCGATCTCCGGACTCTAAATAAAAAGCAACCGGCACTGGATCACGGGCATTACGGCCACTTTTTGTAATTCCCTATCGCGGGGCTAATAACCGAGCGCTGATCTTCGCGTAATAAAGAGAAATAACAGTGGAGGAATGATGCCGCTCGCGCGCATAAAGATGTTCGTAATAAGTGCTCGGACAGGGAAAACCTAGCAAGTTCGCACCGTAAACACCAAGGAATTTAATTAGCGATTCACGGGACTTCGGCGATTTTTAATCAACCGAACGCTTCCTGAAAATGAACTTGCCGAGAGGTGGGTGGTCGGGATACGGGAGGTCAGCACCAGCTGCAATTCTACAGAGATCTAGCCGCCATCCTCGGATCCTCGGATCCTCGGATCCTCAATCCCTCGGGCCCGGAGCAAGGAAGATTCGCGAGCGATGAACAGTCGACGGAAATTATTATAATAACGTGGGCAGAGGGACGCTTCGTTCCACGTCCACCAAGCAATCAAAGACGTGACGGACCAACTGACGCGAGACGCCGACCTGCGTCAGGCTACGGGAAAGCTTATGAGGTCTCGACAGCTTCCGACTTTCGACAAATCTCTTCTTCGTAGCTTGCGAAAGTTTCAAGCACTGTAAAAGTCTCTGGACATTTTTTTTAGAGAAACTGGACGTCGTAGATTTTTGTGATTTTGAGGATGTGTTACTACATCTCCTAGAAAGTGGAAGACATTTTGTTTCTCATAACATGTTCTTTTGAAAATCTGCAGCGCCATTACGTGATGTAAAATTGAAAAATTGCAGGGTTTCTTGTATTTATAATAAACCTGCAGGGTCTGCAAGTTTCGTGGAAGATTCATCCGTTATTTCATTAAGGATGTCTAAGAAAATTCCTGTAAAATTGATGAAGTTCCTATATTGTTCCCAGGGTCTGTTGTTTGCAGCGAAGGTAGATTCTTGTAATTTTGAGGATGTGTTACTACATCTCCTAGAAAGTGGAAGACATTTTGTTCCTCAATGGAACATATGGTTCTTTTGAAAATCTGCAGCGCCATTACGTGACATAAAATTGAAAAATTGCAGGGTTTGCTGTATTTATAATAAACCTGCAGGGTCTGCAAGTTTCATGGAAAATTCATCCGTTATTTCATTAAGGATGTCTAAGAAAATTCCTGTAAAATTGATGAAGTTCCTGTATTGTTCCCAGGGTCCGTTGTTTGCAGCGTAGGTAGCATAATTGACGCGTGCGAAATTGATCGCGCGAGCCTGATAGATTGAGAACGACGCAAAGTCGTCGGTTCGAGAGTCGATCAATCAAGTAGATTAATTACCGGAAGGATTGTGGGTCGCACGGTAACGAGTCCGTGCTCCATTCTCGTCCCGAAATTCGCCTTGAACTCTGTTCGAGGGTCAAGCGGAACGGGGCCGAGGAAAAGTTGACCGAGCAACGGTTTTGATCGTCCGTCCATACTCCATACGAGTCACCAAAGTAGTCGAGCCGCGTTTCATTCACCATTTCTTGCTGGTCGTTCGATTTGTTACGCGATTCACCGTTAAGAACTTTGTGTCGATATTCAAATCGCTGACGTCAGCCATCTTGTGTCACTCTAGTCTTTTTGTTCTTTAGAACCGTACAGAATGCTATTGAATCTTTAGAAAGTGCTGGACACATTGTTTGGGTTCTACGAAAAATTTGGTGCCGCACAAAAATTGTTCGACTTCGAGAAGCGTTACGGTTCACTCGCAAAAACAGCAATTAACAATAGAAACAATGTTGTCAGGGCAATGTAACGATACTCACTGGCAAGAAGAGTGTTAGGGATACAAGAGTGTTAAGGGTACAAGAGTGTTACGGGTACAAGAGTGTTAGGGGTACAAGAATATCAGGAGTACAAGAGTGTTAGGGGTACAAGGGTGTCAGGAGTACAAGAGTGTTAGGGGTACAAGAGTGTTAGAGGTACAAGAGTGTTAGGGGTACAAGAGTGTTAGGGCTACAAGAGTATCAGGAGTACAAGTGTGTTAGGGGTACAAGATTGTCAGGAGTACAAGAGTGTTAGGGGTACAAGATTGTTAGGGGTACAAGAGTGTTAGGGGTACAAGAGTGTTAGGGGTACAAGATTGTCAGGAGTACAAGAGTGTTAGGGGTGCAAGAGTGTTAGGGGTACAAGAGTGTTAGGGGTACAAGAGTGTTAGGGGTACAAGAGTGTTAGAGGTACAAGAGTGTTAGGGGTACAAGAGTGTTAGGGGTACAAGAATGTTCACATTCTGGGAAAAATTTCGAATCCACGAAAAAGTGTATAAATGTACGATGAAATGTTGGGGTCAGTGTCGCCAGATCCTCTCCTCCCTTTCCCCTTCTACTATCCCATTCCACTACTATGAGCACACTCCAACGTCCCCCACTAAGACCGAAGACTGGCCACGTGACGTGCCGCGCAACGTATCATATATTACTCTGGTCATCAGAGAGGTGGTAAACTGTATTCCCCTCGATTTAACCGATCTGGCGACACTGGTTCCAATATTTCATCGTACATTTATTATTTATTAAAATCGCCGATGCAATTTAGCGGTGGATAATGGCGAGGGGCGGGTCAAAGGATGCTGTACAATATTGCTCAAGTTCAATAAAAAATGTTATGCTCGCGAAAAAAAATCCATAACCACGAAAAAGCGTAAAAATCTCTATTAAAACCCAAGGCCATAAAAGCCGGAGTTAACCAAAGGAGATAAAATTGCCGATGGAATTTACCGGTGCATAGTGTCAAAGGGAGTGTCGGGGGATAGTTTAGAACAACATAGAGATTTCGTAAATAATGTGGTGGTCGCGAGAAAAATTCCGAACCTATTAAAAAAATCATAAAATTCTTGAAAATTGAGTTGACCGAAAGCGAAACAGTCGCCGGTGCATTTTTAGAGTTGCACCGCTTCGAGGGTAGAATCGAGGGTGATGCAACGACGCGTGCGTTGTGCGCGTGCTATGATACAGGTCTAGTTTCATCGAAATTGCCATCCTGGCTGCATGGCACGCATTCCACTGGTTCATAACCTGGTGGCACGCGATTCTCCGAGCTCACGCGAACAGATCGGTGGTTCGAATCGATTCACGTTTATTAGCAAGAGCGGGGTAATTAAAATGCTCGTCGGTTCCGATTACGCTGGGAAGATGTGGAAACTTGCGAGACGCCATCGACTGTCGATCGATTTGTTTCGCTCGCGTGTGATCTTCTAAATTTGTGTTTCATCGGAGGAAACCGGTACCGTAAGATCGTGGATCGTCGGAATCGAACTGTAGGCGGAAGAGAAAAACAAAGGGAACTGAAATCGACAAAACGGGAGAAAGAAAGATCGAAAACCGCAATCCAGGGCCGAGATACGATTCGATTCGACTGGGATCGTGCGAAACGGAATTTCGAGCGGCGACGATCGGATTTGTGGTCGCCCGTGACCGTGTCTCGCTCGATTAACCCGATCCGACTGTTAATTAAATATCGAGGCGTCGTCGCGTTACCATTTTTACGATTCCCATAATCCGGTTCGGCGTGTTCTTTCTCTTTTTTGACCGGAAGGAGTTTCTTCATTGGAAAGAGGACAGGATAATGGGGTCGCGCCGCTTCCGGTTGACTGTAACCGGATCGCGGGACTGTCACTCTCCGTTTACGACGGTAAACCTAATTCGACTGGGTCGTGAAGACCAAGTAAATGAACTGAAGACTTGAAGACCAAATAAAAATGGAGTACTACGCGATCGCCGAGCATCGACATCGAAGATAAAATGAAATTTCGCGCTCGTGAACAGCATTAGGCCGTTGCAGGATATTAATGGGATATCCGGAGGATATTTCGAGGGAACCTCGGGTGTCTGGCCGCGAAAGGATAGAGCACGGTTTAGTGGCCGTGTTCCGCAGACGCGATCGCAGCTAAATTATACGCTGCGCGGGGTCGGCGGACAGAATTCTCTTTTTACACTCTGTCTCTCTTTCTCTGACGAAAAGAATAAGGTCGATAAAAGTTCGGGAGGATGATAAACATCTTCTAGACGATGGGTGGAGTCCGTCGTAAAAATGATAGAAAAAGAGAACGTTGCTGGACCCTCGCTGGGAATAAAGAACCCGCCGGTTTTCGAGCATCTTCGTATCCTACCCCTCTCTTTTCTTCCGAAGCGAGACGATTCTTCGTTCAAAATTCACTTTTTCCAATTGTACATGCTGCATATAGTTTCTTGTCCACGGTAATTAGACTGTGGATTTAATAAATTTATGCCTAAAAGTTAGTAGATCAATATAGTGAACACTTTTAACACGTTCATCGCCCACTCGACAATCATAGAAATTATACAAAATCAAAGCAATATATTTACTAAAACAAAAACTAAGAAGTTTAAGCGTAGAAGAGGTAGAAGAGGTTTGAAACAGTAATTAATACCCCAAAAATTAAACTTCTTAGTTCAAGTGTAGAAGAGGTAGAAGAGGTTTGAAACAGTAATTAATATCCCAAAAATTAAACTTCTTAGTTCAAGTGTAGAAGAGGTAGAAGAGGTTTGAAACAGTAATTAATATCACAAAAATTAAACTTCTTCGTTTAAGTGTAGAAGAGGTAGAAGAGGTTTGAAACACAGTAATTAATATCACAAAAATAAAACTTCTTAGTTTAAGTGTAGAAGAGGTTTGAAACACAGTAATTAATATCACAAAAATTAAACTTCTTCGTTTAGGTGTAGAAGAGGTAGAAGAGGTTTGAAACACAGTAATTAATATCACAAAAATTAAACTTCTTAGTTCAAGTGTAGAAGAGGTAGAAGAGGTTTGAAACACAGTAATTAATATCACAAAAATTAAACTTCTTAGTTTAAATGTAGAAGAGGTAGAAGAGGTTTGAAACATAGTAATTAATATCACAAAAATTAATCTACCAACGTAAAAATTGATCTTCAATTGTGTATAAATAATTCCGTCACCCAGATATGGGTGACATGGCGATGAAAGTGTTAAAAGATTTAAAAATACTGTTGTATTGTTCTTAACTCTATACAGAATTATTAAACCCCTTGCCATACCATTTTCTTTGCGGCTACAATAATTAGAACGTCTCTAACCCCAAAAATGTCACCGAAGAGGAAAGAAAATTTATATTTTTAATTAAGAAGGTTGGACACGAATGTACAGTGAAGAGCAAAACTGAATCAGCACCATTTGAAACAGTATAACTTTTTTTAAATTATTACAGATGACTCGAGTGTTTTTGAGAAGTTGGAAGGATTATTTTATTACAAGGCGAGTAAAAAACTTTTGAAAAAAATTGCAATTAGTCGGAGCCGCGGAAAAAATAGTAAAAGTTGACTTTTACGACTTTTTTATCAGGGCCTGTATTGAAAATTTAAAAAATTGATAATGTTCACTCAATTAAATTATATATATGCTGAAAATTTCATCGGTATTGGTTAATTGGTTTATGAGTTATAAACGATTGAAAGTGGTAATAATTGCAGTTATAAGTCGAAAATCGTGAAAAACTGCAATTATTACCACTTTCAATCGTTTATAACTCATAAACCAATTAACCAATACCGATGAAATTTTCAGCATATATATAATTTAATTGAGTGAACATTATCAATTTTTTAAATTTTCAATACAGGCCCTGATAAAAAAGTCGTAAAAGTCAACTTTTACTATTTTTTCCGCGGTTCCGACTAGTAGCAATTTTTTCAAAAGTTTTTTTACTCATCTTGTAATAAAATAATCCTTTCAACTTCTCAAGAACGCTCAAGTTATCTGTACCAATTTTAAAAAAGTTATGCTGTTTCAAATGGTGTTGATTCAGTTTTGCTCTTCACTGTATAAGTTAAATGAGATACAACGCGCATCAATGTATCAGGTTGGTCCCGAAAGTTTCTCTCGCAATGCCCATCTTCAATCAGTTAGCTATTTTTGCCGAGTATACTCGTCATGGAATAAAATTGCTATTTATGTTAAAATTTGTACTGAAAATTAAAATGCATTATTAATTTGTGGAAATTTTAGAATTTGTCGAGTCAAAGACGAAATTAAAGAAACGAAACAAAGAAATTGACGAGAGGTCAATATGTGATAAATAAAGTTCTCAAAAATTTTTAGTAGCCACATATAAAGTCGAGCTACACAGTTAACTGGTTAATATTGTTAAATAACACTCGCATATTCGAACAACGAGATTACTCAACATTTTCTTACTTCCCCGTATGAATTAATCGAAACCGCAGCGAATCCACGCACTGTACAGTTAAAGCGTTAAATTTTGAAGGTGGACTTGCAATTTTGTTACCTACATTTTCCCTAAATTTTTAATAAACAGTGATCTCTACTGCAAATCCAGTTACACGACCATTAAATTCTCATTCCGGGAACAAAGAACCGATACCGACGAAAAGAGCGTGCTCCTCGAACGATTCGTCGGAGCAACACAGTTAGGATAAATGTTCATAGCGCATACAGTGTAAAAGGATAAAGGCAGCGGACGGGGGATCCTTATGCGATCGCAACCAAGGCGGAAGATGCACTTCGAGCGTTCTTATGCGTTTGTTCGCGGCCCCGAAGACGGAAGCGCCTTCTTAGGCGAGCGCAGCGAAATGATGCATGTTTCGAAGAGTTGCATCCGCGCGCGTCCGCGGTGGGGAACAATAAAATCTCGGCTGGCCGATTCCCAGGAATCTCTGGGAGCCGATAACGGTGCGTCTACCTGTCGTTAAAATCGCGTTAAGCCCGACTAGGATTGCTCACCTTGTGCCACAGTTATCGCGAACACAGTTACCGGCGATGGGATATCGCGTGGAATCGGGATCGCTAATTTCCCCCTCTTTCTCTGGGTATATGTGTGTGTGTGTGTGTATCGCGACGCATCTCGTCGTATCATGTCGCCGAGAGAACGCAAAAGCTAACGGGGTCTCTTAGGCTCGTAAATCATGAAATATTCCCGTCGGACGGAACAATCGGGAGACCAAGCTCCCTGTCCTTAATTGATACAGTTACCAGCCAGTTCTGTTAATTAAGCCTTTTCATGGAATCGCGTGTACACCTGACACCACTGAGATTGCATCGTTACTCCCGAGGACATTTCTCTCCCTCTCTTTCTCTCTCTCTCTCTTTGTCAAGAATAAAATCGTGGAACGCGTTAAGCCGCGTTCCCACGTGGCGTCTATCGCCGCTGATAATCGCTTCATCCCGGTACCAGTCGAGGATTATAAACGACCTACCCTACGATCACGCTTGTGTACTCGTCTGGTTAATTGGTCGGTGTCAAGGCCGCCATATTTGAGCCCTCATTAACAAATCGCGACGCCAGCGATAAATCTCGGTACGCAAACTGCGCGCCGGCTCTTCTGCTGTCGCGGAAACGATTAGGATCGTTTTTGTGCGCCTCCGTTGCCGGTGATTTGTGCGATTCTTAATGGAATATTGCGATTCGATGCCAATTATAGGGGATTGTGACTATTATTCGTTGATGCTGCGCGAGATTGATGGTGATGGATTCTGGGATCTTTACAATGGTGGAACTTTGTATTCCTGATGAGAGTCGGTGAGCGGGATGTACAACTTTGTGCAATATAAAAATCATGCTAGTCGATTGAACGGGACACAAGCTGAATGGTAAATGTAAAATAATCCTTATTTTTATTCATTTCAATAAAGACTATCGCATTGATTCATGTTCTCATAAAATTGATTTAAACTTGCATATTAAAATTGCAGAGGGGTTCTTATGCATCAGCATAATACGTAAAAGTGATGTTACATTACTGATTGGGCATTTTTGTCTCAATTGAGACAAAACCGTCCCCACCACAGCGCCTACTGCCACCCCCCCCCCCCCCCCACCAGCATCCGCAGTTATCAAAGAGCAAGTGCTTCGCCCGTTGCGAACAGTGCGCAGGCGTCGCGCATGAAAGAGAGATTGGTAGGAGAAGCAGAGGGGCCCCTACCGTGCCTATTCCTGATCTATAATAAACCAGTAGAATGTAATAGCATTTCTTGATCAACCCGCTTTACAACATTTGGATTCTAAAATCGGACATTTCATAGGCAACGACGTGATACGTACTACTTCATCGATTGGCAATTTCTTCGAAGCCATAACTGCAGACACATATCCTTCATCGCTTCCGCCCGATAAAGAGTTAACGGGTCGCGATAACCATAAAGCATTTTGTCTAACCGTAAATATTTGATACGCGGATCGTCGTGTGTCAAGAAGCGATACACTCGAGCGCCTTGCGATCAAAAAACAACAATTAATAAAACCTGTATGTTTATTTGTGTGTGAGAGAGGGAGTGAGAGAGCGAGAGAGAGAGAGAGAGCTGGTTTCCGTCCCGGAGCTAGTTTTCCCCCACTGATTAATCGTCCGGCCGGTAGCGCTGCAAATTCTTCGATATTACGCACGCCCACTTGCAAGTCGGCCTGGCAGCTGCATGATTGCATATTTGCCGTCGTCGCAGGAAATTTATCCCGTTCGAGAGCGACGATCTCGAAGCCCCGGCCACGGTGTGCACAGCTCGGAATCAATGATGCGTCGCGTCTCGAAGAGATACACGCCCGGGAACAGCATTTTACCGACGAGATTAACGGAGAGATGAAGCACCTTGCTACTTGAAAACACCGTGGAAAATACTCTGGGCAAGGATTTCGGAAAATAAGAACAGTATACACCGTCGAGCGGAGTTCGAGATAAACAGTTAGCTTCCGCTTTTAAAACAGATTTTTCTCGCCCTCGCGTGCTTAACCTTTTGCGATATTATACCGAGCCTGATTCTCGAAGAAGATTGCAAACATCTACCACAAATTTACGGTCTTCAGTTGTGTTGAATTCAGATAAAATCCTGCTTCTATTTAGCGAATCTACGTCATGGAATGGGGAGCGCGGTCGAAGACTGTTAAAAACAAGAGAACGGTAAAAATAACTACCGCAATGTAAAAATAACCGTAAAAATAACTCTGAGAGGCAAGAAAATGGCGGTAAAATATAATAGTTGGTATTAGAATTTAGGATTTTCAACAGTTGCTTAGATTGACTGGGATTCGTAAATCTCTGGCGAGATAGTGAACCAAAATGGCGACGAACGACTGCTTTTGAGTGGGCATCGAACTCTTTAAAAGGAAACTAGGTTAAGTGCGACGCGGTTTCGTAAATACTGAGTGTAAAATACATGAACCGAAATGACAATGAATGACTGCTTCTCAGTGAGAATTGAAAGCCATAGAACGAGACTAGCTTCAAGTTAAAATGGACTCGTAAATACTAGGCGAGGTACGTGAACCAAAACGGTAGCGAATGACTGCTTCAGAGTGGGCATCGAACTCTTTGAAACGAAACTAGCTTGAAATTAACACGGATTGTTAAATATTAGACGAGGTGCGTGAGCCAAAATGGCGACGTATGACTATTTTAGAAAGGACAGCGAACTCCATGAAACGAAACTAGCTTGAAATTAACACGGATTGTTAAATATCAGACGAGGTGCGTGAGCCAAAATGGCGACGTATGACTGTCTTAGAGTGGGCAGCGAAATCTACGAAACGAAACTAGCTTGAAATTAACACGGATTGTTAAATATTAGCCCTTAGCACTCGAGTGGTGACTCTGAGGCACCAATAGAAATTGCTATGCCATTATTCAAAATATTGTTTGCATTACTAAATTTATATTTAATAAATTAGGTACCAAACATTTAAGTATTGTACGAGGTATTATATCAGTTTTATTGATTCCAAATGAATAAAGTCGTATAGAATGGAAATATTCTTGATCGAAAAAAATAGTTTGGTTTTGTAGTTAAAATATCTCCGAGTGAAAAGGGTTAGACGAGGTGCGTGAGCCAAAATGGCGACGTATGACTATTTTAGAGTTGGCATTGAACTCCATGAAACGAAACTAGCTTGAAATTAACACGGATTGTTAAATACCAGACGAGGTGCTTGAGCCAAAATGGCGACGTATGACTGTTTTAGAGAGGACAGCGAACTCCGCGAAGCGAAACTAGTTTCTTCAAATTGACTCCAATTTATAAATCCTAGTCAAATCACATCAACTAAATTGACGACGAATTACGAGCGAGCATCGAAAGCCAAACAGACAAACTAGGTTGAAATCGACTGAGGTTCGCAATGCCCGAGGAAACACGTGAACCAAAATGGCGGCGGCGTTTGAAATTCGCATGATCGCGATCCCACGGCCGCGTATCCATCCGGTGTGTACCGTTAATAGACGTGCCACGCGTAATTCACCTCTCAGCGGCGCCGCGTTCGCGAATATTTTCTATCTGCTCGCGGTGATCTCCAGAACGCCTAACGACCAGAAGCGGAAGCACCGTTCGACGTTCGATCAGCGTTCGGCGTCACGGCAGAGCGGTAAAGACCAACGACAATGACAGACAACGCCGATGCAGCGCCTCAGAGCGGCGCCGAGGAAGCTGTAAACCGACGATCGTTATCGCCGATCGACAGCACAGAGTCATTATGCAGAAAGCCGTTCGCGGTGGACGATCAACGGTATTCTGCTAAATTTGATGATTTTCAGGCAATTTTTACTTTTCGAAGACAGACTTGTTTTTCACCATCTATACAGAATTATTTAATTATTTGAGCTAATGCAGAATTATTTCATTATTTGAGCTAATACAGAATTCAATGCAAAATTATCTAATTATTTGAGCTAACACAGAATTCTATAAAGAATTCAATACAAAATTCAAAACAGAATTCAATACAGAATTCAATACAGAATTCAATACAGAATTCAATACAGAATTCAATATAAAATTATTTAATTATTTGAGCTAATACAGAACTCAATACAGAATTATTTAATTATTTTAACTAATACAGAATTCTATACAGAATTCAATAGAGAATTCAATATGGAATTATTTAATTATTTGAGCTAATACAGAATTCTATACAGAATTCAAAACAGAATTCAATACTGAATTCAATACAGAATTCAATACAGAATTCTATACAGCATTCAATACAGAATTCAATATAGAATTCAATACAGAATTATTTAATTATTTGAGCTAATACAGAATTCAATACAGAATTCAATACAGAATTATTTAATTATTTCAGCTAATACAGAATTCAATACAGAATTCAATATAGAATAATTTAATTATTTGAGCTAATACAGAATTCAATACAGAATTATTTAATTATTTGAGCTAATACAGAATTCAATACAGAATTCAATACAGAATTCAATACAGAATTCAATGTAGAATTATTTAATTATTTGAGCTAATACAGAATTCAATACAGAATTCTATACAATATTCAATACAGAATTCAATACAGAATTCAATACAGAATTATTTAATTATTTGAGCTAATACAGAATTCAATACAGAATTATATAATTATTTGAGCTAATACACTGATAAAAGTTAGTAGCTTTGAACGCTTATCGTTAAGGTACTTTTGCAGGCCGGATGACTTTAAAACGATTTTTCGGATACTCGGTTTCGATCTCTGATAATTTTGACGGGTCAAAATGGACCGGTTCGATCTCCTGTTTTGCAATTAGCGCAATCGTTAAGATATCCTCGCGAGAAATGATCACACACAAACCGATACGATCGCGAATAACTGTACTTAAGCAAATCAACAGTAAATAACGAGCAAGTAAAACGATAAGCGACACGAAAATTTGTAACAATGTCATGGAAATGGTGCCGTAACGTAGTCACCGATAAGCCGTAAGAGATAATCCCACGGATTCGAGCTCCTCGAAGACGCTGATTAATAGCCCCAGGCTGCTTATCGTTCGATAACGAGCAGTTTTCGCGAACGAGCCCGGGGATCTCGAGAAATCCGCTCGGAAACTCGTCGGTTAACGGGAAATTGGCGAGAGGATACTGGGCCGTAGCCTGTTCAAGAAATAAAGGAGCATAGTGGGCGTCGTTGTTGGCCATGGCCTCGGAACCACCGCGATAACTAAGGTCGTAGCGTTTTATGGAGTCCGAGCTCATAAGTGTAACGGTGTCCGGACTCCGGACGCAAGCCTCGCGATCCACGAAGCCGAAGAGGAACGGTTACCGTTGCGCGGTCCACAAACCTCTTCGACCAACATACTCTGTGCGTATCGCAAGTATACCGACCCGTCCATGTCTCGATAATTCGATAATTACAAAAAGAACTGCGTTAACGAACCAATTTAACACTTCCGTGCAGGACCAGTCGATCGAACTGTGCCACCTATATTTATTCACTAGCTTGTACCTGCGACTTCGCTCGCACAGAAAATCATTTAATGCCTTCAGAAATTGATATTGTTTCTCCGTAAAACCTTTTAACCCCCCATTCAACCCTATAGAGTTTAATTTCATGTCATGTCGCCATCTTAAATTTCAAAATTGATACCATTTTCGTAATTTGGAAAAATTTTCGAGAATCCCGAAATCTTCGCGAATCTCGACATAATTGAGAATCTCGAAATTTTTGAGAACCCGACCCGTCTCGTCTCGATGTCATCCCGACCCGTCTCGACCATCGAGATCTATACATTTTCTTTGGCAAAATTTTCGAGAATCCCGATATCTTCGCGAATCTCGACATAATTGAGAATCCCGAAATTTTTGAGAACCAGACCCGTCTCGTCTCGATGTCATCCCGACCCGTCTCGTCTCGATGTCATCCCGACCCGTCTCGACCATCGAGATGTATACATTCTCTTTGGCAAAAGGTACACATTAGTTGCTGCATTAATTCGAATTAATCATCGGATTGTTTAAGCGATTCCTGATGGTTTTCCTATTTTTGTCATGCAGGTACTTATTATGTAGTCTCGCGAGTCGCGTGTCCCTGTTTGCTTTAGCGTCCAACTTCCCCCCTTTCTGTCTCTTTCTCTCGCTCTCTCCCTCTTTCTCTCTTTCTCTTTCTCTTTCTCTGTTCGTGCCCTTCCCTGCTCGTTTATGACGATGTTACAAGCACAGTACTCGTCGCGGCTGCTTAGCGTGTCGTGAAAGCCGGCGATCGTGAGCGCCGGGATCTAGCCTAACACACTTTCCCGCCCAGATAACTTACACGCCGCAGTTTGCTCCGATCGTGAATCGACACGATCGCACGTTCCGGCCGATCTATGAACGGTACTTGCCGCGACGGCTACACGCGATCCGATCCAACCGGTAGAACTTGGATCGGCAGCTGAGTTAATCCTTAATAACAGGATTAACTCTCGGGAGGGTTGTCTCCAAGAAGCGGCTTTGAAAACAGCGCAAACATTGATCAGATTCAAATAACTAAAAGCAACATTCAACCGTAAGAACTTGAGATGTAGAGAGACCTAGAAGAACTAGGGCTGCTACTGTAAAATCATCTCGGACAAAATTCAAGGATCGATTCTCAAACGGCGTGATTTTTGGTTCATTTTGACTCTGAGTGACAGTATCGTTCCATCTAAATTCTAAGTCTGCTATAGTCGATTCAGATTATGAGTTATCGTTACGAGGTGAATATTGATCTGAAAGAACTGGATTCAAGGATCTGTGCAGTAAAATGTACTCTGGCTAGGTAAATCCTCACGTGTCAATCTTACGGCACAGTACATTCTAAAAGTTTTTCTTTAATGATTTATAAGTTACTCTGGCTAGGCAAAGCTCCTCACGCGTCAATTTTATAAAATTTATAAGTTACTCTGGCTAGGTAAATCCTCACGTGTCAATCTTACTGCACAGTACATTCTAAAAGTTTTTCTTTAATGATTTATAAGTTGTAAGAGCAAAGCTCCTCACGCGTCAATCTTACTACACAGATCCTTTAATCTAGTTCCTTAAGATCAATATTGACCTCGCAACGATAATATGATTTATAATATAAATCATTAAAGAAAAACTTTTAGAATGTACTGCCGTGCATGAGCCATTAAAAACAGACCTTCTGGTTATTTCGATTTTGCAAGTATGCATCGTCAAGCTTCAGCAGAGTTATAAAATCGTCCAAGAACTAATACACCACTCTTTGGCCATTCTGAACGTATGAAACACTGGGGAGAGACTTTCTGGACAATCTTCACCTGTTATAGATCATTATAGAATGACTTTAAGAACGTGCTTCGCGCATAGTTCGTTAGAGGGAGACCTTTTGGACGTTTCGGTTGGGAGTATGCCTCGTTAGGATACAGCGGAGTTGTAAAACCGGCAAAAACATCACGTGGAGGACTCTTCGGGTGCTCTGTATTCATGGAATCGTAAGGTGTAAAAACTTTTTGGTTCGTTTAGCCGTGTAAATCGTTGAGGAAACACTTTTCGAACGTATTGCGTACGTAAATTGTTATGGAGAGACATTTTTCGTTGTTCTGCGCTCATCGATCATTAGCTAAAGATTTACGGAGCACTAAAACTGACTATTTTACATTACTTTATAGAAATAACGAGAATGTGGCTATCCAAATTTTTTATTCACTTGCTACAACATATGTATACCCTAACAAATAAATTTGTTTCAGTACATAATCGTAAGTTAAAAAATTAGAACGTGCCATTTTGACGTGTCTCGTAAACCTAGTGTTAAAAAGAAATATTTTGGATGTTATACATGTATTAACTCTGTTTGTATTAAAATTATATATATATATAAATTAGTAGTATAATAAATTATGTTAATGTATTAAAATTGTTTATTAACACTAAACCTGCCGATCATTAAACGTCACTAGCACGTGCACCCTTACGAAAATGGTACGATTGAACATATTTAGATTTTGTGCCATTTTTACTGTAACGTATACTGGAATAAAAAAGTATGCATAATTATTTCCCGTGGAAGCATCTTTGTAACTTCAATAATATTGTAAAATAAAAAATCTGTAAACGATCATTTGACCGACGGTGGTAGCTTTAATGTTAATATCTTCTGAAAGGTACTATACGTATGCATTATTGAGGAAAAACATTAAATTCTTCATTGAATTCAATTTTCAACGTTCTATATGCACATAAATCGTTAATTAAATTCTTTTGGAAGGTATCACATGTATAAATCATTAGGGGTAGACATTTTTCGATGTTCTTCGTGTACGGACAATTAAGAAGAGACATTTGGGACATGCCGCGTGTAAGAGAGATCTCGAAGGAAAGACTTCGAGAACGTGCAACGCGGATCGTTAGAAAGGCACTTTTCGGCTGTGTCGTGAGCATGCATCGTTAAGGTGCAGCGGAGTTATCAATCTGCAGGTATAACTGCGCCTGGAGGTTGTAGCAATAAAGAGAACCCGGCGCAGTCGTGGCATTTATGCACCCACGCGGCACCGCGATCGTAACTCGCCTTTATCGGAGATCGACGACGCCGGTAATTCCGCAAAAACGCGGTTACCGTTCGGCTCGGTGCGGCTCTCGGCGAGGCTCGACGCGCGGATGCACGCGCCGAGCGATATCTGCACGCGCTGCAGCAGTTGCAGTTGCAGTTGCAACGCGAGGCCTCCCTACCGTTAACCCTTCTCTTTCCCCTTCTTTCTATCTCTGTCTCGGATTCGCCGTTTATGGACTGCGCCAACCGATCCGCGGATAAACCGAATACGGAAGAACCCACGACCGACGAGAGACCGCACGATTTTTGTCTGACGGCTTCTGCGGAAAGATCGGATGACACTCGCGATTCCTCCGGTGCACTCTCTGTTCGCCCTTTCAGTATCATCTTTGGGAAAAATCTGCGCATCTGCCTCTCTTTTTACTACGTTTCTTTTTAGACACGTTTTATGTACAGTTACGCGAGTTTTTCCTTTTCGAAGACGTTCTTTAACGCGGCTTGTTCGCGTCTGCGCGTTCTGTCGTTCGAGTAGAACATTTTTAGGAATAGAAACACTTTAGTGCATTTACTCTCAGTGTGATTAGATTGCTGATTATTTATTATTATTATAATATTATTATTATTATTTATTACTTAACTTTAAACCTACCGACCATTAAAAATAGCTAGTATGTGCTCCCTTGTAAAAATGACACAATTGAATTTATTTAGATTTTGTGCCGTTTTTATTATAATGTATACTTGAGTAGAAAAGTATAATCATTTCCAGTGGAAGCTTCTTCATAACTTTTAGATTTTGTGCCATTTTTATTATAATGTATACTTGACTAGAAAAGTATAATCATTTCCAGTGGAAGCTTCTTCATAACTTCAATAATTGTACAATAAAAAATATGAAAGCGATCATTTGACCGGCGGTGGTAGGTTTAGTGTTAATATATTTTGATTCAACTATTTTATAATCTAAAAAACCATTTATTCTGTATCAATGTTTGTTCTGACAATAATAAGAATGGCTTACATTAAGAAATTCATTAAACATGAATATTAAATGCACCAAATCATTTAAAACTCGAGGAAGGATAGCGTATGGGAAAGAAAGAGACGCGGAGAGTCCCATAAAAAAATAATGATTAATAAAGAAGTTGGAAATTCGTGGCCTCTCGAGCTCGGCTGCCCTTCTCTGCGTTCGGCAAACCTCAAACAATGATATCCCTCGCGCATAATTGTCCCTCCGCAGACCCGTGTTGTGGACAATTATCGATGAAATACTGTACCCTGAAATGATCAAAGATCGTCCTCGAACACGGGACAATTAGACTCAATAGCATCAATTTGAAAAATCTGACAAAGCCTGACACAGTCTTCAGGAAGCGATCGAATCGGAATGTTTGCGTTGGAATCCTCCGGCAGGACTCTACCTATTAACTTCCCCAGGAGTATTGTGGTTCGAATAGCGCCGCCGCAGCGGTAAATTATTTCTTTGTGTTCCTAGCCACAATGAATTTCACGTTTCGCTGAAAGTTTTATCTGTTCGAGTCGAAGCGAGAGGATCTCCGGGACCGAAATGACTGTTGTTGGTCGAATAATTCGTCTCGTCCGAGGCTCTAATAAACGTTCCTTCTTCCTGGCACGATGCTCCGCTTGCGGTTAATGAACAAGCGTGATCGCTGAGCAGGAACCGGGTGTCTTTTTTCCGGCGTTCCTTCCGCGAACGACACGGTTTCGATGGTCGGCCTTCTAACGGGCTGCTGGCAACGGTTTCGAACCACTTATACACTACCGGCTAAAAGTTTCGAATCACACGAACATTCTCTCTGGAACTGTCCAGGTTAACTCAGAACTGGTATTCTTCGGAATGGTTGCTGAAATTGCTCAATTTCACCATGTATAAATTCATTCGATACAATTCGAACTTTAAGTGATCCGCGAAAATGAAAAAAGTGGTCCAAAAAGTTGGTATCACTGGTAAATTATAGCTCTTCGTTTTGAGAAAGTATACAAAATGCTACGCAAAATCTGTGGATGTCATTTATGAAATTTTTGTCACTTTTTAGGTATTAACACTTTGCGCATGCGTTACGCGAGCTACTTCATTGGTTCCTAACCCGTGTCCCGTGGAACACTGGTGTTTCGCGAGCTTCTTGCAAGTGTTCCGCGAAATTATGAAAGCCGATTTTTTTAAAATGATTTTTATAACATAGGATCTATTTATTTCTACGTGGGAAGGTTTTGGTTGTTTTCTAGATCATTACTTTTGGTGTTCCGCAAATTTTTCATATAATCAAAAAGTCAAGTTCCCTGACTTGAAAAAGATTAAGAACTAAGCTAGTCAGTTAAAAGGTTAATCATTGGATAATGAACAATTTGTCTTTGCAAGTCACACAATTATTTTATTTAATCAAGTACTTTTGCATTAAACGGTACAATAGCTGTCCGAGTTTGACTTGATTTGTTAAGAGCTGTATTTAACACAGTACCTACCAGCAATTCTTCTTGAAGAATCAGTCAATAATCAAATTCTAAATAATATGATCTCTTTTCTATTGTAGTATGTATTTAATAAATTTATATTAAGTAATCCACAAATACAAATCTAAATAACATCATTATTTCTCCATCCCACAACTCTGTAGATCATTTCAGGGAAACAACGTTTTCCTCGAAAAGCTCATAAATCCTTCAGAGCTTCGACAGATCGATAGATCCTGACTAGAACAGTTCAGCGGAGGTATTCGGGGCACGATCGAAAAGTTGCACGATCAAGGATCTAGAATCGGCGCGAAGCAGCTCGTTGCAGCCTCGATCACCTGGCAGCGTAACTCGCGACAACGAGATCGTAATACCGATTACGAGGCGGGTCTCGGAAACGATCGACGAGTACATATATATATGTAACTTGGTCCACGAGGTCTCGATCACGGTCGTTCGATCTCGATCGCGTATCTCCAGAGAAGCTCGACCTGGATCCTCGTGAGCGCGCGCGAGCGCGTCGATCTTCGTACCGTTAATCGATCAATTTGCAAAGCGGCGCCGATCTTCGGATCGCATCTTCAACTCTCCAGGATCCAGGCCGATCCACGATTTCGTGGAACCCTTCGCTGCCGGATTCCTGATTATTACAGGATACAGAACGTGGTTGCCTTTCGCTCGATCGAGTCGATCGAGATCGACGATCCGACCCGGCACACACACGGTTCATTACCACCGGTTTAACCGAACGGGCTCAGCCCTTTACAAGAGTTCACCGGTTTCTGCTGCAGCTAATTGAAAAGCGAGAATCGATCGCGATCGACGCAGCTGGGCTCTCGATCCTTTTTCAGGATCGTGTTGTTGTAGTTAACCAGAATATTATGTGATAATCTTCGCAAATGAATGTCAGCTGAATTTTTACACAAGTTCAAGATTAAGTATGTTTCTAAGAAATTCATCTTGATTTCATCCCTCAATAATAATCTGAATAATACGATTTCTGCTTCTACGATTTTTTTATTTTCTACTGCGGTACGTTTCTAAGAAATTCATCTTGATTTCATCAATTAATAATGGTCTAAATAATACGATTTCTGCTTCTACGATTTTATTATTTTTTACTGCGATGCGTTTCTAATAAGTCCATCTTGATTTCATCAATTAATAATAGTCTAAATAATACGATTTCTGCTTCTATTATTTTATTAATTTCTACTGCGGTACGTTTGTGATAAGTCCATCTTGATTTCATCCCTCAATAATAATTTAAATAATGCGATTTCTGCTTCTACGATTTTATTAATTTCTACTGCGATACGTTTCTAATAAGTCCAACTTGATTTCATCCCCCAATAATAATCTAAATAATACGATTTCTGCTTCTACGATTTTATTATTTTCTACTGCGGTGCGTTTCTAATAAATTCATCTTGAATTCATCGATTAATAATAGTCTAAATAATACGATATCTAATTCTATGATTTTACTATTTTCTATTGCAATATGTTTCCACCAAATTCGCCCGAACAATCGACAAATATCATCAGGAAGCTCACTAGTGGAGTTTGGTTAATCATCAAATTCATGATACATCGAATGAAATCTTCGAAAGTATATCCAGTAAGTTGCAATTTCAAATCTTGTTCCAAAACATCTATACACATCGCCAAGAGCTCCATCAGACTCTGAAATGCGTGTCTCGAAATTAATAAAACGCTAAAATGCATATAAAACCGCATGCATATCATTAAAGCAGTGTTAATATAGCCAAGACGCGAACCACATCCTGGCGCCTCGAATGAATTCCCTCACAGAAAATTTGCTAGCTAAGCACCGGCGTTAAAACCGACCGACCAACTAAATTAGGTTCTTACACCATACTTCTTGTCCTCGTTCGGTTCCCAGATCTCAAACTCCGCGTAAAATTCTCACGATCTTGACGGGTGCTGGGTGCTCAATTTCCCCGGCGTTTTATTTCATAATACAGAAATTTGAATTTATTAAGGCAATTTCATCCAGCATATTTCGCCGGGGAGTTCGCGCGGAAATCTAAACGACCGATCGCCTCGAATTACAAAGAGTAATTTCCTTTCGGTGCTGGCAGACGGGATATACACAATATAAGCTGCTCGGTTTAGTCTCGCTTGGCTCTCTCTCTCTCTCTGGGCAGGCGAACCCGAGATCGCGTTCCATTCTAATCGCGAGGAAACACGCCGATAAGTCGGAATCATTAAACCCCGGGCATGAATCCGAGATCCGCCGTGCGGTGTGCCCAGGAAGTAGCTTTAAAACGTGCTAAGTGTTCGATAATGAGCTCCTGTCGTCTCTGTCCTTCCCTCCCCCCTCCCCCGGGACCCCGGGACCCCCGGACCCCCTCTGCTACCTGTTTCGAGCTCTATCCTCGAGTTCGTTCGCCCTGGGAACACACCTAACACACCTACGCTCGAACACCTTGAGACCGACCAAGACGATGACGACGACCGGATATCGATTCTCGCGCAACCGAACATTCCTTTTCATTTTTGACTCTTTATCGAAACTCCGGAAGACGTTCCCACAGCTTCCTCTCTATTTATTAGCTCTAGCTTGTTAGACGATGATGTTCCTCTCCATCCTCTATTCTCGTCGAATCGATCCTGGGAATCCGAGAACGTGGTTTCCTTTCATTTAAGCCGATGACTAGCGAATTAGACTACGGTAATTTTACGTTGCGTTTTACGCGATGCGATTAATCTAACTAGCTTTAATCATCGAGCATCTGGAATTCGATGGCGGATGATGGGAATTAAATTTTGTGGAATTTTTCCAGCCACTTCTTCTTCTTCTGGAATTTGTTCATGCTAACTTTTTGATTCTTGCGACAATGTCTGTTTGCGACATTTCCTACGACGCTCAGGCATATTGTAATTTTATTTTTCATCCGAAGAAGCTGGTAGCAGCTTCTATTTTGTCTGTGCGTATTAGCCATAATAATGCCTACAATTTTCTACGACGTTCAAAAAGATTGTAATTGCCAGCCTTGGCACGATTTGAAGGTTAAATTTGACTTTGAAGGTTAAATTTGGCTTTGAAGGTTAAATTTGGCTTTGAAGGTTAAATTTGGCTTTGAAGGTTAAATTTGGCTTTGAAGGTTAAATTTGACTTTGAAGGTTAAATTTGACTTTGAAGGTTAAATTTGACTTTGAAGGTTAAATTTGGCTTTGAAGGTTAAATTTGACTTTGGAGGTTAAATTTGACTTTGAAGGTTAAATTTGACTTTGAAGGTTAAATTTGACTTTGAAGGTTAAATTTGACTTTGAAGGTTAAATTTGACTTTGAAGGTTAAATTTGTGTTCTTGGGGTCATTTTAAGACTGTATATGTTATAACTACCAAATCGGTCTGGTTTAGCCGGTAAAGTATATTTCCTGTTTTTGTAAACCTGCAAATATCTCGGAAACTATGCGAGATATAACCTAACCTAACATAACCTAACCTAATAAGTCAATAATATTCAGTGCTAATTGAGTTTCAATACATAGACATTTCTTGAGTCTCGTATAAGCAGTTGTGAGCGGAGTCTCTACGTTCCCGCGACCATCATTTCGGGAGGGGGCAGTTGTTCTGCAACTTCACCGAAATATAAATATACTCGGAAACTGCGCAGCTGATAAAAAAATGTCATAGAACATAAATTGTTGGAAATTTAATTTTGTACGAAATAGGTCTTTTGATATTTTGCCATATTTCGCATAGTTACCGAGATATTTGCAGATTTATAAAAAACAGGAAATCTACTTTACCGGCAAAACCAGGCCCATTCGATACCTGTGACATGTACATTTTTTTCTTGAAATAACCCCAAGAACACAAATTTAACCTCTAAACAAGGGGTCACGGAAATCTCCCCTCAGCCTTCATAATTTCATTGCTTATTTTTACGCCTCTAATGTAAATAAAGTAATTACTCATAAAGTAAAATTCTATGACAACTTTGCTACTCATCGACAAGAACTTAGAGGAAATTGTATCGAATGTGTACTATGATATTAGCACAAGAGTTGGCAACCAAAGAAATCATCAAAACTGAAACATTCAAGATTAAATTAGACTCTATTATAAATAGGAAATTAAAGTTTACATTCTGGATCTGCAGAATCAATTTGCGAGACGCGTTCGCCACTGAAACTGATCTAATCTAAGATTGCTTAATGAAAGGATTTCGTATATCTTTTACGATATACTTAAAGATAATTGAACGATCGGTTTTTTTATCGGAAATTCGAACAGTTTCGATATCATACTTCGACCGATCTTGATTAAATCCTTTTTGCACGGGCGTGTCGTGTTTGCACACGGAGATTATTAAGAAATAATTGCACGATGAGAATTCCGATGGGGGTGAAAAGCAACACGACCTTTCGTCCGGTCGTTCGATGACCAAAGGGTAATTGTTTTTCCTCGAGTAATTGGTTTTCTCCTTCGCTTCTCCTTCCTTTTCACTTTTCTTCCTCCTGCCTGTTGGTAGTGGTGATGCACAGACGAGTGTAACATACACTAACATGCACGCTCGCACACACGATCCTAGCGCAAATTACGAGCTAGAAATTGAGCGTTACTGATTAAGGGCGGAAGAGATAATAGGCAGTGCGCGTTCGAGGATATCGTTAGCCATAATAAGACACCTTAAATGCCTTTGACGCGAGGCGGACTCGTCTTCCGCGATCGTGTCGGCTCTCGGTTCAACAATCCTCCCGGGTATAACAATTCCCTCTCTCAAACAAAACTAGGAAAAACTACGGGAAAACGCCTATCAATTTCCGCCGAGCCCCATCAAATCCGTACCATCAGCTGTGCAGATTATATCCGTCGCTCTCACGATTAATTCTATCAAGCGTGTGCACAGGTTTTCTTTTCTTTCGATTTATACCTAATTGCTTGTAATTAGAACGGACCTAATCGTTTCGATTTGTAAGATTGCTTGCTGTCGATATGTATTAATAATTAACCCTTAGCACTCAAGTGGTGACTCTGAGGCACAACTAAAAATTACTATACCATTATTCAAAATATTGTTTACATTATTAAATTGATATTCAATAAATTCGTTACCAAACATTTGAGTATTCTATGAAGTATTATATCAGTTCCATTTCTTCAAAATGATAAAAATCATATAGAATGGAAATATTCTTGATCGAAAAAAAAAGTTTGGTTATGGAATTAAAATACTTCGGAGCGCAAAGGGTTAAATTTATTATACACTGGCAACATACATTTGTGTGCGAATAAAAGAAAAATCAAATAGAAGATTTATTTAATGACTCTGTTTTGAGTTCGTGTCTTCAAATGCACGGAAAATCGTGGTTAAAATTGGATATATTCAAATTTCAATTGGATTGTCTCAATTATAATTCTGGTCCGCTAACACGAAAATCAAAAATACTTAGAAACCACAATATACATTTTAACACTAAACCTACCGAGCAGTAAAATAGACTAGTTTGTATTGTCTTATAAAAATAATAAGATTTGATTTATTTATATTTTGTGCGATTTTTATTACACAGATTTATTACACAGGTTGTGTGGTTGAATAAAGAAATCTATTGAGTCAACTCCTATGAAGGCATCTCTATAACTTCAATAATTGCAGAATAAAATATCTGGCATCTTTATAACTTCAATAATTGCAGAATAAAATATCTGAAACCGCTCATTTGACCGGCTGTGGTTGGTTTAGTGTTAACACATTACTCACCGACAACTTGTTCTAGTATTTGTATAATTTTAAGTATTCTAGATTTTATGTGTAATCTAGTATTTCTATAATTTAAAAATTGAAAATTAAGGGTTGAGAATCTATCGATAGATTGTTCAGAAGCGACAGAAATTTTATCTATAATTCAACAAACTTTTGGAAGTAGTTTATTGTGGTAATTTCTAGTGGTACGGTTAGTGTTAACACTGAGAAATTCATTGATTTCGGAAGACTATTAGAAAATTGCTGGTAGTTTGATTAAAAAACTCTAAATTTCAGGGGTTGAATGTTACGTTACAATTGAACGCATAGTGTGTCAAGACACTGCAAAATCGATTGGCAAGCGACCGGTCTCCGGACAACCGGCAATTTTCTTGGACGGTAATCGGGTGACCACGTTCGGCGTTCATTGTTCGGGGATGAGGAATCGTTTATCGTCGGTGGACGAGTCATTTATTACGAGATTCCACGGATGTCACTCGGTGAATGCCATGTCCGTTATGCGGTCTACATACGCGATCGCCGTGTGCGGCACCGGCCACGATCAACGAAAGGCGATCGCAGTTACTTGTCAGAGGAGATTGTCATCATTACACTGCGGCGGATCTTCATGCAAAAGAAAAACTTTCTACCTGAATTGCAACGAACTGGGACGAAATAAAATTTTTTTTTCTTAATATATTTCGTCGGTTGAAAATAATATAACAGCATCTTTAAGTTTTTCTAATGTTTATACTGTTTTAAATTACACCTATCTATTTTTGTTATAAATGCATAAAATCCGCAGTTTAATCAACATCCTCTAAATTTTTTATCGTTTTTTTAAAGTTAACTGTGTCAGTGCCAATAGGATACGTTTATTCATTTTCCTTGGAATTTTATTTCAATAGAATTCCTTCGTCTCTCTCTCTCTCTCTCTCTCTCTCTCTCTCTTTCTCTTTATCTCTCTTAAAATCTCTGTGGTTCCGAAATTCGCACTCGGGAACCACCAGCAATTAACCCGAGTACATTTTAACCCAAATTATTAAAACCTTAAACATTTATGTAGCCAATTTCTGACGATCATCTGAACACTAATGCTGAGCATAAAAAAATGAGTTGGCGCAATTGAAAATAATAGATGAATTAAAAGAATTTAAACACGTCGGTATATTATTTTCAATTTATTGAGGTCATTAAAAAAGAAAAGAAATTGTAATGGTCTTTTGTTTCTTGCAACTTGATGCACACGACTATTGTTTTGCATAAAAATTCGTAGTTTAATACTAACCGAATGAATAGGTTAAAGTATGTTGCTAGATGATCCGAGGAAGCTCTCTGGCGAAGAGTTAGTTTGGTTCGGATTTTTTTTAACGATTGCGGTGAACGCGTTAACGAATGAAGAGGAGAGAGAAACAGCGTCAGTAATGTTAATTAACGGAAAAGATTCCGGCGGATAAAATACCACGGAGTTCCCGGGAGCGAGCAGTCATCTAGGAGGGCAGAGCTAGCTTGTTGAAGATGGAAGAAGCGTTCGCGGAGTGTTGGTCAGGGCCGTAGGCTTGCTCGGGGTCAACGGCCAGGCGGCGCCTGGAAGATCCTCGGACGAGAGATAGTGGGGCAGGTCGTGGCTGAGAGTCCGGGGAAAAAGAGAGGACGAGAGAGAGAGAGAGAGAGAGAGACAGGGAGAAACTGAAGAACATTGGAGAACCGAGAGCCAGCCGAGTCTGACGCCAGATTCGACGCGACAGCTACGCTCCTGGACCAGGACATCTCTAACTAGGATACTAGGATACAATAATTCAATCCAGTCGGAAATAATTCAATGAGCATTGCCATTCCATTCGAAAGAGCCCAATGAATTATTTAATTCAATATGAAGTTCAAACCTAACCCAAATCTTGAGGAAGAGACAAATAGCAGTCATTAGTTTCTTCTTGAAAATGCGTTCATAAAATTACAGAATCGGTACATTATCCAATCTCGAAATAATTCAATCAACGATTAAATCTCTTCTGAAATAGTTCAATCAATTATTATTTAATCTAATATGAAGTCGAAACCTAACCCAGCCATTGAAGAAAAGACTCAGCAGTGATGGTTAGTTAGTTCTTCACAATGCGCTACTTCTTAAAATATGTAATAAATCCAATAAATTATTAAATCCGAAATAATTCCTGAAATAATTTAAACTCATCTGAAATGGTTCGATCAATTATTTAATTTAATGTGAAATGCAAATCCTAACCCAGCCATTGAAGAAAAGACACTCAGCAGTGATGGTTACCTCTTCGCAACGCGCTACTTCTTAAAATAATAAATCCAATAGATTATTAAATCCGAAATAATTCAAATTCATCTGAAATAGTTCGATCAATTATTTAATTTAATGTGAAGTGCAAATCCTAACCCAGATCTTGAGGAAGAGGGTCTTCCTACTTCGGTTCGATGCAATTTCCACTAAAAAAAAGAAAGAAAAAAAATTCCTTGGCCCTCGAAGGGTTTTTCCCAAGGTTTTTCAATTAGAGTTTTTTAAGTTCGTTCAACCTTGCTCCCCCATAGTCGATGCAAGCCGGCGATAAAGCCTAAAGCCTGGCCAGTTCGAAGAAAAGCATAGGAGAGAAACGATGACGATGACGATCGCGGGGCTGATGATGATGAGGTTGATGATGATGGTGATGATGATGATGATGGTGGCGGCGATGAAGAAGAAGAGGGCTCTCTCGTCACGGCGCGGTGAGTTTCTAGCAAGCTCCGGAATAGAACCTTCGCTCTCTTGCCCTTCTCGAGTAGCCCTTGTGCCCTTCTTCTCTCGTTCGCATCGTTCGAGGACAAGATCTCGCGAATGCTAACATCCTTGCTCGATGTTGAACCCAATGAGAGACATTAACGATCTTTAAACGGCAAGATAACTCGCTTTTCAAGGATGCTCGACACGAATTATCCTCAATTTGAACACTTGGGAGTACAAATTGGCGACGTTAGGCTAGCGCATCACACTCCTGAAGTCGCAAATAAATAGTTTAATTATAGACGCTCAGTGCACAGATTTATTTTTTCTTTCGGTTTGTCAGATCTATCGATACACGATCTGGTTCTCTACAGAAAATATTGCATTTCGACCAGTTTAAAAAATTGTCAAGCCCAGAGTGTTAACACTAAACCTGAGTACTAAACCTAAGCACTAAACAGTAAACCTAAGCACTAAACACTAAACCTAAACTCTAAACCTAAGCACTAAACACTAAACCTAAGCACTAAACACTAAACCTAAGCACTAAACACTAAACCTAAACACTAAACCTAAGCACCAAACACTAAGCCTAAGCACTAAACACTAAACCTAAGCACTAAACAGTAAACCTAAGCACTAAACACTAAACCTAAACTCTAAACCTAAGCACTAAACACTAAACCTAAGCACTAAACACTAAACCTAAACACTAAACCTAAGCACCAAACACTAAGCCTAAGCACTAAACACTAAACCTAAGCACTAAACAGTAAACCTAAGCACTAAACACTAAATCTAAACTCTAAACCTAAGCACTAAACACTAAACCTAAGCACTAAACACTAAACCTAAGCACTAAACACTAAACCTAAACACTAAACACTAAACCTAAACACTAAACCTAAGCACTGAACACTAAACCTAAGCACTAAACACTAAACCTAAACACTAAACCTAAGCACTAAACACTAAACCTAAGCACTAAAGACTAAACCTAAGCACTAAACACTAAACCTAAGCACTAAACACTGAACCTAAGCACTAAACACTAAACACTAAACACTAAATACTAAACAGCCGGTGAAATGACCGGTTTCAGATTTTTGATTTTCAAATTATTAATGTTATAAAGATGACCTCATGGGAATTGATTCAATAAATTTCCTTAGTAAAGCATTTTTTGTTATTTTTATAAAACAATTCATATTAGTCAATTTTAATGTTCGGTAGGTTTAGTGTTAAAGGATCTTTAAAATGCATTCATGCGATTCAATTCAGCAAACAAATTGTACCTAACATTACCTACACTTCTGCAATTCACAAATTAATGCACATTAGCTAATGGAAGAGTGAGACCAGCCGATAGAATTAATTTATTCGCATTCATACAAAATACAAGAGAAATCATCAAGAAAACAACATCATTTTAACGCACAATAGTAATCATTCACAAATCGATTCACAATCGACTCTGAAGAATCACAAAATTTAAAACAACTCGTCAGAATTTATTAAAAAAAACCTCCCTACTCGCAAGATCGAAAGTGGAGTATCGATGTATCTTTTTACCAATAAATATTTGATAGTTAACCACCAAGGAAAAAATGAAACAATTTAAATAGAAGTCTCAGTCTCAAATTAAAATCCACCGTTCACTATTTCAAATAAATATTTGCTCCGTGGAATACGAACCCGAAGGATGCTGGACATCTTCCAAGATCCTCGATCCGCAGGAGCTTCGGAAAGATCGCGCGGTCAATAATTGATCCATCGTCCGGTTGTTTTTTTCATCGCATCATGGTCTTAGGACGTTAACGACCGTCGAACCGATCGGAATCGTCTTTTTAACGGGCCCTCAAATTGCGACGTATAAAATTCACCCGTGCGCGTACTTACGCTCGTGTAACATTATACCTACCCGAGCGTTCATCTTTTATGTACCTTAAGCGAGAAAAAGAGAAATGTACGTCAAGAAAGATTGTGTGAGAGAGAGGCTGGCATCCACGGGTCTGTCTATCTTCCAAGTCTTTTTCCCTCTTCTTCCCCGGGTTGTTCCCAGATTTAATCAGAGTCTTTTCACGCTGCGTAGGACGTGCGTGACACGCACACACCGGAGGAACTAGACGCGCGATTAAATATATATATATATACGAAGGCACCGGCGATGATTTAATGGCCTGCGTGCTTAATGGACGACTCCTAGCGAGGAGGCTTCTTTTTCCAGCGGACGCGTTTTCTCCGGCACCGTGACAGCCGCAAAGTGCAGCTCGCTCGAATAATTTCCAGGAAAACGACGACGCTCCCTGATCGCTTATTAACGCGCGCTACTTTGCGTGCGCGCGAGCGCAGCCGCGGAATGTGTCCTAGCTTCTCCTCTGCTCTTTTTCTGTTAACGCGATCAAAATAACCTGTGCTCGCCACCGCGAGGTTCGCCCGTGTAATCTTGACGAAATTGCCCCCCGGTGCTCGATGAAATTGCCGGTCGCGAAACAATGAACGCCTCCCGTTCTCGTTCAACGACGAATAATGGACGCGATTTTGTCAGTCTTTATGGAAACGAGCGCGACGAACCGGTTGCTCTTCAACGCTCGATAATTCCTGTAAACCTTCAACTAGTTGTCAATCGTACAACTTCTCGCTGCAGATTATGGCGAGTTTATAGATTTTTGCAGAATGGTTAGCGAGTTCGAAATTGCCGCTCGTGTAACAATGAACGCTTCTCTGGTTAACGTTCAATAATGGACGCGATTTTGTCTGCCTTTATGGAAACGATCGCGAACCGGTTGCTCTCGACACTCGCTCGGTTTCAATGAAGCTTCAATTTGTTGTAAAATGTATTGCTTGTTGCTGCAGATTGTTTATTAATTTTTCCATGCCTCTGAAATTACCGCTCGTGAAACAATGAACACTTGTGATTCTCGTTTCGTTCGATAAAGAATAATAGAACTTTGGTACGTCTAATGAGAACGGTTGCTCTGAACGCTCGATAATTCCTGTAAACCTTCAACTAGTTGTCAATCGTACAACTTCTTGCTGCAGATTATGGCGAGTTTATAGATTTTTGCAGAATGGTTAGCGAGTTCGAAATTGCCGCTCGTGTAACAATGAACGCTTCTCTGGTTAACGTTCAATAATGTAAGCGATTTTGTCTGCCTTTATGGAAACGATCGCGAACCGGTTGCTCTCGACACTCGCTCAGTTTCAATGAAGCTTCAATTTGTTGTAAAATGTATTGCTTGTTGCTGCAGATTGTTTATTAATTTTTCCATGCCTCTGAAATTACCGCTCGTGAAACAATGAACACTTGTGCTTCTCGTTTCGTTCGATAAAGAATAATAGAACTTTGGTACGTCTAATGAGAACGATAAATAAAAATTCTAGTCTTACGCGATTAGCCAGTTAACCCTTTGCACTCGGAGCTATTACGAGTAAAAAATCAAACATTTCTTCTAACCTAAAATATTTCCATTGTACATAATTCATTTCATTATATGCGTACAAAAATGATATAGTACCTCATACAATATTCAAATGTTTAGTAATTTATTACATTTCAAGTCGATTCCAAGTCGTAACAGTAAGATAGAAGTCGGATAATTGAAACAAACATGATCCTGTAACGAGCGAAATTCTTAATCGAAGCAATTATTATTGGCGATCGAGTTATCGAACGGCGACGTAATCGCGAGAGAGCCTAGCCTCGAGTATGGCGTTCCGCTTCCCTGGCATTGAACTCACCGAGTTCTATCTGTGTGGCTCTGCGACGGCCACCTGTTCGCGAGAGACTCGGCTTTCGCTTTTCAGCGTTTCGTTCCTTTTTTGCCATCATCCTTTCGCCAAACACACTCGTATCGGACCGAGAGATCAATGACTGGACTAATAAGTAGCCTTAGCAAATTAGAGGAAGGCCGTCGAAGCGTAGAGTTGGTCAGTAGATCGATCTCCAAGCAAAACACAAATTCACTGCATCGATTCTAAGCCTATAAAACACATGCGAATTTTAACTGAGTGACTCTGCAGTTACTCATTAAGAAGACGTAACGACTAGACTGCGCATCTGATGCATTATTATAGTCAAATCGAATAGAAGAAATTTTAAAAGACCTAAAGGCGTCACAGTATGTTTTATTTTTCGTTCATTAAAATGAATAAGGAAAGAAATAACATTCTATTTCGTTTCCATATCTTGTAATCGACGCAGACAATTTCTATATTGCACAAAGAACCGGAAGCGAGTAACGAAAGACAAGTAATATTGAGATAACAAAAATTTGAGCGCAATCAACGTAAATGCAATATAGTTTATATGTGGATTTATATGTGGATATGTAGTTGATATGCAAAATAGTTTATATGTGGATATGTGGTTAATATGCAATATAGTTTATATGTGGATTTATATGTGGATTTATATGTGGATATGTGGTTAATATGCAATATAGTTTATATGTGGATATGTGGTTAATATGCAATATAGTTTATATGTGGATATGTGGTTAATATGCAATATAGTTTATATGTGGATATTATGGCAGAATGAAGCGAAAGATGGCGAACTTGAATGGCGAACTCGAATGGCGAACTCGAATGGCGAACTCGAATGGCAAATTCACTCGTCGTCCCCAAGCGAAAAATGTAAAAGTGTTTATAAGAATATTGACCTATCACTGTCACCCCTTTCAACACTTTCTCGACCAAAGATCTGACTCTCCTTCTTTATAATTTCCATTAGATCCAATTTTTGTAAATTACTATACTGTTTACGGGACCGAATATTTTCAAATTTACGATCATTGAGATTGTAAAGATGCATCCATGAAGAATTCTTCAAAATTAATTTCTCGATCAAAAAGATGGCTAAGAATTCGAATAGACAGATTCTCGATATTTTTACAATGTAAAATAATCACAATTTAGTGCTCGGTATATCTAGTATTAATAAACTAGCACACCGAGATCGGATTCGAACAGGAAAATTACCTTGTTGGAGGAGTTCCGACAGAGAATTTGTCCAGTTTAAATAATCTATTAGCTCCGGATTTGTTCCGACAAATTGACAATGAACCTCGCTAACAATAAGTGGCACAGGCCGCCGTTGGGTCGACGGACTCTCGAAACACGCGGTACCAGCATGAATATTCGGCGGTCGTCGCAGCCGAACACGAAATCGACTGTCCACTTCTAATACGAACGAACACATTGCGTCGAGCATTCGCATACTTCGAAACGTTCCACAAAATTGTTCGCCACAATTTCTCGTCTATTACACTCGACTGGAGTTAGGATACAGTAGCAAGAACCTGGAAGATGGGAGCAGGTTTGCATCGACGTCCAGTTCCGAGTAGAGGGAAACGCGTTTCGGTTTTACGCGCGCGCGCTCAATGTTACGGGCCTTCACCCGTTGCTCAACGCGGCTACGGCCCTGACTTTGAACGGCTCTCTCTCACCGTGGGAATGGCGGCCACGAGGTATGCACCGATCGCCGAGGACTTTTATTCGACCGACGAGCCGCCGATCGATCATAAACACTCGCGGATACGCGCCTTGAACGTGCTGCCCCCAGGCTGAGATCGATCTATCCTAAGTCCCGTGACAAATCCGCCGATTTACGAGCTCCGGCATCTTCGATATTCTACGAACCTTTCCGATCCCCGAGATCTTCGACATCGTTGCAATCTTTGAAACGGCGACGCAACTTTCCGGTACATTCACGGTTCTCAGAGATTGCATTATTTCTAGGGTATATTTTCCGGAGATTGTTCTTTGCGATTTTTGTAAATTGAGCTCAGGGTCGTTAATTCTTTGACCATTGCTGATAACTGCGGATCTTTATGCAGAATAAAAATTGCATATCTTACAAACGTTTCAGTGCTAAATGATGATATATCGTCTTTGGCTGCAAGCGTGAAAAGTGATTGTTCTATTTTACTATTCTATTATTTCAAGAATTCCTCGTCTGCACCATAAATGTCGCTCAGTATTTTTCAGCACTGAAAGGGTTGATTGAGAGAGAGAAAACTCAAGAACATATTTAACCTCTTGCCATACTATTTTCTTTACGGCTATAATAGTTAGAACGTTTTCACCCCCAAAAATGTCACCGAAGAGGAAAGAAAATTTATATTTTTGCCTGACTACATTTACTTCAATGCTTAACACGTTCATCGCCCACTCGACAATCATAAAAATTACACAAAATCAAAGTAATATATTTAATAAAACAAAAACTAAGAAGTTTAATTTTTGTGATATTAATTACTGTTTCAAACCTCTTCTATTCGTTAGATCGTAAGGAAACGTTGTACACTCAATCTACCAACGTAAAAGTCAATTTTCAATTCTGTACAAATAATTCCGTCACCCAGGGTGACATGGCGATGAAAGTGTTAAATATTGATTACACAAAAGTAAAATTTTATTTCGTTTGAAAATAAAAGTATAATTTCCATCTTTGTTAGACTTTATTTAATATCTTCATCACGAATCTGACTCGTCAAACTATGGCAAGGTGTTAATTTTTCTATAAATAATTTTAACAAGCTGAAAATCGTATATTGACGTTCTCTATTTTAACTATCCTTCTATTTTCAATGGTACCTACACATTTTTGGTGTAAATGCATTAAAAATCCGCGGTCTACTCATAACTATGGATGTCCCAAATTCGCATGCTTTAGTCTTGTAATAAGTAGAAACGATAGGTCATGATCAGACGCGTCATCCGCGTCAGCAGTCGCGTTTAATGCTAGGTAATTCCATTGTCAAACCTTGTTATAAGGTGCTAGGGTTCGTTTTGATTCAAGAGTATAGTGTTGGTGCGTAGAAAATGTGTATAGATCTGTGTTGGCCACAGTGGGGCATCGATCATCCGAACCATCGATACCTGAAGTCTCTATCAGCCTAACAACACTTCGCATGCGAAATAAATCCAACTGTGGTAAATGCATAAATTCTAGAGTCTGATAATTATAAAAATGCGAGACGAGTAAGAGTCCTCGTGAACAAAGCTGGTTCTTTTCGCAGGACTCTGTTAAAAAAGTTATGTTTGATCAAATTAGTGCTTCAAAATTGCAAATTGAATCTCCGAGAAATCGATTCTACTAACTATGACTACTAACGATGCTACTAACAGTCCATTCATGTGTCGACTGATCTCTCCCTCACCGATCCAGAAGATCAATTAACCCTTTGCGAACGGGAATTATGTTTAGCGTAATTAACGACGGTTCGAATGTACAATTTTCCTTGGGAAATGAAATGTTGTACTATGCATAAGAATTAAATGAAGAAGCAAGTGTTGTGTTTGGTAAAAATTTCTCCGATGTTTTTTGAGAGTAATAATTTTTTAAAAAAGTGATTATTAGTCACGGAGCAGCAATTTTACTTGGCCGACTGTCTGCAGACACGCGCCGGTAAAGAATTAAATGAAGAAACAAGTGTTGTGTTCGGTAAAAATTTCTTCGGCGTTTTTTGAGAGTAATAATTTTTTAAAAAAGTGATTATTAGTCTCGGAGTAGGGATTTTACTTGGCCGACTGTCTGCAGACACGCGCCGGCAAAGAATTAAATGAAGAAACAAGTGTTGTGTTTGGTAAAAATTTCTATGGTGTTCTTTGAGAGTAATAATTTAAAAAAAAAGTGATTAGTAGTCACGGAGTAGGAATTTTACTTGACCGACTATCTGCAGACACGCGCCGGCAAAGAATTAAATGAAGAAACAAGTGTTGTGTTCGGTAAAAATTTCTTCGGCGTTTTTTGAGAGTAATAATTTTTTAAAAAAGTGATTATTAGTCTCGGAGTAGGGATTTTACTTGGCCGACTGTCTGCAGACACGCGCCGGCAAAGAATTAAATGAAGAAACAAGTGTTGTGTTTGGTAAAAATTTCTTCGGTGTTTTTTGAGAGTAATAATTTTTTAAAAAAGCGATTAATAGTCACGGTGTAGGAATTTTACTTGGCCGACTGTCCGCAGACACGCGCCGGCAAATAGCTAAATCCTCGGATTACTCTTCCAGCTCGTTTCCGACCGTGTCGTCGGCCTTGAGACTCTCCCGACTCTCTCAACTAACAATTACTATCCTTCTAGTTCAATACTCTGAACACTATCGAATAGCCGGTGCTGTGAACACTGTTGGCCACGTACCTTGATCGTAAATCCACTTGGCACCGAAGTGGCAGTCCTTGTCGGTCTCACCGGCTGCTCAAATCACTGGGATGTATCACACTTGTCCGCGAACTTGGTCAACCGTTCGTGGTTCTTGAGCGAAGGGCGAGAAAGGAAAAGAGAGGACGAAGAAGAAGAAGAAGAAATAGGGAAATATAAAAGGGGATGGAAGATGACAGTGGACAGAGAGGACAGGTGTTCACCGATCAGTCGATCACACGCGACGAAACACTTCTCCTGTTCTCGGAGTGCAGAACGTACCGGAGAACGAACGTACCCGGGGAACGAACGAACGAACGAACTAACGAACGAACGAACGAAAAAAAAAACAATTCCGCTCCTGATGGCTGGGCTGTCGGCACGGCTCTGTCTTCGAGGCGGCGCATCGGGCTGACTTTATAAACCGGCCCGGCCTGGTGGTGGTCGTTTCTACTTGCCGGTCAAACCAGCCCGACGATTGGCCGAGATCCGACAAAACCGGGCGCCGATTGGCCGAGAGATCTAGCGGTACCCGTGGCTCCATCCGAGGGGGATCTTCTCTTTCCCTCCGAGTCACTCTCTTTCCACAAACGTTTTCTTTCCTCTTCTCTTTCTCCGCGTCGTTCTCCTTCGCTCTGCTATCCACGCGGGGGCCCGTGCTTCACAGGCTGTATATATATATGTATATGTACACATTCACAGGTTGGTTATACTTCGCGTAATTAGGGAACAGTGACATTTTACCGTTTTTTCTCTCTTTCTATCTCCTCCTCCGCTGCTACTGTTACTGCTTCTTCGTTTCTTTCGCCTCTTTTTCTCTATTCGGTCCTGTTGTCTCCGGGGGGGGGGGGGGGGCTGTGTTTTTCTTTCTCTCTTCAGGTTTGCTAGGCGATCGAGAGAGCTAGCGCGAAACGTTTCCGAACGGAGAAATGATTTATGCTCGCGGTTACCACGACCCCGACCCGCTACCCGCGAACTGACCAGAGACAGGAATTCTATGGCGACAACGGGGCTTTTCTACGGTGTTTGCAACCTGCTCGAGGATCGATGCTTCCTGGATCATCGAGATCCACGGTTGGTTCCTCATTTGGCTGTACGGATTCGCGAGATGCGAGGATTCTGGCTCCCCGTGCAACAAGCAATGTTTAACCCTTAACACTCTAGTGGTGACACTGAGGCACCACTAAAAATTGCTATACCATTATTGAAAATATTGTTTACATTATTAACTTGATATTTAATAAATCAGATAACAAACATTTTAGTATTCTATGAGGTATTATATCAGTTACATTTCTTCAAAATGAAAAAAAAAATCATATAGAATGGAAATATTCTTGATCGAAAAAAAAAAGTTAGGTTATGGAGTTAAAATACTTCCGAGTGCAAAGTGTTAACGAACAATTAGAGGAATTCGATCAAGTATTATTATTTAGCAATTTTGCAACAGATAGGCTGAAGTTCAACTTCGTTTACTATTAAATTGAGGCTACTTATGTCAAACAACAAAATTCTGCTTTAACACTTTTGTTTGAAATAATTTTTCTTTAATGTCACTTCGATATCCAGATAGCACAAAGACGTCTGAAGGAAGGGCTACTTATGTCAAACAACAAAATTCTGCTTCAACACTTTTGTTTGAAATAATTTTTCTTTAATGTCACTTCGATATCCAGATAGCACAATGACGTCTGAAGGACGTCTTAAAGACACATGGCGTCATTAACACGTCTTGAATGTCCTACGAACGTCCTTCGAACGGCTTCCGAACGCCTTATGTTACAAAACTGCACGTCTTAAAGACATCTTTAAAACGTCTTATAAAGGTCTTACAGACGTTTTTAAGACGTCCATTTTACGTCTTTTAGACGTCTGTAAGACACTTGCAAGATGTAAAATGGACGTCTTAAAGACGTCTATGTTTTTAGACGTCTGTAAGACATTTGCAAGACGTAAAATGGACGTCTTGAAGACGTCTGTAAGACACTTGCAAGACGTAAAATGGACGTCTTAAGGACATATAAAAGACGTAAAATGGACGTCTTAAGGACATATAAAAGACGTAAAATGGACGTCTTAAGGACATATAAAAGACGTAAAATGGACGTCTTAAGGACATATAAAAGACGTAAAATGGACGTCTTAAGGACATCTAAAAAACGTAAATTTCAGACGTCCTAAAGACATCCCAAAATGAACATCTGTAAGACATCCCAAAATGGCCATCTGTAAGACGTCCATTGTAGGTTTTAAGACGTTCAGACCTAAAATGGACGTAAACTGGACGTAAAATGGACGTCATAAAGACGTCGTATACTATTTGGGTAGGCTCCTATTAATATCTAATTTTTAATAACTCCTCCGAATCTTTCCTAAACTCCTATGTCATACCGCTACTGAAACCGTTATAATTTCATAAAAACGATTTCACCTTAACTTTTACCACCTGGATACAAAAACGTCTCCAAGATATTAAATAAAACTGTAAAACTTGAAAGATATTAAATAAAACGTAAAACTGAAGCTTCCCCTTTAAAATGATCCGGTAAAGCATTATTTACGTAATTAACTGGTGCAGCCACGAACGATATCTTCATTTCCGCGAGATACTGTCCAACAGGTTGACGGAATTCGACTATTTTCAGCATTAGGTACCCATTACGATTCAATATTATTCTGTTTGATGTACTGATAGACGTTTTCACAAAATGTAAAAATCCATGCGTAGAAGTCTAGTTTACAGTTCGAGTCTACTATTAGCGCTAGGACTGGATTCACGATCGGATGATTTGAATATGTACATAAGTGCGCGAGATATCAGTTGTAGAGATAGTAAATCGGATTGACAAAGTTGCGTGCATATACCCTGTAGCTTTTATATACACATTATATTGCGTTCCTGGACGTAAAAAATGTAATCGAAATAAATAATCTCGTTGAAACGTGGAATAGTAGTTGCCATATTATACCGGGCAGTGATAATAGCGGACGTAATTAAAGAAACGCATTCCTATTCCACTTCAGTCTATGTAATCTACATTATTATTGGCTCGTAAAACATTGTATTTGTATAATTAACCGGCCTATGTATATATGCTCTTCGCATAAATATTAGTTGCATGCTTATCAGGAGGAAGAAGAGTAACGAGAGGACAACAAGAAGCGTTCCAAGTCTTACCGTCAATTAAACACAAAGAATCTTCGATCCCACTTTTTAATTACCTCTAGTTTCAATATCTGTTGCATCGAATGTTCCTTGCACAGCTCGAGACTATAACTTACGTAAGTATCTTGAGCAGATGAAATTTAAAATTCCAGAAGGATCGAAAGAAATTAATGACCAGAATATATTAGTTTCAATGATGGTGGTTCGGAACCCACCGTAATAAACAGTAGGTCCCGCTAAAAAGTAGGCGGAAATAGGCTGAACATTGGCGTTACGTGAGAGTGGACAAAGTGGAAGAAGGGGGAGAATGGAAAAATGGATTTGAAACCCCGAGGGGACCAAATATTATCAATATTGTGGGATCAGAATCTCCCAGACCCAAATACTGTACGGAGTATATCTAAATAATTTGATATCGGCGCAAGGTTCGATCTATTCGAAATGTTCAACAAATTTGCCTCTAATTTAAATTCCCAACGTTTCAATCCATGTGTGGATCTTTTTCAAGGGGAAAAAAGATCCACACATGGATTGAAACGTTGGGAATTTAAATTAAAGGCAAATTTGTTGAACATTTCAAATAGATCGAACCTTGCGCCGATATCAAATTATTTAGATATATCTCATAATACGATCGATAGAAATTATAACTGTATGGAGATTAGGAAAAGTAGGAAGGTTCCGTGGGTATATGTAAGAGTCGATCAGCTACAACCGCGAGGGTCCCAGGTTCGATTCCCGGCACGGAATTCCTCATTTTTCCTAAGATCCTACAATATCATATTAGTTTCAATGAATTAAAATTATTACATCAAGAGAGAACTCTCCAGTCAATCCTTACTTTTTACAGTTACGTCAGAAAGTTTCTATCCTCAACTCCACTTTGCACAGTAGGAACAGCAAAGTTCGTAGTCTATGCATTCCCTAAGGGAAGCAAAGAGAACAATCAATTTCCCCCAGGAAACAGAAATCCAAGATGACCATCAACAATAATCGAGCCTGGCAAAAGAAACTAAACGGAACTCACAGATCCTAGCAAAGGTATCAGATGCTAACAGCAAGTAGCAGCAAACAAAGCCGCCTGTTACGTGACCCAGAGAGTCTTCTTGCCCCGTGTCGAGCAAGGAGCGTGTCCGTTGGACAAATCGCGAGGTGTCCATCGCGGAAGAGGCGGCCGATCATTATCCAGATACGTGTCGCGCTTAGGATCGAGGGGGGTTGGATAAAATATTGTTCTCGCTAGCACGACGGTGGCAATATCCTCGTCGCTTCGTCATTCGGTTTGCAAAAACCGGCGGAACGAAGACAGAAGAGAATCGAGGAGGACTGAAGAGAAGAACAAGAAGAAGAAGAAGGGGCAGAAGAAATTTTCCGTGGTTCGATCGGGAAGGACGCGCTGCGAGGGACGAAGCGAAGAACGAGAAGAAGCCCCCTGCTACCAGGAAGAGCCTGTTGGAACAGTGGCCGGGGTGACAGGAGGTCAAGCGAGGCAATAAGTAAGATTAATTCGGCGCGTCCGACGATGCTTCGTAACTCTCCTCTTCTCTTGCTTTAGCTACCTTCGAGTCCCTTCGGCTTTAGCTTCTTTCAGCTCCCTTTTGCTCTTGCTTTAGCTACCTTCGGATCTTTTCGGCTCTTGCTTTGGCTATCTTCGGCTCTCTTCAGCTCCTAATTCGGCTTTCTTCAGCTCGCTTCAGTGCCTGCTACGACCCCCTTAATTTTCTTCAGCTCCTAATTCGGCTTTCTTTAGCTCGCTTCAGTGCCTGCTACGGCCCCCTTAATTTTCTTCAGCTCCTGCTTCGGCTCTCTTTAGATCTATTCAGAGCTTGTTTTAGCTACATTCAGGTTCGTTCAGTTTCTACAGTCGGAAACAAAATGAGATAGATACCCTTTGAGAACTAATAACTTTTTCAAATCGGACTAAACGACTTGAGTTTTCTCTACAGTGTATCCATAAATCATCGGAATCGGAGGGTAGGTAGCTAGGTTCTTCAGGTTTACCAATTTTTCTTCTGCTTCGGATTTTGTTCCAGCTACCTTCAGCTCTAGCTTTGATTCTTTTTAGCTTTTTTCAACCCCTGCTCCAGCTCTTTTGAGGTTTCTTCGGCTCTCTTCGGCTTTCTTTAGCTCGCTTCAGTGCTTGCTGCGACCCCCTTAATTTTCTTCAGCTCCTGCTTCGGCTCCCTTTAGATCCCTCCGCAATCTTTTTAGATCATCCGAATCGAAGGGTAGAGTAGCTGTTCTGCAGGTTCTCCAGTTTTTCTTCTGCTTCAGATCTTGTCCCAGATACCTTCGGCTCTCTTCAGCTCTAGCTTCGATTCTTTTTTGCTTTTTTCAACCCTTGCATCAGCTCTTTTGAAGTTTCTTCGGCTCTCTTGGGCTCCTAGTTCGGCTTTCTTCAGCTCGCTTCAGTGCCTGCTGCGACCCCCTTAATTTTCTTCAGCTCCTGCTTCGGCTCCCTCTAGATCTCCTCAGAATCTCTTTAGATCATCGGAATCGAAGGGTAGGGTAGCTGTTCTGCAGGTTCTCCAATTTTTCTTCTGCTTCAGATCTTGTTCCACCTTCAGCTTTCTTCAGCTCTAGCTTCGATTCTTTTTAGTTCTTTGCAACCCCTGTTTCAACTCTTTTGAGGTTTCTTCGGCTCTCTTCGGCTCTCCCAGCTCTACCGGGCTCCAAGTAAAGCCGGCACGGCCAAGTTCACGGCGAGGACGCTGCCTAGTCGTTGACCGCGGCTCGGAGACGCTATCGACGATTAGTAGCCTCGAGTTTTTGCAATTCCGTGCGGCTAGGCGGTGCCGAGAGCTCCCCGGTGTCGTAATAAGTCGATTTGACTCGGTCGGTCACGGTGATATTTCACCGTCGTCAGCCGAGCTATGCATTTTTGCGCGGGACCGTTGCTATGTCGTAGACGAACGACGAGCAAAAGATTACGCCCGCGGTCGCGGCGAATCATCTTCCTCTTCTTCTTCTTCGTCTTTTACTTCTTCTACTTCTCCGATCCCCGATGATCCTCTACAGCTATCCCAGCGATCGGTAATTCACCAGCTATCGCAGCACGCAAATTACTCGCTCTGTGCGCTCGACGCCGCGCCGCGTCGCGCCGCTTCCTTCACGATCCTGGCCAACGATCTGTGTTTGGTACCTTCTGAAAAATTGATGATCATCCGTCCTTCTTGCTGGCTATTGCTCCTTTAGCTTCTTGTTTTCTTTCGCTGTGTTTTCATTGGCATTCTTAGATTTTGTTGAATTTATTCTTTTTGATACCTTCGCTCGTATTCTTTCTTTAAATACTTTAGCTTCCAAGGTATCTGCTACTTCTTCTGCTCGTTACCCTTCGTTTCACGCACTGTTTTTCGTACTCGTATCATTACCGTCTTTACGCTTTCTTCTGCAGTTTCTTCATTGCTTCACGTCCTTGGGTTTCATTTAATTTGTCTCCTCTTTACTTCTCTTCGCTACCTTCGTCGCCTTCTTTTTCAAATTCTTCAGATCCTCGGAGAAGTTCTGAAGAAGATCTGTCTGGAAGAATTGATATTTTTCTTTTCCTTTTTGTTTCATGCACTATGCTAGTTCTCCTCGTTTATTTGCTTCCTTAAGATCTTCTTCTGCAGTTTCTTCATCTGTGTCCTTTTGTTTTGTTTAATCTTCCTCCATCTATCTCCGTTTGAACTTTGATCGTCTCATTTTTGTCATAAATGCATAAAAGCCGCAGTTTAACGATTAACCATGATTCATAAAAACTAAACATGTCTGCCGAGTATTTTGTTAAGATCCATCGAATGCTTCTTCGAACCGGAAGCATGCTCTGCCGAGTACTTAAACATAGAAATTGTGTTAGCATTCTTAACATTTTCAGACCGTTAGCCTCTCCATCATTGATCAGAACAATATCTGCTAATGATGTACCATTGCTTCCGACGAGTACATCTTCTAGACAACTTGGCCTCATACTTTCGACAAGTAGTCACGCCGAAAAAAATTAAGCTGAGTAAGCACCTTTACGCAGATATGATGTCATCGGTGTGCTAACTTTACCGGTTCTTTCACCGACCACCAACAAACAGGCTCCAGCCACAAGGCACTAACTAATAGCCTGCGGATGTATGCGATGCTCGCAATAAAACATTCAAATTACTTCTGTTCGGCTACGGTCTTCGCCAACTATACTAATTCTGCGCCATAGAACACACAATCGGTAATTCACGCAAATTCAAATTCAAATTTCGTGTAATTTCTTTTACCATACTTTGCTGGTGATTCCGATTCGGGAAATCCTTCCAAATTATACTAATTCTAAGATAACTAATATAGACTCGAAAATTCAAATTCAAATTCAAATTCAAATTCAAATTCAAATTCAAATTCAAATTCAAATTCAAATTCAAATTCAAATTCAAATTCAAATTCAAATTCAAATTCAAATTCAAATTCAAATTCAAATTCAAATTCAAATTCAAATTCAAATTCAAATTCAAATTCAAATTCAAATTCAAATTCAAATTCAAATTCAAATTCAAATTCAAATTCAAATTCAAATTCAAATTCAAATTCAAATTCAAATTCAAATTCAAATTCAAATTCAAATTCAAATTCAAATTCAAATTCAAATTCAAATTCAAATTCAAATTCAAATTCAAATTCAAATTCAAATTCAAATTCAAATTCAAATTCAAATTCAAATTCAAATTCAAATTCAAATTCAAATTCAAATTCAAATTCAAATTCAAATTCAAATTCAAATTCAAATTCAAATTCAAATTCAAATTCAAATTCAAATTCAAATTCAAATTCAAATTCAAATTCAAATTCAAATTCAAATTCAAATTCAAATTCAAATTCAAATTCAAATTCAAATTCAAATTCAAATTCAAATTCAAATTCAAATTCAAATTCAAATTCAAATTCAAATTCAAATTCAAATTCAAATTCAAATTCAAATTCAAATTCAAATTCAAATTCAAATTCAAATTCAAATTCAAATTCAAATTCAAATTCAAATTCAAATTCAAATTCAAATTCAAATTCAAATTCAAATTCAAATTCAAATTCAAATTCAAATTCAAATTCAAATTCAAATTCAAATTCAAATTCAAATTCAAATTCAAATTCAAATTCAAATTCAAATTCAAATTCGAATTCAAATTTCGTGTAATTTCTTTTACTATACTTTTCTCGCGATTCCGATTCGGCTGTTTCCAAATTATACTAATTCTATGCTAACTAATGTACACACTCGCTCATTCGCTCAAATTCAAATTCAAATTTCGTGTAATTTCTTTTACTAGACTTTGCTCGCGATTTCGGTTCGTATCTTTGCAGATTATACCAACTCTTCGTCAAATAATATGCAATAGCTGAAATGCGATCTCTTCTTCCACGTTGCTCGCGATTTCGATTGACCTGTGTAAAAATGATACTAATTCCATTTAAAACCACTTACCTACAATAATTATTCTTCGTTGACTCGAGTGCGATTTTTATGTGATTTCCGATCGCAGTTCGCGAATTCTCAGCGTTCCCGAGTTTCGGTGAAGATAGTTGTTCCGGTAGCCGATTGGTTGGCTGCTAACAAGGTCGTTAGCCATCGCGAGAAAGAGAGAGAGAGAAAGAGAGAGAGAAAGAAAGAGAAGAAAAGCAGTAGGAACTGATCGGCTGGTGGCGGTGTGGCGCGTGTACGCGGCCGCTCACGCAACTCCGCGTAATTTCCATTCAAATGAACCGACCGAAGAAAAGTTAACTGTCGCTAACGAGCTGCTTCGCCACGGGCGCCCATAATTGCGCCCAGCGGAAATGATCGGCTCATGGACGACCCTCACCTCTGACCACTATTTTTCGAGCGCGGGAACGTCTCGGAGATTTGTATTCTAATTGCGGATACCAGCACCGGCGAACCTAATGGGTTCCGCTGACAACCGGTGATCCGTGAAACTGCTCCAACACCACCGTGAGGCTTGTCAGAATGACAGAGAGAGAGGAAGAACACTGCATTTCTTAGCAGCCACTGAAACACTAACTGCAGAAGTAATTGCAGTATTCGATAGCGCGTCATCTTCTTGCAAATCTCAATGTTGAATCTCTATCTGCAGAGAATAGACTTTGGGTACTTCGTATGTGAACCAATTTAGCTTGCAAGCTTAAATAATTGGTTCCGTTGTCGCGTTAAATGTTGATTACTAGCTTTAAACATTCCCAAGAAATCAAGGAAGTTTAATTAATTTGTGGAATTCAATTGGAAATCTTTGATTTAAAGCAATTTAGTTTTCCTTCTAAAATAATCAGTTTTATTGTGACGTTAAGTGCTGCCTATTAATCTTAAATTATTATTCCCTCAGGGGAGGCGTGATGGAATTACTATTCCCTCAAAATCAAAGCACTGTAATTAATTTGCCGCATATTTTTGGGGACAGAGTATTTGACCCAAATTACTTCGCAAACGAAAATAATCGGTTAATGCAAAATAAAAATGTTAATAAATAAAAACCAGAACAATATAGACATTTATTTTCTTCCTTGAAATATTTAGCAGGTTATAAATATAGTATTTTTAAATTCTTCCAATGTTTCCACTATTTTAAATTACACTTAATGATTTTTGTCATAATTGCATAAACTCCGCTCTCAGATCAAAGCAATATAATTAATAAAATAAGAAACTCAAGTTTATATAAGTTTATATAAAATTCGTATAAAACTCGAGCACCTATATCGCGACGGAAATAAATTTCTAAACCTGCTAAAAAATTTGCGTCGCCCTAATGTGACGAATTTAATTCTCAGCGTGTCAAAATGGCGTTTCTCTACACTGTTTGCAATCTACTCAAATAATTATTGATTCAAGCGATTTTACAGAGTCACCGGGACTTCATCCTCTCGGTTGGCTGTTTCTGTTCTCAGGACGCCGGCGTCTATTTTTCACAGATCGATATGCAGCTTGCGAATTTGCATAACCATCCGCAATCCACCGATCAGACAGGAAAAAAGCATCTGTCGGAAGTCTGACAAGAACGATTTGCATACTGCCACTGGTCGTCCCCACTGACTACGGCGTCTGCATGTTAGATCACCGAGCATAAAACGCTACAGTTAGGCACTTAGACTGAGCAGCGTCGTTGATTTCGGCTGATTGTTTTCCCTGGTTCCGTTCACGGTCTGCGAACTGCGTTGTCGCCGGCGAAACATGTCCAGCAAGGTGTTTCGTCTGCCTCGACTGTTATCCTATTTGATCATTCCGATGCTCGTTCATAAACCGTGTTAACCCTCCACTGGGCGCGGCTGATCTAAGCGGCACAGGGTAGCCATTTTCCGGTACCCTAATTTTCGCAATATTTAACACGTTGACTGCCGTGTCAACCATATATGGGTGACGGAATTATTTGTCCATATTTAAAAATTAATTATTACGCTAATGTAATCATTGTATCAAATTTGGTTAATATCTGGAAAATCCAAGAAGGTTAAAACGTTACTCAGTGTCACACATTTTAATTCTGTAATCATTATTTTATTAAATATATTGTTTCGATTTTATGAAATTTTTGAGATCGCTGCTTTTGGCAGACAGTGTTAACGCGTTGACTGCCATGGGGGTTACCAGTGACCGGCGCTCGACTTGGCTACAACGCTGTGGGGACCACCGGTGACGCAGCAAATAATAAAAGTACATAATTAGAGTAAATATGGATACTGATCAATTTTTCAATAATACCATTGTTACTATAATGGTTTGAAGAAATTGATGCACGAAAAAGGCTTCGGTAAAACTTACGTTTAGGGGAGGATGCTCCGATGACCTTGACCTTGACATTTGTTGTCGAGGACAACATTCTGAACAACTGTTGTCATTACAACTACCCGGTGCTCGGTCTTAGTTTTCGAGATATTTGCGAAAAACTATTGCTAGGATTCCTCGCTATGGCATACGTGATTATCATTATACTAATTATATTGCCGAATTTTTATTTAACGTACAATTTTGATAAACGCATTGATACGTCACTCACGAGACTTTCACTAGCCATTTTTCACTTGCACGGACGAGCCCCCAATTATAGGTTTATTGAAAATTAATTAAACAGTATTTAATTACAAAGGAAATAATTAACAATTAGAAACGTTAAACGCTGTGTCTTTTACACCGTTCAAACCCGAACTGTCCCGATTTGTTTATCCGCTCTGCGAATCGATTCCCAATTCCCATCGCCGCCCTTGTCTTACACACACTTGTACATACACATATATCACCACAGCTGAACACTTCACACGCACACGTACATGCTCATTCATTCACACAACTCGCCTAAAATAATTACAATAATGAATTCTATGTATCCATTAGACCATTTAAATACAGAATAAAATTCTCAGTTTGACATAGATACTATTCGAGATACTCATAATTTCGTCTGCATGCTCTCCGCCCCCCACCACCTAGTCCTAACCAACACACGACACCACACACACCCACCCAGTGTTTCTGAGACGAAGGTTTTCACATTAAACAATGTAAAATCAACTGAAACCAATACCAATTTGTTTTATTATCAAATGCGATAATATAATACATGTATGCTGTATTGGTCTGGGTTAGGTCTGGGTTAGGTTTTGCAATTTGTTTTACTATCAAATGCGATAATATAGTACATGTATGCTGTATTCGTCTCAGTTGATTTTATATTGTATAATGTGAGAGCCTTCTTTTTAGAAACACCGGGTGGGTGTGTGTGTGGTATTGTCGCTTCTCATCCCCACAACGTGTTTACAAACAAAAAATAAACAGACGCGGCCCCGGAACAGGTTTACGTTGCCACGGAGCGTAGAAGAATACGGGAAATTTAATACACTATTGTGGGATTAGGACCCCCCAGACCACAAATACCGTAGGAAATTAGGAAGAAAGGGGGAGGGTTCCGTGGGTGAGCGCGTTAGTCGATCGGCTACCAACACGAGGGCCCGGGTTCGATTCCCGGCGCGGTGCCTTCCTTTTTCCTGAGATCCTACACTATTAGTAATAGTTTTTCGCAAATATCTCGAAAACTGAGACCGAGCACCGGGTAGTTGTAATGACAAAAGTTGTTCAGAATGTTGTCCTCAACAACATATGTCAAGGTCAAGGTCATCGGAGCATCCTCCCCTAAACGTAAGGTTTACCAAGGCTTCAAGCATGATTTTATAACTCACTTTATTTGCTGCAAATAATATTTCAACATAATATACATCGCATAATGAAAAATTCACGTTGGCGCCTCTGGCAAACTATGGAAAATGCATCTGGCAGTCAACGTGTTAATAATTTATTCTATGGCCATTTTTCCGAGATGAGCCGATTAGGCACACCGCGCCTGATGCCAGGAGGATTCGAGGGGCGCACGATGGAGGGTTAATTGTTCATTTCAGTGGTTCGATTTCATCCATCCTCCGAGTCCGTTGTGGAAAATAATTGTGCAAACTTCTCGAGGGAAACTCTGGCATGAACAGCTGATAGATTGTCTCGCGGGCCGACTTGGTTTCAGATTTTTCCCGGTTTGTCACCAGGCGACCGGACTACCGTTACCGTTCTCTCCGAGGACAATTGATCGCCCCCATCGAAACAGAGAAACAAGAACAACGATGGCGCCCGTTGAATAACCAACGAAGGTCGTCATCCAAGGCAATCGGTCGGAACCGGTAAATCGTAATCCCATTTCTCGTCTGTCTCGTAAAGAAGCTACCATTCCCTGTGCGAAGGGGACCGAGTCACGCGAAACCAATTACCCGCGGGAACCAATTAATAGAGACAACTTCTCGCCGTTGGATCCGCCATTGGGAAACCGGGAGTCGCCATTTTAACCCTGCAGAACCGACCACGCGGCAAAATGGCGACCGTTTGCGATGGGAGCGAGTCCGAATTATGCTGAACCGAAATTTTTGGTTTTGTTTAACTTTGTATAATGACTGTGGACTTTATGCGTTTACAAGAAACATTAGTTCTACGTAAAACGTAGAACAGTAGAAAGATAGGAAAAATATAAGAATATATGGTTAAGTTATTTTGAAGAGATTAAAATTATTAACTCTTTGCGAACGCGTGTCTGCAGACAGTCGCCCAAGTAAAATTGCTACTCCGTGACTAAAAATCACTTTTTAAAAAATTATTACTCTCAAAAAAACACCAAAAAAATTTTTACCGAACACAACACTTGCTCCTTCATTTAATTCTTATGCGTAGCTTTCAGTACAACATTTCATTTCCCAAGGAAATGAATTGTACATTCGAACCGTCGATAAGTACGCTAAACATAATTCCCGTCCGCAAAGGGTTAACTCTTTGGGGCACGCTGGGATTAAAAGTGTCCCACCTTTTTGATGCACCGTAATGCATGGTGGGACATTTTTAGTCCCACCTCGAAATATTGCAATAGCTGCATGCGCACAGGTTTATATTTCGTTTTGTTTACGTAAAGCAGTTGGTAATATCTTCAACAAATTGTTACAAATGTATTCACTTGTGTTGGCAACATTCAACATGCCAATACAGGTTCATCAATTGTTGCAAGCGGAAGATTTATTGCGACAATCTTTTTTTCCTGGTTTTATGTGAAAAATTGTAGAAGTAAGTTAATTTTTATAAAAATTAGTTCCATATGAGCAACTGAAGAGCTTTGTAATAAAAACAAGCTTAAATTTGTGGTGGTGGACTATTTGAGTCCCACCCTATAACAACAAATTTAATTAAATTGTTAGTATTTTTATATGTTTTTACATTATGTGATACCTTTATTAATAAAAATATACCAATTTTGTTTCATTTAAAATGCAATAAAATTTCTATGCAACATGGGTCTATTTTATTATCTGAAATCCTGTGCCGCAAAGAGTTAAGAGATGAAACGAATTATTTATGTAAGTCAAAACGATGATCAGGACCAGAAGAATCGCGATGATCGGCAAAATGGTAAATCAAGCCTGCGAGTTCGGAATTTATTCCGGTAACTGTTTCTGTTCGACAGCGATCAGACGGGATCGCCGTCAACGACGTTTTTCTTATGGTTTCGCGTGTCCGTCATTACCGGCATGCCTCGCCGCGGAGAAACTAATTAAGAATAGTTTAACGCGAGTCAGAAATACGTTGGCGAAGCGGTACGTGGCATTCCGCGCGGTCACTTCCTCGAGCGTTCTGGTTGCGTGGAATAATTTGTGGATCACGTTGCGCTCCGCGATGTGCAAATCGTCTCTCTCTCTCTCTCTCTTTCTCTCTCTTTCTGTCGGTTGCCGTTTCGACGTGCATAACTATCATCGTTTCCCGATCGAGGAAATCGCGTGTCTACGTCGACGCACGATCGGACACACTTCGTCCGCGAGCTGTCTTTTCGAATTTCACGCCGGATTCTCGCTGGCGACGTCCGACATCGGTTGAACATCTGCGTTGCGCACCTTCTGACGCAGTTGCACAATAGTCTGGAAAGACAAGACTCTTCTTTTTATTGTTTATGCTCGGGAAAATCGGCGAGTAATGTTTGCACAGTCTAATTTCTAAACAGATGGCACTGTTTGCACATTATTAGACAATTTGCAATGCTTTGTTCTTCGACGTACGTCATTATTCAAAGCATATCTTGCATTGTTGGATTTATTAGTATTTAATAAATTGTTAAATAGTTAGGTGTTGTTCGTGTGTATACATTTTGGGATAGTCGCTTTTCAATTTCATGTTTCTTCATTGTACTATGCACCTAATATAAACATTGATGTATAAAATTTCAATTGACTAAACTCAATTTTACATCTCGAAACTCGTTAAACATTTTCTTGATCTTTTTTTTGTACATATATTCAACATTAAACCTACTACCATTCGTCGAACGGTCGGTTCCTTATAATTTATTCTAACGATTACGAAAAATGCGAGGCAGTTTTATGGAAAATGATGGAATAAAGTTCTTGATCCAAGCGCATATTTGTACAATACTCATGTATATACAGGGTGACCCATTTAAGTTGAGATTGTAAATAATGACGAAGACATGTGATATAAAACAAACAAACTGACAAATGTCCTTTAGTGTATCGAGTGGGGAATCAAATGGGACTACTTGTTTTCTAATTCGTGGGTGTTTTCAAGGTTATTTCAAGGTCATTTTGTCTTTTTTATCATAAACCCATATTTTTTATTTCGGAATCATGTTCTACGTAAAAAAATGCACAACTTTTGTTTGAAACCTTTTTTTTGTAAGTTTCTAAGAACTTTATTATATGTTCATGAGTCTTTTATTAAACGAATTATTAAGTGTCTCGAAGTTGAGGGTAAAAATTTCGAGCATTTATCACGATGTTCTTAAATGAAATAAAAAATCTTCCAGAAGAAAGTAACGTTGTCATTTTAACAGAAAAACAAAATTATCTTTGACATAAACATGAAAAATCAGCTAAATATCTTAAGAAATATTGAACTAACAAAAAGATGTTTCAAACAAAAGTTGTACATTTTTTTACGTAGAATATGATTCCGAAATAAAAAATATGGGTATATGATAAAAAAGACAAAATGACCTTGAAATAACCTTGAAAACGCCCACGAATTAGAAAACTAGTACTGCCATTTGACTCACGACTCGAAACACTATAGGACATGTACCAGTTTGTTTGTTTTAAATCACAGGTCTTCGAGATTTTTTACAATCTCAACTTAAATGGGACACCCTGTATATATTATAATAAAGATGGTGTGAAATCAACATGCGACAGTGCAAATTGAGAGAAGTTCCGGCAGCGAAAGTGTTGATACGGACTAAATATTAAGAAACTAGCATACAGCGGAAATAATACTGACGGTTAACGTGCGCAACGGCAAAGATGCAATGCGAATGCACTGCGTCGTCCGCATTTGGACCGTTCCCGATCCGTAACACGGTCTCGTCCGTCGATATTGGAGTTCTAGGACGACGATTCGTCGTCCGGCTGTCGATCGTTAATCCGAACCGTCACGGACGGCAAAAGTTGGAGCGTTTATTGCCAGTTGGCAACCAGTCGGACCAGCAATCGGCGCAGCTAGCTTTGAATTGAGCATCATAAGAGATCTCTTCCATACGGGGCTAGCATCATGCTACTCGCATGAGCACGATCAACGAGTTAGCTGCGTCCGTGGCTTCCGGGCCCGTTGGAATGAGATCTAGCCGAGCCAAGAATTCAACAACTAATTTGTCCCTGGGACTCTCTGAAATTTACTTCACAAACTCTTGGAAGCATAGACAAATTACAATATGCATAAATATTGCTACGAATCGCCCGAAATATAATGATGAAACTTTGAAAACGAAGAAGAACGCTCGTTTCGAGAAATTGATTATTTCTGAAATTGTTTCATTTTTCCTTCGTTACAATTTATTACGGATAGATGTTCATCCTAAACCGAACCGTACAGTGTTAAAGAGTGTGATTTGAGAGGTATGTTCGTGTAATCGATGAAACATCCGTCGTGTGTCGCATGCGAGCGAAAATCTCATCGTGCCTAACCGCACCCTAAGTCGAGTATTTTCTAATTACCGGTCCGCGTTGTAAATCACCGGGTAGCGCGAACGAGTAACGGGTTCGAGCGGGACGATCCTTCTCGCTGATGTATGTATATTATACCGATTCCATCCTGTGGGTCGGTTTCATCGTGCTCGTGTTGCTTCCTCCGGGACTCTGCCCGTATCTCATAGCCAATTATCCGTGCGACGATCATCGCGTTGAATAACGCGATCTTCAAAACGAAACTCAGCGGACTTCATCATCAATCTATTAATCCTCGCCCTACCGACGTGCTTTTTGTACATTCACTGAGAACCTGCAGCATTCGACTGACAAAAACGACGAAGTGTATCCTTCAGGATATTACGTTAAACGGGAATTAATTTTTTTTCAGAATTCTATCTAAATTAATTAGTAAAAATATTACATGGAGGGTGCAGAGTATCCTTTTCCCGGAAGTGAATGTGTCGAGGAAGCGTTTCCGCGTGATAGGTCCAAAAAGTCGATTTCTCTCCGACATATATCGAAAGTATACTATTTGAAAAATGTACTCGCAAAATTTGATAGATGCATTCGACAGTACATAACGAAATTATAATTCTATCTAAAATAATCAGATCAATTAAAGATAATATTAAAAATATTACATGGAGGGGGCAGAGTATCGTTTTTCCGGAAGTGAAAAGGAGCGAATCCTTGAGGATATTACGTTAAACGGGAATTTATTTCTTTTTAGAATTCTATCTAAATTAATTAGTAAGAATATTGCATGGAGGGTGCAGAGTATCCTTTTCCCGGAAGTGAAAGGGCCAAGGAAGCGTTTCCGCGTCATAGGTCCAAAAAGTCGATTTCTCTCTGACATATATCGAAAGAATACTATTTGAAAAATGTACTCGCAAAATTTAATAGACGCATTCGACAGTACATAACGAAATTATAATTCTATCTAAATTAATCAGTAAAGATAATATTAAAAATATTACATGGAGGGTGCAGAGTATCCTTTTTCCGGAAGTGAGAGTGTCGAGGGAGCGTTTCCGCATGATGGGTCCAAAAAGTCGATTTCTCTCCGACATATATCGAAAGTATGCTATTTGAAAAATGTACTCGCAAAATTTGATACGCACATTCGACAGTACATAACGAAATTATAGCTCATTTAGTTTAACGTACCGTAAGCTGGCAATTGAAAGAATTTCAAACGAGTGTTCCCCCAAACGATTGCTACGATATTTCGAAAATGACTGCACCGGTCGATCTCAAATTTTGCAAAAATTCTCGAAACAATTATCGCCACGATTACCGTCAGGCCGAAATAATTTTTGTTTCCTCTAATTTTTACAATCTTCTTTCAGAGCTGTAAACACGAGAAAGTAAAAATAATCGAAACTTCCTGTTCAAATCGCCGTATTTTAATATTTCTCGATAATTTTGTTTTTGCTTCAGTAGCAGCCATAGTCAGAGATATAGCAAACAAAAAAGCAGCGTTGCTATTAAATGGCAAGGCAACGTTGGCAAACAGAGAATCGAGACAGAGAAAACGTATTGGCTGAATGTTCCGCGTATATCGTTCGCTGCCAGGCCAGCTGGATATCGTGTGCTCCCTTTGAATAGAACATTACAGAAGACGTTGAAACAGAGAACCGTAGAAAGATAGAGAAACAAGGAGGAGAATAGTTCCTTTGAGGGTAGACAGAAGCGGATAAGCGATTCGACGCAGTCTACAAAGCAACCGAGCGACTTCCGGGCTGCTGGCAGACGCGGAGGACTGCAGCACCGCTTTCTGTGTCTGCCTTTTAAGGGACAGTTCCACTGGCAGCGGTTTTGAACTGTTGGCGATGAAACGAGTGGTCCAGGAAGTCTTAACCCTTTAGCCTCTAACAACGAGCGAGCCTCGTGGTAAATGAGCCCCTAGACGATAAATAATATTGTCAATATAAGTTGACCAATAATATTGAAGCTCCCGTCAATACGCTTCAATAATCTCGTCAATCTAGCTATCAATATGGCGACTACACACTGTTGTTTTGAAAAACAGTTGTGCACTCTGCCAGCCATTTTGCCTCTACCACCAGTACGACGTCCGGGTGGAAACTGACGAAATATTGATAACTAAACGTCCTAAACGTCAATGCGTGCATCAATATGGCTCCCGTCAATGCGCTTCAATAATCTCGTCAATCTAGCTATCAATATGGCGACTACACACTGTTGTTTTGAAAAACAGTTGTGCACTCTGCCAGCCATTTTGCCTCTACCACCAGTACGACGTCCGGGTAGAAACTGACGAAATATTGACAACTAAACGTCCTAAACGTCAATGCGTGCATCAATATGGCTCCCGTCAATGCGCTTCAATAATCTCGTCAATCTAGCTATTAATATGGCGACTACACACTGTTGTTTTGAAAAACAGTTGTGCACTCTGCCAGCCAGTTTGCCTCTACCACCAGTACGACGTCCGGGTAGAAACTGACGAAATATTGACAACTAAACGTCCTAAACGTCAATGCGTGCATCAATATGGGTCCCGTCAATGCGCTTCAATAATCTCGTCAATCTAGCTATCAATATGGCGACTACACACTGTTGTTTTGAAAAACAGTTGTGCACTCTGCCAGCCATTTTGCCTCTACCACCAGTACGACGTCCAAGACGAGACTGACGAAATATTGACAACTAAACGTCCTAAACGTCAATGCGCGCAACAATATGGCTCCCGTCAATGCGCTTCAATCAAAATTTCTATCAATATGCTTCAATATATTGACACTGCGTTTGAACCCCTTCTAAACGGTCAATATGCTCTTTCAATGCGCCTCGTCAATATTATTGATCGTATTGACAATATTATTGATCGTCTAGGCGCCCCTTAGGAAATTTGGGCCAAAAACAATAAGGACGAACCAGATTCGTGGTACTTCGTACGAACCAACGTAAACAACGCGAACCTGGCTTGTTGTACTTCGTTCGGACCAAACGTAAATAACACGAGCCTGGCTCGTTGTACTTCGTTCGGACCAAACGTAAACAACGCGAGCCTGGCTCGTTGTACCAGTGATGCCGGGACGGTTGAATCAAGAGGAATACAGTTTACCACCTCTCTGGTGACTAGAGTAAAATGTGATACGTTGCGCGGCACGTCACGTGACCAGTCTACGGTCTTAGTGGGGGACGTTGGAGTGTGCTCAGGTAGTGGAATGGGATCTTGCACACCCCGACCGGGGAGTCCTATATAACCTAGTCTATAATTGTGATTTCTATCGATCGAATTTTGAATTATGTTAAAGAAATTGCTGTCGGCGCAAAGGTTCGATCTTCTCGAAATTTTACAGCAAACTTGCAATTTTATTAATCATCCAACGTTTCGATCCAGGTGTGGATCATTCTCAAGGGATAATGCGGGGTTTCCGAAAACTTGGTACGGCCGAGCCGCCACAGTCCGATGGAACTGATAAATCTTATGATTTCGGCGCAAGGTTCGATCCTTGCGCCGAAATCATAAGATTTATCAATATACTTCATTTCGATCGAAAGAAATTACACCGATGTCCGATGGAACGTTGTGCAAAAGTTTTGCAAACATTTCTGTCGGAATGAGAATATTGTGAAATTCAATTGCGAGAAAGGCCTGGGAAAGGGTAGCTAGCACGTCGTGAACGAGGATCGATCCCGAAGCTATCCCGACGACGAGTTCCAAGACCTGCACGCCCGCTTGCCTATAAATAGACCCGTTCCGACCGAACGGGTGACCTTGGCGAGAAATCGCCAATAGATCGCGGCGGAATCGACGTGACGGAAAAAAGGAGGAGCCATGTGCTCGGCGCGAAGAAAATGAGCGGGTCTTTCGAGTATGTTATTACGTATTCTTATGAGGCGGCGTAGTCCGGTAGGGCCGCGAAGATGCGAGAACGTGTTTGCTGATCATCACACGGTACGATAACTCTTCCGTGAACGGAATAGGTGTGACCAGTCTCGAGGAAAAACAGATAAAACCGAACACGGCCGCTGACGAGCAGCGGCAGCGTAGGAAATAGAATTTCCTCAGGAAATTTGATGGGGATGCTGGTATCTTTAGCGACCTTAATAGCTTGTAGAAAGCAGGTGTGCATCTTCGATCAACTGGGGATTCAATGATTTTTATGGAGATTCGCGGCTTTGTTGGCCGTTTTGCGCAGGGGCAATACGATGCGGTTTTTAATGACGATCGGGCATCGAGCATAATGTTCTTTTGATCTCACTTCGTTGGTCTGTGGACTGCTAATGGCGTTGATATATAGCACCCGTTGAAATGTAAGAAATGGTTTGCGGTTTTATATGCAGAATAAAAATGGCCTGTATTCATTTCAAGTTGCAGGAGCCACATAAACATTTATTCATTCTCTTAACCAATTAGCTGTTGCGACCTCTTTGAAAAGTGTGTATCTAAAATGTGTCTAAAAAGCTGTGTATCTAAAAAGTAAGCGAACTACTTTTTTCACACTATATACGGCTCATTCATAATAATGATTAATATTTTTTTATTTGTTCGTTTTATTTCCTCTTGGCTGGCTAATATTCAAAACATCTATACGAATATATTTTAGTTAATTTTCGCTAAAATTGCAATTTAAACAGCAAACTACTTTTTACGCATGACGAGTAAAATCGTCTTAACAAATTCACATAAACATTTATTCATTCTCTTAACCAATTAGCTGTTGCGACCTCTCTGAAAAGTGCGTATCTAAAATGTGTCTAAAAAGCTGTGTATTTAAAAAGTAAGCGAACTACTTTTTTCACACTATATACAGCCCATTCATAATAATGATTAATATTTTTTTATTTGTTCGTTTTATTTCCTTTCGGCTTGCTAGTATTCAAAACATCTATACGAATATATTTTAGTTAGTTTTCACTAAAATTGCAATTTAAACAGCAAACTACTTTTTACGCATGACGAGTAAAATCGTCTTAACAAAATCACATAAACATTTATTCATTCTCTCAACCAATTAGCTGTTGCGACCTCTTTGAAAAGTGCGTATCTAAAATGTGTCTAAAAAGCTGTGTATTTAAAAAGTAAGCGAACTACTTTTTTCACACTATATACAGCCCATTCATAATAATGATTAATATTTTTTTATTTGTTCGTTTTATTTCCTCTTGGCTTGCTAGTATTCAAAACATCTATACGAATATATTTTAGTTAGTTTTCATTAAAATTGCAATTTAAACAGCAAACTACTTTTTACGCATGACGAGTAAAATCGTCTAAACATAAAACCTTGCTATTTCTTCATGACGAGTATACTCGTCAAAAAAAGCTAACTGGTTAATTACCTTGACGAGTTGCAAGTATTACAATAGTACTTTTAAGCGCTTTAACACTGGGTTTACGTAGCATTAAAAATTGCTATTTTACATTACTTTATATAAACAACGAGTACGTGTCTATTCAAATTTTAGTCATAGATTTTTAACTATCGACAGACATTTGTTGAATAATTCCTGACTGGTGTATGTTTGCAATCTCAATAATTTTAAATCAGTCTAGTAATAAATATGCGATTTATGCGATTAGTTGTGTCCGTTAATCGATACGCGAGAGAATTCGAGGAACATGTAAATCAGTGGAATCGAATAAATTTCATTCGTGATTGGAGCTCAATGTGTTTCACTAATTGCGTTTAGTATTACAGTACCGAGCACTAAACGAGACTGTTGTATATCGTTCAGTAATGATAACAGGATTGGATCTATCCAGATTTCGTACGATTTTTCTATCAAAATATTTCTTAACCCCTTGACGTATTTTAACGAGTCAGACTCGTGATGAATATTTTAAATAAAGTCTAACATAGATGAACGTTTTCTTTTCAGACGAAATAAAACTACTTTTGTGTAATCAATATTTGAAGTAAATGTAGTCATGCAAAAATATAAATTTTCTTTCCTCTTCTGTTATAATTTTTGGGAATGAAGACGTTATAATTATTGTAGGCCTAACGAAAATTGTATGGCAAGGGATTAAGAAAATATTTCTATAATTTGACGAATTGTAAAAGAAATTGTCTGGTATCCGCCATCTTTACGGGCATGGTAATTCTAGTGTTAATTAACACAGTGATTTTTATAGGATTTTGCGAAATGCAATCGTGCTTAATTGCAGTGGTGTTCGTTTACGAGAAAAGAGTCGATTCGTGTTTTAACAGCGTGTTTTAACAACGTGTTTTAATAGCGTGTTTTAACAACGTTGAAGTAATTACAGACGACTAAAGCGAGGTAATTAATCGCTGGAATCCGTCGACTGACGATTTCACTTTATTCGGGGTAAAAGAAAATCGATGGAATAAAGCCGAACAAATTTCTTCTTCTGCGATCGAACCCCATTGCAGAAAGTGTGTTAATTCTGAATTAACATTCGACTGTGTAGACTGGCGATTTTTATGGAAATTTCCAGCGTTGTTGGTCGTGTTCTGCACGAGATATACAGTTGCCCATAAAATTGCTCGTACGCGATAAACTCGATTCGATTTGACTTTACTGGTATTTGCATAGCGCTTAAACACACAGCTCCATAAAACTACAGGCTCATTAAATTATAACAGAAAATGTCGTCGATCTTTGAACTCCGCTAACTGCGTGTAGGTTACTATTTATGGACAGACGAGTTTATGCGAAGACACGAGTATAGTCTGTCCCAAACGAACGTTTATACAAGAAGTATTCACAAAAATATATTTTAAAAATCAACGATCATTATAAACATCATCGATTATAAAATTATTAGACTGCGGATTTTATACATTTATTACAAAAACGAGTAGGTCTGATTCAAAACAGTAAAAGAGGTTAACCGCTTGCCATGAAACATCAGAGTCTAATAAATAAACTCTAAACCGAAATAAAATTGTGGAAATAAAAACCGAAATAAAACTGAAGAACATATAGGCATACAATACATACAGATTTTCTTCTTCTAAGGAATTATTGGAAATTCTAGGAAATTACGACAAAGAAGTTCTAATCGCTGTGATCGTAAAATAAATCGTAGTGCAAGGGGTGAACGAATAAAATAAATGTTTGCTTGCCTCCTATAGATTGCAATTATTGACGTATAAAAATTTGATCGTGAATAAAGATCGGCAGTCTAATAGCTATAAATAAACTCCGCCGCGCCGTCTGAAGTTTAAAGTGAACCAGACAGTGTCTTCTTCAGGAGATTAGTCAGCTTCTTGCCAGCCATAGCTCCCGATAGTGGTAACGAAGAGTCAGCAGATAAGGGGGGATCGTTTCATTGGCATTTATCGTGTCTGAATAAAAAAATGGAAATGGAGTGAGACGGAAGGGAGTTACGGCGGAGATAGCAACCGTCAGGTAGCAAGTGGAAGAACGCGGAACAGGGAATCGGGAAGAGAATCGATCAGAAGAATCAGTTTTCAACCAATGGAAACGGACTGGCATCGATCGTCTCGTTCGATCCGTGGATCTGTAATGGCCTTGGTCCTGGCTCGGTAAATTGCCGGTCTAATAAGTAATAACCGTGATTAGCGACGGTGACGAGGTTCGCGAGGGGATTAACGGCGTGGAAGCGCACGAGAACTCTCCCCGCGTCTCTCTCTCTCCCTCTTTCTCTTTGGCTCCGTTCGTTGTTTGCAAGCATTCTTGCTCGCCGACACTATGCCTGAGTCCTTGACCGACCCTGAACCTCGAGGAAGAGTGGAAAGCCGACTGAGTAGCTGATTGGCTGCCGCGCGCGCCACAGTCGATGCCTCTCGAACGGACGAGCTAAAATATAGTGATTACGTAGAGAGAGAGAGAGGGGGGGGCGGTGTGGGAGGATACCGCGTGGGAGGAGAGAGGGAATCCCACCCCGTGAAGACTATGGGCAGCGGCTGGCTCTATGCAACAACCGATTGAACCAACAGGGACGCGACCGGTCGACCGGCAAACCAGAAACAACATCTTCGAGAGGTATTCCTCGCGATCGTAATCCTCGTGATTTCCTCTCAAACATCCTTTCCTCATTACTCCCGAACGTTTCCGCAAAGAGATTGCTCCTCCATGATGCACTATGGTCACAAGGATTTAGAGGATCGAAGCTGAGGACTTTTGAAGAACTCTCAGGGAAGCAGAGATCAATCCTTCAGGTGGCGGACTTATTTTACAATTATGGTTTGTCAGTGTAGTATTGGGACAGTTTTGAAAAGGCGATAACTTCCTCATGACAAGAATCGTAGAACTGACAAGAAGACGCGGCTATAGGATCTTAGATTTTGACGAAACTTTGCATATTGGTAGATTTCGTTCTCCTGTTTATGAAAATATAGCATTATAGGGTCAGATACTCAATAACTTTTGAGATATTTGCAATTGAAATTTCATTATACCCGAAGACGCGGTCATGGGGTCTCAGATTTTGTCGAAACTTTGCATATTGGTAGATTTCGTTCTCCTGTTTATGAAAATATAGCATTATAGGGTCAGATACTCAATAACTTTTGAGATATTTGCAATTGAAATTTCATTATACCCGAAGACGCGGTCATGGGGTCTCAGATTTTCTCGAAACTTTGCATACTGGTAGATTTCGTTGTCCCGTTTATAAAAATATAGCATTATAGGGTCAGATACTCAATAACTTTTGAGATATTTACAATTGAAATTTCATTATACCCGAAGACGCGGTCATGGGGTCTCAGATTTTGTCGAAACTTTGCATATTGGTAGATTTCGTTCTCCTGTTTATAAAAATATAGCATTATAGGGTCAGATACTCAATAACTTTTGAGATATTTACAATTGAAATTTCATTATACCCGAAGACGCGGTCATGGGGTCTCAGATTTTGTCGAAACTTTGCATATTGGTAGATTTCGGTCTCCTGTTTATGAAAATATAGCATTATAGGGTCAGATACTCAATAACTTTTGAGATATTTACGATTGAAATTTCATTATACCCGAAGACGCGGTCATGGGGTCTCAGATTTTCTCGAAACTTTGCATACTGGTAGATTTCGTTCTCCTGTTTATAAAAATATAGCATTGTAGGGTCAGATGCTCAATAATTTTTGAGATATTCATAATTAAAATTTCATTATACCCGTTAAGCCGTTCAGTACAGTTTTGGTTGAAGTTTTTTGTCAAGTGCCAAACGGCGCAATGGTAACGTACTAGATTCATTACCGGGAAAGCCAGTATTCAAATCCATTTTTCCATTTCTTTCTTTTTTCTCTGTTCAGTTTATCTATTTTAATTAATTGTATTTTGCACAGGAAAAATACACTCATAATATCTATAGGAAACAAAATATAAAAATTTTATTGAAAAGGAACATAATATGAAAGAAACGCTAACTTCATCAATCTTAACGTATCTCAAAAGTTGTTGAGCATCTACGTCTATAATGCTACATTTTCATAAACAGGAGAACGAAATCTATCAATATGCAAAGTTTCGAGAAAATATGAAACTCCATGACCGCGTTTTGTCCTTGTGAGCGATGGATTATGAGAACAGTACGATAATTTTTTATGAAATGATCACGGTTGCAACATTCGTGCTATTATAAACTCGGAAGGAGTTAATTTCTGGGAAATAATGAAGGATTAGGGTGAAAATTACGCGGGAATTTTCAAGTGGAAGGAAGACTTAATCGACAATGTTGAAGACATTTCAAGGGAAAGGCAAAGATCACAATGCGTATACTTAACACAAGAAAATTACATACGCCATTGTGCTGCGCATAAAAAACAGTACTGCTTTTTCCTATTTCATTTTTTTTTCTAATATTTACAATTTACAAGCAATTAACGCTGGCTAGTGATAGCGCGAGCACCCTGTATAATTGTTCAGTAGTAAGGATTCATAGGTTTTGCAGTTTAGCAGTAATTGAGAGTAGATAGCAGAGGTTCAGGCTCGCAACGGGGTTCCGGTTCGGCCGCATCAAAGTTTCCAAGCTCGGTTCCAGGAGCCGTTCGTGTTTCTCCAGGATCTCAGGCTAAGAATGGGCAATTAAAGTAACACAATAAAGGCTAATCATAAGTCGTCGGCGTGGAGCGGCGGATCGCGGAACCGGCCATAGCGGGATAACGTAACGCGAATTAAGCAGCAACGACCTTTCTCCTCGTTTCAACTTCCTCCGCTCTCGCGGCCTCGAGCATCTCACCGGGTTCCCGTTAAGGGAGAACCTCGAACAGCTCTTGCGATTTCGCGAATAAATCGTCGTTAGACTCCTATTAACCCTTTGCACTCGTAGCAAGTTTAATTCCAAAGTCAACACACTTCCTGCAAACCTAGAACATTTTCATTTTATATAATCTTATATCATACACATGGAATTGAACCTGTTTTCTCATACGACAACTTGAATGGTTAGCAATTTATAGTATACAGATGAAATAACATTAAAATTATTTTTGTATAATGGTATGGCAATTTTGACCGGTCCCTCACAGTCGCTATTCGAGTGCAAAGGATTCCCTGGAGTCTCCTAGAAGTTAGCCCCCCACCTGTTGAAATAAATAATTTCTACAGTTGCGCTGAGATGTGCTAAGTTTGTGCTGCATTGTGCTCGAATATTATAACATTAATTGTAAAGTGATCCAACTAGAGGGTGGTAGAAAGAAGAAAAGAATGAGGGGAACTCTTTTATTTCCACTTTCGATATATGCTAGCCGCGACCGTTCGGGAGTGGAGTTCTAGCGAAGACTAACTAAATAATCGCGCATTTGGCTAAATTTGGTCGCTCCCCTCTCCAGGATCGCGGCGACCCGCCAGCCCCTTCTTGGAAAACGGGGGGCCCTTGCCTCGTCTTCCCGCACACGATTTTGACCCTGTTGTCGCAGGAGCTTATCTCCTGAGGGGTCTACAACGGCCTAGAGTCGACCTGAGTCGACTCTAGCACGTGTATGGCTTGACGGCCACAAACAACACTTATTGCTGTTTTGCGCACGCTGGGCCATACCATTGAGCGTTGGCACTCGTCAATAGCTAAACGGAAACGATAAGAATGCCTCTCTCGCCATCCCCGAAACAGCCTCACATCGATTTTATACATTTATTCTTTTACAATTTTCCTTAATACAACGTAATCGAACAACGACATCCCAGATCGCAATGAACTAAATAAATCTGCAATTCACTATTTGCAGGGAAAGAAAGAAGGATTAACCCTTTGCACTCTGGAGTTATTCTAATCCTGGAAGCATTTTCTTTTTTCTAATTTAGAATATGACCAATTTGGGGAGAGTACGATTTCCGTGAACCCTCGTTTTGAGGTTCTATTTGTGTTCTTGGGGTTATTTCAAGAAAAAAATGTATATATAACATGGCGTCAAATAGGGCTGGTTTAGCCGGTAAAGTAGATTTCCTGATTTTTATAAATTAGCAAATATCTCGGTAACTATGCGAAATATGGCAAAATATCAAGAGACCATTTTTGTAGAAAATTCAATTTTATTCGTATAATCTTTGCATTGAGAATGAGTTGCGGTTAGGTCATGGAGGGGGCGGAAATCGTACGAGGGGCCACGGAAATCGTACTCGTGCCACCAATTTTATACAATTTTTTCCTTTTATGTATATGAAGCTGATCCAATGTGCATACACAATATTTAAATATCCAGAAATTTATGAAATACAAAATTTAATAACCAGAAAAATATTTTGAATAACGGTGTAAGAATTTGTAGTGGTGCCTCAGAGTCACCATTCGAGTGCAAAGGGTTGAACGCAGAAACGATATAATGCCGCAGGCATTAAGCTGTCGTTAACAATAAAAAGGAGCACTCAAACAATATTCGCTAGCCTCGAGGAAAGGCCGCCATTTTTATGTTAAATTACAAGGCTCATCGATCGTACAGGAATAGAAGATGTTTCGGGAAGCATAGTTGAACGTTCCATCCTGGATCGGAGGGAAGCAATCCTGGGTTGTACCTTGCGCGTAACAAATCGCGATCCGAGGACAGCAAAAGGAGTTACCTCTTCCTTTAATCCTCAATTAGCCACGGTGCTCCCCGGACACACCGGTTCGTTGCTAGCCGATTCCCGCCCTGAGAAACCGTCCGAACGGATGCTGTTACATCGATCCGATTAATTATGGGAACGGGCCGGCTGGTTGCCTACGCGACCATGCAAAGCTTGCTCTCTTCGGCTTTTCTGCGTATCCTTCCCACGAACCCATCACCTCGTCTTTTCAGCCTTCAGGCTTCAACGCCGCGCGAGAATCGCGACAAAGACAATGCGAACAACTTTCCTAGGGTACCGTAAAAGAATCGTGTTCCCGGTCGCTGATCGTTACCTACGAATTATACTTAACGCGAGTTGCATTCTACGAGTACCTGTAACTGTGTTCATTTTACGAATTCGCACAAATCCGTTCGCACACGTACACAACACTTGTACTCGAGGAGGTGTTCTGATTTTCGAGACGGGTCTTGTGCGAATAGTTTGGAATTCTTGTCAGGAAAACTATCGGATGTTTTGCATTGAGATTTTGCATACATATTTAACGGCATTTGAAGTACATGTATGATTTTTCTAAAGCAAAAATAATAAGAATTGCATGAGTTATATATTTTTTATAGTTGCATACTTGAATGCTTGTAGCTTTTTCGAATTCGAACGAATCCTTTCGCACACGGATACAACACTTGTACTCGAGGAGGTGTTCTGATTTTCGAGACGGGTCTTGTGCGAGTAGTTTGGAATTCTTGTCAGGAAAACTATCGGATGTTTTGCATTGGGATTTTGCATACATATTTATCGGCATTTGAAGTACATGTATGATTTTTCTAAAGCAAAAATAATAAGAATTGCATGAGTTATATATTTTTTATAGTTGCATACTTGAATGCTTGTAGCTTTTTCGAATTCGAACGAATCCTTTCGCACACGGATACAACCCTTGTACTCGAGGAGGTGTTCTGATTTTCGAGACGGGTCTTGTGCGAATAGTTTGGAATTTTTGTCAGGAAAACTATCGGATGTTTTTAAATGGGATTTTGCATACATATTTATCGGTATTTGAAGTACATGTATGATTTTTCTAAAGCAAAAATAATAAGAATTGCATGAGTTATATATTTTTTATAGTTGCATGCTTGAATGCCTGTAACTTTTTCGAATTCGAACGAATACTTTTGTACATGGATACAATGCTTGTACTTAAAGAAAATGTTAAAAAGAATCGATTTTTTGGAAATGAAAGACCAGAATAGCCCCTTAAACGCACGATCGGCCGACCGGTACCGGTGACCTCGCAGGAAACCGCAGATCTTCAAGGTTCTCCCCGATGCAAAATTTTTCACCGTCCGGCACGGCTTGCCACCGCAAATCAATCGCCGATCGAAAAAAAGCATCAGCTTTTTGCCAACGATCGAGCTTACAGATTCGACTTCGATCAACGATCTTTCGGGCAAACAACGAAATTAGGATCGGATTCGATCTTGATGGAGATCCGGTTTTTTACGGGCGGATGTAACATGAAATCGAATTCCATCGTGTGGAGCAAAATTACTGTAATGAAAATCAGCTAATGATGACTGCACTTAATTGTTTGCGCTCGCGTGTCGAACGTGAATCGAGATCAAATTGCCAATTTAATCTTTTTAGTGTCGATGGAAAAATCAAACTTACTGTGGCAAGTTTACGATGCTTTACGTAGAATATGATTCCGAAATAAAAAGTATGGGTTTGTAGCGAATGACTTCCAGTGTAGACGCGCCTTAACACGTTGACTGCCGTGTCACCCATATACAGGGTGAGTCACCTAACATTTGTACCTCAAATATCTTTGTTGTTTCTAAAGATACGTAAAATATGGTAAGGACAAAGTTGAATGGTACAACGGGGCTGACACGATGCAAAAAAAAAATTTTGTTTTTATGTCATTTTTTTATAGATATCAAGGTCACCTTGACTTTTTTAAATGGAACCACCCATTTTTAAACACCTACAATGATAGTCCCTTTCATTACAAATTCACTGACTATAATTACTCAAGGTCATTCAAGGTCACGGACAGAGTGCAACATTCCTTCAAAGCCCGTTTACAGGCATGTATCGATGTTAAATCTTATACGTTATCTCTGTCCGTAAAAAAATTAATGACATCAGATTACGAGCGCCTCGATATCGTAAGTTTGGTCTGATGCATTTTCTTCTATCTTCAAAAGCAAGCGAGTTATTCAGGTGACCTGTTTATAGTGCCCCACCCTGTATACAAACAGAGGAAGATTCAGGTAGTAGCGGGAAAGGTGTTGTCGTAATGTCCCTCTGTTGACGAGCATAGGAAGTAGCCGCCACACATCTATTATATTGCAAATTATGGACAATCTGAATAAATCTAATGTTGCCATTTTTACAAGGTAACATTCGCTGATAGTTGAAATGCTTGGTAGGTTTAGTGTTAAAATGATAGGGGGTTGGTGGCTAAGTACTCGCAATCATATTTCCTGTTTCAAGCTCGAGGGTTGCTCATAAATAACAAAAGAAGGACAAATTTGCACCCCTAACGCAACCTGCCCGAAGAACGCAGAATTCCGAATCACAATAATTTCCCAGAAAAATGAAGGATGCCACAGCCCGAGGAAAATCACCAGAAAATTAAGGAGTGGTCACAATAAAGTGGTTAACTCCATCGATGACCCGTTGCGTCTCCGCGTCTCGAAGAAACACACGCCCCATGGCGACTGACAGCGTCTCCTCGCGTCTCAAAGCGTTTCATAGCGTTTCAAAGCGCTTCATAGTGTATCACGGTGGACCGTCCCCCAAAGCCTCCGGGGCTCTCTGCCCCGACGATTCGCGTGGAATAACTTCGCACGACCTAGAGGGATGGGAGGGAGAAAAAAGAGAAAGAGCGAGAGAGAACAGAAGAAGTATACGCCCGCGCGGAACGATGGATGGACGGATAGACAGATAAATAGATACTTTATTACAGGCTGGAAGAACCGTAAGAGGGCCGATGGATCGATGCGATGCTTGTTGCGCCGGGACAAGCGAATGGATGTACAAAATTAGAGGTATGGCGAATACTCGTGACAGATGAATGCGTAGATAAACGAGCTGATTTTATCTGACGAGATTCGAGCAACGATGCAACCGGCCATCGAGGCGCAACAAGATGACCCTTGCCGCGCTGCCAGTTTCTGGGAAAACCGGCATTGAGCTTCTAATTAGCGTAAGCGTCCCTGTCGCGGCTTCCTGCAGACTGGTCGCTGCTGGAATTCGATCCACAACGATCGTCTGAAATCGATTTCTACCGAAAACTCGAGATTCGAGAGCAAACTCGGGTACAGAGCTGGGGAAATTTTATTTCAAATAAAGATAATAAGTTAATTATTGAAAATAACATTATCTCAAATAAACTCTATGAAATAACTATTTGAGAGGAATTTATTTGAGTACATTTATTTTAAATAACAACTTTATTATGATTTTAGTATGATTTATGTTTTCCTAAGTAAATTCAAAATGTCCGACAACATTCGTAAAGGAAGTGAAAATACGTTTGACAATGTTACTGGTTTATCAATTCCTTTTCATCGCGGCCGACAAATTGCGAAGAGAGTCTTTTAATTTTTAAATCGCTGTTCAAGCTGCTGTTTTATTTAAAGAAATATACACGCGGAGAGTAAATTGAAGCGGCAAGACTTAATGGCGATCGTTACGCACACGCGAGGCGTTTCCCGTCGATTTAGGATCGTAAGGAAATCCGCGGATACCGCGATGCGTTTTCCGGTATCCTCGGCGCGATTAACTACAGGTCCATCTCGATCCTGCGGTCTAACCTTTCATAATTACTCGCTATTAACACTAGGAAAGTACGCTATCACGTGCGGAAATGTGCGTCAATTAAAAACTTGAATGTAATTGAACTGTTCTTCCTTAACAAGAGGAATACTTTTAATCGCGAAAACAGGATGCAGGTTATGTTCGATATTAAATCTATTAATTTCTATCGCGGTTGCAAAACGCCTTATTAGATAGTACATAGCGAAATGTATCGTTCCATTTCAGAAAATAGAGTTGACCTTCGTATGTCCTCTACGCATCCGTCTAACGAAAAGACTATTAACACAAGATTATGCCACCCTCGAAACCAAGCAATTTTGATTTGATACATTTTTGTCAATTACTAATACCAAGGGGGTTTTTTAGCGAAATGTATCGTTCCATTTAAGAAAACAGAGTTGACCTTCATATGTCCTCTACGCATCCATCTAACGAAAAGATTATTAACACGAGATTATACCACCCTCGAAACCAAGCAATTTTGATTTGATACATTTTTGTCAATTACTAATAGCAAGGGGGTTTTTTAGCGAAATGTATCGTTCCATTTAAGAAAACAGAGTTGACCTTCATATGTCCTCTACGCATCCATCTAACGAAAAGACTATTAACACGAGATTATGCCACCCTCGAAACCAAGCAATTTTGATTTGATACATTTTTGTCAATTACTAAGAGCAAGGGAGGTTTTTAGCGAAATGTATCGTTCCATTTAAGAAAACAGAGTTGACCTTCATATGTCCTCTACGCATCCGTCTAACGAAAAGACTATTAACACGAGATTATGCCACCCCCGAAACCAAGCAATTTTGATTTGATACATTTTTGTCTATCACCAATAGCAAGGGGGTTTTTTAGTGTTCGAAATCTTCATCACGAATTTGAGGTTATAGTGCAAGGTGTTAACATTCGGATAAAAGATTCGGAAAGATCGACCATGTCTCGCGATTCCGACCACTCGCAATTTTTCCTTGAAATTCTTTTCGCTCTTCGCTCGGTGAAGCTCCGTCTAGCTTTTGAAAAGAGCTCGGTTGTTCGAGCCAATTTGAAAAGGTTCTTCTTAAAGAGTCTCTGACCAATTACCGTACGTATCGATGCCGTCCCCAATAATTACCATTTTTCCCGTCTCCATTCCCGGCCGGTTCGTGTCGTGGTCTCTGTGTCTCTAAATTGGAACGACGTGCTCGCTGTCGGCGAGACACGCGCGTGACGCGAATCCCGAGCCTTGGATCTTTTCTAGATAATTGGCTGTTCGGGTCATCTTCGTAACGAACGCTCTCGATCCTCGAATCCTCGTGTCAATTTTTTGCGGCCCGGTGGCTATTGAGCTATCACCGGTCAGGTGTCCAGTTGAATTTCGAACTCTCGATCTCCTGTCTCACACGACGAAGAAGAAGAAGAAGTAAAAGCTTATCCTCGGACGCTTCCTCCAGAGGAAGGACTACCATTCTTCCTCGAGACGACGACGACGACGACGAAGAGTGGTCAACGTCCGGCCAGTAGCTTGTCTCCCGTTCTGGTACTTGTCGGAGCGGAATCGAGGCAAGAACCGGCGGGAAAAACAGGAGTGGCAACGAGAAAAACGAGGCGTCGCGTCGCTCTGCGTCGCACGTCGGCCTGTACGGTATCTTGTCGGGAAGCGAGGATTAAGTTGCCACTGAAAAAGCCTGATGCTGTTGGCCGATGCTCGCGTCTCGGTACCCCAGGGCCGCTATCTCGAGATTATTCAAATGGAGACCGTCGAAGACGGATGCTCCCTCTTGATCAGCTCTTTTTGCTACGCAGCCATTTTCTCGGACGCATCCTCTTCGGTAAACCGAGGCTAAAGTGTTTACATTGAAACCGAGAGAACAACCTTTTTCGAAGATAATAGTAATTCCTCGGTCGGAGTCGCTCGTCTTTACGACACTTCGAACGACGGGAATTATACCGTCCCAGGTCTGCTGTACACTGGGTGTCTCGTTTAACTCTGCCACCTCCAATATGGTCTACCATTTATACTTTGATAGAGCGTTTCAAAAAGAATGCAATAACTAGACTACGGATCTTTATGCGAAAGAAAAATTTTGTTCATCAATTATGAGGAACAGGGGCCGAGTAAAAAGTTCCTTCTTTCTTTAAAAATTTTAGTAAGTTAAGAATAATATATGGATGTCTCTAATTTCTCTTAATTCTTTCACTATTTTAAACTAAACATACCCATTTTTTATTGATAAATCTTATGATTTCGGCGCAAGGTAAGAAAAATTCGAAAATTATGTATGCAACTCACTTGCTTAATACAAAAAAATTATAAAACTAAATTCTTGAAATTTGTTGGAAGCATGTTGGTTCAATGCCGGTGACACGTGGACTGGATAGACTGTGATGATTTGAAACGACTAAGAGTCAAAGAACATCGATCTCGATATTGGCCAATCGATAAGTGGCGGTAATTTTGAACGTAATAAGAGGTCAAACATACTAAAGTTGTTTAAATACCAATCAAAATTGTTGGTAATAAATTAATTGACATTCAATTTGCTTTTGATAAGATATTATTTAGGAAATATATATATTGGAAATATATACATATATTTATCAATATACTTCATTTCGATCGAAAGAAATTACACCGATATACTAATTTTTGTTAGAAATGCTTAAAATCCGCGGTCTAACAATAACCTATGACGAAGGTCATTCAAGGTCACTCCCTGGCGCGTGCAAGAAATGTTTCGACTTGAAAAAAAAAATCATGAATTATTGTCAATCAAGTTGATCTGATCTATCTGCTGGTTTTAGGTAACCTCTAGCAGTTTCGTTTGGAGAAAGGTGTTTTGATTTAGAGGTAAATCCTGATGCGTATCCACGGCGAGACGCGGAAGAGGATCGAGGAGGAGGAAGGCCGCAGGAAGGAGAGGGCAGGAGACGAGAAAGAGAGCAGAGGGACGCGTTCGCGATGGAATGAGGAAACCCCGTGGAGGAGGAAGCGACGGCGAGTCTCGGATGTCACCACCATAGGCCTGGTCCACGTCAGGCGTGTCGCGAACGGGACGACACGCTTCGCGGATGTTGCGTAGTTGCGGCTAGGTCGGGATCGCGCTGCTGCACTTGTTCGACGAGGCCTGCCTGCATCTCCTTCTCCTCTTCTTCTTCCTCTTCTTCTTCTCCTAGAGTGGCTCTGCTCTTCTCTCCGTTTCGACCAACCTTAAGATCCCCGGCGGAAGGTGCTTGACCTGTATGAGCATCGGGAATGGCAAGTAGACGGCTCCAACCAAAGAGAGAGAGAGAGAGAGAGAGAGAGAGAGAGAGAGAGAGAGAGAGAGAGAGTGTGTAGAATCGACCGACCCGGGCGAGTATCCAGCGCATCTCCAACCGGGAAGAGAGGATCCGATCGATTCTTCTTTCATTAATCTTCATTGAATTTTACAGGTAGCTACGTCGATCCTTCGATCGCGTCAGCATATCGGAGATTAATGGTCCTTCACGACGCGTTAGCTGTCGGTATCTGCTCGAGTGGTTTCGTTCGTTTCAGTCTTTAACGCTCGTCCGCAGTGTCTTCTTCGTGGTTAGGATCGTTTAGAGCTTCCTCGCTTAATAATCTCGTACAATCAGATTAAAGACCCAAACGCGCTCGTGACAATAATGAGCAAATAAAACACAAAACAATGAACCCTTTGCGCTCGGAAGTATTTTATCTCCATAACCTAATTTTTTTTTCGATCAAGAATATGTCCATTCTATATGATTTTTATCATTCTGAAGAAATGGAACTGATATAATACCTCATAGAATACTTAAATGTTTGATAACTAATTTATTGAATATCAATTTAATAATGTAAACAATATTTTGAATAATGGTATAGCAATTTTTTGTGGTGCCTCAGAGTCACCACTCGAGTGCTAAGGGTTAAAGTATAAGTTGATGCAGACCTCGAACCAACGACCCATCCTTCATAACGTTATGTAATCATTTCGTTTGGGATTGTTCTGAAAGAGAAGATTTTTAAACTACATTTGGCACCATACAAATATTCAAAAGCATATTAATAGGCTTCCGGTACATTGCGGAAGAAACTATTGGGATAATCGAATGAAATAAAAATTATAAATCTTTGTGTTGCGATTGCAGTGTCTATAAATATTAATTGAAATTATTAACAGGATGTCGGTAAATTTGTATAGAAATTTTTAAAGATTTCGGAGATCCTAAATTTTTTAAATCAATACGCGATTAAAAACTTCTAGAAATAGATTTTAGATGTCAGTCGTAACACTAGATTCACGGGACCCGGTCAAAATGGCGGTTTCTCAAGTTTCTAGTTTGAGATTATTCAGCAAATTTACTTGTGTGGGTGTATATTACTTGAAAAATCTATAGTCACATTTAGCACTCCGTAAATCTAGCGTTGAAGATCGTTTGCTCACGGAAGATAGGGCCCGTCGCGATCTCCCGGGGGCTCCATCGTTTAGTTATACGAAAGGGATCAGGGCGAGAACGATAATCGCGGCGATAACCGGCGCGAAGCGATCTGAAATATCGGCGCGGCCGAGCCGCGATAATTTTATGGAAAACAGGCCCGATAACTCGCCGCGATAATGCCTTCGGCTTAGCTCCCATCCACAATGAATTCCATTTACCGGGGCGAACTTGTACCCATTTTGTTCGCAACAAACGAGGGAGCCAAGTGCATCGAGTCTTCTATTCTCGGGTCGTGTTGTCCTCGGGGGCTTATACTCGACGGGTTTCGCGCTTTCGCTTGCCCTCTGCCTGTTTCGCGAGGAAACAACAACACCGCGTCCTCCTCGACACGGTCAGACCTTTCGCCTCGGTACCGTTTCATACGACACGATCGAATCCGTCAACTTGCACCTCGGAGGCATACACTATTCTCTCGTATGCCATCGTAGACTGCGGAACTTTATGCCAAATACAAATTGTCTGCATTCAATATACTTTGGTGAGTCAAACAACTCAATTTTGGAAAAATATTTTTACTCGATTCAAGAACATTCCAACCATACTTTCCTACATTTTCTTTTTCTCGGATTTCGTAAACTTGACGAAGTTACGAGGAGAGGACTAGGTAGACTCGGTGAGGATCCAACGTTCGTAGGTACACCATAAAATACACCATAGAATATGTACAATACAAACATTTTATAATAAAAACAACTTTTCAGGGAATAAAAATTCTTTTAACACTTTCATCGCCATGTCACCCATATATGGGTAAAGGAATTGTTTATACAGAATTGAAAATTAATTTTTACGTTGGTAGATTGAGTGTACAAAATTTCCTTACGATCTGAGAAATAGAAAATGTTCGAAACAGTAATTAATATCACAAAAATTAAACTTCTTAGTTTTTGTTTTGTTAAATAGTTCGTTTTGATTTTGTGTAATTTTTATGATTGTCGAGTGAGCGATGAACGTGTTAACTAAATTTTTCATGCTTCAAGGTGTATGTAATCCCTTCATCATTTCAATATGTCAGAAATAATAATTTTTTAAATAATTATTTTCACTGACATAAATTTGATCTACCTATTTTTGTCATCGATACCTAATATCCAATACTAATATCGATGCCTAATATCCAATATTTGCCTAAACATTCTCAAAAAAGGACGTACAGATCAACAATTTGCTGTCGAATGCCATTTTCGTTCCTAGGACGAGGAAGGAAGGATCTCCAAAGGATTCAATGCCTTACGATTTCTGCAGGCGGTTAGGGTTAGAGTACGCCGGCGTAAAATATGTTAGCCTAAGCGCCGCGGCCTGGCTCCGGTTCCAAAGGGGAACGCAAGAAGGTAGCTTTACACGACTTCCTGTACGGACTCGGAGCCACCCGAGACGTTTTTCAGGGATCGCGCGTTGTTTGCGCAAACGTGCTCGATCCACGGCGTTTCTTCCTCTGGTTCTTGTTGTCCGTCTGCCATGGGGGGCTGCGGATCGTAACCGTTTCGCCGGTTTCTCTAGCTCCGATGTTTCCTGTTCCCGCGGAGGGGTTCCCGACATTCTAGCTTCACGAGTTTGCCGCGACGGCCCGCTTATCTCTCGCAATCCAGAGAGAGCGAGAGAGAGAGATAGAGATAGATAGATAGATAGATAGATATATATATAGAGAGAGAGAGAGAGAGAGAGAGAGCGACGTGTTTGGAAAAAATGAGGAGATAAAGAGAAAGAAGAGAGCCGGTTACACTCTATCTTCGGGTTCCAGCGAACTAATAATAAAACGGCCGCGATCCTCTTACATATTACAGAGCGAGCTGGACGGTTCACGCACGAACGGGCACCGTAAGAAGCGGCGAAGAGAGGATGCGAAGCGGGATGGAATCCGGTCGAGCCTGTGTCACGCTCGACACGCTGCATCGGACCCGCTCCTACTCACTCCAATCCGCTCCGATCCGCTCTGCTCTGCTCTGCTCTCTGCTTTGCTCTGCTCTACTCAGCTCTGATCTGCTGTGCTCTCAGCTTTGCTCTGCTCTGCTCTGTTCTGCTCGCTCTGCTCTGCTCTGCTCTGCTCTCTGCTTTGCTCTGCTCTGCTCTACTCAGCTCTGATCTTCTGTGCTCTCAGCTTTGCTCTGCTCTGCTCTGCTCTGATCTGCTGTGCTCTCAACTTTGCTCTGCTCTGCTATGCTCTGTTCTGCTCGCTCTGCTCTACTCTGCTGTGCTCTCAACATTGCTCTGCTCTGTTCTGCTCGCTCTGCTCTGCTCTCTGCTTTGCTCTGCTCTGCTCTACTCAGCTCTGATCTGCTGTGATCTCAGCTTTGCTCTGTTCTGCTCTGCTCAGCTTTGCTCTGCTTTGCTTTGCTCAACTCTGCTCGCACCGCGTTCGTCGACGTCCGATTTTTCCGGCTGTATTCTCGTCCAGTTCGCGCGACACGTTTCTCCTCTCCAGTACACGCGGAAGGATCACTCGTCGAACGAGATTCGCGTCGATTTGCCGATCGAACCAGTCTGTTTGCCCTCTTGATAGTTTGTACTTGCCTTCGTGATAACACCCTTCTCGATAATAATCGGATCGAGACTCTGACCTCGCATCTTTAAACTCGTTCCACGGACACCATGGTTAACCCTTTGCAACGATGTGAAAGCTTTGAGGATACGGGATGTGGCCTGCATTAATTTGGAATTGCAATGCGACTTAGTTGATACTGTATGGCTGCCAGTAATATTCAATTTTTCGTGTCTTCTCGAATTTTGCGAGTCTGTTGCTTGAGCAAGTGGTTGTTGGACGTTTTTGTGAAAAGCCTCCATTAATTTGGAATTTCAATGCGACTTAGTTGATGCTGTATGTCTAGCAGTAAAATTCAAGTTTTCATGTTGCTGGTTTTATGCAGCGGTGGTTTAGGTAGGAATCTTGTGGGTCTGTTGATTGAACAAGTGCTTGTTGGACGTTTTTGTGAAAAGCGACGTTTTTAAGAAATTTTAATATGTAGACTATTTTAAGACATTTTTAATATGTAGCAATTTACAGTTCTGCTGCTTGAATAGGTGCACGTTTTTAAGAAAATTTAGGCTGAAGATTCGTCGACTACGTCGGCTATTGAACGGGAGTCGGCTGACGCGTCTGATCATGATCTGATGATTCTACTTCTTGTAGACAGTGACGTATGAAAATATGATGAACGAACTTCCAAAAGCGATTTTCGTGAGATCGACGTATTTCTTGGAACGTTTTCAGTCTACACCTATTTTCAACTAGCTTTTTCCTCTTAAAAATGATCGTTAGACCGTGCATCTTTAAAATAAAAATTGTCCCAGTCGATTATAAGGAAAACAAGTTGATTAAAAATGCGTTTCCTATTTTAACAATTTTAACAAGTTGGGAATAATATTACAATATTATTCAATTCTTCTAATGTCTTTGCAGGTTTGCATTCTACCAGCATATTTTTATCATAAATGCATAAATATCCACAGTCCAAATATCACCTTTTTGGCTGTACCACCAAATCAGAAACAACGCGTATATCATTAAACAAAATCGTAGATTTGTCATCGGCCCATTTATCCTAACAAGTTCTTCGTCGATAAAGTGATACAAAATCGTTGATCGAAGCTGTGGAGCGCAAAAATGAATGAACCATTACTCGAGAATGTTCCATGCAACTATTTCCGATGATCGTGCAACAGAATGTCGTTACTTTGTATTTTCCATTGACTTTTTCCCCCTGAAGAATCCATCAGCGAGCAAAAGAAAATTCGTGGTCGAGTTTTTGGAGCGCTCGGCCGTAACGCAGCACGCGAGGAACGCAAAATTGAGAGCAGAGAAAAAGAGAGAGAGAGGGAACAGAGAGAGAGAGAGAGAGAGAGCAGAGAGAGGAGAGAAAGAGAGGAAGTCGCGTTTTCAACGACACGCGCGGTTGCTCTCGTTGTTTTCGACGTGGAAGGCCGGGGGACCAGTTTGTTACGAGCGTCGCCGGCTTCCAAGGTCCTCGCTCCTCTCGGACGACCTTGGACGCGACCTTGGACGACCTTGAACGGAGACTGACAGAGCGGGACACGCGAGACGCCGATCTGCCTCTCGATCCCCGTTCGGCGTGCAGTATCCCGTAATACTTTCGCGAAGACCTACGTATGTATCTCCGCAACAACATTAGACAATCTATTTGAAGAGTATGCCAACTATTTCATAGTCGAAACACTTCCAGCAATTTTCATATTTACATACAACTTCAGCTGGCAAACTTAACTGACTGGTAAACATTTCAATTTCATTATACAGGGAATATTTTGTAATTTTCGGTAAAAACAAAACGGTACAAATTGCGTTTCTGAAGCGACTCTGAAATTTCAGTTAGCAAAATGAACTGACCAATGAGAAATACGATTACCTTCTAAATGGACTATTTAACACTAAACCTACCATGATCAAATGACCGGTTTTATATGTTCCAATTATTCAAATTATAAAAAATTCATTTGTGGAAAATAATTATACAAATTTCCTTGTCTAAGCTTCCATTATATTGAAAATTGCGGACAATCTCAATAATTATACTGTTGCCATTTTTACAAGTCAAATTTACCAGATAGTTTGAATGCTTGGTAGGTATAGTGTTAAAACTGTGACTCAAAATGGACGATTTTGCATGATCCAACACTCCAGACAGAAGAAGGCGCGTTTCTGTTCTTTTTGATGAAAATTTCATCTCTAGAACGTCTCCAAAACGTCACTGAAAAAGTCTCTAAAACCGTTAGAAAATCTCTTTCGCAGCTAAACGCACCACAGATTCGAAGATCGAAGCCTCTTTTTCACAACGAGCCTTCAAACCACGATGCGATTTTGTTAGAGAACTTTTATCGAGATTTACCGGAAGACGGTATAGTCGATTACCTTTCTGCACACCTAATGGACGGCAGAGGATTCGCGGTTGCACCTCGAGGAGTTCCGTTCCGGAATCGATCCGTTAGTATCGATCATGCTCGCGCGAGTCGGCTGGCGTACACCTCTGTTGGGAACGTGCTCGCCATTCCGCGATCGATTCCGCGGTATATGACCGATCGCCGAGTGGCCGATCCCTTGGAAAAAGGACGTTCCTCGTGTAATGGCGCCTCTCGCGTTATTACACGTTTCTCGCGTCACATAAATCTCCTTGCTCGCGTATAAATAACCGATCCGCCGGTTTCGTCCGGCGCGACGCCGCTTCGCGATTATTCCGCACGCTTCGTCCTCTTCCGTTTACGTTATCCCGTCGCCTCGCGCGGATCTAGAGAAAAACTAAGTTGGGAGAATAAAATCAATCCTCTCGGGAAAAATATACCGTCATTTCGAATGAATAACTTTAAACACAGATAACTTTCTCAAAATTGGTTAAAATGACTCGAGCTTCTTTTTGGGAGGTATGCATGAGGGTAGATGAGGAGATTGGATGGCAGGGGAGGATGGGAGAAGTGTTAGAAGATGGAGGGGGAGGGGAGGAGTGGAGGGAAAATGCGAAGGGTAGAATGTCAGGTGAGCAGGAAAAATGGGGAAAAATGAAGTTGGAAGGGGCTGGGATGTTTGAGGAGCGACCGGAAGGGGGGGTCCAAAATTAGGATAGGTGTAAGAAATGCACGTTCGTTCACAAGCGGCACAGATGGCCTCTCGACTCTTTAGCGTATTTTAAGAAGAGGCCTTCCCTTTTGCCGTCGTTTCCAAATGACTTCGGGAAAGGGGGTTATAAAGTGGCACGCGAAGGCCCCGAACGGACAGAGTGGGTCCTGCAACACGTGCAAGTTATCCAGGCATTTGGCAATACCCTTGGCCTGCGTCAGGTCGAGAGGCCATAAATTAAGGGGCCCCATTTAGGGGCACTGTGAACGCGCTGCTCCGGGGGTCATACGTTTTAGAAATTCACTAAGACGACTCGAGGGAGTGACTTTCTCCTCCACGGATCAGGATGACCCTCCTCCCTCAAAGTCGTCTAGCAAATAGGGTGATCTTTCCCCCGTTAGCGGATACCTCCGCCCAGTTTTTTCCACATTAAATAGAGCTGACCCCGGAGCAGAAGGAAGATTCCAGTACAGAGTTTGCGGGTGCGGACTCAGAGTTTTAGATTTTCTGCGAAACTGATAGTTCACGAGTATACGCGACACGCGGATAGTGTAGTCAATAGAAATCGTACAAGTTTGACGGTTTCCATTTCTGTATGGACAAAAGTAATAAAGTATATTTTCTTGTGATTTCGGATCCTCGACTGTTTTTGTGAAGTGCTTCTTTAAAAAAGGGTGGTTCCATTTAAAAAAAGTCAAGGTGACCTTGATATCTCTACAAAAATGGCATAAAAACCAAAATTATTTTCTGGCATCGTGTCAGCCCCGTTGTACCATTCAACTTTGTCCTTACCATATTTTACGTATCTTTAGAAACCACAAAGATATTTGAGGTACAAACGTTAGGTGACTCACCCTGTATATGATTTTTATCATTTTGAAGAAATGGAACTGATATAATATTTCATAGAATACTTAAATGTTTGGTAACGAATTCATTGAATATCAATTTAATAATGTAAACAATATTTTGAATAATGGTATAGTAATTTTTAGTGGTGCCTCAGAGTCACCACTGGAGTGCTAAGGGTTAAAATGTTAGAAGGATTAGTTTGCTAGATAATGTGTAAAAATAATTATTCACAATATCTCAAGAAAAGCTCAACTCATTTGGACCAATTTTAAAAATAAGGATACTCTAAATAGGATGCTCATTTGCAAGTGAGGTGCACTAGGTTGATTAGGAAAAATTCTGAAAAATCACTGTCCTGTTAGATTGTTAAGTTACGGTTCGTTAAGTTTGATCCTGCTTGTCCAAGGTTCCGTTTTCCCTGGTTTTTATGTTGCACCACGTTCGCGTCGCACCGTACATGGAAACGCTTTCAGATTTCGCGAGTCCCTTGTAATTCAGCTTAGAAATTTCCTCGATCCCAGGATACCGTGCGGCAAAGCTCGGTGCCCGCTAGTCGGCTAGGCATTCCGGTTGTTCCTTCCTGAATTCCTGAATCGAAATTCCTCGTGAAAAGTCGCGGCGAGCAGCATTCTCGGCAGGTGGATCAGGTGAAACAGGAGACCGTGTCGAGGCATTCATATTTCGTGCCCATTCCGCAGAATATTTCTCGAGGAACGCCACGGATCGTGATCGCTTAGATATGTACGGCGTTATTCTATTGCTTCGGAACCTCGAATACACTGACTGACCGTCATACCAATATTTTACTGGTATTTCATCTTCGATATATCCGATCGCCAACCCTCGAATCAACCGACTCGATTCCATTTTGATCAACGGTTGTAGGTAAATATTGCTATGAGGGGACCCATCTCGGATCACCTTGACTTTGACATGTATTGTCAAGGACAAAATTCTGAACAACTTTTGTCAATATATCTATCCGTCGCTCGAACTTGATTTCTGAGAAAATTGCAAAAAACTATTGCTAGTACCGAATTCAATTTTCCGTGTTGCGTACGCATATTTCCGATTTTCGTATCGGGCCGGCCTAACGGTCGGCGCTCTCCGCCCCCTCCACGACCTAACGACAACTCTTTCTATTGACATAATCTTTGCATCGTAGCTGTCATTTAGAATTTGATCTAGTAATTAAGACTAACCAGAACTCATTCATTCACATAATCTTTGCATTGTAGCTGTCATCCAGAATTTGATCTCGTAATTAAGACTAACCTAACCTAATCCTAACCTAACCAAAACTCATTCTATTCACATAATCTTTGCATTGCAGCTGTCATCTAGAATTTGATCTAGTAATTAAGACTAACCTAACCTAATCCTAACCTAACCTAACCATAACTCCTTCAATTCACATAATCTTTGCAATGCAGCTGTCATCTAGAATTTGATCTAGTAATGGAAAAATCATGCGAATAAAATGAGTTATGCTGTGGTTAGGTTAGGTTAGGATTCACATAATCTTTGCATTGTAGCTGTCATCTAGAATTTGATCTAGTAATTAAGATTAACCTAACCTAATCCTAACCTAACCATATCTCATTCTATTCGCATAATCTTTGTATTCCAGCTGTCATCCAGAATTTGATCTAGTAATAGAAAAATCATGCGAATAGAATGAGTTGTGGTGTGGTTAGGTTAGGTTAGGTTAGTCTTAATTACTAGACCAAATTCTAAATAGGTTCGATTCCCGGCGCGGAATTCCTTCTTTTTCCTAAGACCCTACATGTATAACAGAACGTTCACGAAATTGAGAGGATGCGGCAACGGTTGTTACGGTACGATCAAAAGCTGCGCTTCTCGAGGACTAACGTTCATCGCTGTTGTACCGAGCCTCTCGAAACGCCTCCGCAATGTGTACAAGAGTTTCCGAGAAAGATTTTTCCGTTTTAGTAATGGAGGCAACATAGTATCGGAGGAGAGACTGTTGCGTCCACGGAGGAAGTCGCTCGTCAATTACCCATTCATGCGGTCTCACTCGTTGGGAACCTCGCGAGGCGAATTCCTCGATTTGCATAAAAGCCGCGAGAGGAAGAGAGAGAGAGAGAGAGAGAGAGAGAGAGAGAGAGAGAGAGAGAGAGAGAGAGAGAGAGAGAGAGAGAGAGAGAAAGGGAGAGAGAGAGAGTGAGTGAGAAAGGGAGAAAAGGAGGGGGACGGTTCGCGCAACAATGAATCCTCGGGACGCCTCGCGTTTACCTGGCTCCGTCCCCCCCCCCCCCCTCCGACAAGCACATGTCCCGTTTACAATAACAACAATACTAATGGCGTTGCTCGTCCCTCGACACGGACGATTATCCTGTCCCCCGACAACCTGTAGCAACGAACTTTTATTCCGCGCTCGCTCGCTCACTCGCGAACGGGCCAAGGGCAAAACGGTACACGGTCGTGCTCCAGTGTCACGCGGGTGTTCACTCGCTCAAAAAGTCGTTTCGCCATCCGGTTCACTCGCGCGATCTCCTTCCTTGCTCGTCGCGTTACGCGCTGCACCATTCTTTTTCTTTTCTACCTTTGTGCCTCTCTGCTTTCCTTTCTCTCTTCCAAGACGAGTCTTGCCTCAGCTCGATGTGCGTATTATGGCGACGGGGTGCTGGAGGCTCTTCGACGATTTTCGGTTTCGACGTTCGGTGAGTGAAATATTATACGCAGAGTGCGACCGAATAAAATGTACAAACGGGCAAAGGATGATTCTACTTGTAAAAATAAAAAATGTTACCCTTCGATTTCGAGAAAGTCGAGTTTAAGTAGAATTTGTTATAATAACACATTTTCTACTGAAACAAAATTGAACAAAAACCTACTCCCCAAGTGTGAGGAGTGCGATGATATAATAACCATAGAACACCTAATTCTTCAATGTAAGAAATATGATATGATCCTTAATAAATATCAACTGGAAACTATACACTCAAGGACAATGTAAAAGAGGGAAAAATACAGGATTTATTTGAATGCACTCTAACAACGAGTCAGACTCGTGATAAGAATTTCGAACAACGTCTACTAAACATGTAAATTATTAATTTCCTTTGAAGAGAAATAAAATTTTATTTTGTTGCTGTCCATATATAGCCATTGGGGAATATACAAGCATATAATAAATTTAGATCTTCTTTTTGTTCTAATTTTTTTTTATTATTGTAAAATAAATCATAGTGCAAGGGTTTAAGGAAACCGGACTGATTAATCAAATAATGTGAACCACTCATATATGTTCCATATGATGTCGCTAATAACCTTGTAATTTCGACATAAATTATAAATTTAAAAAAAAATTGAACAATCACTTGAATCTATTGTACTTCAGCCAAGATAACGGTTATTACGATACACGTACTAGTTTTTAAGCAAACAATTCTCAAAGGTCATTGATCGAGTGATTATCGTAGAAAGTTTCTAGAGTGAAGGACCTCGGATAGGATACTCGTATCTTTGACAATTGTTATTATTTTCTAATTAAAAAATTAGGGTAACCGCTAAAATCTATGGTCTTTGAGATAGGGTAACAGTTATTAAAATACACGTACAAGTCTTTGAGGAAAAAATTCGTAAAGATCACCGACCGCGTGTTCTGCTAAAATTGCTACCCGGAAATGAAGTCTTGCGCAAATTCCGGGTCGTTGGAGGCGTTTAATTTCCGTGTTTCAAGGTGAGACTAATTAACGGATCGTCTTCGTGCTCGGTGAAGAGTAACGGAACCCTTTCGCGAGGAGAACAGGTCCTACATCCCAGCTCACGTTCGATACTTTTGTTTCATTTTCCGGGCTAGGACAGCGGACGAGTTAAATTGGCATGAAGCGGGACCGGTGTCCTCCTCCCCTCTCTCTCTCTCTCTGTCTCTCTCCGTCTCTCTTTATCTATCTCTTTCGGTCTTTCTCTCTTTCTCCTTGCCTTTGTCACCTGGTTACCGTGCGAGAGAATGTCCCGGCAGATCCGCGTCTTCCGTATTGCGCTTTAATTACGCCGTCGGTCCCGTTTTTTGCAGTACTTTTATTAATTGAGGGAACAAGGCCCGGCGGAACCGTTCGAGGGGCGAGTTGCACACGCTTCGCGCGCGGACAATGCGCGCGGATCGGAGCCACGCGCGTCCTCCCGCAAATCGCGATTACGGTACATTGTTCGTCCCCGTCCCCGTACGTGGGTGCGTTCGCCAGCTCGCTTTTGCACGCTTTTGCTCGCTTATGCGGCGACGCGCGCGTCGTTGATTACAACGCGTCACGCTCCGAGGACTTCCGCATTTCTTAAACGATCGCGGTCGAGCCGAATTTCGCAAAAATCGGCGTACAATCTTTCAGAAATGAACGCCTTCCGCAATAGACCGGTTACTTTAACGTTCACCTCGCCGACGCGATGATCAAATGACCGGTTTCACGTTTCTTATCCCACAGTTATCGAAGATGTTAAGATGCTTTCGATGGAAATGAATAAACCCGTTTCTTCGTTCGAGCTTCTTCGATTTTAACCGAGCTTTGTCCGATCGTTTATTCTTTGCTCTATTTTTAACGCGTTCGCCAATGTCGTCACAGATGTATGACGTCGCGCAGTTTACTTAGAGACAGTCTAATTAATTTTATACACTTTGTTGTTTCACTTGTAGCACGAGATTGGCGATTCTATAGCCACACTATTATTTCAAACAATTTTTATCCATGAATTCGATGGATGATGTTTAAGTTATAGCACGAGATTGGCGATTCTATAACCACACTATTATTTCAAACAATTTTTATCCATGAATTCGATGGATGATGTTTAACTTATCGCACGAGATTGGCGATTCTATAGCCACACTATTATTTGAAACAATTTTTATCCATAAATTCGATGGATACGAGATTGGCGATTCTATAGCCACACTATTATTTGAAACAATTTTTATCCATAAATTCGATGGATACGAGATTGGCGATTCTATAGCCACACTATTATCTCAAGCAATTTTTATCCATGAATTCGATGGATGATATTTTTCTAAAGGTGGCTAGACTGCGGATCTTTATGCAAAATAAGAATTGTGTGTACTAATTGCATGACATGGAGATCCACTAGAAATTTACTTCTTGTCAAGGTAAAACAAGGGTTGCTGTACCTTGTCGAAAACTCCACACCCTAGAAATATCGGGAAACATCTGATTCCCTTCTGCGACCCTTTTATAACATGCCGTCTTCCTTCAGGTATGAAGGTACCTATCGCCGCCGCCGCGTCTGGGAACGTTTTCAGTTTTAATTGTGCGCCCGTCTTGTAGACATCTCCGACAACGTAATCCGATATTAAAATATACAGGGTGAGTCACCTAGCGTTTGTACCTGAAATATCTGTGTTGTTTCTAGAGATACGTAAAATATGGTAAGGACAAAGTTGAATGGTACAATGGGGCTGACACGATGCAAGAAAAATTTTTTTTCTAATGTAATTTTTTTAGAGATATCAAGGTCACCTTGACTTTTTCAAATGGAACCACCCTTTTTTAAACACCTACAATGATAGTCCCTTTCATTACGAATTCAGTGACTATAATTATTCAAGGTCATTGAAGGTCGCGGACAGAGATAACGGATAAGATTTAACATCGATACATGCCTGTAAACGGGCTTTGAAGGAATGTTGCACTCTGTCCGTGACCTTGAATGACCTCGAGTAATTATAGTCACTGAATTTGTAATGAAAGGGACTACCATTGTAGGTGTTTAAAAAAGGGTGGTTCCATTTAAAAAAAGTCAAGGTGACCTTGATATCTCTAAACAAAATGACAAAAACAAAATTTTTTTTTTGCATCTTGTCAGCCCCATTGTACCATTCAACTTTGTCCTTACCATATTTTACGTATGATTAGAAACAACAAAGATATTTGAGGTACAAACGTTAGGTGACTCACCCTGTATATTTCTTCTACCGTATTCAGACATAATTATTTTCACATAACCTCTCAACATTTCTCAGTTTGGTGTTTTTATTGAATTGTGAGAAATGTAAATGTAACAATTCTTGTAATCTTACTATTTGAAATTACACCAAACCATTTTTGCCATAAACGCCTAAAATTTGTCCAAGTCAATTGCAAGAAGCAGGAGTTAAACGATAATGCATTTCACCTTCGAATAATTTTAATAAATCGAGAATAAGAATAAGTACAACGTTCAACCTTTCTAATGGTGTTTTCAGTTTCGTATTTGACCAATCCGTTCTGGCGCATAAATGCTTGGCATTTGTAGTCTAATAATCAAACTCTCATTAGTATCTATTGTAACCGTAACTCGTAAAAACCTAACCCAGACCTAACCCAACCTTTCTAATGGTGTTTTCAGTTTCGTATTTGACCAGTCCGTTCTGGCCCATAAATGCTTGACATTTGTAGTCTAATAATCAAACTCTCATTAGTATCAATTGTAACCGTAACTCGTAAAATCGTAAAATGGAACGGGGTTATTGAAATGAACTCGGTAACTACGTGCTTGTGTCGTTTGGTCCCAGGAAAGGGTTTAACAGGCGGCTCTGGAACAACAGATCGCGTGGCGCGAGGGCCTCCGCTAACGAACTTCGAGTTATTAGATGTTAATTGCTCTGACCGTGGCGCGTAGTTATGAGAACGTTCTCTCTCCCCTCATTGTCGGTCTCGCTGGTCCCAGGGTAAAACTATTGACTATACCTGGTACGCACCCCGCTGCGTTCATAGTCAATCTACGAGAATGATGGAGCACCTCAACCGTTCCCATAGATCGCTATCTAATTACCAATCTTTAACAGAAGCGCCGATAAAATTCGAATCGATTCCCGCGCATTCGTTGCTGTAAATCGAAATTTCAACAGTTCGTAACGGCTTTTGATTCGAAAGACAGAGGAACCATACTTTCCCCGGGTAGAAAAAAGAGAGAGGCACAGAGGAACCGAGGATATTCATGTAGATATTTGCAAGTTTCGCACGGCGAGCATACCACCTCTGCCAGGTAAATCGCTCGATTGTTCCGTAATCGCTGCGATCTGAATAAATCGGTCGCACGACCCCGCTGAAGGATGATCAACGAACACCAACGAGCAAGATCAGGCCTATCTTTAATGGAGAACCGATCCCGCACAGTCGTGCAGCTGCACTCTTTTTTACGGCGCCGTTCGTGTAAACGACCTTGAAGGCCTCGTCAGCCGCGGGAATCCGCGCGACCGGAAGCGCATTCTTGCCGGAGCCTCTGAACTTTACTGCGTGCCGCGTCGAAGAAATTAGTATTTCGCCCCGTGGTGATTTATGGGATTTCACATGCAAAAATAGCTGGAGTTCAAGTCGTTGTTCTGTAGGGTTCATGGAAATACGCAGCATTCAACTGTTACCCTTGTGTGTTCTAGTGTATTCCAGTATATCCTAGTATATTCTAGTATATTCTAGTATATTCTAGTATATTCTAGTATATTCTAGTATATTCTAGTATATTCTAATATATTCTAGTGTAATATAGTATATTCTAGTGTATTACAGTATATTCTAGTATATTACACTATATTCTAGTATATTACATTATATTCTAGAATATTACAGTGTATTCTAGTATATTACAGTGTACTCTAGTATATTCTAATATATTCTAGTGTAATATAGTATATTCTAGTGTAATATAGTATATTCTAGTATATTACAGTATATTCTAGTATATTACAGTATATTCTAGTATATTACAGTATATTCTAGTATATTACAGTATATTCTAGTATCCTCTAATATATTCTTGTGTAATATAGTATATTCTAGTGTAATATAGTATATTCTAGTGTAATATAGTATATTCTAGTGTAATATAGTATATTCTAGTGTAATATAGTATATTCTAGTGTAATATAGTATATTCTAGTATATTACAGTATATTCTAGTGTATTACAGTATATTCTAGTATATTACACTATATTCTAGTATATTACAGTATATTCTAGTATATTACAGTGTATTCTAGTATATTCTAATATATTCTAGTGTAATATTGTATATTCTAGTATATTACAGTATATTCTAGTATATTACAGTGTATTCTAGTATATTCTAATATATTCTAGTGTAATATTGTATATTCTAGTATATTACAGTATATTCTAGTATATTCTAATATATTCTAGTGTAATATAGTATATTCTAGTATATTACTCTATATTCTAGTATATTACACTATATTCTAGTATATTACAGTATATTGTAGTATATTACAGTGTATTCTAGTATATTCTAGTATATTACAGTATATTCTAGTACATGCTAGTGTATTCTATTATATATGGTTTCCTAATTGCTTATGGAATGCGAAGCCCTGAATTTGAACAATTTTTACCATTTTTTCTAAACCAAATTCTAGCCAGCCTCTAAACTTTTCCGTACGAGACGTCGAAGGTGAATTAGTATTTTGTGTAAAATGACGTAGCACATACCAAATTAGAAGGAGAACGGTAAGTACCATCGTGAGAATAAAAACGGATGCTGCTTCGATTGTTTCGTTTCGGTCGGAAGTGCGTAGCGGTATCGCGCCGGTTCAGATGGTTTCTGGGTCAGATGTTTTCGGCGGTCTGGGTATAGGCACATAGACTGTTCCGGGCGACGGTTTGCACGGCGCTAAATTATCTGTTTCCTCGCGATTCCGGCACATTAACCACGGTGAACGCACGGACCGTGGAGCCTCGCCTCACAGAACGAACAGCGAATGCCGTCGAATGATAGCGAGCCGCGGAAACCGCGACGAGTACGCGGAAATCTCGATCGGTGGATCTTATTAGCGAGTACCGTTCGCTACAGCTCGTCCTCGAGAAATCGGTTCTCGAATCGCAGCGGGATCGATCGAGCAGGATCGCTCGCTGATCGTTTACATCTGCGGTCATCAAACCGGTAGGAATTTTCCACAAAGAGAAAAGTTCGAAACTCGAAGTGAACGTTTCATAATCTCTTTTAGTTTTACAAACATTTATCTCCTATCTTTCTGCAAATAGCTATTTCCTTTAATTCTGCAAATATCCACTTTCGTTATTGCTACAAACACCCATGTTTTCAGTTTCTGCAAACTTTACTACCAAGTAGTGAACAGTAAAACTATATTTATGCGTTCGAGACACATAAAACGCGATTACAGGCGTCAACAGAACCTGCCCTCGATATTTTCGAAGTAATTGATTCCGTTTAACTCGACACGACATCGTGTATTATCTGTTCTATTATTATTATTTAGTAATCTTCTCTCGGAGAGCAGCCGTAAAAAGATTTACTTCCGAGCGTTCGTAAAATGACGATACCAATGAAGAACCGCGAATATTATTGCTGTATTCGAATTTAATAGCTGCATTGGATAATTCTGATAATAATTGTGGCACTCAAACTGTTGCCTCTCCGCAAAAATACAAACTGATGAAAATATTCGAAGAATTTCAGAATTCCGTTACTTCGCCCATTAAAACGATTAAAACTAGGAATAAATGTCTACCTGACGCCCGTCTAACCGCGGCGAAACATTTTTACCTTCCAGAAAGATCCGCGCAGTCTAGCGATTACAGTGATTAAATTGCTCCGATTTTGTGGGACTTTTTGGCTGTAATCGTTCTGCGTGTCGATGGTTGCGTGAGTCGACGAAGTTTGAGGAACAAGTCCGAGACGGTTTGCACCGTCCTGAGACGCTCCGTTGGTGCGCAACAGTTGCCTGACTGGAATAGGATCGGTTCTCCATTAAATGGAAGCGGCCGACCTCTGGTAATCGCGGATCGCGATTGCTATGCTGCAGGGACCCGCGATTTGCAGGCCAGTTATTCGGATCGTTAGCGCAGCTGGCTGCGAGCTGTGCCAGGCTGTTTTCAGTCGTTTCTGCTACCGCTACCAAAGCGAATCCGCTTCGTAGCGGCGCGTGTTCTTCGCCGAGATGACAAGTTGCTCGAAGAGAGAGAGAGAGAGAGATAGAGAGAGTGAGAGAGGAATGCGAGAGTCCTCTCGCCGTCTAATAGCCGCATCAATGAACGCGAAATACCTCGCCGCATTGTTCCTCGGAACCCTCGGAAGATGCTGTTACTGATAAATCATTGTTGAACATGGTCGCGCTGGAAACCGGACACCGAAGCTTCCCTCGGCATCGGCTGGATCCAGAACACTGTAGTTTTAAGTTCTGAGAAGATCGAGTTGCTGTCCAACGAACAGCACGATCGACGCCTTCGAAGATCGAGCTGGATCTACGAAAAGCTGCACATAGTGATTCGATACCTCGGAGACCAGATTTTCTTGGGATACTTGAGCTCCGGAGCTGTGTTCGTGCTTCGGGGAGTATATTAACCCTTTGCACTCGGATGGTGGCTCTCAGTCACCATTAAAAATTGTTATACAACATTCAAAATATTTTTCACATTGTTAAATTTGTTCGCATTTAATTAATTATTAAATATTTAAGTATTGTCCGAGTCAATTGCATCAGTTTCATATGCATCAAATGAAAAGAATGAGATAAAATGGAAATATTCCAGATTCGAAAAAATGTTTGATTTTGGAGCTGAAATAGTACCGAGTGCAAAGGGTTAATAGTACTATGGCGGCTGAAAAGTGTGCGAGAGGAGGAAAAAGGAGAAGGAAACGTTTCGTCCTAGGCCCGCTAGAGGACTCGTCGGTAAGGCTATCTAGCGGACCCGTGCCTTAGACGCGGGATGTCGTAAGGACAGTTTAGGACGGTATATATACAAACAGAGGAAGATTCAGGTAGTAGCGGGAAAGGTGTTGTCGTAATGTCCCTCTGTTGACGAGCATAGGAAGTAGCCGCCACATTACCCCCCTGCCAGTGGTCAACGATGTCTGGACAAATTTCCCTCTAATTACGCTGATCTCCGCCGGAATCCAAGGAGGTCGCCGGAATGTGTGCTGTCAGTGTGCCCACCAGTGATGCTGTCGAATCGACGAAGTTGAGTAGCTCCCTAAAGCCGCTTGTAGGACTCGTATAGTCGCACAAACAATGGATGAACGTCGCACAAATGTAGATACGAAAACGTCGCACAAATTTAGGTGCGGAAAACGTTAAACCATATAATGCTGCGAAGATGACGTCAGAAGCGCATAGTAGGGAGAAGTCCTCGCTGTTGGTCGGGCAGTAGTTCAGGCAAGGCAGTGACAGAGTAGTCACCTTCCAGTCCTCCTGATGTTGTCCCGTGGTTTGTTGATGTTGTCGTCTCCTCCGCTCAGAAGGTCGCGTTGTTGTTCGTTTGTCGGGGTCACCAATTATGGCGGCTGAAAAGTGTGCGAGAGGAGGAAAAAGGAGAAGGAAGCGTTTCGTCCTAGGCCCGCTAGAGGACTCGTCGGTAAGGTTATCCAGCGGACCCGTGCCTTAGACGCGGGATGTCGTAAGGACAGTTTAGGATGGTATATATACAAACAGAGGAAGATTCAGATAGTAGCGGGAAAGGTGTTGTCGTAATGTCCCTCTGTTGACGAGCATAGGAAGTAGCCGCCACAGTACTGATACAAGCTGAGTGGACAAGACTCGTTCCTGTTCTTGTACTTTTACTGAAAGATTGAAAGGAACAGTTAGCAGACAGTTTTTTCGAAAAATTCTTTCCGAACTTCGTTCCTGTTCAAGTTGCATCGGACAACAGGGGCCGTAGTGTGGCGTTAATCTTTTGTTGCTAGGTGGAGCCGCCTCAGAGATGTGAAGGTCATCATTGTATTTTTAAATAGAATGCTATGTTTTAGTACCTGTTTTCTGATTGCTGCTATTGAGACGAATCCAACAAGGTGAGACATTATGGTCTTTGAAGGTCAGCAAAGGTCATTTATGACAACGATAAGTGATAGGAAATATTACTCAATCCATGATAAGAAGATTGCAGCATTGCATTGATGCCAAGGGCAATTACTTTGAACACGTTCTGTAAATGCAAGTTTATTTCGCCTTTTTTGCATAAATGACCTTTGTTGACTTTCAAAGATCTTAATGTTACACCTCGTTGGATTCGTCTCAATAATCGCTATCAAAAAAAAAAATGTACGAAAACATAGCATTCTATTTAAAAAAACAAAGGTGACATTCACATCTTTGAGGCGACTCCACCTAGCAACAAAAGATTAACGCCACACTACGGTCCCTGTTGACCGATGCAACTTGTATTTCGAAAACTTCTCTACTACTATCATACTTTCGGAGTTATTGTAAATGGCAATAGTTAGGGCTTCTCCCTGTATATTAACCTTTTGCGCCCTGGCAATTTTACTGTTGTGCAACTTCTAAGAATTTTGAGAGAAATTATTGCTCTCAAAAAATATGAAACGAATTTTTACCGTAAAGAATACTATTCCTTTCGTTTAATTCATGTACTTATCTCCTCAGTACACAACTTTGTTTCACAAGGAAAATATATTTGACCCATCAAGAACTATACTAAAAATATTTTCCGTCCGCTAAGGGTTAATTCCAAAAATTTGTTGATTTGTGGATGGAATTGTTGTCGCTTCTGAACAATGTGTTGAGAAATCCTCAACCGTAGATCTTTGATTTTAAAAAGACTACTAAAAATTGCCGGTTAATGATGTGTTACTTTTGTGGAATAAACATAGTTGTTTTTTCTTTTCTAGAGAGATCCGAAGGTGCGTTGTAAATAATTTTTCTAGGATTATAAGGACGCTCAGGGTGGTCCACGACGTTCGAGCAGTTTGTAACAGATTAACCGATCGGACTGGCTACCGTTCGAGGATCGATCGCGATCGAGGCTCTCGGACGTATCGTGGCACCGTTATCGACCCGGCTACCGTAAGCGATCGATCGATCGATCGAGGTCGGCGAAATCGGACATCCGATATCGATATCGAGATTCCAATCGGTGCACCGCTGTACGCTCGATCGAGCTCGTTCCGATTTGATGGCCTCGTCGAGTTGCGTGACCTTGAAGCCCACATCGACGTCCCACGGATATTATTATTGTTATCGTTGATTCGCTATGCCGACAAGCCTATTACCGATCACAGAACCGTTTCAAATTTCAATATTCTATCCCGCTTTTGCAATTTTCGAGCTACTCAAATATTTATAGCGTCATTGCAAAATGTTTCCTAGTACTCGTGGTGTAATTTGCAATTTTTATTTCAGATAAAATAAATCGAAGATACAAGTTGAACCTTTTTATTTTTATTAACGCTTGTGCACTGTTCAGGAAATTAGGTGATCTATGACACTTTGAGAAATAAACCTAGACAACAGAAATTGTTTAAAATTGTGTAAAATTGATGACGCTAAATACAGATGTACAGACTGTTGATGTCAAGTTAATTTATAATATATTTCATCGAGGAACACTGTAATCGAACGCGCAGTTCTGCTTGATTGAAGGCAAATCGACATGAGCAGTGCACAAGCATTAATTTGTCCGTGTCTGATCATTGCATGCCTTATCTACTGCCGCGAGATCGATAAATCTCGAAGTTCTATATTCGATTTTTCCTTGCCAGCTCTTCAGTTGAATTTTTTATGTAAAACCACTATTCTTCCGATTGTAAGTAACACGAATACTGTTACACTCTATATAACTTGACAAAATGGACGACATCACCTACAAAAATAAATTAATAAACACTGCGGTGGTCGACAAGCTTCGTATTAAACACTGTACTCCTTTTGCATATTAATCGACGCGTTCGTTATCAGGTCGGTCATACGTGGGTGACACAGTTCTTCGACCTCCTTGAAAACCTAACGTTCATCGCGGTTCCTTTACGATTAATTGCCTCATCGTTCAAATTCGTAAAGTTACGTCAGTCGTTTAACCCTAAGGATTTAACCCTAAGAGTATGATAAGTCATACTCTTCACGACTACAATGATTAGAATTGCGTTTTATTTAAATGAGAAAATTTATATTTATTATACGTAAGCATTTATATCAATGCTTAAATATCGATGACAGAAGAACAGAATTTTGTTCCAACATGAAAGAAAGAAATATGGCGGCTGAAAAGTGTGTGAGAGGAGGAAAAAGGAGAAGGAAGCGTTTCGTCCTAGGCCTGATAGAGGACTCGTCAGTAAGGCTATATAGCGGACCCGTGCCTTAGACGCGGGATGTCGTAAGGACAGTTTAGGACGGTACATACAGGGTGTCCCACATAAATGGGAACACCTAAATATCTATCGTATTTACAGTCCTATCAGAAAACTTCAGAGGACAAAGTGACACTATTGCAGGGGGCACATATGATGGTAAACAAAAAAAATTTTTATGTCGTGTTTTTTAATGAAATTTCAAGGTCACCGATGTTTTTTTAAATGGAATAGTATATATTTTTTACGATAATATGATAGACAATAAAAAACTAAATTTAGTGGATACCACCTTTTTGACCTTGAAATGACCTTGAGCAAGAATAATCATGTTGGAGCGTATAAAATGTGGAAGTTTAAAACTTACGTGTTTCAGCAAAGATTACACATCATAATAAATGTTCGAAATGTTGACCATCCTCATTTATGCAATATTGCAATCTTGCATTAAATGATCTGTAGGCATTGTCGATTTCCTGAGACGTAATTGAAGCACATGCTGCAGTAATCCTTTGCCGCATATCCTCTGACGTTGTGGGTTTATCTTTGTACACAATATATTTTATCTTGCCCCATAGATAAAAATCCAATGGTGTCAGATCCGGAGAACGGGCTGGTCATGGAATTGTTCCTCGTCGCCCAATCCAGCGTCCAGGATATTTCGTATTTAGCACCGTTCTAGCAACTTTAGAATAATGCGCTGGACAAATATCATGTTGAAACCACATGCGCTCCCGATCGAATAGCGTAATTTCTTCTAAAAGACCCGACAAATCCTGGCGTAAATATGCAGCATACTTTATACCAGTAAGAATTCCTTGTATAAATTCGTTCGACGTTCAATTACGTCTCAGGAAATCGACAATGCCTACAGATCATTTAATGGAAAATTGCATTATTGCATAAATGAGGATGGTCAACATTTCGAACATTTATTATGATATGTAAAGGTCAACCCGACGTAAAGAACGCGTAATCTTTGCTGAAACACATAAATTTTAAACTTCCACATTTTATCCGCTCCAACATGATTATCCTTGCTCAAGGTCATTTCAAGGTCAAAAAGGTGGTATCCAATAAATTCAGTTTTTTTATTGTCTATCATATTATCGTAAAAAATATATACTATTCCATTTAAAAAAACATCGGTGACCTTGAAATTTCATTAAAAAACACGACATAAAAATTTTTTTTGTTTACCATCATATGTGCCCCCTGCAATAGTGTCACTTTGTCCTCTGAAGTTTTCTGATAGGACTGTGAATACGACAGATATTTAGGTGTTCCCATTTATGTGGGACACCCTGTATACAAACAGAGGAAGATTCAGATAGTAGCGGGAAAGGTGTTGTCGTAATGTCCCTCTGTTGACGAGCATAGGAAGTAGCCGCCACAGAAATAACTCGACAGATTTCGTAAAATGGTTACAGTAAAAGTACATTCGGTGATACTCGCTGCGACTATCATTGTATGTACAAGTGACTGAATATGTTCAACAGCTTCCCGCCAGCTCGCCAATATCACTACTAGTGAACTAAAAAATCTAAAGAAATTTTTACCAGTCCGTCAATTTCAGTGTTAATTGCGTGAAGCAACTTGGGGCGATCTGCGCTTCTCCACCTAACAAGCTAGAAAAATAACGAACGGATGCGGGTTAAAAAAGACAAACTACATTCCCTACGACCAATCACCCAACAATAAAACTCGTAAACGTTCCGGACCAGTTCACAGAAAGTCCCTAACAACCAACAATAAGTTTCGTTTCCTCGACGTCTCGAACGATGGCTCGCTGGCTCCGGCTGTGGCGGCAGCGGAGTCGTCGTCGTCGTCTATAAAGTTATCAAACGAACCATAAAACTTCCGCGGTTTCTGACTGTTTATTCTACGGTCGCATTTATCCCGAACAGTTTGCGCATTCCTCTTTTATTTTCCCAGTTTGCCGACAACGACGACAACGAAGAGGACGACGGCTCTCGTCAAGCGCCCTCGAGAGAAGTGGCAAAGAGACACGACACAACAAGCGAATTCTTCTGGCAGTTGCTCCGCGATTGTAGACGTCTTACCGTTGCACGCAACGTGCTATTAAGCTTAGCCTGGCTCGTATGCAGGGAAAATGCGCCAGCGTTCCTTCGATTTATTCTCGTTTCGTTAATAGACCATAATAAAGTGGAGATCCGTTCTTGTCCTTGTTCAGAATCCGCAAGGATGTGCTCGATGGTGTCGAGCTAACTGTATATATCGACGCCGTTCCACATAACAACGTCCGAGAGAGGGAAAGACAGCACACGTTCTCCACCTCTATTTTTATCCTTCTTGCTCTCTTTCTTTCTCTCTTTCTCTATCTCTCTCTCTCTCTCTCTCTCTTTGCTCGGGTCTCGGCAGAGATGGCTCCGCAGGATAGGTCCTTGCTGATCGTTTTGTCGACCAAGACCGACCGGGGCCGCGATTAGGCTCTACGCCGGCTGCAATTGGTACCACCTACCAGGCCGAGAGATATTGCCGTGCTCGGGGAACACGGACCCATTCCACCGACACGTTTTTTGCCGACCCGATAAAGGGCTACGTCGACTGCGCTCTACGATCCAGCTTCCGACGAGAACACGTTCTCGATCCTAAGAGTTGCACGGTCTCTCGAACCCGGCGAGAGCCAGATGAACCAAGCGCGAACTTCAGCTTGCGAGAGGAGGTCGTTCCTCATAAGTAGACAACGGATCTCTATGGAAAATAAAAATTTTCTACCGAAATTGCAATAGTCTGGAGTGAGATAGAAATTTCTAGAAAGACAATTTTACGTTTTCCGGCCCACTAGTGAAATCTATATTAAGAATTTCAGCTTGCGAGAGGAGGTCGTTCCTCATAAGTAGGCAACGGATCTTTATGGAAAATAAAATTTTTTTACTGAAATTGCAACAGACTAGAGTGAAATAGAAATTTCTAGAAAGACAATTTTGCCTTTTCCGGCCCACTAGTGAAATCTATATTAAGAATTTCAAATTGCGAGAGGAGGTCGTTCCTCATAAGTAGACAACGGATCTCTATGGAAAATAAAAATTTTCTACCGAAATTGCAATAGTCTGGAGTGAAATAGAAATTTCTAGAAAGACAATTTTACGTTTTCCGGCCCACTAGTGAAATCTATATTAAGAATTTCAGCTTGCGAGAGGAGGTCGTTCCTCATAAGTAGGCAACGGATCTTTATGGAAAATAAAATTTTTTTACTGAAATTGTAACAGACTGGAGTGAAATAGAAATTTCTAGAAAGACAATTTTACCTTTTCCGGCCCACTAGTGAAATCTATATTTACAATTTCAGCTTGCGAGAGGAGGTCGTTCCTCATAAGTAGACAACAGATCTCTATGGAAAATAAAAATTTTCTACCGAAATTGCAATAGTCTGGAGTGAGATAGAAATTTCTAGAAAGACAATTTTACGTTTTCCGGCCTACTAGTGAAATCTATATCAAGAATTTCAGCTTGCGAGAGGAGGTCGTTCCTAAGTAGACAACGGATCTTTATGGAAAATAAAATTTTTTTACTGAAGTTGCAGCAGACTGGAGTGAAATATAAATTTCTAAAAAGAAAATGTTACCTTTTCCGGCCCAGTAGTGAAATCTATATTATTCAAAAAAATATTATGAATAAAAAATTAAACATAAATTTGAGGTCCAATTACTAAAGACATACAGTGAAGAGCAAGACTGAATCAGCACCATTTGAAACAGCGTAACTTTTTTAAAATTACTACAGATGACTTGAGTGTTCTTGAGAAGTTGGAAGGATTATTTTATTACAAGATGAGTAAAAAACTTTTGAAAAATTTGCAATTAGTAGGAACTGCGGAAAAAATAGTGAAAGTTGACTTTTACGACTTTTTTGTCAGGGCCTGTGTTGAAAATTTTAAAAAATTGATAATGTGCATTCAAATAAATTATATATATGCTGAAAATTTCATCGATATTGATTAATTGGTTTATGAGTTATAAACGATTGAAAGTGGTAATAATTGCAGTTATAAGTCGAAAATCGTGAAAAACTGCAATTTTTTCAAAGTTCGAGCACACGGCTAAACGGCTAAATGGCTCGACGTGTGACCGACCTTCTTGTTGATTGTGACCCGAGCAATCGGGAGTTAGCGGGTAAGACAAGGGGTTATAGTTTAAATGTAGTTGAAATGTAGTTGAAATGCAGTTTCCGTTTTGCGGGGGTGAAAGCGATGCTCGGATTGCGGATCTCCACGGATCGGTAGCCGCATCTCGTTTATCGACGCGGCGTAAGTAGCAATCGGGAACGATTAACCATCGCCGTCGTCTGAAATTGTAATTCTATCTCCTTGGTCTCGCCGCATCACGGTTCGTCACGTCGAAGGTTTTTCTGCGCGCGGAACCGTTCGCGTTTAATTAATCACCGCGGAACTCGAGTATGCTGCCCGATGATCAGCAGCTCCGAAGATCGGGATCGTTGTGTTCGATCGTTGGATCGATCCGTCGGTCGTCACACGCGCAGACCGTGACCACGATAACAGGCAACATGTACCGTTCGCGTCGCCAAACATATCTCTCTCGAATCAAGATATAAGTACTCGAATACTGTTCGGGACACGTTCCGGACACGTTGCTTCTGTTCGACCGGTGTAGATCGACGGATTACGAACGCCTATGTATAGCAATCGAACGGCTATACGCTTCGATGATTAAAGAACGATCAACGAGCAAACAGCTATTGGCTCGATGGAAAAATAATTGCGATTTTTGGTCTTGAGACTTCAAATAATGAATTTCTTGCCTGAGAATTGGAAAAAAATGTAGGTAAGAGTTATTTTTAGCATCCACCTAATATTGCCTTCAAACTTACTCTGTAGACTTCCCAAAAGGTGTCTGACAAAATGAAGATGGCGCCGTGGCGCGGAGATCAAATAAATTTTTTGCTAGCGAAACACCATTTTAGTACCGAATTGAGGTATAAAAGTACAAATCAGAATTATTAAGCAAACCCCAAGCCCATTAAATCTAACCTACCCTAACCCAGACCTAACCCATACCTAACCCAACCAACCTAACCTAACCTAACCTAACCAAATAAAGTAATATTACTAGTTTAACATGGCGGCTTATGTAGAAGTGCATAGGTATGCTAAATCCAACCTAACCTAACCTAAATCAACCCAACCTAACCCAACCTAACCTAATCAAATAAAGTAATATAACTAGTTTAACATGGCGGCTTATGTAGAAGTGCATAGGTATGCTAAATCTAACCTAACCTAACCTAACCTAACCCAACCCAACCTAACCCAACCTAACCCAACCCAACCTAACCTAACCTAACCTAACCAAATAAAGTAATACAACTAGTTTAACATGGCGGCTTATGTAGAAATGCAGAGGTATGCTAAATCTAACGTAACCTAACCTATCCCAACCCAACCTAACCTAACCTAACCAAACCTAACCTAAACAAATAAAATAATATAACTAGTTTAACATGGCGGCTTATGTAGAAATGCATAGGTATGCCATGGTTTCTGCACATATACGAGCCATGAAATAGTCTCTTTGCGATCGCCAACACAATAGCACAGTTCCTGGAAGATGTCACTCTATATATACTTTCCCAATTCCACGCCAGTGATCTCACTAAAACACGTGCAACATGTTGCGCCACTTCTTGCGGCTTCCACTCGGGATCATTTTGATTTGATTCATCAGAACTGTCACTTATTGTAACTTATTAAACTTATTAAAGACAAGAAACAACAGTTTCGCGTGTGTTAATAAGTGAAAATGGCGGATACGAGTCATTAACGCAAACAGTTTGTTGCGCGGAGCATTTCCGCGTCACGTGACCAACCCACATGACTCTACTGGTCATGAGCAATATTTCGGGTAAGTAGGGAGCCAATCGGAGGTGGGTGCTAAAACGAACTACGCCCAAAATGTATTCCTACGATTCTCTCATTCGAAATTGACTCGTCTTTGGATTTTTCTGGTAGAACCCTGTTTCTACCCTAATGAAAATTGATGGAGCGGCATCGCAGCACGAAGCTCGCTTAGCTGCACAGTCTCAGGCTCAATGTCCTCGCAAAAGGAATGACTTGTTTCTCTTGTTCGAGCCTGCTTGTTCCCGATGTTCGTCCATGTTAATGGCTGGCTGTACCGGAAGGTCGTCGAGAGGAGGCTCATAAATTATCGGAGATTAATCCGAGGGGTTCGAGTTAAACGAGCGCCGCGTGTCGACGTGTCGGGTACCCCGGACCAGAGGCCAAGAGTCAGGTGTCCTCGGACCTAACCGTAGCCCCACGACGATCGAGCCTAACTCGCCTGTAACAAACTTCATCCCCGAGAGAGAGGGAGAGGAGACCGCGGCGGAAATTGGTTGGCTATCAACCGAGAGAAAATTGCAGGCCGCCTCTCTGAACCTGCGACTTTATTCCATCAAGCCACGGCGGAGCCGAGGTAGCCTAATCGCGGCATCCTATCTTATCAAAGGGAACTTCTAAACTAAACACTTTAATTTATTCAGCTAGACTTCATAGGACAAATAAATTTATTAGAAATGAAATCGCAGTGCTTAAACGAGAAATTTATGAACTTCTTTTATTCGAGCACGTACGGAAAGGGGGGGGGGGGTAGGGAAGGGTACGGAGTAGCTTGTAGGATAGATTTTAAGGAATATGTTTGTATATAGATGTTTCTCTCTCTCTAATTAGTTTTAGTTCTAGTTATAGGTAGATTTAAGTTAGGCTTATAAGGTAGAGTAAGCTAGGTTAGGATAGTTAGTAAGATTAGGGTAAGGAAGAAGGGAAGGCGGAGAAAGAAGATAAGGAGATGTTAATGGAAACCCCGAGGGGAACAATAAAACTTTATATATATATATATATATATATATCATATACAGGGTGCGGCGCCAATTATTCGCCAATTAGGGTCGAAATATTTCAAATATTCTGGCAATTGATTCATGGCGATATTATCTTTCAAGGTCATCTGAAAGTCATTGTATAGCAGGTCGTTGAATTCGTTTCGACGTTGCCTACAATATTATGAAGTTAAAAATACCCAGTTCCATTAAAAGATATGACAGCGACCTTGACTATTTTGTTGAAAATCGATTTTTTTTTAAATTTAAAAAATTCCAATTTCTTGTCGGTTAAATACTGATTAACTTTGGTAGGAAACATTTTTCTGTCCGACCATCCGAAGGGGCTGAAAAAACGTGGGGACTAATTGGTGCCGTACCCTGTATATATTATTCGATCACGTATTTCGAATGAAAATATGACTTAATTCAATCTTGTTATTTTTAAAAAACAATTTGTATGATCCACGATTACTAATTATCGCTACCTCCAGTATCTATCTACGTAAGTGACTCTAACAATTCGATCATCCAGCTAAATTAAAAATTACAAAAAATACTGCAGTTCCAGGTGCAGTTTCTGCACCCTCACCGAGGGCCAGGAAGATACTCTAAGTACACCGGGGAACGTTTTCCTGGAAGCATCATCTTCGACGAGCTGAGACTAATCCTCAAAGGCATAAATAGCTGCGAAGAACTCATGGAGGTGCTCTTGGCTCTGTGTTTTATAACAGACGATCTCGGAGAGACTTCCTTGATCCCCTAGGATTAACGGGTCTCGCCCGTTATTATCGAATGCTCTCCTCTTTTCGCGCACACACAGTCGTCGCTCGAGTGCGTTTCGCTAGAGCGAGATTGAACACGGGAACGCCTCTAGGAGAGGACGGAGAGAGAACCAAAAGATTAGCGGCATCGGTAACTACTTAATGAACGGGCTAGGTTCTTCGAAACGTAATGCTCGCGGTGAATAAAAAAAAGACACCGAGCTACATTTGCACGAGCCGGCGCGGCGAAACGATTTTCTTAATACGCGTTCCACGCGGTGGTAACCGATGAAACGTTACGGCTCCGGTATCCGTCTCCGTTTAAAAGAACCGAGACTCGTTGCGAGGGCAAAGACCGGTGAACAGTGCTCGATTATTTCCCCAAGATCGCGCAAAAATATGTTGGAAATATCTCGGAAACGAGCCGAGTTTATCAACCGAGTCATAGAGATAATGTTGCGGGAAGTCTGATGCGAGTCGTGGAAGATGAAGAAATGTTTGAGAATTTATTGCAACGAATGAGATGGACCGATCGTTTCGAAATTTTATGGTTCTTTTACTACACTATCAACGAGATTATATGGATTTTTTCAGTTGTAAAAGACTGTTCATACAGGAGTTCTAATGGCGTCAGTGCAGCCCATCGTCGAGGGGATCAAATCGTTGGAAATACCACATTTCGTATCGGACAACCTAGAGTAAGGGAATATAGGGAATGTTTAGGAATTTATTGTGAACAATCGATGCAACCAATAATTTTCAAATTTTATGGTTACATTACTACACTATTTAAGTAACTACATAAATTATTTCATTCAAAAAGATCTATCCATAGAGGAGTTATAATAGCGTCAGTGCAACCCATCATCGAGAGGATCAAATCGTTGGAAATACCACATTTCGTATCGGACAATTTAGTATAGTGGAATATGGGGAATGTTTAGGAATTTATTGTGAACAATCGATCCAACCAATAATTTTCAAATTCTATGGTTACATTACTACACTATTTAAGTAACTACATAAATTATTTCATTCAAAAAGATCTATCCATAGAGGAGTTATAATAGCGTCAGTGCAACCCATCGTCGAGGAGATCAAATCGTTGGAAATACCACATTTCGTATTGGACAACCTAGTGTAAGGGAATATAGAGAATGTTTAGGAATTTCTTGTAACCATTGGATCCGACCAATCATTTTCATATTTTATGGGTACATTACTACACTATTTAAGTAACTACACAAATTATTTCATTCAAAAAGATCTATCCGTAGAGGTGTTATAACGGCGTCAGTGCAACCCATCGTCGAGAGGATCAAATCGTTGGAAATACCACATTTCGTATCGGACAACCTAGTATAGTGGAATATGGGGAATGTTTAGGAATTTATTGTGAACAATCGATGCAACCAATAATTTTCAAATTTTATGGTTACATTACTACACTATTTAAGTAACTACATAAATTATTTCATTCAAAAAGATCTATCCATAGAGGAGTTATAACAGCGTCAGTGCAACCCATCGTCGAGAGGATCAAATCGTTGGAAATACTTAAGTATTAAAAGTAAGAATAGAGGAAATATTTAAGAATTCATTCTAACCAATGGAACCCACCAATAATTTTGAAATTGTATGGTTACATTACTACACTATTCAAGTAACTACACAAATTATTTCAATGAAAAAGATCTATCCATAAAGTACTTATAATGGCTTGAATGTAACCCATTGTCAAAAAAGTCAAATCATTGTATATTAACCAGTCTAGCACCACTTAAAACACCACACATATAATTCTACCCTTCCAAGAACTATTCGTGATTATGTACTCGAACAGCCGTACGCAGCTGATCAAAATTCAATTCAGTGCATATAAATTACTTGTCAGCAAGTAAACAGCAGTGTAAATGGTCGATGCGGGCAACAATCGAGCAAAAGTTCAAAAAATCCATCATAAAATGATAGATCTTGGAAAGAATCGTGACGGTCGGTACCAGGGGGTAGGTCTCTTTGCATAGCAATCTGTGGGACAGTGTTCCGGGCTAATAGCCTAACAGCTAGTATCCGGCATCGGGTGTACGGTGCCTGGAGCGTGCTGTAGCCGCGGATCGGAGCGTATTCCGCTGAAAAGCACCGGCGGCCGCATGCTATTCCCCAGGACGGGTTTATACCCGATCCTGAATTAAATTATTAGGCTCTTAGTTGGGTAACCGCAAGGGGCAGAACGAGTCGGAGCGAGGCAGAGCGAGGCAGAACGAGGCAAAGCGAGGCGCAGTGTAGAAGAGGAGGGCGTCGGACGCGAGCTGCGTGGAAAATTATGCGTGTGCACAGAGGGCCGAGTTAAGTGTCCGGCTAATGGACAGGTACATAATTTTGAAGGGGTTCTTTCTGGCCAGCAGCCTAACCGTGTGTCTCACTCGGTTTTGCCCCGAGGTTCGGATCTTCGATCTGAAATTAAATTACCGCGCTGGCTCCGCGGATCCGGCTCTCTCGGCTCGGCTCGGCTCGGCTCGATTACGCCAGCGAACAAGCGAGCAGAGCGTGTTGAAATCGCCGATAATTTTCAGCCACTGCCGCGCCGCACGGTGTCCGCTCCATTCTACTCGATTCCACTCGATTCCGCTTCTTTACGAGCCGCTCCCCGTAAGGGATAGGGCCGAAATTGAACACGCGCGTGCTACTCGCGACTCCCGGCGAGAAACGGGTGGACCGTCTCGCGCGTAATTGGATCAGCGCCGTATCGCCACGACGATCACGTAATTATTCGATTGCTAGAGGTAGACCTAGGTAGATGCGCTATAGACGGTCGCTTTGAAATCCTTCCGACAAAGGACGGCTCTGGAAACTTATCCTAGAACGAGTATTCTTCTCACATTTTCACTGTGTCTTACAACTACGCGGTAATTGAAGACAGAGTTTATGAAATTATAGCTCTTCGTGGTTTGAACCTGTGACTGCAAAATTTGCAGGAATTTTTTTAACACGTTGACTGCCATGGGAGTCACCGGGGACCGGCACTCGACTTGGCTACAGCGCCGTGGGGGCCACCGGTGACCGGCGATGCAGCAAATAATAAAGGTACATAATTAGAGTAAATATGGATACTGATAAATTTTTCAATAATTGTTACTATAATGGTTTGAAGAAATTAATGCACGAAAAATGCTTCAAGATTGATTTTATAACTCACTTTATTTGCCGCAAATAATATTTCAACATAATATGCATCGCATAACGAAAAATTCACGTTGGCGCCTTGGGCAAACCATGGAAAGTGCGCCTGGCAGTCAACGTGTTAAAGGAATAAAAGAAAATCTCTCAATTATAATAATCAAATTAAAAATAATTAAAAATAACCTTACCTCATAAGAAATTGATTGAGCTACAGAACGAATCGGTCCTAACATAGAATAATTAGAATTTGTTTGGAATTTTTTTTAAGGGAAAGTACTGAGACCTGCATTTTCAAACTTTGCGTGCTTGTTAACTAATATTCGAAGAGTACTCAATGATGTTTTAGAAGAAATAAACATTTTCTTCAAAATGATATCGGTTTTTAAAATTGTTGAAGAGGTAGTTCCTTCGGAGGTGAATTTGCGAGAGAGTCTGCAGGATTTCCGGTGAAAATCGCGGATGGTAGAGTCGGCGAGTCAGCAAAAGGCATCGAGGACCAAAAGCCGGTCGTACGATTTTGTATTTTATACGGGATAAGTCGACGGTGCGATTTTTCCAAGGCCTATTATATATGTCCGTATATCCTGCACGGCGTTATTAGCCGAGCTATCTGCTCGAGCATCTATGGAGCATGAACATTTTCTGCGGGACCTGTCAATTATGCGGATTTATGATCTCTACCATCCCCTTTCGGCTTGCGTTGCCACTCCCCTGATAGTCGGATCGCCTCGCGTCGCGGCCATCCGACGCGAATCTACACCCACATACGCACCCGACGAGAAGGAACATCGTCTCGCGGTCGAACCGCAAGCGGAAAAAGACAATCCGCGACCGGATCGTCGTTGATTGACGATCACTCGTTAATGGCGAATGCCTCGGTTACGGTTCCGAACGCTGCACACCAGAACGGTTCGTCGCCAGACGATTCTACTTTGATCATGCGAGTAGCGTTGATCGATAAAATTTCGCGTACTAGATCTCGTTTCACTGCAATTACAGATTCGATCGTCTAGATTTACATCGATAAACTGGTCACTTAAATGTTTACTTATTTCTTGAACGGCACCGAGATCTGTGAAGCAAGTTTAACTAGAGACGATGAATGATTACATTGGTCCAATGAACAGTACATAAAATGTTGCAAAATTGCAATTGCTATGTGAATAAAATTTTATTGTATTTTCTAAGTGTTGGCGAAAATGCTGATACGGTTTGAAATTTGTATTTCTGTTGGTTCCTTTTGAAAAAAAATTTTCTTAAAACGTGTTGTTTTTTCGATTGTGATGATATATCTCGTCGAAAAAGCAGTTTGGTTAAATCGCTATAACTTCAGACAGGATTGCCATTTTTTTAAAGAAAAAAAAATTTATTGCGTTCTTTAAGGATTGTAAAATGCATTCACAAAGTTTTATATCGATACGCGTGTCGGTATGGTTAGAAGAAATTCCAAAAGAGCGCACTCTCTCCCACGTTTGAAAATATATTTGATTGTAATAGCGGTCAGATTGAATAACTATAACTGTGAACGAAATCGCTGTATCTAAACGAAACAAATTTTGTTATATTCATCAAAGATTGTTAAATCCACCCGCAAAGTGTCACATCGATGCAACGACTATTTCTGCAAAAATTCCCGAAATCCTCTAGTTCTCCAACTGCGAGCGTACATTGGATTAAAAAGGGGCGTGATTAAATCACCATAACTTCGGGCAAAATCGCTATAAGCATCAGAAAAAATTCCATTAAATTCTTTAGAGAGTGCTGAATACATTCGCAAAGTTTCCCATCGATACATTTGATGGTTTCGTTTAAAAAAAAATTGGCAAAGCCTCGTTGAATCGACTTGCGGCACCGTGCACGAAGTAATTGCTGGTTGTCGTCGCTTTATATGATAGTTCGCGAATTGCTCTTAACGAGGCTGTAGGGCCCGACGGAAACGAGCTGATCTTTGGTGGTATTGCGGGTGTGCCCGTTGCTTTCGATGCACACCGGAGGAACGAGCTCTTCTCTTTGTTTCAGTTCGCCCGTGGAATATCTATGACGCCATAAACGCGGTCGTAACGCGACTCGGGTTGCCTCGGGGCGACTCGCGAGCACCGCGGGCATGCATCCATTCGAAGATATCAATTACCCGGCCCGTTTAATAAGCTCCGATTGTTTTACGACGATTCGCCGCGATAGGGGATGGCGACGCCGAGGATTGCACGCGGCGGGATGCGGGCTCAATTGAAAACTCGACGCGGACAAGCGTAATCGAAACAGGTTTCAGAGTCTTCCGCGGCCTACGCTTCAATAAACGATCGAAGTTGCCGTTTCGATTAACCTCTCGGACCACCTACGGGACACGCACGTCCCTCCGAGACTCTCAAAAACCCTGCTTATGATTGCTAGCCTCCATTTTCCATCCCTCTGATTTTCAGGAGTAAACACGATTGTCTCGCGAGTCTATTATCGTTGATGGGAGAGAGAGAGAGAGAGAGAGAGAGAGAGAGAGAGATTGGGATAGAGACTTGTACATGTTAAGTATTGTGCGGATGTGTTGCACAATATAGAAGATTTTTACTTAACAAACTTATGTGCGAAAAAGGGACATCCGATTGGACGCGTTCCTTTTGGACTCCGTGCCGATGTTGGACCTAACCCAGACCTAGTTAGTTAGTTAGTATCTTAAGGCTCTCGGACGTCCGGGCGGTCCCGAGACGCAAGACTGCATCAGGTCGCCAAGGATCCTTTTCTGCCTCATAAAGAGCGGCGCATTACCGAGGGAGTTTTACCTCCACCCGACTGTTAGACGGTTTACTGTGCGCGTTGCCCATGTCCGTCGGTCGTCCAGCCGAATAGAGGGTGTCACCAGTCAACCGAGCCATTCTACCTATTTTCCTGAGCAAGGTGGTCGGAAGTTGGGCGAGTCGGTGAAGGCCGTGCCGCAGACTTGGTCTGCGGCGGAATTTAACCCAGACCTAACCCAAACCTTTTTTTTTTTTTTTTTTTTTTTAAATGTGGGGAATCCGCCTTATAGATACCCTCTCCCCTCGCCTGTAGAGGCGAGAGGGTTATGTTGGGCTCTCCTGACCCAAAGGTCAGGCCTACCAACTAAACCCCACATTCTGCCGTGCCCTGGGCTTTTAAGGTCCATTCCGGGATCTGCAATGGCATTACTACCGGAATGGACCGCCCTATCATGCACACATGGGAGGGGAGAGAAGCTCCCCTCCGGCCAACCTATTTGGGGCACGGTGACGACAGACACCGTGTCCCCCCCACCCCGGAGCCGCCCGTTGGACATTTGGGTGGCAGGCCCTTCTGTCCGACGACTCCTGGATACGTCTTTCCCCCCCCCCTCCCACCTCGCCGGCGGGGAACGACGCATCCGACTTCCGATAAGGCCGGTCCTGCTTAGGGGAGTTTGACTCAAACCCTAAGGACCGACCCCCTTCCCTCTCCGGTGGGTGGGTTGCACCGGTGCATTCAGCACGAGCCCCACGATGCTGCATCGGCAGGTAGATGCGGGGAGAATCGGAGTGGAAGTGGTGGGGATTGCCTTGCCGAGCAGGCGAAGGAGAAAAGCAGTAACATGTGTTTTTTGAGTGAGCGTCGCCCATACCTGTCCTACAACAACGAATAAGACTCGTGGTAAGAAATTTTGGCCGAAAACAATAAGGACGAACCTGGCTCGTTGTACTTCGTTCGGACGAAACGTAAACAACACGAGCCTGGGTTGTTGTACTTCGTTCGGACCAAACGTAAACAACACGAGCCTGGCTCGTTGTACTTCGTTCGGACCAAACGTAAACAACGCGAGCCTGGCTCGTTGTACCAGTGATGCCGGAACGGTTGAATCAAGGGGAATACAGTTTACCACCTCTCTGGTGACCAGAGTGAAATGTGATACGTTGCGCGGTACGTCACGTGACCAGTCTACGGTCTTAGTGGGGGACGTTGGAGTGTGCTCAGGTAGTGGAATGGGATCTTGCACACCCCGACCGGGGAGTCCTATATAACCTAGTCTATAATTGTGATTTCTATCGATCGAATTTTGAATTATGTTAAAGAAAATGCTGTCGGCGCAAAGGTTCGATCTTCTTGAAATTTTACAGCAAATTTGCAATTTTATTAATCATCCAACGTTTCGATCCAGGTGTGGATCATTCTCAAGGGATAATGCGTCTGAAAAATTATATTATTATAATGCAAATACATTGCATTATAGCATTTTCTTTAACATGACCTAGTCTCTCTCCCCTCGAGAGGGGCTAGGTATCCCTAACAGTGATTACCTCTACAGAAAAAAAAGGTAGTGGAAGTGGAAAAGGAGAAGAGGAACATCAACACAGTTTTAGGTGGATCTGGGACCACTGCGTTGTTCTTTTTTCGGACCAAATCTCAAGGAATATTTTCCTTTTTTTTTTTTTTGGGCGTTTTAGGTCACATGCGCCTTGTAGGTTATTAGTGACCACAGTTGGGTTGTTTAGTGAAGCCAATCATATTTAGAGCAATTGGTATACTTTAATGTTTTTTAAGAAGTTTAGAGCATTTTCGCAGGATTCTATTTCTCGTAAGATCGTTAGTGAGTTTTGTAGCTTATGTTGAGTCCTATTTTTCTTTTCCTCATTTTGCAAGAAATGTCTGCGCTGTAGTCTTGCTAATACGTCGGTAATTCGAACAACCCTCTTCGACAGAAAAGAATCAAAGTCTATACATACCATTCACTACAAAAGCACGTATACGTTTCGATAAATATAGTTACAGACATTTTGTTTATAATTTTCTCATGAAGAATTTTTGTATTCAAAATTGTGCAATCTCAGCAAACATCACCATGTACTAAAGATTCTACGTGATTCTCTAACAAATCTACAACTAGATTACTTTCTAAGGACCATAAAATGAAGAACTTAATTACTCAGAACTTAAAAATGATTCTATTCTTATGTATCCAACCGAATCCGAACAATCCCATGGCCCCATCCGTTGCTGATTCCCAAAATCTGTGACCGACAGGGTGAAGAACCGCTTCTTCGAGGTATACTCTTCGGATCGAAGGTTCTTCGACTCGGAGGTTCGACGGCTTTTGTCGATCCGATCGATTGGCCACGGCAGACGTCAGCGAGATTATCGATGGGGGATCGTCACGCTCGAAAATCGGATTCGACAGAGATTTCTTTCGATTTCAATGGACAGCGGCAACGTCCTTCGATCACGGGAGTCGCGCAACCGATTTCCGGCACACAGAATCTCACCGACGAAACTCTTTTTATCGATTGCGCCAGCTGCGGATCGCGGGAATTAATTAAAACCGAAAGAGAAGTTTCCGCCACGGGGGAACCGGTCTAAACGCGAGATACCGTGAGCATCATCGATTTGTCATTTTGCTGCTAGAAAAATCGCGTTCCCTTTTATTCGTTTTACAGCGCGATGCACTTCGTTACGGAAGGTGTCACCCTCCCAACGGTATCGAACGATCGGAATCGAGATAAATCGATGTCCCCGTGCTTGGCTCGCTGGGCCCCGACGAATAATGTACAGTCGGTTCCAAACGCTGAGGCACACCTGCTAAATTCTAAGTATTCAAGCCATTAAACGCTAATTTTGCTCATTTTATAGAGTAATTTATTTCAGGCTAAGAGGACACTGAAAAATGGAGTATACTTCCTGGAGAAATGCTTTTCGAACTATTTATATTTTCCAACAAGCAGAGGAAAATATGTCGATGCTCTTTCGAGGACGCAATTTCAACTAATAATTTACCGATGACTACAGAATATTGCTAATTTCCATGTTTCAGATATTTAAAAGGGAGCCATGTGTAGACTTTCACGACCGACTGTACATATATAAATTTCTCTTAATTGACACTGCTCTTAGCGGCGCGATTGAGCCTCTCTCATTGCAGTCGCTGGCGTGTCTCATCGTTCACAATGATCTTTGAGAATGATTTTCTCCGGCAACCCTCCGACTACTCTACTGGGTACTCTACGTTCCAGGATACTATACAAGCCTGATCACGTTGATAACAGAATTTATTTTCTACACCTTTCAATCGTTAAACGCTCAAGTTAAACTAAAAATGATTTTCGCAGTTATTTACCAAATTGATCTTGGCGCAGAGTTGATGCAGACTTGGCGCACAATTATTAAGTCCACAAATTAATTCGTTTCATTGTCTTCATAAATTCGTCGTTCATTTATAAATAGACTTCAAATCTTTATGCAAAATAAAAATGTTCTACATCAGTTATAAGAAAAACAGGGTCCCCGGAAAATGTTCTTTTTCCTTTGAATAATTTTAACAAGCTGAGGATAATACATCAATCTTCTGAAATTATAATTGATGTATTATCCTCAGCTTGTTAACCCTTTGCACTCGGTACTATTTCAGCTCCAAAATCAAACATTTTTTCGAATCTAGAATATTTCCATTTTATTTCATTCTTTTCATTTGATGCATATGAAACTGATGCAATTAACTCGGACAATACTTAAATATTTAATAATTTATTAAATGCGAACAAATTTAACTATGTGAAAAATATTTTGAATGGTGTATAACAATTTTTAATGGTGACTGAGAGTCACCATCCGAGTGCAAAGGATTCAAATTATTCAGAGGAAAAAGAACATTTTCCGGGGACCCTGTTTTTCCTATAAGAGTTGAATAAGTTTTCATTACTTATAAATAGACAGCAGATTTTCTGCATTTATCTTCTGAAATTGTAATAAATGCAGAAAATCTGCTGTCTATTTATAAGCAATGAAAACATATTCAACTCTTGAAAATAATCCTCATCACTTTATATAGAGTTACACAATATCTCAGCTGACTGATGAATTCAGGAAACAGCTTGAACATAAAACAGACTAACAAATGATTAATTTATACACCCGAGGCTGACTGATGAATTCAGGAAAACGCTTGAACAAAGACTAACAAATCATTAATTTATACACCCGAGGCTGACTGATGAATTCAGTAAAACGCTTGAACAAAGACTAACAAATCATTAATTTATACACTTAATACCTCTCGCAGGAAAAAAGTTTCAGGGTGGATGAGTAGAGTTGATCGGTAATGTTCCTGCATTTATGTCCTCAAGGTTCGCGTCTCTCGCGAACGACGCAGGAAATTCTTCAAGAATCTAATTTAAACTTGTCCCGTTCGGCTATTGTTACTATCAATAGGTGTACAGCTGATCACTATCACCAAGCTGCTTCCTTGGCTCGTATTGGTTTCATTGATGATCCAGAATGCAGCTGCAGAGATGGTGATGAATCTCTGAATCATGTCTTATGGCAATGTAATTTGTATAATGTGGAAAGACTTGAATTTTTTGAAAAGATCCGTAAGATTCGTAATTTCAACTTTCAGCTTCCAATGGATGTTTCTTTGTTAATAGCCAAATCCAATATAAGGGCTTGTCATTACATTTTATCATTTTTGAAAAGTTGCGGTCTCAATGTTTAAGTTTATGGTCTAATCTGTGTTTAATGTTTGTATTCACGTTATCGTTATAATACTTACAGTCACTCCCATTAATATTCGTACACTCTTAAAAAGACGATAACTTGTTTAATATTGGATCATACGAGTTGGACTTTTTTGAGAAGTTAGAATAATTAGTTTACTACGTGACGTGAAAAAGAAATTTTAAAACAATTGCAATTGGTCGGTATTGTAGAGAAAATACTAAAAGTTGTGTTTTACAATTTTTTCATGTGGCTTATATTGAAAATTTAAAACATCCATTTTGTAGATCTGTATCAATTGTATACATTTTCCAATTTTCATCCAATTCGGATTACGTGGAAAACAGCGACAGGCATCGAATGACGTAAGAATCCTTCGATTTAGTACAGATTAAGGCCGAAAATTGTGAGAAGCTGCAATTTTTACCATCTTCAAACAGTTGTATCTCATTGCAACGTTTGCCGATTTCGGTGAAATATTCAGAGTGTATACAGTTGACACAGATCTACAAAACGTATTTGTTGAATTTTCAATATGGACCCACATAAAACAGTTATAAATAACAACATTTAGTATTTTCTTTGTAATTCCGACCAATTACAATTTTTTCAAAATTTTTCAACGTGCAGTAAACTAATTGTTCTAACTTCTAAAAAAAGAAATCCAAGTCACATGATCCAATATTAAAAACGTAATCGCCTTTTAGATTGTACGAATATTAATGGGAGTGACTGTATGTGTCTTCAGTCTCCTATTCTGTTTAAAAATTGTCTCTAGTTTCTAATCAGTGTATTGTATTCTCTGTAATGTTGAAATAAATCTCGTATGAGATTTTCCTTAATAAAAAAAAAAATTCTTCAAGAAATCCAGTCCTAAATGGTCCGCGAATCGATGGAGGATTAGCAAACAATTTGCGCTGGATCCGTGGCCTGGAAACTGCGCGGCGTAGTCCGAAGTAAACAGCTTCATGGGCCGCTGCCCAATCCAAAACGACTGGAACCCGGGGGACAGCAATCCAGGGCAGAGCGACGCTAATTTTGATAAGTGGTATCGACTGCCGAGAGTAGGTGACCTCGAAGGATGTGGGACTTGGTCGGCGTAACTGTACCGGACTCGTCCCGGGCCGTGGCTAAGCTTTCCGCGGCGCGACAGGTGTTGGACATTGCCGTTTGCGTTCGTCGATTATCGTATTCAACATTGAACTCGCGCGTATTCTTTCCCTCCTTTCCTATTTCCGCGCGACCTGTCCGAGATATCCTCTCCGCGGCGACATCACCAGGCGAACGGATGCCGAACGACTTCAGTTGCGACAATCCGAGTTCTCTCTCTCTCTCTCTCTCTCTCTCTGTCTCTCGTCGAGCATACGGTCCCGATTGTGCGTCCGTCAGATAAATTACCGCACCCTAAAAATTCGGTGGAATGCCCTCAAAGGCGGCGCCTCGCGTTTAGACAGACTCTGTTCGATTCGGAGGACTCTAGTCGATTATTCTGCCAGCTGTCCCCGTAGCCGGAAAAAATGAAACGATTTGTAAGAGCTTCCGTCCGTCCGGCGGAGAGAGTGATTTATTGGCTTTTTGTCCGGCCCCGTGTCGCACCGCTCTTTCTGAAAGGAAAAATCGAGCCGACGACCGTGGCCTTTAAAGGCACGCGCGACCATTCTGCTTCGAGGAGTTACGCACTGCTGCAGGAAACCGTGAAACATCGCAGAAGTTTCACGAATGTAAGCTTAATGCTGGGTTTTGATGATTTAAGTTCGAACGATGATATTCGAGAATTTTTTAAAAGAGAAGTAAGATGAACTGTAATTCCAAACTTGGTAGTTCTATTAACTAACACTTGGAGAAGGTGTTCAATTTTTTTCAAGCAACAATAACCATTTTCTTCAAAGTTGCAACAACATTAATGAGTCTATAAATCAAGGGACCAGCGTCGATTGACACCCTTATTGCAAGGTAATATTTGGGAATTTTTTAAGAGGAAGGTACTGGATATTGTAACTTCAAACTTTGGGGACATTTTAACTAACATTTCAAGAATGGACTGAATTTTTTTCAAGATGTACCATTAGCTCTTTTCGAACACAATGAGTGAGGGCGTCTAAAAACAATTTAAGAGACCTTCAGGGATTGACACTCTTATCATGATATTCGGGAATTTTTTAAAAGAGGAGTAATGAGAACTGTGATTCCAAACTTGGTAGTTTTATTAAGTAATACTTGGACAAGGTATCCAATTTTTTTCAAGCAACAATAATCATTTTTCTAATAGTTGCAACAACATTAATGAGTCTATAAATCAAGGGACCAGCGTCGATTGACACCCTTATTGCAAGGTAATATTTGGGAATTTTTTAAGAGAAAGGTACTGGATATTGTAACTTCAAACTTTGGGGACATGTTAACTAACATTTCAAGAATGGATTGAATTTTTTTTAAGCTGTACCATTAGCTCTTTTCGAAGTAACATAATGAGTGGGGGCGTCTAAAAACAATTTAAGAGACCTTCCTGAATTGACACTTTTATCATGATATTCGAGAATTTTTTAAAAGAGAAGTAATGAGAACTGTAATTCCAAACTTGGTAGTTTTATTAAGTAATACTTGGAGAAGGTGTTCAATTTTTTTCAAGCAACAATAACCATTTTCTTCAAAGTTGCAACAACATTAATGAGTCTATAAATCAAGGGACCAGCCTCGATTGATACCCTTATTGCAAAGTAACATTTGGCAATTTTTTAAAAGAGATCCAATAAGTATTGCAATCCCAAACTTTGGGGACATATTAACTAACATTTGGGGAAGTACTAAATTTTTGTTCAAGCAGTACCAATAATTTTTTTGAAAGTTACTGACAGCAAAAAGCTGCGTTTGGAAAATAATATAAAAGATCCTCGAATAAGAATCTCGAATTTAACCATGCAAGTATGCCTTGAATGAGGCAACGATATTTAATATTAGCCTCCAGACAGATTTGATCATGTTAATCTCTGTAACAGTACATTGATGTAATTTTTCCTTAATTTTGTAAAACGTTTAAATGCTGATGATTACGATACACATAGTTTAGCGGTTTAGAGCCCCAGGCAGATTCTAAAAGACCTTGCACGGGTGGAAGGCCGACTTTCGCGGCCGCTCTACGAGCGACTTCGATGCCAGCGCAAGAAAGCACGGCCAAGCATCTACAATGCGATGCGCTGTCCAGCCTCAGGGGAAACGACACTTAAAGCCGACGGTTTACTGCGCGATTTGATTGCAGCCACAATGTAGCAAATAACTGCAACCGGCGCTCAGGCCTACGCGATAGGCAGCCTCAATTTTCCAGTTGTAAAGATTGTAACGTCTGCTGTGAGAGTTCCTAGAGAGATAGACGAGAGATAGGCGAAATAGTTCGCTGGCATTCGAGAATATTTCGAACGCAAATGCGATTTGAATACCACAGGATTCATAGAAGAGCAAGCCAGGCGAAGGGAAAAGCATTTTCTTATTCTTTTTTGTTTATGAATAATACCGAACTATTCGAGTAGGAAAATCTTTTGATATAAGTAACCTCACTTCCCATTTTGTTTTATAGTCTTCATTCCAGCCATCTTCTTATCTTTCCTTATTTTATTCAGTTTCTTTATTGCTCGCTTAATATTCTGTATTCCTGTTTCTAACATTTTGTTCACCTCTTTGCAATACCTATTTTTGCTTTCTTTTATAAATGTAAATTTAAAGTGTAACTAGACTCTCATTCATAAGAAGAAAACGTTGATTATGATACCGCTTTCACTGAAATGATATTTATCGAAGCAGTCTTCATTTTAAGTGTATCCAACATAGCTCTGAATTATTCTCAAACGATAGACAATTGTATATTATACCAAGCAACTGTACAGTACATTTACAAATTGGAGACGTTAATCATATGAAAAATAATTGAAATGATACGTCCATTGTCTGTCGATTAAGACACAGAAGAATCGAACTAAAGTCTCGCAAGAAGTCAAGGAAGAACATCATAGATGTCCACACATGGCGACAACGAGAAATCTAATACAAAGAGCGGAGTTCTGTATCATAGAAGATGGATCGCAGTTTGAACATCTGATATAACCTGATTTATTTTGTAAGAAATAATTTTTCATTAAAATTACGTTTGCACAAAATTTTCGAGTTTGAGGTCATTTCAAGGTCATAGTATAATACGCTGTTGAATTCGTCTCGACGTCAGCAACAATCCTACGACGTCCAATACATGTGGTGCCGCTTAAAAAAGTCAAGGTGACCTTCACTTTTTTACGTAAAAAGCATTTTTCCAGATTTAAGAATATGCGAACATGCAGCTCACCAAGTACTGATGTACTTTTGTTTAAAACATTTTCAATCGCACTACCGGAAATGCCTAAAAAATGGTGACATAACTTAAAGCGTACACCCTGTATAATCGTTGGAACGAAAAATGTTTAAAGCATCAATGGGAAAAGATGAATATTGGAAAGAAAGAAATTCAAGAGTGAAATTTCTTTCCAGACATAAACGACACAGGATGCCGAGGCAGGATTAATATTTAATATTCATTATGTTTATTGTGCAGTTTGATCGTAAACTGCACTGATGTACAGGGTGAGTCACCTAACGTTTGTATCTCAAATATCTTTGTTGTTTCTAAAAATACGTAAAATATGGTAAGGACAAAGTTGAATGGTACAACGGGGCTGACACGATGCCAAAAAAAAAATTTTGTTTTTGTGTCATTTTTTTTAGAGATATCAAGGTCACCTTGACTTTTTTAAATGGAACCACCCTTTTTTAAACACATACAATCATAGTCCCTTTCATTACGAATTCAGTGACTATAATTATCCAAGGTCATTCAAGGTCGCGGACAGAGATAACGTATAAGATTTAATTTCGATACATGCCTGTAAACGGGCTTTGAAGGAATGTTGAACTCTGTCCGTGACCTTGAATGACCTTGAGTAATTATAGTCACTGAATTCGTAATGAAAGGGACTATCATTGTAGGTGTTTAAAAAAGGGTATATCCATTTGAAAAAGTCAAGGTGACCTTGATATCTCTACAAAAATGGCATAAAAACAAAATTATTTTCTGGCATCGTGTCAGCCCCGTTGTACCATTCAACTTTGTCCATACCATATTTTACGTATCTTTAGAAACAACAAAGATATTTGAGGTACAAACGTTAGGTGACTCACCCTGTATGTATACTATGGATACGGTATTGCCATAAGCCAGCTACACAGCTTTTTGTTCCGAATTGAACGTAGATTTGGATGCCAGCGCCGCTATCGTTCGACCGGTGTACTGTACCCCTCGTACTCCTCTTCACCTCCGTGAACCTCTATACTTCGCCATGTGTTGCGTCCCTCTAGATGGCGCTGCTTTCAATCGAGTTGATTGGACGCCATTGACACGCTACGAAATAAATAGTGTCGATGACGTCCAATCAACTCTATTGAAAGCAGCGCCATCTAGAGGGAGGCAACACATGGCGAAGTATAGAGGTTCACGGAGGTGAAGAGGAGTACGAGGGGTACAGTACACCGGTCGAACGATAGCGGCGCTGGCATCCAAATCTACGTTCAATTCGGGACATTTTCAGAATCCGAATCCCGTATCCATAGTCTAGAAATCAGTGGTAAACTGTTGTCCAGATTGCTTCAGTTTCGCAGCATAATTGAGAGATGCTCAGCAATCGTGATCGTCGGAGTCTTGGCTCTCAGTTTCGACAAACGGTACATCTTGACGTAATAATAAACAATCTCGGATAACGTGACATGCGTGCAATCGACTGTAAACGTATTATCGGATCGAGTGAACGGTCACGGGATCGTAATAATCGAGCCGACACATGCTCGCACGATCGTGGCCGATCGACAGAACGTAATCGCAGCGACACGCGCGAACAAGCGTGGGTGCATGCGTACAAACTCAAAGGATTCGCTCGTCCTTTTGTTCGTCTGGGTGGTCGGACCGCACGGCATCGACATTTTTCCCGGGAATTCTCGATTCATCGAGCACGTGCAAGCCGATTCCGTAGCGGCAATACCTTCGCGATGCGACCGTGGCTTTCTATGCAATTACAGTGGGCGGTGCATGCACGAAATATCGATAACCTGATCGAACATTGTCGTCTCGACCTTCGGACAGTCGAGGATCTTCGAGGCGCCCATTCAAACCTACACTGTGAATTTTCTTTTTAGTTGTCTCTATTGTGCGCGTGCGAGCAACAGGTGGACGGAACGTGCATTAAACAAGTGTCCGCCGAACGTGGAGTTAAACAATGTTATATAACTCCGTCATTTTGTAATTTCAGGCGACAACAAAAATACGGTAATGCAACTAAAACATTGCTTAATATTCCCTGTTAACATCTTAATTTTTCACCCATTACAGATACACGAAAAAAAAATGTAAAAATCACCTATTTTCTCTAGGCTTCCAAAGCTGCATACCGTATTGACACTTTCGCTACAGAAAAATATTTAACGGAAGAACACTATGGTGTCTAACGAACATTGTACTATACACCACGATAATTGATGACAAACGGATGAAAACAGATGTGATCATGTTTTTAACATTAAACCTACCGAGCATTAAAATTGGCTAGTATGTATTGCCTTATAAAAATAACAAGATTGAATTTATTTAGAATTTGTGTGATTTTTATTATAACATATTCTTCAGTAAAGAAATTTATTATATTAAGTCTTCTGAAGCTATCTTTTTAAGTGTAATAATTGTAAAATCAAAAATCTGAAATCGGTCATTTGACCGGCTGTGGTAGGTTTAGTGTCAAGTAAATTGCGCGACGATGAACGTTACGCGTTACACTCCTTTTCCCCTTCCACTATCCCATTCCACTCCTGCGCACACTCCAACGGCCCCCACTAAGCCCGTAGACTGGTCACGTGACGTGCCGCGCAACGTGTTACATATTACTCTGGTCATCAGAGAGGTGGTAAACTGTATTCCCCTCGATGTCAGCGATCTGGCAACACTGGTGGTAACAAACGTGTTAAGACACCGAACCAAACGTGAATTAAAATCGCGAAGCAAAATAACATTCGCCAAACGTGAAGAAACTATATCCTCCATTTGTACTCTACTTTCGCAAAGAATTTCACTACACAGAATCCCCAAAAAATCAAGAAGCCATTCAGCGAAGCATGTTTCGTTTCAATCCACCGCGTTTCAATAAAATGTGGAATTCAGAGAAAAAAATGCGCTCTGGAAAAAGTCCAAAAGTGTGCGTGGAAGCTCGAAGTTACTCATCTGTGTCGAAAGCCGGGCGATAGCTCGATTCGACGTGGCTCGCGTTTTATCCGCGATTTACAGTTCCGCAGTGGATGATGCGCGTTCTGCGAGCCGGTTGGCGTCGAAAGAGAAAGAGAGGGAGAGAGAAAGAAAGAGAGGGAGAGAGAAAGCAATGTTGCTGTACCAAGCCGTAGACCCGGTAGAATCGCTCGTGTACATTCCTGCGCATTCGACTCTCTCGTATCGACAATAAAGCCTTTACAGTACCCGGCTCACGACTATTCCGCGCCGGCTCGCTGCCGGCTGTAAACGTGATTCAAACGCGACGCGCTCGAGTTGCGAAATCGGTGCACGCGAAGACGTCACTTTTTCGCGGACGATTCGCGCTAAACCGGTCCGGAACACGTACATTTTCCCATCCGCTAGATTCCCGTTTAACCAGTTAAGTGTGTTTGGCGACTATACCCGTCATGGAGAATTTGATATTTAAATTGTAATTTTGGCAAAAACTAAATTATATTCGTAAATTTTAATATGTTTAAAATATTTAAAGGTCAAGACGAAATGAAACAAGCAAATAAAAATTATAAATAATTTGAGTTGGATTCGTAACGTCATCGCTTGATTATCGCGACACACACTGGTGCGCGCTTTGCAAAAAGAGCGCCACAGTTAACTGGTTAAAGGCGCTAATCTTTTTCATTTAAGCGCAGGACAATTTTCGATCCAGCCTTTGCCAAAATTAGAAACACACCTGGCGATTTCTCGCGAAAAAATAAATCGAGACTGTAGAGCAAAATTTTTAGGCACGATCCTTCGTTTTTTTTTTTTTGAGAAAAATAATTTTAAACAGTGGTAACCAGTTGCAGATATTTGAACTGCTCATTGGCAAATTGATGGAATAATGTACATTCATTTTTAGCATTACAGTAAGTCCGCGATCTACAGTATTTCATCGGTAATTTCATTGGTAAAATGTCTCCGAAATAATTGTCCCTAAGATATCCCCACTAGTGCGGGGGGTACCCTCTTGAGGGGCCTTGAAGCTCGAGAGGCCTCGGTCGCCGAGAAATATGACACCATGCGGCTCGGGTATATCGGTGAGACCACACTAATCCGAATTTCCAACTTCTTTATTATTCATTATTTTTCTATGGGACTTCGATGACCGTAGTCCCATAAAAAAATAATGATTAATAAAGAAGTTGGAAATTCCTATTAGGTATGTTTATATTTCTCGGTGACCGAGGCCTCTCGAGCTCAGCTGTCCTTCTCTACGTTCGGCAAACCTCAAACAATGATATCCCTCGCGCATAATTGTCCCTCCGCAGACCCGTGTTGTGGACAATTATCGATGAAATACTGTAAGTCCTTTTTCGGTTCCGTGCCGGGACTTAGATCGAGACACTGTTGTGGATTTATTCATTTCCAACACAAATAGACTGCGAATTTCATGTGTTCGTGACAAAAATGATTAAAAAAAATTAAAAATGCTACAGCACCATCTTCAGCCTACTAAAGTCATTTACAAAAGAAACAAATGTCTATCTAGAGCATATATCTTGCAATAACGGCAAACAATTTTTATTTTACATAATGATCATCCGCAGTCTATTAATCACAGTTCGTTGCATCTGCAACGAGTCTCACCAGTACAGTTTTATTTAATCCCCGTTGTTAACGACCGACTTGGAAAATGTTTAGTTTTGCTGAAATACTTTCGAAGATATTATACGAAGACATCGACCGATCGCGAATCGGTTTGGAATGCCGGAGCCATTTAATTTCGAAACCGTTTTTCCAAAGCGGATTCCGGTTCTTTCGCGATAGAACCGCGAGACCTGGAAACGAAAACGACCGCGAGATTTTTCGCGAAACTGGATCTACAAGAGGCTCGCGAGCGCGTAAACTGCGTAAACGACCCGCAAGGTCGCTCCGGGACATCTTAAATAACGGAATAGCATTCTTTATTAGACGTTTTCCGCTCGTATCCACCAGACGGTTACCGCAAAGTCTGCGGCCGCGATGGGAACGCGAACTTCATTACAATTGATCAGATTCGAACGAGCCGCTTCCTCGAGCCTGCTGTTAATTACAACGTTGCGTAACTGAATCACTCGAGTACCCAGTCTGTTCGAAAAAATAGAATCGAGAACAATTCATAGCGCTTTTACTTGGATCAAATCATTCGAAGAACAAATCAATTTTTATGTAACTCCATTTTTGGCTGAACTTTCTTTTGGAGGACCAGATGTTATTAACTTTCTTTTATGTAATCCTGTAGATATCGATGCAAACATTACGAAAATGTAACTATTATTGATAGGAATTTACTGGATTATAAGTTATACGCCTGTAAACATGAGCAATTTAAGCGTTTTTGACAAGTTAGAGCGTCGCCATATTGAATATTCGTTAGGTGGTAAAGGTAGGACTGTTGAGCGCAAGTTGGTTTGAGGTTAGTTAAAAGTGCTCAACTTTACACGCATATAACTTCTGAACCAGTGAACTCCTGACAATAAGACTTTCATTTCCGGTGTTTTCTAGTCGAAATCTATAGGACTGCATAAAAAGAAGTTTAAAAAAATTGGTCCTCCAAAAGAAAGTTTAACCCCCCTTCTTTTAAAATTGACGCATACAATTTTTATTTTGCACAAAAATCCACGAACAATTACAAACCACATTTGCTACAATTTCGTTAGCAGCGTCTGAAATAAGAAAAAGCTGGCTCCAAAGTGACTGTGGGAAAATGATAATTGATTCAAGTTGAACCATAAATATTGACGATAAAAGAGCAACACTCCGGTCCATCCTCGACGAACATACTTGCAAATCATGCTTACTACAGAGCCGAAAGGGTGGAATGGACTCACCGAAGCCATCCGACAAACTCTGCTCTCGAAAAGCGTTCACTCGACAATTCGGCGGTTCGTGGGGCGAATTAAGTGATTTTTTGTTCCGACTACCGTCTCGATGAAATTGCACGGGTCCCGGCGATTATGCTCGGGCAACGCGTTACAACGGATAATGGCCGGCATCGGCGGTAATGCCGGTGCAACACGCGTCCTCGCAGATCCCCGCTCCCGAGGGCTTGCTTGGCCACCGTACAATCCATTAGTTTCTCGCTTGAACAGCCGCAAAAAGCCCGCGCAATATTTCAAGCCGGGACACGGAGTTAACTGTACACTCGAGCGCGGCCGATCTCGGTGCCGCCGGCCCGGTAGCAGGTGGAAATGATATCCGCGGCTCGTAAAATCTGCTAAGAGGCCCGGTCTTTTTCCAAACAACTCGGAGACAGAGGGGGAAAGAGTTTTACCAGATCGCGCGCGGCTAATTAAGTTTTCAAGCGAACCAGACCACTTTGTCGCCGCGCTCCGCCCCGGCGCGGCGTTTCCTCGCTGATTCCGATTTAATCGCGACCCGATTAATTGCTTCTTACCTTCGCAAGAGCTCCGCCGATCTCTTAATAGCCGCAATAACTTTCGCGGCCGTTTTCGAGAGGGTCGACTGCACTCCGGGCAAAGACCGATCGTTTTTCCAAGTCGACGCACAAGTTAACGCTAGAACACGCCCCGCCGCGACGAAGTATTAAATGTTTTATGTTGTCAAGCGACAATTACCGGGGATACATACACCGGAGATGTTACGCGATTTTTAGTGAAGGGCGTGCGTCGACGGATTCATTTATTCCGTCATTTTCCGCGATAGAAATTGATGTTGTAGAGAGATTGTAGAGAGGGAAAAAGTTTTATACGGATCGTTTTTATAGCGTTAGAGGTGAGCTGATCGGGACGCTCTGCGCGATGTTAGGTGCGCCAATGAATAATTGAAATTGTTTGAAGCGGCGACAAGATTAATTTCTATCGGTTTGACGAGGTGATATTTTTGCTGTCTAACTGGAAGATGGTTGGAAGTTGGGGAAAGCAACGGGGAATCGTTGGACTATCAAATCTGTTTAAGTTGTACATCCAGTCTCGATGTAAAAATTGAATTTTTTGATTTTGCATCTAGTACAGGCAGTTCCAACCAGTAGCTCCGGAGCTATTCGAGACACCTTCCCCGATTAGGTTCTTCCCCCACTCTGAGACTTCATCGTAATAATGTATAGTAGCGGGAAACTCCCACCACGAGAGCCGCGCGGCGCGCGCAGCACTCACTAACTCTGCAGCTGTACGTAGTAGTGGAATGAGGTTCGATGGTGGGGACCTTGCCGTTCTTGGAGGGGAGTACGTTGGAACTCCCTGATCTAGTATCTCTTGATCGTTTAAAATGTTTGATTGAATGTATGGCGGCTGAAAAGTGTGTGAGAGGAGGAAAAATGAGAAGGAAGCGTTTCGTCCTAGGCCCGCTAGAGGACTCGTCAGTAAGGCTATCTAGCGGACCCGTGCCCTAGACGCGGGATGTCGTAAGGACAGTTTAGGACGGTATATACAGGGTGTCCCACATAAATGGGAACACCTAAATATCTATCGTATTTACAGTACTATCAGAAAACTTCAGAGGACAAAGTGACACTATTGCAGGGGGCAAATATAATGGTAAAGAAAAAATTTTTTATGTCGTGTTTTTTAATGAAATTTCAAGGTCACCGATGTTTTTTTAAATGGAATGGTATATTTTTTTTACGATAGCATGATAGACAATAAAAAACTCAATTTAGTGGATACCACCTTTTTGACCTTGAAATGACCTTGAGCAAGAAAAGTGTGTGAGAGGAGGAAAAAGAAGAAGGAAGCGTTTCGTCCTAGGCCCGCTAGAGGACTCGTCAGTAAGGCTATCTACAAGCGGACCCGTGCCCTAGACGCGGGATGATGTCGTAAGAACATATACAAACAGAGGAAGATTCAGGTAGTAGCGGGAAAGGTGTTGTCGTAATGTCCCTCTGTTGGCGAGCATAGGAAGTAGCCGCCACATTACCCCCTTGCCAGTGATCAACGATATCTGGACAAATTTCCCTCTAATTACGCTGATATCTCTGCCGGAATCCAAGGAGGTCGCTGGAATGTGTGCTGTCAGTGTGCCCGCCAGTGATGCTGCCGAATCGACGAAGCTGAGTAGCTCCCTAAGCCGCTTGTAGGACTCATATAGTCGCACAAACAATGGACGAACGTCGCACAAATGTAGATACGAAAACGTCGCACAAATTTAGGTGCGGAAAACGTTAAACCATATAATGCTGCGAAGATGACGTCAGAAGCGCATAGTAGGGAGAAGTCCTCGCTGTTGGTCGGGCAGTAGTTCAGGCAAGGCAGTGACAGAGTAGTCACCTTCCAGTCCTCCTGATGTTGTCCCGTGGTTTGTTGATGTTGTCGTCTCCTCTGCTCAGAAGGTAGCGTTGTTGTTCGTTTGTCGGGGTCACCAATTATGGCGGCTGAAAAGTGTGTGACAGGTGGAAAAAGGAGAAGGAAGCGGACCCGTGCCTTAGACGCGGGATATCGTAAGAACAGTTTAGGACGGTATATATACAAACAGAGGAAGACTCAGGTAGTAGCGGGAAAGGTGTTGTCGTAATATCCCTCTGTTGACGAGCATAGGAAGTAGCCGCCACAAATGCAACGTATCTGTTTTATGAAATATTAACTCTTTGCACTCGAAGCTAATTTGACTCCAGAATTCGGACGCTACACATCTATTCTACGTTTAGCAATTTATTAAAGAGAAAGACATTTGGTATACAGCAATTTTTATTGCTACCCCATAGGATTAAAATAATTTATCAACGGAAACTCATTTGCTCGCTTGTTCTTTAATTTATAATAACATCGTACACGAAATGTGTTTGACTAGTTTTGCTCAAACTACGAAATTGTAGATAATTATGTTATTAATTCCTCGAGATGAATAAACCGACGATTTCGAAGAGTTCATGCTGTCGCTTTGTCATCGTCTGTATCGCAGGTGTTCCCGTCGATTTTTCCACCTAGTTGCATCTCGTACTCGCTGCCAACGACCTTTCCCTCGAGAAAACTGTCCCCGACGTGTAGAATAATTACAAGCATCATCATCATCATCGGGCGAGCCGATAAATAAACGCCAAGAAAACCGGCAACGATTTTTCTGCCTCCTGCGTAGCGCAACGTCTCCAACAGGTGACAATGTACCGTTGTCCGTGTCACCGTTCCCGAGGAATATCGTTTGACTCTCGCGTGCCACGATTCGACGCGTTCCTATTTAACTTGTCCGATCTCCCGCGAGACCATAAACACGTTTCTACGAATTCGTTTCGAAGTTCCCGGTATGCCTCTACAAACAGCAGACGGTTTATGGCTGCGATCGCTATGGAGAACGTCGAACGTTTCACTCGGAACTACAGTTTGACCCAGAGTTACGACGATTCGTTCCGAATCCCGGGTTTTGTGGAGGAAAATTAGAAAGACAAAAGTTGTTTCTACACCCGATAGCAAAATAGAATTAAATCGTTGACCTAGGCAGACTGATTGAATTTACTAGAATGGAATCGTTGAGCAGACATATGCTAGCTACTGGATCCACCATAATGGATTAAAATGATTTCCCAGGTACACTGGTCCACGTAAATACATTGGGTCCCGGGTTCGATTCCCGGCGCGGAATTCCTCATTTTTCCAAAGATCCTACATTTGGGGGCTCGTCCGGAATGGGGGGAACACCGATTCCCGCATGGTGACAGACGACAAACGCAGTAAGCAAGCAATAAATGATGTTTTTGGCGCAAAGGTTCGATTTAATCTTAATTTAAAAATTAGATCGAACCTTTGCGCCAAGAACATCATTTATTCTTTGTTTTAACATACTTACGATCGATAACCGAAATAACATTAGTAAGCAAGCGTTGCGAAGACGGTCGCACGTGAGCGAAAGGACGACGAAGTGAAGTAAGGGGCACATCCAGGGAAAACTGCTAAAGAGGGCAGTAGGATGGTGTTCCCGAAAAGTGACGAAGTTGGTGACGAGTTGTGTTGATGGCGCTGAGGCTAAAAAGACGATGGCGCTGCGACGGACGAGGGCGAATGCCGGAGCAGGATGGCCGAGTGTGGGATCAGGACCTCCCAGACCAAATACAGTATGGAGATTAGGAAAAGTAGGAGGTCCTGATCCCACATACTAGTCATTGGATCTATTAAGCTATGTTCACACTGAAACAACATCGAGCAACTTTTTATCGAATAAAAGAAGACGAGAGCAATGAGAGAAGACAAAAGAGTTGCTGGATGTTGCTTCAGTGTGGACATTACTTTAAAATAGAATGAAATCGTTGATCAGATAGAATAGCCATTGCATCCACCATAATAGAATTAAATGAATGATTGTGCGGGTAGGCTGTCTATTGGATCTATTACAGAGTTGGGCAATTTTGCTTCAATTGATGCAAAACCATCCCCACCGTAGCGCTAACTGTTCCCTTCTAGCAAGCGCCGTACGGTGGGGAAACGAAGACACGAGGTATCAGTGAACGCGACGAACGTACGCGCTGTATGAAGAAGAGGTTGGTGGGGGGAGCAAGCGTTTGAGGAGCCCCAATCGTGCCCCGGCCTGACCTATTAGAACTGACCTATTACTAGCCGTTGGATCCACTATAGTTGAATAAGACGATTGTTTTGCTAGACTGTCTATTGGATCTACAAGAATAATATTGGTCTTCAGCTAGAGACTAGACATTGGATCTGTACGAGGAAAATAAAATTGTCGACTAGATAGACTAGCCATTGGACCCACCATAATAAAACAAAATGGTTATCCAGGTAGACTGTCTATTGGATCTACTAGAATAATATTGTTGTTCAGCTAGAGACTAGACATTGGATCTGTACGAGTAAAATAAAATTGTCTACTAGATAGACTAGCCATTGGAAACACCATAATAAAGTTGGAATAAAATCGTTGTCCAGATAGACTAGCCATTGCTAGATCCACTATAGTTGAATAAGACGATTGTTCTGGTAGACTGTCTATTGGACCAACTAGAATAATATTGTTATTCAGATAGAGACTAGCCATTGGATCTATACGAGTAAAATAAAACTGTCGACTAGATAGACTAGCCATTGGGCCCGCCATAATAAAACAAAATGGTTGTCCATGTAGACTGTCTATTGGATCTACTAGAATAAAATCATTGTTCAGCTAGAGACTGGCAATGGCATCTATTAGAATAGAATGAAATCGTTGATCAGATAGACTAGCCATTGCACGCACTAGAATAAAACGATCATCGAAGACCATCGGATCTACTAGAATGAAACTGCTGTCCAGTCTGGACATGTTATTCTAAAAGGTAGATGAGTAGAAGAAGGTCGTAGAAGAGTCCAGTTAGAGTGGAAGGTATCTGCGTCGATTCTTTCGCAGTGAACAAAAGGACGGATCGATCGACATTCCTAGCTGCGGAACGGAGCCGAGTCAGGGAACCGTTGCCGAGCAACAACACCAGCAACAGCTGTCCGTCTAAGATTTTACGAGATGCAAGGAATCCGAGGATCCGCCGAAAGACCGCACGCGTGTACAGAGATAACTGTACGGCCGTGTTCGAAAGTCGGTCGAATATGGGCCAGCCGTTTCGAGCGGACGCCTTGGTCGCGATTCCGCGGCACGATTTCCGCGTTTACACACCCGGACTGTTCGCGGCTCGCACCTTGCCGCGCCTTGTCTTGCCTTGCCTTGCCTTACCTTGCTAACCACCCACGAATTCCACGGAGAGCGTACCTGGCCGATAAGCGCACAGGTAACCCGCACCCGGTTGCGTGAGAACGCGAAACCTCTCGTCTGCGCCGTAAGTCTTTGTGGAATTGGAACAGGAATCCTGCGAGAATCATCGCCAGCCGGGAGTGGCTTGGCCGAACACTATTTTTACGTTTTCTTTCGTATTTTCAACGTCGAGTATCGCGTCTCGATCGAGTCGTATCCCTATTCAAACGATCGAACTCGACCTACCACTCGACTTCTCCATGGACTAGAGCCGCTGCTATTTACTTTTGCTACAACTTCTATATAATTATCTATTACTTTCCTGAATCATCTTAATAAGTCCAAGAAGAGGGGAGTACCAACTTCTATATAATTATCTATTACCTTTCCTAATCATCTTAATAAGTCCAAAAGGTGAGGAGTACCAACTTCTAATATAATTATCAAGAAATAAATTTATGCTGTATGTTGTAACGGATGCGGACAATTTTTATTTTGCATAGAACTAAGCAGTCTAATCATTACCATGAAAAGGAGTGAGAGATTGAGAAATGTATCAAGCAGAAACGCAGTGATCGATAACGAGCAGACTATCGTTGTGTCGTAAGCGAACACGAAAATGCAGTTTGAATTGTTCGAACCGGAAGTCGCAGCCCGTCGAGAACAATAATGCGATGTCTAGGAGATTAAGAGGCGCCAAGGATGCCAGACGAATCGCTTGGCCGGGAGGACTCCCGATCTAAGTGAATCCCGTTATTTTTATCGCTCGTTATTACCGTTAATAATTCCGGCGTTCACCGGCCGCGAGCGATGATTCCCGTTTCGCCGCGAAATCCGCGATCCGATTGAAAAAATCGTAAATTAGGAATTTACTCTAGCAATTTGCTCCCGGAACTCCGAACGGTAAAAACACGCCTGCTTAGAAAATTACCGAACGCTCGTTAGTGACGGACCAAATAAAATTACAAAGCTACATTTAGCATTGAATTATATGAAACATTTGAAAAAAGTGAAATCTATAACGCAAGTGGATCATCCAGCATTGAAAGATTCATCGTTGGAACGAAGATAACTGAACTGCGAATTATTATGGAAAATAAAAATGTTCTGCATCAATTGGAAGAGAATGTAGCGGTACAGTTGCACCAAATATATTAATTAGACTGCGGATTTTATGCATTCATAAGAGAGAGAGAGAGATGAATAGGTACAATTTAAAATAGAGGAAAGATTAAAAGAATTTAGAAATACCAATGCACTATTCTCAATTTAGGCACTGAGATTATTAAAGGAAGAACCTGTAGCTTGGCTCCTGATTCCTACAATCGATGCATTAAATATTGCATGTTTTACTTTGCATAAAGATCCGCAGTCTAGTAATCGTTCGACGATTCTACCGCAGGTAGAAAGAAAGCGTCCCGGGGATTGTTTAGCGGGAGATTCTTCGGATTTCTGTGCTCCGGGGCAGAGAATCGAGGTTCGGCCGGCGTTAACCAGTTTGTCACGTCGCTGTGAATTTGTAGGATCCCGAGGAACTATGCTGCACAAGAAGCGCCTCGTACGTGTTTGCGAATTCTCGGCGCGTTAGGCTACCGGCGTGGCGTGGCGCGGCGCGCAGCGAGGCAAACTACGATGCGTCGCAACGGCCGGATCGAGGGACCAAAGAAAGCGTCGATAGGTCTCGAACGAGCCAGCTTGAGAAGGAACAATGCGGCAATAAAACGATATCGAACGAGATCCACCGACTCATTTTGCTCGCGAGCCTCCGGAAGAAGCGGTGTGTTCGGAGCGCGCGCGAGATCCGATTTGCACACAAAAGCGAGCGGCCGCCATTGTTCCGTTTCGGATCGCGAGCCCCCGGATCGTTCGTTTTCTCGGTTCACGTGGCCCAATTAATTCCGGCGTCGTGTAAACCGCGCGATTCGCGCCCCTAGAGTCCCCCTCCATCCAAGATCAACGGCTCAATAACGTAATCGAGCCTCGTGGGCTCATTAGGCGAGCCGCTTCAGCGTTGTGAACCTGCCTATTAGCTACATCAGCGAATCCTTTCGGACCCTAGTTTAACCCTTGGCACTCGAAGCTATATCGATTCCAGAATTCACACGTTTCATCTCAATAAAAATATTTTTGTTATATTTACAAAATTGAGTATATTTAATTGTGCCACAATTGAGTACGCAGCGATTTGTTGGACACAGAGTCATGTTTAGCGATGTGGAAGCTGTGTTGGATTAAAATATCAATCGAGTGGTAGTACGCCATCTTGATTTGCAAACGTGACATTTAAATTCTAATTCTCTAGAAGCCACTTCGAATTGTTGGACACTTCTTTTAGGTTCAATAAGAAGATCGTTGATAGTAAAAAAGTACTTACTCAATTTCGAGTTGCAAACGCCCCATCCAAATTCTAATTTTCTGCAAGCCAGTTCGTATCGTTGGCCACATGCACTAGGTCCAATGAGAACATCGATATTGATCCCGAAGTAGTCCTTACGCCATCTTGAGTCGCGGACGCGCCGTCCAAATTCTAATTTTCTAAAAGAAACTTCAATTCGTTAGCAACTTCTATTAGGTTCAATACAGAAAAAATCTTAAAGTATAAAATATGTTCAGAAATTGAGCAAAGAAAATTCGGGTTTCTGATGATATCAAAAAATGTTCCGGACGTTAAGGGTTAACCTAAAGGTTAACAAATACGTAATCAAATATATTTATGTTACGAATAGACTGCAGATTTTATGCATTTATGACACAAACGTGTAGGTGCAATTTAAAGCAGTGAACAAATTTAAATTATTTAAGGACATCGATGTATTAGTTGTAGGTTATGAACACTATTAAAGGATGAATGAAATTTTGATGGGTCAATCGAATCATCATCGAATCTTATGACGAATCAAACCTCATATCAATGAAATATTTACCACTGTATATTTCTCGTTCGCAAGACGTCGTTCGGTGCAGGATACGTCTCACTCTTCTCTAGGTACGATCATACGAGTACAGTGTCAGCAAACGGCGATCCTGAATCGCGGCACGAAAAGATAACAGTACGATTTCCAGGAAAGGTTGCGGGTGTCGGCCGCGAGAAGCGTGTGCAGCTCTCTATGTCTCTCTTCTTATCTTTCTCTCTCTTTCTTTCTCTCGGTGTGGTTCGTTAAAATCGTGTCACGCGACCGCGAGGTGCAGTTCCGCGAAAAAGCTTGCAGCCAGCGCATCGCATCGAATTTCAAATTCGGATCACAAGAGGAACACGCTCGAAAGTGCGTTCGCCGTTTTCGCGTCCCGTTATCCTCGGGCCCCTTGTCTTTCGATTTCATAGACGCATAAAACGAGAGCCGACTGTTATTCTATTCTTGCCACGGCTACGTACGGTTTTTTGCAAAATCCGCGACCGGCCTCTTCCCATGAAAAACTAATTGCTGGCTCGCGACACGTAGTTCTCACAATTTACATTCGGACACGAGACATCTCTTGTGCCAATGAATCTGTATCGTTCATTTACCTCAGGTTTGGCATAGAGTAATATTTTGGCAGGCTGAACTAGTGGTGAGACATCGGAAGGGTTTTTCGCGCATGCGCAACGGAGATTGGTCCCTGCATCTGAACGCGCATGCGCGGAAAACCTGTCAAATATATCGTCCATCAGTGGGATGAATTACACTTTGAGGGACCAGAAATTTTTTGGTATAATCCTATAGATCTCGTCGATAAAATAATAAAAGTGTATGTTACAGTTGTCGTAGTTCATTGGGCAAAAAGTTATTTGCGTATGAAGATGGTCAATTCGAAGTGTTTTCGACAGGTTGTAGCGTCGTCATATTGGTGTTTACTACTGACTGGATCTGCTAGGACCTACTAAGTGATAGCACACAGGTGTAAGAGCGGATCCGCTAGGTGGCAGCACAAATACACAAGAGTGGCGATTTTTGAGTAGTTATAATCTGGGTTAATTTTTCCACGCATGCGACTAACGATTACAAGTGATCTGTGCTTGCGAGCTCAATTAATTGCGGGTTTTTCTAAAATTCAGTATCAGGAATTCGAATTACTGCTGTAAAATGGCTGCTTGTATGTGCTAGTGACGTAACGTAGCAGTTCTACTGATTGGATAACGCGTAAGTACTTCCAAAGCAATATAAGGTTCAGTGTAATGTTAAACTTACGCTGTATCAGTATTCAATTTTGATGCTAGCGTTATTTTGTATAACTCAAAGTTCACTTACAATTATTCTAAAAATTTTCTACACGAATATGTAATTCAATGAATCGTGTTAATAGGATTTTCAATAATTTTGCCGTACCACAAAGAATCTTGGAACCTATCTTGTACCATACCATAATCCCAGGCGAAATTAGTAGATTAATCTACTAGAGGTGAGTGATCGATTGGCAATTAAAATTGCCGTTGACGTCGAAGGATCTATTAGAAAGATTTATTATATCCACGGGCCAGGGGGCTTGGGCTTTCAAAAATGACGACATAATCACCGATGTATAATGTGTGAACGGTGGGCCCAGACTTTTCTCGCTTGAACGGCTAATTACTCGGCTTGATCCGTAGACCCGGTCGGACCACCTCTTGCAAAGAGTATTTCGCAGTCGCGGAAGCGCGATTATTAAGGCAAGATGACAGGCAACATATGGCCGCGATGGAGGCTGGCCGAAGAGAACGAGGAGGAGCGCGGTGTTCGCATAGTCCGGCGGAAACTTGTTACACGAGGGGCCGTATAAACACTGGATTTATTGTTAACAACGGCGGACACAACGCCGCTCGGCGCAGCGCGGCGCAGTGCGGCGCAGTGCGGCAATCGCCGGTCGAGGATCAAGATTGATGCGCGATACCTCTAAACGCGGATTGTTTACACGCTGCGAGCGTGTGCATGATTCCGCAGGATCCGCGGCATCTGCTGCCGCCGCCGCTGCGAAAGGTAGCGGTTTAGCTCCCCTTAACTCTTCTCCACCATCCGGGACAGCGTACCTAATTTCCTCTCGCGTCCTCAGCATCGTTCGATGAATCATCCGCGAGAAACCCAGCCGCCTAACGAGTCGATTCTGAGAGGTACGGCACGGCCTCGGTAATAGATTAGACTGACCCGACGCACATTCATCCTGTTTATTGATCAGGTACTCGGATAATGACTCTATGAAAAAACCGTGGTACCATGGTGTTACCATTTGTACTCGCAAAATTCTCAGTATTCAAATATCTTCTTCAATAGTTTTTGTGTGCTCGGTGCGATATTAACACTAGGTTTGCGGAGCACTAAAATTGATTATTTTACATTGCTTTATAAAAATAATAAAATTGTATTTACTTAGATCTTCAACGTACACAAAAAAATAAATCTATTTAATAATTCCTCACGAATGCCTCCTTACAATCTTAATAATTATAAATTAAAAATTTTTGGATCCGTCATTTTGACGGGCCCCGTAAATCTAGTGTTAATAATTTTTTTTTATTATGAGCATTTCAGATCTCAACTGAGATCTATTTCCGCTGAACTAAGGTGAATTACAGTATACATATTCGTACATACATAGTTTACATTAATTCAAATTAAATTCGTAGTTTACAGTTTTTTAAGAAATTAAAAATGAGAAAACAAGCTTTAATGTTGGGACGGGCAACTAATATTTCCAAGCTTAAGGGTAGTTGAAGTTTAATTTTCCGTAGTTGATATAATAGCTTAGATCGCTGCAAATCGAACAGGCTACATTGCCAAACAACATGATTGATATCCTGGTTACTATGTCCGCAGTCGCAGCTCGGGTCACTAATAATTCCTATAATAATAATTCCTACGAAATAGGGATGCTTTAAGACTATAATGATCGGCTCTACACCAATTAATACTTATAATAAATTCTCTTGAAAGACATTCGTGTTTGAACCATCACTTTTATATTAATAATTTTGAAGACATTATATTAATCATTCTTGAAAATGGGCGCTGTTTTAGAAAGTAAATGGAATGTTTATAAGCCCTGACGTATTCAAAATAGTGAATGGTCATGTTGGAAAATTGTTAAAACTCTTATGGAAAATCAGAGGAAAAACGCGACATCCCGAATTGTTTTCTAGATTTTGTTCGATGTCCGGAAAAAATTTTTTCCTTTTCGTAACTATTGCAAAGACATAAATAAATGTCAATTATTATAATGGTAGTCAATCAGGTTATCATGATAGGCAAAATAAGAACGACACATGAGAATTGAAGTTTGTCTATAAGAAGGACCATTCTGTTCTTTCCGGATCGTTTTGTGCCGCAGCGGTGCACGGCGTTTCTCGATCGCGTGCTCGATCTTTCGTTGTCGCGGGTTCCGTTTTGAGGAGACCTACTTCAAGCGACCCGTGTGGGATACGAGAAGATGGGATGAGACTGGATGAGACCGGGTGAGACGAGACCAGACACGTTCGATTAAATTCCTTGCCCACGAGTGCGGGAGAATCAGCCGAGCTTGACCTCTACGCGAATCGCGGACGCTGGCGCTGCTCGCCGACGCACGACCGGTTCAATGAATTTCAATTCAGCGACGTTGGGGGTTTACCGTTGCGCCAGAGGTTAGATAACGCATCCAGTAGCAGCTCTAATCGTAACTAACTAGCTCCCGGCAATTACTCAGATAAATAAACGCGAAAGGAAAGCCGCGGACAATGTCGTTGGTAATTAATTGACGCCCGCGAACCTGCGGCTAATTTCGAACCGGAAGCCACCCTTGTATAGGCCTCCTACGGTGTTGCGGTGGTTGGGAATATTATGGTTGCTACCGAATATCAACTCCCTCGACACTGGTATTGCTATCATTATATCTGTGGCTGTCAGGAAGAACGCCGCATGTCACATACTTTCACTTTGGAGATATTGCCGTTTAAAGATTTGATCATTAATGCTTTGATATAGGACGTCGGTTAAATTGCATCATTTTTTTGAGCCTTTCGAATTTGTTTTCGTGACTTTTTTTTCTGGTAAATACATAAATCCTACATTATAAAGCTCAATTAATGTATAAACTCAAATTTTTTGAAATTGTGACATCTGTCGTTTTCCTTTGCAACCACAGATATATACTTTAATAATTTATCTGACCTCAAGTCGGGAGTTCGAGACTTGGCACAATTTGTTATTTGATAAGAACTCAAGTTCCTTTTTCCGAATTGCAATCAATGTATGTAATAAAAATGTGACACCGTGTTGAATAATTTTAGGTGGAATATAGAGAAACAACAGCGTATAAAAGTAGAATAATATTTTTATTGATTTTATTGAATTATTTGTTTTAGACTTTCACGAGGCATTTTTGTGGACGCTCGGGCGCTTCATCGATCGACGCAGTCCTCATGGATCGTCGGCCATAATGAAAGATGTATCAAATCGAGAAGCATCCATCTCTTCTCATCCCTAGATCCTATTTTATCTTCCCTAGATCACTCTACACCTCATCTGTAACCGAGTCTCACAGAAAAGTATAACCCCCGGCTATGATGCGTGACCAATGCAGAAAATCTCAAGGTAACAACATTTGAATTCGTCCGGTGTATTTCGTTCGTGAACGTTTCACATTTCAGAAAACTCATTGGTCCACAAACTTCTTGTTATTTCAATTAAGTATTAAACTATGCATACGGTGTGATATTAGTATTTGTTTCTTTCAAGATCGGGTGTTTTCCGTGTCGAGAAATCGTTGGCTCCACAGGCGGCTCGCCGCTGGTAATTCCGCCGCTCAGAAACGTGCTGCAATCTCGATAAGACGCGGCGCGCGCACAACGAAGAAAACAGCCTCTCGTGTACGTTCGCGGGTGATTGTTCGCAGTTTTTCGAGATGACTCGCGATAACCGTGGAAACACTGCACGAATCTGGCCCCTCGGGCCCGCGACTTCTTCTTCCCCCAACGCCTCGGGAATTCTGGATGCCCGAACAAACGAGTAATTTGCGAAAATTCCCTTATTTCATCCTGCGGCGGCCCGCAGTAGCCTCCGCGAGAAAGCAAATCAGAATTAATGAGTTACAATCGCCCCCCTCCTCCCTCTAGATACCATCGCGTGCACAGCCCGTGGCCATTTTGCTCAAACGATACGGGCGCCTTAATTTTCCTGCTACACTGTACTGCTAATGACGAATCCACCTACATTGCAGCTAAACACATCAGTGACCAAGTATGTATACCAAATTGATACTGTAATTAATTATTGTAATGTTATTTTAATAATTGGAATTGTGGATCTACAAGAAACTTTCCTTTCGGCGATCGTTAACCCGTTTGATCGTTTCCAACGTACCACAGTGTGACGAGTATATGCGCGTTCGGGACAAAACTCATAATTTTATGGCGGCTGAAAGGGTGTGAGAGGAGGAAAAAGAAGTAGGAAGCGTTTCGTCCTAGGCCCGCTAGAGGACTCATCGGTAAGGCTATCTAGCGGACCCGTGCCTTAGACGCGGGATGTCGTAAGGACAGTTTAGGACGGTATATACAGGGTGTCCCACATAAATGGGATCACCTAAATATCTATCGTATTTACAGTCCTATCAGAAAACTTCAGAGGACAAAGTGACACTATTGCAGGGGGCAAATATAATGGTAAAGAAAAAATTTTTTATGTCGTGTTTTTTAATGAAATTTCAAGGTCACCGATGTTTTTTTTAAATGGAATAGTATATTTTTTTTACGATAGCATGATAGACAATAAAAAACTCAATTTAGTGGATACCACCTTTTTGACCTTGAAATGACCTTGAGCAAGAATAATCATGTTGGAGCGGATAAAATGTGGAAGTTTAAAACTTACGTGTTTCAGCAAAGATTACACATCATAATAAATGTTCGAAATGTTGACCATCCTCATTTATGCAATAATCCTTTGCCGCATATCCTCTGGCGTTGTGGGTTTATCTTTGTACACAATATATTTTATCTTGCCCCATAGATAAAAATCCAATGGTGTCAGATCCGGAGAACGGGCTGGTCATGGAATTGTTCCTCGTCGACCAATCCAGCGTCCAGGATATTTCGTATTTAGCACCGTTCTAGCAACTTTAGAATAATGCGCTGGACGAATATCGTGTTGAAACCACATGCGCTCCCGATCGAATAACGTAATTTCTTCTAAAAGACCCGACAAATGCTGGCGTAAATATGCAGCATACTTTATACCAGTAAGAATTCCTTGTATAAATTCGTTCGGCGTTCAATTATTTCTGAGGAAATCGACAATGCCTACAGATCATTTAATGCAAAATTGCATTATTGCATAAATGAGGATGGTCAACATTTCGAACATTTATTATGATATGTAAAGGTCAACCCGACGTAAACAACGCGTAATCTTTGCTGAAACACATAAATTTTAAACTTCCACATTTTATCCGCTCCAACATGATTATTCTTGCTCAAGGTCATTTCAAGGTCAAAAAGGTGGTATCCACTAAATTCAGTTTTTTTTATTGTCTATCATATTATCGTAAAAAATATATACTATTCCATTTAAAAAAAACATCGGTGACCTTGAAATTTCATTAAAAAACACGACATAAAAATTTTTTTTGTTTACCATCATATGTGCCCCCTGCAATAGTGTCACTTTGTCCTCTGAAGTTTTCTGATAGGACTGTGAATACGACAGATATTTAGGTGTTCCCATTTATGTAGAACACCCTGTATACAAACAGAGAAAGATTCAGATAGTAGCGGGAAAGGTGTTGTCGTAATGTCCCTCTGTTGACGAGCATAGGAAGTAGCCGCCACAATTTCTAAACTAACCAATTTTCGATGTAAGACCTCTAATACTTTTTTAAAAAGTATAGGCATGTGTTTAAAGACATTTCACCAAAAAGTGGGATAAACTTCAAGCATAATTATTAGCAAGAAATTAGAAAATTTAATAAATATTATAAATACTATTAAAATCTACGTTCTTTTATGAATACTTTAAGATATAGTAAACTATATATTTTAGACTTCAGTTTCTCGAATTTTGTCCATTGCTCGTCACACTGTGCGTACCGCCGAAGTCGAAGAATATTAATTACCGCGTGCCTGGTTCACCGGCGTTCGGAAAATAGGTCTCGCATGCTACTCGTTATTGTGCAACTAACATTAGACGGCAGGATTAGCCTCTATTGCCGATAATACCGTACATACGTACCAACGGACAGGTCTTAGGAAAAAGACCCGCGGATATTACGAACGAATCCGCGAACGAACAGCTTATGTATATGCAATGACTCGGTAACAAGAAGTCGATGAATCTCGAAGCGTAGGAAGCCGCTTCTCAGAGTTGGAGGGCTTCTTCCCTCGTAAAATCGCGTTCCAAGAACGTTAATTGCATGACCGAGCATAAATCTTGTCTACCAGGTTCACATGGAGAGACTAGTTGCTCGTGTCATTGTTCGGACGATCTCACAGCGGGGTTACCTGTTGCCGTTTTAATTCACCAAATTGCGAGCCGGTCGAATACTATGGACGTACGGTGATATTGAAAGCCTCGAAGAAATCGTTGAATGCCTTTTTTGTCTGGAAGTGACTGATAAAAGACCGAGATTTTTATGCAGAATATTGAGAAACGTTCCGACTTCATTTTAAAATTCGTAATTCAGAATCTTAGAGATCCTCTTTTAGAAGCATTTCATGTTCTTGTTAATTCAATGAATAACTCGTTCGTTGCGTTGTTCTATAGTGTTCATAATATGTCTATAATTTATATTATATTATCCCGTATAATCCGAACTTTTTTAGGTAAAGAAAGTATGTGAATGTTGAATGAAAAACATTATATTTAAAACAGGGCCTTAAAGAACTCTCAAAAAATTTGAAATTAGTACAGTACTGATGCCGCGCGCGAATACGCATGCGCGAAAAGCTGACATTTCTGGCATCACTGATTCGCACACGGTTTGCTCCCTGCCTCCTGGGAACGCAACCGCCCCAACACATACGAAATCGCACGAGGAACGATATCATTACTAACTCACACCTATTAATCAATTTTCTACAGACATCGAGCGAATGCTAAATCTTCCGAAGGTCAGCGGGCAGGTCTAGCATAGTGAGATATGTAAATTGGAAAGACATGGAGGCGCGAAACATCATTTTTACCGTTCCGTTGTACCGCGAGGATCTTGAGAGCGCCTCGATGGCGAACGATACGCGTATAGATCTTGAACTTGACTGGAGACCATGATCGCGCAGCCTTGCCGACGATCGTTACCGTTAAGCGATAGCCCCGTAATGTACGCAAACTGATTTCCGCTGGTTGTTCTCGCTTGCTCGCGGCTAATTACGCTGTTCGACGCGTTCGCGAACGGCGGACCAAGACGACGCGATGCCGGGCTCTTCAGGTTTTCAAGCTCCTCGGCCACCGGGAGCTCGTGTGAGCGGATTTTTACGCGTCGTGGGAAACCGCCGATAACGGCGTTCTCAATCGTTACATACGAAAAAACCCTGTCACGGTCGTTTTTCCGCTCCCAGAAATTCATGGCCGAGAGCGTGACCGTCGCGTCGCACCGGAAATTCTAACTACTGGACCCTGGATTTTATGAAGCTGCGTTAGCGAGTGGAGATTCTTCGTATACTCGGGATTTTATTCGTTTTAGACAGCAGTGAGAACGGATTTATCATTACTGGCACTTCGCACTCGACTGCCTCCTCTCGGGCACCACTAAATTATAATTCAATACAATTCCTATTACATATTACTAAATTCTTCTTCTTCTGTTTGATAAATTGCTAAACTATCAAGTATAATACTTATGAGTACAGTCGATAAAATACATTAAAATATATTCTCGATTAACGAAAATATTCTGGAGACAAAATGGCTGCGAATGCAAAGACCTTAGATTTTATGAATTTGTGCCAGGAGTGAGTAGGGATTGCTAATTTTCCTAGCCCACGAATTTGATGCATTTAAGACGGAAATGAGTCGATATCTGTGTCGCCAGATCGGTTAAATCGAGGGGAGTACAGTTTACCACCTCTCTGATGACCAGAATAATATTAGGAGGTTATTAATGCTTTGATTGTAAAAGTAATGAAAATATTTCTCACAGAAAATGATTCTAAAAAGATTGAGTGACGGTACGCCTTTTGGGGGTTGCTAATGACGTCTCGCGTCTTCTAGAACTATTATATTGCTTCGATGTAAAATAAGCTCTATTTTATAAACTTTTTATAGTTTCTATAAGAAGAAGATCTGTCCCACCGAATGGAGTAATTAAAATTTTGCCGCAGATTTTTACTTAATAAGGAGAGGAAAATCCACCCATTTTTGGGTGTTTCTGGCGACACTATTCAATATTCATAATTACTAGACTGTGCTCTAGTAATATTTATTTCTGCATTTATGACAAAATCGCATTAGGGAAATGTAAAATTCTGAAGATATTAGTGAAATTTAAGAACACGATTGCAGTATTTTCGACATATTGAACTGATTAAAAAAGAAAATATTTGAAAGTTTTTGAAAAAAGATCTGCAGTCTACCAATAGTTAGTAGATCGTAGATGCGATGCATTTATATCAGATGCGAGTGTTCACTTCTCATTTTGCCGCGCCACACTATCCACATTGGCACAAACTATGTCACATTTCGGTTGACTGTGACACAGTTTTTGTTACCTCGATGCAACTCGTTTTTGAGGACGTCTAAGCGCTCGCAATTGAAAAGTCACTCGGCCAAAAGGTTAACGAGCGTGAAGATGGATTTCCATCCGTCTCCCGTTTCTTGTAATCGAGGTAGACAATTTTTGTTCATCGTAAAGATCTATAATGTGCCTGATTACCGTCGAGAAAGGATCTACGGTCAACCGACAAGTTCTCTTCCGTGGCCGCTTCATCAACCCGTTTGTTCCCCGATTACATCTGCGGCTTTTTCAACGGTCACTTATGAATGATAGAGCAGGTCGAGTAGAAGCCGTTACGTTTCATAGATTCGGCTACGCGCGAAGGCGTTAGGAGAGTCAAAGGTCAACTTCATCTACTCGACGACCCGTCTGCGATTAGGTTCTAAATGGATCGCGACGGTGCTGAACGTTGCGCGATGCTAAAGCGTTCCACATGGTGCGGACGTTCAAGAATATTATGGTCGTTTAACATCGTAGTTTCAGCGTACATTTTTATGCCCCCAGAATAAATTTAAAATTAATTATTAAAATCTGTAGCAATTTTTCAGCAAGAACAGGTTACTGAAATAAGGGTTAAGGTGTGGTGGAAATTGTTGGCACTTACCAACAGCCATCTTTGTTTTCTCTGGTCTGTAACCCAACAGAATTGATCCTACAGGATTTATGTCTTTAATCTCAAGGCTGCACAACGTCAGGTTGCTAGGTGTGGATAATGCTTCGGAGGCATCGACCTTTCAACTAGCTCCTGAAAAATAGTTTACGTTGGTTAACTTTTGAATATGTCTAAAAATAATCACTTCAAAATTTGAAATAATGTTCACATTTCTAAATTTGTTTGTGTTTAATGTTGTGAAAGATCTAGCCGTGAGAATTTTGAAGAAAAGTAAAGATTTATATGCGCTACGAGTAAATCTTGAAGCTGTTCGGAGATCGATTGGCGCGTTATCATCTTTCGTTTTTATATTAAAAACATGCGAACGTTATCGACAAAATTTAATAAGAAATTGAATCAGGGTGTTATAGGAATATATTGCAAGTATTTTAATCATTTTTTCAGACGAAAAAAAATATTTGTCAGAAGTGGGATTCGAACCCACGCCCACAGAGTGGACTGCGACCTGAACGCAGCGCCTTAGACCGCTCGGCCATCCTGACATGGAAGAACATTTCCCAAAATGATAATAAGAACTCTTAGCCAGTCTATTTTTAAAATTCTTATCGTAACTGTCTTCAAATCAATTTCGAAATGAATTTAGCTATCATAAATTACATTCTATCATTAAATTCAACGACGACGTGTGCCTCTTACATCGAATCTGCATAATCGACCAGTAACCATTACAAATCATCGTATCTTGAAAAAAGCCGAGTTTTCTAACGAATACCTATCGAGAACACAATATAAATATGTATACAAAATAAAAGTTCAACAATTAAAAAACAACAGTCGGTCTGACAGCGCCTCGAAGCAACAATCGCTTGAACTGCGGAACAAACGCATTATTCGAGCGATAAGTGCGAAGAGAAGCATTTCCTTCCTTATCGACTGAAGGTTAGTGGTTGGTTTAACGGTTTGTGTCCAATATAAATCTTTCTCTCGGAAGGTGAAACTCGATAGTGTGAAAACGAAGACAGACATTCGGAAATCGTAATAGAAATCGGTCTTCCGTTGATAGCGCTTTCTCTTCCGCATGCGAACGTGCATAATTCTCGCGACCGGTCTCCCGACCATAAGCACGTTCCATCGAATGGTTAATACCTCGGTGTTTCGTGGTCGAAGGATTATCCAGCCGTGATAATCCAGAACCGAAACCTAGCTGTTCAGGATATATTAAATAAATCGAGGTAATGAGTTTCATTACTTCACAATTTGTCAAAACTTAAAAATATATTGTTTTAACCTGATTTACTTAATAGAAGCCGAGTCAAATTTTAGAAAGTTGAAGAGCATGATAAATTATTCATACGGATTTTTAGGTCGGGAAAATAAATTGTTGGGGGAACATAATTTTCTAATAAATTTCTAATTTTAAATTCTAGGTATGAGTTTCTAACGCTGAAGAACGTTCTTCGTTCAAGAGAAAATGGACGGGAAACATTGAATAGGTTTGTTGGGGCGTTGAGAAGAAGAAGAGCATTTTTTTTTAATTGAAAAATAGAACTCATAAAATCTCAATCTTTTTCTTGCATAATGCTATCGTTGCTATATCGCATCACCCCTGGTAATGCCAGAATTCATTAATATAATTTGAAAACAGTACAAATTTAATTTATGGATCTCACAGACCCAATTCCTGCACCAGAGATGACTTAAATGTCGTTTTCCGGAAGTGATGGATATTCAGAAAGCAATATGAAAAGAACGATCTTTCAACAAATGAACAGGAAAATTTCACTGTTTGGATTTCAGCGCGCTTCGTCCAGAACCCGCGTTCGATGCCATTTTTCTAGCTTATCGAACAATTCTGTGCGTCGAACGGTCCCCGGAGAAAAATCCGTCGCTGCGAACAGGCCACGTTACTTACGGGGTCGTTCTTACTGAATATTTAAGGTCGATTGATTCCGCGTTACACATCATTTAAGAGGACAGCCTCGGAGCATTCTCGAATCATTGTGATCGGGACAGCACCGCAGAAAACTCGGATTCCATCCGGCAAAGCGATTTGTATCGCTCAGAGTCAGGTGGTCCATTTGTTTCTATTGCCCAGACTGGTCTAGCAACAACGTCTGCAAACGTGGTTTAACAAATGTTCGACGACCGATGCAAGAGTTCATTAACAAGAGGAGCCGGGATCATCGATTATGGATCGCTGTTTTACTTTTCAGGAATCGTGTCTCGGGATTTGTCGGGGATCAAAAGAACGACAATCCCGAGGGAATAGGGGAGCGAGACATCGATCTCTCAAGAAACCATGGCCCAGTCTCGGTTCCCGCCTTTTGTTCGTTTCTGCAAGCAACGTTTCACTGGCTCGGATGTCACTCGAATTTCAATAGGTTCGCGCATCGATTCGAGGCTCCGCGCAACAAGAAAATAAGGATCGGGGCCGTTTTTATCGGCGAGAGAGACCGAGAAGGAGGTCATCGTTTCAAAGCGGTAACAATTTTTCACTTGGTCCGCGACCTCTCGCTCTCCTCCTTTCCCTGTGAGGCGCACCCTCCGACAATTTCCACTTCCCTTTTCATCGGATAAACGACTCGAGCGCCGAGAGTTAACCGTGGAAAATCCAGTGAAAACCCGTCACGCTTCTCCGTCTCGAAACCTTCTGTTTCGAGTGTCCCCTGAATCGGTTGCATTAAGGCGGACACAGCGAGGCCGTCGATTACTCTTGCCTCGTGAGCGCAACCTCTATTTATCCAAAGACAAACGTTTAACGAACGTCCCATTTGGAAATCCTTTCATTCGTTTCTAGAAACTCTGCTTCATCGCCAACGCACATAGCCTGGAAGCTTTTTTCCGAAATGTCTTCTCCGATAACAACGATTTCAAGCGATAAATAGTTCGTCTCCGACATAGAAATTCAGAAAATTAGGAAACTGGAGACAAATGTATGTGGAGCACGAGTTAGAACGTTTTTTACAATTTTTATTCGTTCTTGGTTGAGTAAAATTGTCAGATGAAGATCAGAATGATGTTGGATACTGTCTTGACTCATTTCTTACATGTATTTCAAGAATGCTCGCCTGAAAATATTATAATATCGTTCTGAATGCTCATTTTTGGTTGAGTAAAATTGTCAGATGAAGACTAGAATGATGTTGGATACTGTCTTGACTCATTTCTTACATGTATTTCAAGAATGCTGAAAATATTATAAAATCGTTCTGAATGCTCATTTTTGGTTGAGTAAAATTGTCAGATGAAGACCAGAATGATGTTGGATACTGTCTTGACTCATTTCTTGCATGTATTTCAAGAATGCTGAAAATATTATAAAATCGCTCTGAATGCTCATTTTTGGTTCATTATAATGTCAATTCATATTTTGAAAATCAAAATTGATGTGAGAAATGTTGCATAGCGATGCTTTACAATATCGGTGTAATTTCTTTCGATCGAAATGAAGTATATTAATAAATCTTATGATTTGGACGCAAGGTTCGATCCCTTGCTTTACAATGATTTACACGTTTTGATAGTCCACAGAAGGGTCGCCATATTGTCGGCTAAAGACGCCGACTCGCGTGTTTCATTTTCCGAACGTTGCTGACATAAAACATCTGCAAACAAAGCTTGACAGCGATATAGATATTGTTAAGATCATTTTAGATATTCTTCGTTATCTTACTTCAAACTAAAATTGTTAAAATATAAAGGTTTAACCTCGTATTCGAATGATGAACAGTTTCTGACTGCACGAGCTGATTTTAGCACAAAATTGACGTCAGGAAAGTGTTAAACTGACGGATAGGAACCAAAATGAAGTAGGACGCAGACTTTCTATCCAAGAAAGTGGTCCAGTCCTGGGAACGCGAATGAGGACAAAAATGAAGTTGAACGGAAACTTTCTGTAAAGAAGACCGGCCAGTATGAATCAGTCTGTACATTTGACATTGTTGCGAATCCAGGAAACGAGGGAAGACCTTCGAGGCCGTCCGGTTACCATCAGGTTCGCCGGTTAGAATGCATTTGTCCCGTATTTTCACTTTTATTCGACGGCTTACGTAATCCGTTCCCGCAAGCCACTCTCAGTTTCGCGCTCTACAGACGCCGAGGGGCCGTCACGAGAAGCTCAAAAGTTTCTCAGCGAATTTCTCGATCGACCGTTCGTCCTTCTGGAATGGCCACGCATCTGGAGGCCGTTGCAGCCTCCACAGGAACTGCTTCCCAAAGAGATCCGGTTGTGTTCGTTGCGCAATGCACAACCGGAGTGCTTTCTACGGGATCAGCCGTGTGCACGCGGCTATAACTTACTACATCACGGGCAGCGAGAGTACACGTGCAGCGTTGTAACCGGTCTCGCATAGTACCGACTTGCGCAGGTCGAAGAAAAAGTATTGGGGGATAGTAATTGAAACACGTCCATTTAGATAAGATGCTATTCCGTGGATTAGCCATCCCTCTTACGTTCGAGAAGATTTAAAGATATTGTTTCTTTCAATTCATTTCTTTCAATTCGCCAAAGCATTTCTACGATTTATTTGTCAAATTTGTAGCGATTTTTTACTGTCTGATCGTTCGTCTAATCGGTTCGAGATCACTAATCGGATTCATTGATTGTTAGTTGATACAACAGTTCCTTGACAATTATTTTCTTCTTACATAGTATTCGCATAGTAAACGCCTGCTTCTCCCACCAACCTCTCTTTCATGCGCGACACCTGCGCACTGTTCGCAAAGGGCGAAGCACTTCCTTCCTCTTTGGTAACTGCGGATATTGGTGGGGGACAGTGGGCGCTATGGTGGGGACGGTTTTGTCTCAATTGAGACAAAACTTCCTTTACATTAAATATGTAATTGCTATTTATGTTACAACGTTATTGTCATGTTTACATTACTTCGAAAGATTAAAGGTCCACTAGTTTTATGTAAATTCTGAAAATAAAAATATTCTCAGTCAATTTTAAGAAGCAGAGATTAATTTAAAATTCTTTTATTCTTCTTATTACAATTATTTTAATTTGTCTACTGTTGTAAATTGCTAGTCATAATCTAGTCATTCTTGTCATAAATGCATAAAATCCGCAGCCCATTTATTACAAAATGGTGTAAGAAACTTACAATTGAAAGAAGCTTGTCTTCGTTGTAACTAGTGCCTCGACATCTTCAAAAATAGCCAACACATTGTAAAACCGAGGATCGGGTGATATTAAAAATTGTGAGAATGTAGAATCTTTTGTCGGCGCGCATCGTGTTTCGCAGGCGCGTCGAGATAATCGCGGATAGATTCGTGGTTCTTTCTCGGTCTGGCAGGAGGCAAAAGGTAAAAGCAAGGCGACAGTAGGCTGGTTCGGGGGCCAGAAGAAGGAAACATATTTACCACCGGCGGTGGCGTACATCGCCAAGAGAAAGGGGGCCGGTGTCCATGGGTGGACGCGACTGCTAACTCGATTCACTTCATTCAGTGCGTGATCCTTAGCCTCGCGTGCGGGTCCACCTTTGTCCTCCGTTCTTAGGACCACCGAGATCTTCACCGATCGATCGATCGATCAAACCCTCGTCAAATTGCCTCGAAACGTCCACTCCAATCGTCTCAATCGAGTCGACGATTATCGAGAAATCAAGTCCCATCAAATTAATCTAAACCCAGCCGGAAGCAAGTTTTGCAAAGATTCTTGATCGAGTGAACGGTTCGATATCTGATTCAATTTATCTGAAAGTGAACAACAGCGGTAAATAACGATTTTCGAGACTCTTGATCGAGTGACCGGTTCAGGACGTAATCTAAGATCCTAAGATTTACTTCGATTAATTCAATCTTCGCTAGACAACGAGATCCTCGACTATTCTAAAGGTTCTTAATCGAGTGACTGGTTCAGGACCCAAATTAAATCAGTTCCAACCAATCCAGACCTCGGTAAACAACGATCCTAAACAATTTCATCAATTCTTCATCGAGTGATCGGTTCAGGACCCACCCGAAATCAGTTCCAACCAATCCAGACCTCGGTTAACAACGATCCTAAACAATTTCATCAATTTTTCATCGAGTAATCGGTTCAGGACGCACCCGAAATCAGTTCCAACCAATCCAGACCTCGGTAAACAACGATCCTAAACAATTTCATCAATTCTTCATCGAGTGATCGGTTCAGGACCCACCCGAAATCAGTTCCAACCAATCCAGACCTCGGTTAACAACGATCCTAAACAATTTCATCAATTTTTCATCGAGTAATCGGTTCAGGACGCACCCGAAATCAGTTCCAACCAATCCAGACCTCGGTAAACAACGATCCTAAACAATTTCATCAATTCTTCATCGAGTGATTGGATCAGGACCGAAACAGAATCTACTTCAACCAATACAAAATTTCCATCGAGATATCGGTTCGAGATCCAGACATCCTCCAACCAATCCAAACTCCAGTAAACGCTCCTCGACGATCCCAAATCCTCTTGACCGAGTGCCGGATTCCATTCCCGAGTATTGGTAAAAGCAGTCAGTGAAAAAATAGAAAGTGAACCTCGTTCCACAGTCGTAAACGCGGTCGGGAGCCGAGTATGCTCACCTTGCCAGGTCGTTGAGAGGCACGAGATCGAATCACGGAGGCCCGCGGGCGACGTCGCAGCTCAGGATGACGTCCGGACGTTTCTGTGGAGACCGATGAAGGCCCGTCGAATCCGCGGAACCAGTTAGACGAAAACATCGAGTTTAATTCCGGTGGAACATGTCTGTCTATCCGACGTGCCTGCTGTTCGCGGTGCTGTGCACTGCGCATGCGAACGTCCCGAAGAACGAGTCGAACATCCTCAGGCTAGGGAAGTCGAGGAACAAGTCGTCGATTACGGATGTCCCGGCGAAATTGAACGAGACCGACCGGGACGATGACAAGAACCATGACCAGCTGATTGGCTTCAGCAAAAACAATTCCGAGTTGGATTGGAGGAACCACTTGAAGATGTTCGACGAGAAAGAGGAGGCTGCCGGGAAGGATCTGGATGTTGACTTCATGAGAGAGAAACCGCAGAGGACAGCGAACAGCATACAATGGTTGGCCGATATTTACGACCCGCTCAGGTGGGCCAGAGTGCCCGGGAAACTAACGCCAGAGTGCCGCAGAGATCTAGAGCACTTCGTCGAGTCCCTCAGGGCCGGGAAACTATGGGCAGCAAAGGGTGAGTACTGCGAATCCCATTCTACACACAAACAACGCCGCGAAATGATCCTCCGTTCTGGCTGATGCGCGCTGTTCACGTCCCGGAACCCACAAAAGCATCTTCTGTCGCAAAGTGCAATTACAGTCGGGGGAAAAATTAAGTGGACACTCTTTCGAAACTCTCGTAACTTTTTTTCAAATTGGACCAGACGACTTGAGTTCGTTTTTATGTAGTAGGACTAGTTTACTTACTACACTAGTAAAAGAAATTTATTAGAAATTACTGTTGGTCGAAACTGCGAAGGAAACTGTAAAGGTCACAATTTTTAAACTTTTTTATTTGTGCCTGTAACGAAATTTTAAAATGTGGGTTTTGTAGATCTAAGAAAGTTATATATACAGGGTGTGGCGTTAATTTTATAGTCATTTCCGGTGGTGCATTAAAAAATGTTTTAAATAAAGGTTCATCAGTGCTTGGTGAACTACATGTTCGCATATTCTTAAATCTGGAAAAATGCTTCTTACGTAAAAAAGTAAAGGTCACCTTGAATATTTTAAATGCCGCCACATGTTTTGGACGTCATAGGATTGTTGCTGACGTCGAGACGAATACAACATTATATTATGACCTTAAAATGACCTCGATACTCGAAAATTTTGTGCAAACGTAATTTTAATAAAAAATTATTTCTTGCAAAATAAATCAGGTTACATCAGATGTTCGAACTGCGATCCATCTTCTATGATACAAAACTCCGCTCTTTATATTAGATTCGTTCGAACAATCTGATGTAACCTGATTTATTTTGTAAGAAATAATTTTTCATTAAAATTACGTTTGCACAAAATTTTCAAGTTTGAGGTCATTTCAAGGTCATAGTATAATGCACTGTTAAATTCGTCTCGACGTCAACAACCATCCTATGACGTCCGAAACATATGGTGCCATTTAAAAAAGTCAAGGTGACCTTCACTTTTTTACGTAAAAGCATTTTACCAGATTTAAGAATATGCGAACATGTAGCTAATTTCGTCAGAATTTCGTCAAAATCGATCATGGTTTGCTATGAGTCATGAAAAATTAGATATGATAAAAATTCCAAGGGTAAGTCCAAAATTCAAAGATTCCTCCATCTTACATGCGTGTAAATAAATTTCTTAGATCTACAAAAAGCATTTTTTTTTAAATTTTCACTGTGTGCACAAATAAAAAGGTTAAGTGACCTTAAAGCGAGTTTTATATTAAAGTGCGTTTTTATTCGAATGATGCATTTGAAGATGACGAATAATTCGGGATCAAATTAACTCCACATTAAATTTTTATTTAATTTTGAATCAAACGATATAGTTTTTAATCCTCAATCTAATTGATAAAAATTCTCGGCGAGGATCTACAGTCTTCTAATCAGGAAACCGTGGGTCTCCGTCAGTTTCCTTCCTGCTATGGCGAAACCTACGGTTACGGGATTAATAGTGACATTTATAGCGATGTAACCGGACCTGGTCGCGTGTCAGTGTTTCAGAAGCTGGAGCATGGTATGCGTATCCATCGCCTATTACGTGTTCGCTAACGCGTTCGTGGTTTTAAGGTGCGTTTGCACTGTCACGATCGTGACTTAAAACGAGCACAATGTTGATGCATTGTAGATACTATGGAAAATGTTTTGTACACTTTCTAGAAGTTTTTAATCAATTTAACAATTGTTAGCTACAGTTTTACTGTGGCAGTTTACGCTTGACGTCTTAAGTAGGGCTTTCATGTGTTCTCATACGTACAATATATTTTATGGTCTCTTTACCTTGAACAATTACCAAGAGAATGTCAATTTTCAAGGGCTACTTTCGCCACGTAAAGTTCAATCTCTGTAGAGAGGTTCTGTTGGGTTTTGTTAAATGAAGTCTGAGTTGAACGTTAAACTAATCGTTTATTAAAGTAAAAAAAGGGTAAAACAAACATCATGGTTTTTGGCAAGAGATACAATCCAGATAAATATACGTTCGCATACTACTAAAAGTAGAAGGGAGATTAACGCCATCTCTTAAGGAGAAAAGGAACCATTATGACTGATTGTTCAAAAATATAAAATCGCGGTTGCTAGAGCAACAGGTTCTTTGAAGTCCAAGGAGAACAATAAAATTGTCTTCCTTGCTGCTAGAATGTGGGTCTCTTTAGACATTCGTGTACTAAGTAGATTTTGCAGATTTTATGAATTTATAATAAAAATGCATGGGTCAAACATAAAACAGAGATGGTATTTAAAGCGTTTACCAACGGTACCAACACATTAAAATTATTAAGGAAAGAAATCGATGTCAATGTATTCCCTGTATACTGCAATTAATTCAGCAAATTTTTATTTTACTTCAGCATCCGCTGAAAATAAAATATTTTAAAAAATTGAGTGCCATTTAATACAGTTCTCAAATCAAAAAATACTTTTAAAAGCATTTCAGCAGCATCAACATGTACCAAAAAAGATAGAAAATTCCACGAGACGTCCGTTCGAGTTCACGGCACCTTGAAACATTGATTTCGCGATTCCCCATCGAGACTTTGAAGCCCGAAAGTCCGCAAACCCCGGAACATTTCGTAAAATCTCCCGAAACTCCACGGTACCGTGACCGTTGCACAAATCGAGCCTGACAGAACGCGCGCGATAAAATCGTCCGGCGCATCGACATTGTAAACGCAGCTTTAGTACATGTTGACCGCCGCGAGGAATTCATGGTTCGCTAAGCTCCCGGAGCTGCTTGTCGCCGTCTGACTTGCTCGGTTGCCAAATACGTCGTTGCTTTGCGAAACTACGATTTGCCGGCTCGTAATGGTTGCGCGCCCGCTCTCCTTTCGTTCGCCCGGAACGTTCCGACGTCGGTGAACGCTATTAAAACGAATTCGGCGAACCAATCCTCTACCAGGAAACTCGTACAGCCGGTACAACGTCTAAACCCTTAAACAATGGCGAACGCATGGTTGCACGGGTTGGTACCGCTGTTTTAAAAGCGACCTCGCGCCGCGGAATTTAGACCCACCGCGTTAAAGACCCTAAGTTATTACGGTAAATCACAATGGAGGTTTGCCAACGCTCCGTAAACTTTGCTCGAGACATTTCGAAACGGAAGCGAAACTGCGAATTCAAAGGCACGGAGGATTCAGCAACTTTACGCGGAAGTTGTTTTTCGCGATAACTACTTTGCGCGCTAACATTCTTTTGTGTTAACGACTTTACGCGTTAGCCGTATTTCGTGTTAGCAACTTTCCTACACCAACGATCATTCATTTCAATAATCGGTCGTGTTAGCTGATTTGTACTGTAGGGATCTTTTGTGTTAGCGATCTTATACTGTAGCAGTGTTTTGTGCTGGAAATTTTGCACGACAGCGAATTGTTGCGCCTGCAATTTTTCAAGTTTGCTATTTTTAATGTTTGCGATTTTGTACGCTAGTCAATGTTCAGCCATTTAATTAGATTCTACGGTAACAATTGTCGGCCTTAGCAATTTTACATGATCATCATTTTTGGTGTTGGCAATTTTGCACACTGGCCACTTGGTACGCTAGCAATTTTTCAAGTTTGCTATTTTTAATGTTTGCGATTTTGTACGCTAGTCAATGTTCAGCCATTTAATTAGATTGTACGGTAGCAATTGTCAGCCTTAGCAATTTTACATGATCATCATTTTTGGTGTTGGCAATTTTGCACACTGGCCACTTGGTACGCTAGCAATTTTTCAAGTTTGCTATTTTTAATGTTTGCGATTTTGTACTCTAGTCAATGTTCAGCCATTTAATTAGATTCTACGGTAGCAATTGTCAGCCTTAGCAATTTTACATGATCATCATTTTTGGTGTTGGCAATTTTGCACACTGGCCACTTGTTACGCTAGCAATTTTTCTAGTTTGCTATTTTTAATGTTTGCGATTTTGTACGCTATTCAATGTTCAGCCATTTAATTAGATTGTATGGTAGCAATTGTCAGCCTTAGCAATTTTACATGATCATCATTTTTGGTGTTGGCAATTTTGCACACTGGCCACTTGGTACGCTGGCAATTTTTCGAATTAACCGTTTCTAGTAACATTGTACACTAGTCAATTTTCACTTTAGCAGTATAACTAGTTTGTATGCTAGCGACTGTTACAGGCCAGCAATTTTCCAGTTTAACGACTTCACACGATAACAATTTGCATTTACTGCTACATAAAATGCATTACTGTCTGCTGTACACTGCGATAGTTTACTCTATCCTTTTAAATTAAAATGTTTACACGTGAGTAATGAATTCGGGCATCGCCACTTTTAACAATGAAAAATCCACCGTTTACACTGATGTTTCCTTACTAGAATAATTTAACAATTTATCTGCAATTTTGATGATTAGACAGAGGATTTTATACATTTGAGATAAAAATAAGTAAATAAAATTTGAAACGTTAGAGAGGTTAAAAGAAATTAAGAATATCTAGACATTATGCTCAACTGATATTAAAATTATTAGAGGAAGAAAGAAAATGTTGTCTGCCTCCTGTTTGTTACAGTTAATAAGTACAATGTTTATTTTCCATAAAGATTCGCAGTATAGTGACTAAAAGTTCAAATAAATTGAGAATAAAGTAGCAGACGGAAATTGTTCGAAAAGTTTCAATCGTTTCCCGGTTCGCATGAAATCCGCAGGTTAGTTATCAATCTCCGGTGCAACAAATAGCATTGTTGTTGCCGATTCGACAACGAACACTTTCCAATCATTTCGTTCCGTGATTTTGTCCAACGATCCAGTACACACGCGGCTCGGGCCCCGTGAGAACAATGCGAAATACAATATTGGCGCAAGCGTGTTGATAACGCCGGCGCGAGGATTAGCAGCTGTCGAATGTTTGCAAAACTTTTACACAACGTTCCATCGGACATTCGTCCGGCTTCCTACTTTCGATTATCCGGCCAGCTTGGTCGCAATCGATGGGATCAAGTTCAATATGTGTTTACGAATCCGTGTCAATTTTCCAATAACCAAGTTCCGTTCCATGGACTCTCGTCCCGAATCGGAACCAATCAAGTTTCAATCAGTATTCCGCTTAGCTCTCGTTTCAACGCGATACTGCGTTTCAAACGATTCCGTGGAAAGGAGTTGCGTTCAAAAATATGACTTGCATTCGAATGAAATACCGAATACGATAGAACCAGAAAATTTAGGCGTACAAGTGAGTTGGTAATTCTTGCAATTAACACATCATTTACCGGCGATTATTTCATAATTTTCGTATATCTATGGTCCATGGCTAAGGATTTCTTAATGGATCCTTTAACAGCAGTAGCAATTTTATTCGTGATCCAATAAGTCACACTCGGTAACGTAATCTAATTATTTCATTTGGGATTATTATGAAAAAGAAGATTTTTATGGTTCGTTTTAGTATAGTACAATTCTTGAAAAGCCGATTAATAGACTTCCGGTAGATAAAGTGTTAACATTAACCCCTTGTCCTACCTGCTAACTCCCGATTGCTCGGTCCATAATAAACAAGATGGTCGGTCACGCGTCGAGCCATTTAGCTGTTTAGCCGTGTGCTCGAACTTGCGCAAAATGTATGCGCCTTATGACACGTATATTTAGGCGCAACGAAAGGAATTGTGAAATAACAACGTTTGGGCACAACAAATACTTTTAAGATGCCCGGGAAGTAATTCTGATCAATTCATCGGTAAACAAAAATGATTTATAATTTGAAAGTGGATAATGTATCGGTAACAATTTGTAAATTAATACTTCATTTAAATTAATAATGTTTTGAGAAAACTCGTAGAAAATTAGTAATCTTCGTGTTAGTGTTGTTTACGTTTGTCACGAATGAAGTACCACGAGCCAGGCTCGCGTTGTTCACGTTTGGTTCGAACGAAGTACAACGCAGTGATCCCAGGTCCACCCAAAACTGGGTCGATTTTCCTCTCCTCCTTTTCCCCTTCCACTACCTTTTTTTCCGTAGAGGTAATCACTGTTACGGATAGCTAGCCCCCCTCGAGGGGAGAGGGACTTTATGTTGGACTCCGCGGTTGGGGTGAGCAAGATCCCATTCCACTACCTGAGCACGCTCCAACGCCCCCCACTAAGACCGTAGACTGGTCACGTGACGTGCCGCGCAACGTGTCGCATATTGCTCTGGTCATCAGAGAGGTGGTAAACTGTATTCCTCTTGATTCAACCGTTCTGGCATCACTGGTACAACGCAGTGATGGGAATGTTGGCGCTTTTCACGCGCATGCGCAGCGATTTTAGCCTCAGTCAAGAATGAAAATCGGGTACCTTGGTCGCCCCGCTAATTTCGCAAAATTTATTATGATTTGATTTTGAAAAATAAATGTACAACATTTGTACATATATATATATATATATATATATATATATATATATATATATATATATATATATGTGGGATTAGGACCCCCCAGACCACAAATACCGTAGGAAATTAGGAAGAAGGCGGGAGGGTTCCGTGGGTGAGCGCGTTAGTCGATCGGCAACCACCGCGAGGGAACGGGTTCGATTCCCGATGCGGTGCCTTCCTTTTTCCTGAGATCCTATATATGTATATTTTATACTGTTATTTTAACAAAAGTATAAATAAATGTTACAATAAGCATAAAACATTAAATATAAATATTGCTTTTCACTGGGGGTCTATGAACACCCCACGTGGACACTTTCGTTTCAGAAGTTCACGTGGGCCCTGCCGGGTTAATACGGTGTCAACTTTCACCGCATTCGATTTTCGAAATATTTTCCTCGAAATATTTCGTCATTGCAAATGGCTCTGTCATGACCTTTGTGGAAGGTTTAAATACACTATTGCGGTAGAAGATCAAGCAACCCAAAGATCATTGAAAAAAGAACAATTTATTTAAAACACAATTGTATGGAAAATATAATGTACATCTTAACAGAACGGAGTTTATCAGAAGAATGAGGAATACGCTATCGTAATAAATCAATATCGCATGTCGCGAAGGAATGATTCGCTATTATTTTATAAACAACTTGAAATCTCAGGCTCTGTTTCCATATACTGGGTGTTTAAATCCAAATGGAGCAAATTAATTCACAAGCTTTAATAAACAGTCATCTTGCGAGCAGACTACACCCGCAATAATAATAAGTAAAAATTCGCGAGTTTCAAGAAGGTTAAGCTTCCAGGTTAATTGTCCTCGCAGAGCTTGCCCGCCATTGCTTATTCGCACGACTTATTGCCTTTTTATAGCCCGGACTGCGGAACTCCTCATTACGTTTCTCATTTTCGCAGATTACATTCTCCGCACCTAAACGCTTTGAATATTAACCCTTTGCACTCGAGTGGTGACTCTGAGTCACCCACAAATTGCTATACACTATTCAAAATATTTTTTCGTATTGTTAAATTTGATTGCATTTAATAAATTATTAAATATTTAAATATTGTCCGAGTCAATAGCACCAGTTTCATATGCATCAAATGAAAAGAATCAGATAAAATGGAAATATTCTAGATTCGAAAAAATGTTTCGTTTTGGAGCTGAAATAGTACCGAGTGCAAAGGGTAAATAAAAAGCTGAATGTCTCCTTTGGCGAACGTCCTCCCATATCCTAGATAATTGCGGTTCATGCGGGAAACAGGATCTCCCGAACCTGTTCGATCGAACCCTGTAAAAATATTCGTCTTATTAGGAGTCGCTATTCTACGGTGAGGAATAAAATTTTATGGCGTACACTTTCGATAAATCCGTGATTTAGTATGGGACTCCGGCGAGCCTAGTCGCGGGATAAATCAATCCGAAATGTCAATGAGTTCTCGAGGTACGCGAGTTAACGGTTCGAGCGAACGTAGGCTGCCGCGAAATTATTATCTCTCGAGCGTGCGGATATTAGACGCGCATTAGGCGTTGCGGCAGATAGTAAATCATCCTGTGGTTCATTTCACGCTGATGGACTGTGTGTCGAATAGTGCTCGCTGGTTAAACAAAACCCAAAATTTAACGATTCGACTGGGTAAATAGCAGCCTTAAAAATTCTATGAAATCAGACATTTGTTTCACCCATAAGGGTTAACACTAGGTTTACGGAGCACTAACATTGATTATTTTACATTGCTTTATAAAAATAATAAAATTGTATTTACTTAGATCTTCAGCGATTTTTATTGTAATACGTACACAAAAAAATAAATCTATTTAATAATTCCTCACGAATGCCTCCTTACACTCTTAATAATCGTAAATTAAAAATTTTTGAATCCGCCATTTTGACGGATCCCGTAAATCTAGTGTTAATAATCAAAATCTGGAATATTTCTTGCACTTTATAGTTCCAATGCATATTTTTATGCCTCAAGCGTAAATTATCCCTTTGCACTCGAATGGTGACTCTGAGTCACCAGTAAAAATAGCTATACCATTATTCAAAACAGTTTTTCTATTATTAAATTCGTCTCTATTTTATAAATTTCTAGAAATTCAACTGTTGTATAAAAAAAACATGTTTAATTTCAGGTTCACAATGTAAAAAAGATGCATAGAATAAAAATGTTCGTGGTTCGAAAGAAATATCTTGATTTTGGAATTAAAATTGCTTCGAGTGCAAAGGGTTAATTTGTGATCATAAAAGAACATGAAAATCTTAATCATAAACGTTAAAGAAATTTTGAAAAGAAAATGAAAGTGGGTGCCCGAGGACCTGGTTATTGACATAAGGGTTAATGAAATGAAGATTGAAAATATGTCCTTGAACCATCCTCCATTTTTTACTTCATCGACAAACTTTACACCACGAATATAAAAGTGTAAAAATTGATTTTTAAATCTGGGCAAGTGAGAGGCTCGACGTTCGAATTGCTTGGGAATAGTTCATCGATTCGCGAATATCCTTTCGCACCGAACAATCGAAAATCATTCCAGAATCTTCGCCCGCCGAAACGCTTGCAATCCGATCGGAGACTCGAGAGAAATTACCGATGCTCGTGTGTTTCTGCACTTTCACCGATCTCGCGATCGCATACGGGTATTTTACGTAACTGGCAATGAACCTTCCGACAGCTGAACCCTCAACAAATTTACGCAACCACTAACCTCTCCGCGAGAGAGGGAGATTCCAGATTGATTATCCCTCTAACTACCAGAAGTTAACTGTTTGCAGTTGAGTTATATGTATATCTTTATAATCACAAAACTCGTAGATTTTATTTAATATATGTATAATATTTGCTCGACCGTGAATAGTTTGTAAACAAGAGAAAGCGAATTACGTTTATTCATGACTAGACTGCGGATTTTATGCATTTATGGCGGAAATGCGTAAAAGAATATATAGTCATTGTATAACTTGGGAAAAACTGGAGAGTCCATAAAGAAAATGTTAGGACCTGGGAGAGAATTGTGAAGCGGGAACAATTGTTGAATCTGGAAGAAAATTCTGAAGCCTAGGAAAAAAATTGTAGAGCTTAAAGAAAAATTGGAGAGTTCACCAAAGGATCGCAGAATTTAGGAAAAAATTGAAAAATCTGGGTGAAAATTTTGGAGCCCAGGAAAAAAATTGTAGAGCTCAGAGAAAAATTGGAGAATTCACCAGAGGATCGCAGAATTTAGGAAAAAATTGAAAAACTGGGAGAAAATTTTGGAGCCTTGGAAAAAATTGTAGAGCCTACAGAAGAGGTGGAAAATTCACCAAGGGATTGTAGAATCTAGAAAAAAATTGTTGAACCTGGGAGAAAATTTTGGAGCCCAGGAAAAAAATTGTAGAGCTTGGAGAAAAATTGGAGATTTCACCAAACGATTACAGAATCTAGGGAAAAATTGAAAAACTGGGAGAAAATTTTGGAGCCCAGGAAAAAATTGTAGAGCTTGGAGAAAAATTGGAGAGTTCACCAAACGATTGCAGAATCTAGAGAAATATTGAAAAATCTGGGAGAAAATTTTGGAGCCTCGGAAAAAATTGTAGAGCCCAGAGAAGAGGTGGAGAATTCACGAAGGGATTGTAGAATTTAGGAAAAAATTGTCGAACCTGGGAGAAAATTTTGTAGCCCAGGAAAAAAATTGTAGAGCTCGGAGAAAAATTGGAGAATTCACCAAAGGATCGCAGAATTTAAGAAAAAATTGAAAAACTGGGAAAAAATTTTGGAGCCTCGGAAAAAATTGTAGAGCCTAGAGAAGAGGTGGAGAATTCACCAAGGGATTGTAGAGCCTAGAAAAATATTGGAGAATTCACCAATAGACCTTTCAGTGATCATAGTATACGAACAAAATAGTAATTCTTGGCAATATTCCCAAAAAGAAACCATGATCAAATCATTAGATGTCTTCGCAATTAACGATTGCCATTGAGGACTCATTAAAAATTGATCAATTCTCAGTAAGACATGGACGCGATAAAAAGTATTCAAATATGGCTGAAAATGAATTTCCCATTATCACCGAATGTCTAAAATTCATAAAAAAAAATTGTATAGGAGAGACGAAAAACATGCGAGTCGAAGCATAGGTAGATGCAAATGAAAAGTCATCGGGACAAGTGACTGCCGCGCGTTTGCAACGCTGTTAATTCACTTTTCCGAGACGAAACATGCATACACCTGTCCGGTCGCATCGTCCGTGTAGTCGTTTCAGCTGACAATGTGTACATTTTTACGCTGCAGCACAGTGTTGAAAATTACTTACACAGGACTGCACCCTGCATTCCGAGTTGCGACATTAGAGAACAGTTTGACGTGGAAACGCTTTGACCGACCGTTCTATTGCAAAGAAAACGTCAACGGCGCGTGACTACACACTGACCTTTTTTTCTTTCAGTTGACGAACAAGCGTGTCCCATCTCGTTCTCATTTTGTCTTGTTAAATTCATATTTTTCACCGACGAGGGTGCGTTGCTTTTAATGAAATGCATGAACTCTGGATGCTGGACAACATGGAAACTTCCGGAACCTTTCGTTTCGACTTCACAATAGACACAAACGCAGAGCCAAAGTTTTCCATCAGAAGTTCCGACATAGAACATAATGGACATGTTTCTAATATTCAAATTTTTATCATGTAAAAAAAAACTCATGAAGTAATTAAACTCAGCTCATTTTAAAGCTCGAAGCCTCTTGTTTCATTATCCATTGTTCATTTTCACTTAGGTTTTTTTTATATAATACAGCAAGTGAAACACTGAAAAATATGTTCGCGAAAATGGAAAAAATTCAGACATCTCCAAAAATATCGGATAATTTTTTTCTATAACTTTGCAAGAAAAAATCGTAGGATAATGAACGGGGACTCATTTTGAAGCTTCAAGCCTCTATTTTCATGGACCATCATTAATTTTCTCCTAAGATTTTTTTGTATAATATAGCAAGTGAAACACTGCAGAACATGTTCGCAAAAATGGAAAAAAATTGAAACAGCTCTAAAAATATCGGACAATTTTTTCTATAACTTTGCAAGAAAAAATCGTAGTATAATAAACGGGGACTCATTTTGAAGCTTCAAGTCTCTATTTTCATGGACCATCATTAATTTTCTCCTAAAATTTTTTTGTATAATACAGCAAGTGAAATACTGAAGAACATGTTCGCGAAAATGGAAAAAATTGAAACGCCTCTAAAAATATCGCCTCTAATTGAAACGCCTCTAAATTCATTTAATGAACGGGGACTCATATTGGAGCTTCAAGCCTCTATTTTCATGGACCATCATTAATTTTCTCCTAAGATTTTTTTGTATAATATAGCAAGTGAAACACTGCAGAACATGTTCGCAAAAATGGAAAAAAATTGAAACAGCTCTAAAAATATCGGACAATTTTTTCTATAACTGTGCAAGAAAAAATCGTAGGATAATGAACGGGGACTCATTTTGAAGCTTCAAGCTTCTATTTTCACTCTCCATCGTTCATTGTTTTCTGAAATGTTCTTACATAATACAACGGGTAGAAAACCGAAGACATGTTTCTTCTTGACGATGCTATAACTTGAAACGTCTGTAAAAGCACTAGAAAATTTTTTTAGGGACTGAATCCACCAGGAATTTGAAGACTAAAGATACCCCTTTACAACGAGCCCCTAAAACTTGATATACGATTTTTCTTGGCCGTTTTATGGTATGGAAACGAGAAACAAGTTTGGTCGTGTGAAGCCCCCTTGGCGGAGCCCTCCATTATTGTAATGTTGATGCAAAACTCGATAAAACCACCGGAAAAAATCGTATATCAAGTTTTAAGAGATCGTTGGAAAGGGGTGGGTTCAGCCTTCGTATCTGTCGTGGATACAACCCCGAAACAAAATTTTCCAATGATTTGAGAGATGCTTGAATTTGTAAAACTTTCAAGAACGGAAATGTCTATCGTTTTCCATCTGCTGTATTATAAAAATGATCTTGGGGGGAAAAATTGTGGCAGATATTTGTACAATGAAATATTAAGAATAATTAGATATAATATATTTACATTCAATAGATACGAATTACAAGAACTAGAACATGCAGTGAACTGGAGACGTGTACATACATCATATATTACAAACACATCTGTTCTATGGAAACACATTTTGACACATATACCATAGTACATTCTCCATAAAAATGAACGACGATTATTAAAAGTAGTAGCTTCAAAATTAGTCTGATATCATTATCGTACGATTTTTGATCTGAAACTTCTTTAGTCACGATAGGCGTAAAACCGATCTAGCGATGAAACGATGGAACGATGAAACGATGAAACGATGAAACCAAATTCGTGTGGAACTAAAGTGTTAATAAAAATTCGAAAAGCAATTAAAGAAAGCAGTTTCACTTCAGCCATGTGGTCTAAGCACACAACAATTTTTTTTACAGAAATACAACGGTTTGAATTTTTCGAAAATCGGAGACGTCAGTTCCAAATACATTTCGGGCCCAGAACAAATATCAAATTTCAAAGTTACACTTTTCCCGGAAAGTGCAAACGTGTACGTTCGCGTTGTCCAATGTACACTGTGCTTCGACTGTGGTATAAATCGCAGGATTCAAACAGTAAAAATCGATATAAAAATTCACCTGACACGGACATCAAAATATCGGTTCTCATCATCGTGGTTTCGTCGGGAATCAGGTCACGTCGAGGATACCAGTGATTGTTTCACCGTTTCGCTCGAATGGGCGGTCTTTTTCTCGTCGAGAGGAAAAGATCGAGAGATCTTGGGTGGTCAGAATCCCTCCGAGGGGATTAGGCTACCAACATACGCGCGGCGGGGCTTATCGTTTCCGTTCCGCTAGACCATCCTTTATCGGCGTTTCTTCAGCAGGTGAACGGTTTCGGTTTTTTTTCCAGTGTCCGATGCGAGCGGCCGTTACTCCTCGCAATTCCATTTCGGCAATGGGTTTTGGCTGGGTTCGCGTACTTTGTGCCGTGAACTGAACCGCACCGCAGGGAAAGGGCCAGGACTCGACACCGCACCACCGTATCCATTGAAATTCCACGTGGCGAAGATATTGCTCGCCCTGCCGACCGAGCACGAGTCTTTCGTGAGTATGAGTCCTCTTACGCTTACATGTTGCTCCTTTTCCTCCTGTGTGATACAGATGGAGTATATCGATGGTTTCTTGGCAGAATTCGAAGGAAAATATTATAGGTAGAATAAAAACTGTTGTAAAAACAGGCTTAAGATAGGACTAACACATGTGACCGGTAACGCGTGCGAAGACCAAGTGGACAGCGACGCTGCCGCGCGCGGAACGCCGTTCGCGCTAGTCTTTTGTTGTAACAAAAGACTAGCGCGAACGCAACGCCCTATGCGGGGCTTACACAAAACGTAAAACCGCATTTCCAACAAAAACTGTTTAAACCCTTAACCTACAACTACGGGCATAGCCCGTAGTAGATGATCGGGTCAAAAGTGAATATTACGGGCATAGCCCGTCATACGATGATCGGGCCAAATATAAATATTACGGGCATAGCCCGTAGTAGATGATTGGGCCAAAAGTAAATATTACGGGCCCGTAATATTTGCGATTGCCCCGATCATCGTACTAAACAAGACGTGCGAATGGTTCGAAGGCTGCGCGAGCTTGTTTACGTTTTCGGCCCAAAATTCTTGAACGTAAATCGTAGGTTAAGGGGTTAATTGGGCATTAATTTCATTTATCATAAATAAAATGATTTTCTCCGTTAAAACGACATTGATTGAAAATTCAATATTATACAATATAATCGGCGGAGAAAAAAACGTTTCGAGTAAAAGCTATTTGTTTCAAGTCGTGAATTAAGAATCTGTAGTGAAAAATATATGTTTCCATTTGAAAAAATAAAGTTGACCTTGGAATGACCTTGAAAACACGATGAAAATTAAAAATGGATATGACTGCTGCATCAGCCCCTCCTTGATTTAATCTTTTTGTCAGGAGATTTGGGATAATAAAAACAATTCTTTATTATCACACTTTAATTATAATATATTTAACTATATATATATATATATATATATATATATATATATATATATATATATATATATATATATATATCAAACGCGTGCGTTTCACATGACTGCGTGGAGGAGACTGCAACTTCTCGATGCAAACAAACAAAAGACGCTATTATCGAACGACACGCCACCAAAAATTAACTATATATTTTTGTACATGCCGATAATCTATATCCCGTGTATAGCACTTATCGATTTACACTTTCTTACACTTTTTATTTGAAATATTTTTTTCTCCGGAATTTAGTTTTTCAGATATTCCGGGTGGCCAGGATAAATGTCTCACCCTGTATAGTAGTTATGATTTAACCCTCTGTCTACCGAGCGGGTCCATTGGGCCCGACTGTATGTAGATACTGCGGTTATTTAAACTTTTTAAATTCTTCGGATCTTGTCGTTGCATGACTTTGTTACTTTTCTTATTTTTTATTATTTAAAGGTAAAAGTTTTTTTTTATATTTACTACGTTTTGTGGTATAAATTTTCTATCGCATAATGAAAGTTTTTTTTACGGTAGGCAGAGGGTTAAGGAGTATTTTATGAATGCGTGGAAGCGCCATGATACGAATGTTTGGAGAGGATGGAAAAATAAACTTATCACTCTGTTCCTCTTCTTGCAATTGGAGGCAGACAGTATTTATATTACGCGGAGGTCCGCCGTATAGTAATTGTAAAATCAATCAGCGTTCACCTGTGCAAAAACAAAGTTATTAAATTGTTCGTTCCTGTTCCTTCGAGAGGTATAGCCATGATTTTCAACGTGTGTGTTGACCGGTTATTTAAACTTTTAAAATTCTTGGGATCTTGTCGTTGCATGACTGTTACTTTTCTTATTTTTTATTACTTAAAGCTAAAAGTTTTTTTTTTATATTTACTACGTTTTGTGGTATACATTTTCTATCGCATAGTTCCTGTCCTCTTCTTGTAATTGGAGGCAGACAGTATTTACATTACACGGAGATCCGCCGTATAGTAATTGTAAAATCACTCAGCGTTCACCTTTGCAAAAACGAAATTATTAAATTGTTTGTTCCGGTTCCGTCGAAAGGTATAGCCATGATTTTCAACGTGTGTGTTGACCGAGGCGGTTCAACGATCGTTCCGCCATGGATCTATAATTGACGGCGAAATTCGCTGATTGGACGGGTGATGCTCCGCTAACGCGTGACGACGGCGACGACAGTCCGCTTAATTAATCCGACGACGTTAATCCGCTTTCAGACGTCGAATAACACGGAGGCCGTAACGGCTAATGAATTATTACACGGGATTAATTAAACGCGAGGATCCGAGTCGCACACGTGCCGCAGGGACACCTGACGGATCATTTGTTTCCCCACCCTTCTGCCCCCTGGCCGGAATTTGTTGCCAACTAATTAATCCAATGCATTAGATTCTGCACGTCCGCGAACGAAGAAACTGCTCTCGGCGATCTGTGACCTTCTTCGTGCACTCGATTAAATCCAATAATATATATAATAACAAAACGAATAATTGTTTGTGAATGTTTCACGGTTTCGTAAATTTATGGGCATCATAAACGCAATACAGCAATCCGGTGAGTAGGAGCTGAAGCAATAAATATTCCACGGGGTATACAATAAATCAGGAAAACATACAAAATGAAATAACAGGTGACGTGGTAGAAGGACGAAAGATTTGATTAGTTGAAACGTTGGGATCCGAATCAGTCAGCTGCCATCTACAACAGTTTTAATTTCATTGGAAGCTTCCGGAGCTTCTGGAAGCAGCTGTCGAGGGAACTGTAACAAGAACGCGAGTTCTATGGTTGATTGGATCACTCGAGACGTTATTGTATTTCGCGATTAGTCGGCTCGCAGTACGTTTACAGCGTCGGCAGACGAGTGACAAGCGTCTCGACAACGTGATCGAGATCACCGTTGATCCAATGGGATCGTGTATAAATACCAACGCAGCTTACTGTGGAATCAGATTTAAATCCCTTAGTATTGCGAGCTGAGGTTGTCAAATGATACGAATGGGTCAAGAAAGTTGCCGGTCGTAGGAGGAATAGGGCAGAAGGGTCGAGTCAGCTTTGTCCTTTGTGAACAATTAATCCTTGTCCTGTCCAAGCGCGGCGAAAGCCATGGGAGAGACGAATACGACGAGCCTGCATTGTCCTTTTCCGTGAAACCATCCAGAATCCTTTGATCCGAAGGAGATTATCGCACTGAAATCCAGCTTATGTCTGCCGAGTTTGAGAAAGCGTCGCGACATTCGCGGTCACGGAGCTGTACCGCGCTGTTGCAAAGTATCGTGGAAACGCTAGGGACAGAGAGAGAGAGAGAGAGAGAGAGAGAGAGAGAGAGAGAGAGAGATCGGACAACTAGGTGAGACGGAAGTTTTTCAAATGTTTCGAGTAGAAAAGTTGATACCGAGGTACGCTGGAGAATGGCAGATCGTGGCAGGACGAAAATAAGATTCCTTCGAGCTTAAGGAAAAGTTCTAGAGCCAAAAAAAATTGTAGAGACCTGAAAAAAATTGGAGGGCTTAGAAAAAAAAATTGTAGAGCCTAGGGATAAATTATAGGGCCCAAAAAAAAATTGTAGAGCTTATAGACAAGTTGAACAATCTACAAAAAAATGTGGTCCTGAATAGAACCTTCTTGAACCTAGGAAAAAATATTAGAGGTCAGATGAAGGTTGAAAATGTCTATCAAAAAATTGTAGAGCCTAGAAAAAAATGATAGGGTCCAGAAAAAAATTGTAGAGCTTACAGACAAGTTGAACAATCTACAAAAAAATGTGGTCCTGAATAGAACCTTCTTGAACCTAGGAAAAAACGTTAGAGCTTACAGTAAGGTTGAAAATGTCTATCAAAAAATTGTAGATCCTAGAAAAAAATTATAGGGCCCAGAAAAAAATTGTGGAGCTTATAGACAAGTTGAACAATCTACAAAAAAATGTGGTCCTGAATAGAACCTTCTTGAACCTAGGAAAAAACGTTAGAGCTTACAGTAAGGTTGAAAATGTCTATCAAAAAATTGTAGATCCTAGAAAAAAATTATAGGGCCCAGAAAAAAATTGTGGAGCTTATAGACAAGTTGAACAATCTACGAAAAAAGTGTGGTCCTGAATAGAAAGTTCTTGAACCCAGAAAAAAATATTAGAGGTCAGATGAAGGTTGAAAATGTCTATCAAAAAATTGTAGAGCCTAGAAAAAAATTATAGGGCTCAGAAAAAATTGTAGAGCTTATAGACAAGTTGAACAATCTGCAAAAAAAGTGTGGTCCTGAATAGAAAATTCTTGAACCTAGGAAAAAATGTTAGAGGTCAGATGAAGGTTGAAAATGTCTATCAAAAAATTGTAGAGCCTAGTTGAACAATCTGCAAAAAAGTGTGGTCCTGAATAGAAAATTCTTGAACCTAGGAAAAAATGTTAGAGGTCACAGGAAGGTTGAAAATGTCTATCAAAAAATTGTAGAGCCTAGAAAAAAATGATAGGGTCCAGAAAAAAAATTGTAGAGCTTACAGACAAGTTGAACAATCTACAAAAAAATGTGGTCCTGAATAGAAAGTTCTTGAACCTAGGAAAAAATATTAGAGGTCAGATGAAGGTTGAAAATGTCTATCGAAAAATTGTAAAGCCTAGAAAAGTGTTTTAGAGAGTAGAGGAAAAATGTAGAACCCTCCAGGGGAGTGTAGAATCTAGGGAAAAATTGTAGAAGCTTAGGAGATGCTGTAGTGGCAAATCCGCTTTTGAGACTTTTCACCGGATTTGAGTCCGATATAATTTGTTTTTGTTCGCAGACGCAGCAAGTGTTTTTGGGGTTGTGTTTGCCGGCCACGTGCGACCGAACATCCCTGACCTCGATGCTGAATGCGAGCGCGGGTAGGGTCGAATGGGAGGGCAATTCGACCTATCGATCGACCGGCCCGAAGATTCTCATCGCGGAGGTGAAGCCTGTGCCTTCCAGCAATTACAATCCTTGGCTGGATCCCAAGCTGTTCATCCTCCTGTAAGTAATGCAAAAAGTTTCGCGAACAGCGAATGCAAAATTGTACATCGTGCCCCGCCTGCCAATGCATCTTCAACGGCTCGTATAATTATTGCATTTACTACATCTCCTCGCGTTTTTTCCTGAAATTGTTCTGAAAACATTTGAATGAACTTCACGTTGTATGAACAATATATTTATATTGATTATCTCGTCGACTAATAGCCAACAATATCGTTTTATAAATTCGGGGCAAAACTAACGGGAGATGAAGATGCTCATGTTGGAATCATATAGATCCAAAGGTCGATTACTATGAGGATACGCGAACAGATGCGAGAGATACTGTATATTCTCTTAAAAATCGACGCACGACGACCGTATTTTTCCATTGCCCTCGAAACGAAAATGGGTGGCGTTATTGCGTGGACGTGGTCAATGAACAACTCTATACGGCTCGCGTGCCTGTGGTATAGTGATCAAAATGGCTCCCAAAGGGGACCAAGGTGCGACGAACTTCCGGAAGTCTCCAGAGTCCGTCGACCCATCACCTACATATACAGTAATCACTTAAAATATTTAGTAGCCAATTAAGATAAGGGAATTTTCGCAAATAGTCACAATAAATTTATGGAAGAATCAGTCACGAAATATTTACAATTTTTACATAGTTCTGACAATATTTTATTTTAAAATAAAAATTCTACATCTCAATTTTAATAAACTGGAGCAAAATAAAAATTGATCTCCTATTTTAATAGGTTTTAAAGATTGGAAATAATGTAATAATAGTTCTAAATTGTTCTAATGTATTTACTGTTTTGAGTTTCTTCTGCCCGGTTTTGTCATAAATGCTTAAAATGGGTGAGTGTAATTGTTGGGTTTTGTTAAATGAAGTCTGAGTTGAACGTTAAACTAATCGTTTATTAAAGTAAAAAAAGGTAAAACAAACATCATGGTTTTTTTTTGCAAGAGATACAATACAGAAGAATATACGTTCGCATACTACTAAAAGTAGAAGGGAGATTAACGCCATCTCTTAAGGAGAAAAGGAACAATTATGGCGGATTATTCAAAAATATAAAATCGCGGTTGCTAGAGCAACAGTAATTTAGTACACTATAAATTCCTATAACTTATAACTAGACTGCGGATCTTTATGCAAAATAAAAATTTTCTACCTGAATTGCAACCAGCTCGAGTAAAATAGTAAATTATTTTATTTTTTAATATGTTTAATAGGCTGAAAATAACCCAACAGCGTTTTTAAATCCTTTTAATGCCTCTGCTGTTTCAAATTACACCTACTCATTTTTACCATAAATGCATAAAATCCGCAGTTTACTTTTAACCCCTTCTCCTACAATATCGTGAGAGACGCGTGCTGAAGATTCTGAACAGAGTCTAATAAAGATGAATGTTATTAATTTCCTTTAAACCGAAATAAAATTCTATTTTGTTGTTTTTAATGTATAGGCATTGGAGAACATATAGACATACAATAGATATATATTTTCTTAATTTTTTAGAAAATTATGAACTACAAAGAAATTCTAATCACTGAAACCGTAAGATAAATCGTAAGGCAAGGGGTTAACTTAATAAAACTATTCAACAAAGAAATAAACTCCTATTCGATTTTCGTGTTCTGCAACCGATGCAAACAATTTGTATTTTGCATAAAAATCCGCAGACTGTTTTGTCAACGAACTTAGTGGTCCTCGCAAGCTGAACGACGCTCTCCGTTCAATCACCACAAGATCAAGCAATTACTTTATTTCGTCAAAGAGTAAATGGATGAACGAGTGCTCGTATCGTTGAGGAGGTTAATTAACCACGACGCATCTCATTACCGGGCGCGCAACAAACGCGTTACATCCAGAAACGAGAACAGGGACCGTGTAACGTCAGCGTGTAATTAAAACATATTACGATCCCACGAAAAGCGAAAAACCAACGGCGACGACGTGATACCGCGTCTTCCTCGTTGCCTGTACGTCGGCGCCATTTATTTTGTTCTTCTTACGAGCACGTAACCACTTTCATTTAAACGACGCACGAGCGTGCAGCATTCCGGAAGCATTCCGAAGAATCGCTTCGCGAATTCAAGCAAGATCGACGACCGAAACTTTCTTCCGATCGCCGAAATCGCGGACGGAAGTGAAAACAAATTTCTTCCGATCTGCTGCGTCCTAATGTGTTCCCGATTTTAACCATCCGTCGAATAAATAGCGATTATATTTCAATCGTATACGAATTCTTAATCTGCTATAATTTACAATTATTTAAATATAAAAGCTTGAAACAGGAAGAAATTTTTCCGCTTCCCAGAACATTTTCCATGGTAAATATACACAGAATTAATTTGTATTACTTTGCACATTTTGTTGGGTGTGTAAATTAATTCGTAGAGTTTTATTCGTGAATTTAATAATTATTTGCAAGCAACTGAAATATATATTCCACTCTCGAAACTAATTTCCAGGCACTTTTTATAAATTTACTCTTGCCTTACAAGTAGAATATCAATCTCGAATATGTTGGTTGCAAGACATGGATTATTAATTAATTATAAATTATTCAATTCTTGCGCCAAACGATCAGCATTATATAGAAACGTATACCAGCTTCAACGAATGCAATTCAATGAAATAATTTCACCATTCAGTTCCTGTATCCGGACGTTCGATTAATTCATTTCGACAGCCACGAATTAATTTGCTCGCTCGGTATTATGTCGATAGTTTATACGCTAACGTGAGTCAATGATTCGCATTGAACATGCAGACATATTCTATGAATCGATTATATTGATTTCGGCGATTTTTATCAAATTTTGGCAGTGTAATTGCGATGGTAGGGGGGGGGGGGGGTAAACGGCCGCGAATTTCGAGAGAATCGCGAGCCATCGCGGTCTTTTCATATTACGCAATGCTCGCGAGTTGCGACAACTTGGTTCTGCGGTTCGTTAACGAGCTGCCCCATCGAATCTTAGCGCGAAATTACGTGGACGCGCGCCTACAAGCTGTTCCCCGGTTATTCGAGCAAAGTGAACGTAACTATTGCGCAAATTCCGGTCACGTAATGAAAGGGGTGCCGGGCAAAAACCGTATTGTCAGATGACAGTATGTCTGTGATTTAGTCCTGGAGTGTGCTATCTGTCTCTCTCTTTCTATACTGGGTGTCTCACCAGATTTTGACATCTTCATTTTCTCGCTGTTGTTACTCGTAGCAAAAAATGTTTCAGCGGAGTCTTCAATGGAATCGAGTGGAGTATATTCTGATGTTATTAGTTTTTCCGTGAGTGGACGCTCAAAAGGTCATATAAAGGTCAACTTTGTTTTTTTTTAATGGAATGAGATATTTTTTAATACATCAATCGATGCAGCTGGACATTCGTTATAAAAAGGTACTAACCTATGTGTGTGGAAAAGTTAGTAGTTCAAGAGATATACGTGGCGTCTCAAAAATGTTGTAAATTCTTGAAATGGGCGGCTCCTGAGGTTATTTAAAGTAACTTTTTCCTTTACAAAAATGCCCGCCTCGGTTTTGTTAAGGAGTTATTAACGAAAAACACGCACCAATCAGAACACCGTTACAGCGGATGGCTTCCGGCTCGGCCAATGGTAACGTCGCGCTCAGCGGGACCTGTCGCCGAGCCGGAATACATCTACTGTAACGGTGTTCTGATTGGTGCGTGTTTTTCGTTAATAACTCCTTAACAAACCCGAGGTGGCCATTTTTTTAAAGGAAAAAGTTACTGTAAATAACCTCATGAACCGCCCATTTCAAGGATTTGCAATATTTTTGGGACAAGCTAGGACAGCTAATATATATATATATATATATATATATATATATATTAGTTCAGGATATACTAACTTTTCGACATACATAGGTTAGTACTTTTTTATAACGAGTGTTCAGCTGCACTGATTGATGTATTAAAAAATACGTCATTCCATTAAAAAAAAGAAGAAAGTTGACCTTTATGTGACCTTTACGCGTCCACTCACGAAATATATATATATATATATAAATATATATTTTTATATACATAATTTATGTATATATATTTTCTCTCTATCTGTTTCTATTCTTCGTTGCACGCGGAACTACTTCGCATGCATTTTTATGTAACGCACTGTTACTGTTGTGCCGCGACTCGGACGGATGTTCTACATAATCTACATCATATCCTCCGTACATACTGTTGCTCCGAGGTATTTGATCGTTTACGGTCGATAAGTATACGTCTGGCTGCTTTATGAACAGGCTCAGACTTTGCCTAGTCGAGATTAATTTACTGCGACTGCGTAAAGTATAATACTCGAACGCTGTGCTCCTAATTTTCTCGGAGCTGTTGATATTTAAACTGTTATTAGTAGACCGCGGAATTTATCCATTTATGTTAAAATGGAGTGGGTGTAATTTCAAAGTATAAAACGATTAAAATAATTCACGAACCTCAATATAATATCTTTAGCATGACAAAATTATTAAAGAAAGAATGAAATGTTTATCTGACTCCGGTCTCTTGTAGTCGATGCAGATAATTTTTATTTTCCATGAAAAAACAACCTCTACTTTCAATATTCTTTCTTCATTTTCTTTTAAAATATTCTCGCATGAGACAAGAACAATTTACAATAACACAAGATGCACCATGAAAATTCGCCAAAATCTGCATCTGTTCTCCATTTGTATTTTACAAAATGGTAAAAAAAATCGTACGTCAAAATTTGAGATGTCGTTGTAAAGAAGAAGCTTCGATCTTCAAGTTCGTGACAGGTTCAGTCCCAGAAAAAAATTTTCCCAACCCATTTACAGACGTTCCAAGTTGTAGCATCACCATAAGCACGTGTTTTCAGTTTTCCATCTCCCGTATTATGCAATAGCACGTTACGTAAGAATTTCTTTCAAAAAATGAACGATGGGTAGTGAAAGTAAAGGCTTCAAGCATCGAAATGATTCCACGTTAATTATCGTACGATTCTGTTTCGCAGAATTATAGCAGTTTAAATGCGAAACGATATTTTGTAACATTGAACGATGCCTCGCACGCAAAATTAGCCAATAGCAACGTCAAGTGTGTTTAACCAACGAGATGTTTTCTATTTTACTAGCACACAGGCGCATTGAATGCGTAAACGTCAACGAGCCATAAACTATGCTCGGTCACGAGGCAAACAACTAAGATTCTCCACGGCTTCTTGACCTTTTCCCGCGCTTTCTTTACTTTCTTTCGTGACATATCCGTTTAAAAATAATCTTCGAAGTTAATTACGTTTCGTACGTGTAGCATCAGGACATCCGAGGATCCAGGGATCTCTAGTGGAAAGGATCGAAATGATTATGCACGATCCTGCGCGCACGCGGCTGATTCTGAATATTAGATTGTGCAAGCTGCGCGTCACAGTTGCACCGCGTTGCAACGGACGACGATTACGTCAAGTTCTAATCGAAAAAATTACTGACACACAGATCACCGGTCTAATTGTGCAATTCCCTTGGTCGCTCGTAAATCGCGGCGCGGTTTTTGCGAGCATCGCGAATTATGCAACGCGAACCGCAGTCGCTGCCTGCGAATTAAATCGAAAATTGCTGACGTTCGGGGACGCTGGCCAAGATTGATGTCCTCGAAAGATGGTCCTTCAAATCTGCCGATAGAACCTTCGCGTTAATTGCATTTTCACCTTTCATTTGGCCCGTCAGAATTACATGATCAATATTAAAAATGTCGTTGCTCTTAACACTAAATTCACGGGGCCCGTCAAAATGACGGACACAAAAATGTTTAATTTACGATTTTTAAGAGTGTAAGGAGGGATTCGTGAGGAATTATTAAATAGATTTTTTTTGTGTGCATATTACAATAAAAATCGCTGGTGATCTAAGTAAATACAATATTATTAAATTTATAAAGCAATGTAAAATAATCAATTTTAGTGCTCCTTAAACCTAGTGTTAATCTCTCGAAAACCCGCTCATGTTGTCCTAAATTACATTTTCAACTTGCATTTCGTTGGTCCATAGGAATTGGACCATTAATATTAAATACCTATAGGTTGGTTGCCATAATCTTTTGAAATTTTCCTCGAGTTCTCCCGAATTGCGTTTTCAACTTCCATTTCGTTGGTCCATGAGAATTAGATTATACATATATTAACAATGTTGCTTGTTCTGTTACTTTAAATGTTCTCTCTGCGACATCATCTTCGTAGAATATTCTATTGATTATTCATGTGCAAGGGAATGCATGGGAAAACGAACTTGTACAATGCTGGATAGATATAAATCTTGAAACGCCAGAGTTGAAAGTGTAACAAAGTATGAATACATTAATAGGTGATTATTACACTGCGGACTTTATGCATTTATAACAGGCAGGGCCAACCAGTAGCTCCGGAGCTATTTCAGGCACCTTCCCCGCTTAGGATCTTCCCCCACTCTTAGACTTCATCGCTATAATGTATAGTAGTGCGAAACTCTCACCACGAGAACCACGTGGTGCGCGCAGCACTCACAATTCCACGGCTGTACGTAGTAGTGGGAAGAGGTTCGATGGTGGGGGCCTTGCAGTTCTCGGAGGAGAATACGTTGGAACTCCCTGATTTATAACAAAACGAATTAGATGAAAGCGAAAACAAAAACATACGCATCACCAGGAGAATAGTGATCGTACATACTAAAATTATTATAAGAAAAACTTAATTTCTATGTAACTCACTTCTCTTGCAAATGTTGCAGACAATTTCTGTTTTGCATACAAATCCGATCTAGCGATTATTTTTCAAATACAATGCACTAATTCTACCGTCTGCTCTAGCTGAAGGACAGTGTCGCAGAATTAACCCTTAATTATTGTTAAATGGCAAAAAAAAAGAAAATCCTGAAACATGTATCCCCTATTTTGGATCAAAGATCACACATCCAAGTTTACATTAAAATGAACTAACAATAAATAATTGAAACTGCAAAAAAAAATCAAATTTTTAATATATTGTTTAAACTAGAAACTTTTGTTAAAATTTTCTTGCACGACTACATTTCCCATTGAAAAACACACAATTTAAAAAAAAATTCAAATTTTTTCGACCTCTGGTTTCCGAGATATCTCAAAAAATATGGTTTTGACCCGCAACCTTGAGGGCTGTTTTCACCCCTTCAAAGTGGATGGTTGCCGATAAAAAAAAACACGCGTCAGATATTTTTCAAAGAACTATAAGCTCCCATAAGTTTCATCAAAATCGGATTTTCGCATCTGAATATGTTCCCTTGTGAATTGAGACAAAAATGCCCATCCCTGCCATAAAGGAAAGAAGTGCTTCGCCCGTCGCGAACAGTGCGCAAGCGTCGCGCATGAAAGAGAGGTTGGTGGGAGAAGCAGGCGTTTGAGAGGGCCTCTACCGTGCCCGTCCCTGCTTTATGGTAACGGCGGATCCTGGTGGGGGACAGTGGACGCTATGGTGGGGACGGTTTCGTCTCAATTGAGACAAAAATGCCCTGATGTAGATGAACAGAATTAAATTCGAATCAAATTCGTTGGATTGACATGTCAGAGTATCCACGATGTCCTTGAACTATATTTAAAATATTTAAAACTTGAAGTGTTTTTTTTGAGAAGCAGGCGTTTGAGTCGCTCCACCCGTGCCCATACCTGATCTACATGCTAGGACGATCAGATAAATTCTCAAATGGAACATGTGAAATGCAAACTCGAATAGAATGTTTTACAAACAGGAGCCGACCACCGTTTGATCTCAGCTCGGAATAACATGTGAAGTCTCTCTCTCTCTCTCTATTTTAATCCTGCGTTGATTGCAACTCTCCTTGGACCTTGCACGCGTTCCTTTTCATTCGCCGATTACCATGCATCGCGCACAAGGCCGCGAGGAGGTGTGACGCCTCGTTTACAACCCGGCCGAGCGTGTCACCGGTGACGTCAAATTCCTGGTTAGGGCAGGTTCGATTAGGGGGGAAAGTGGAAGGAACAGAGGTCGACGTCGACAACGATCAAGCTGCCGCTGTCACGATATTTTCCTCTCGTTGACGACGAAGGGAACGAGGAAATAAGGTCTCAGAGCAGCACAGAAGTCTGAGACTCTACTCTCGGTTGTTTTCGCAGCGACTGGGCTACTTATCGCTTTTGCATAGCTTATCCTCTCTGGTTCTTCTCCGACAAATCCATTAAAGTTCGCTGCTCCGAGCCTGTTTTAATCTTCGACCAAGTCTCGGCAAAACTGAACAGCGTGACGGGACGGCGCCCTTCAGAGCTTAATCTCCCGACATCCCCCTTTTACGTCTCCTCCCGTAGCGGCCCGCAATTTTTCTAGACTGGTGAGCTATTCGAGCAACAAGTGAGAAGTCGGTTAATACAATTATGAAACGATTTATACAATCTAAAAGTTGAAAATAGTGTTAGAACTCTCTGAATCTTTTTGCTATTTTAGATTGTATAAATCGTTTTATAATTGTATTAACCGACTTTTCACTTGTTGCTCAAATAGTTCACCAGCCTAGAAAAATTGCGCGCCGCTACGGGAGGAGACGTAAAGGGGGGATGTCGGGGGATTAAGCTCTAAAGGGCGCCGACCCGTCACGCTGTTCAGTAGCGAAAAGATTCAGAGAGTTCTAACACTATTTTCAACTTACTAAAATTGCGGGAGAGGGAGAAAGAACATTTTACTTGGCTCTTGTGTTTCACGATACAGGCACGACATTTTTATTTTATATAAATCTCCGCAGTCTAGTTATTATTATTTCTCGGGAAGGCAGAAGCCATCAGTTTCTGATCAGTGGATGACAGTAGTAGATTCCACTACAATGTTTGTTCTATTATGCTTTACTATACTGCGATTTTTTAAATGTGGAATGTAAATTTTTTTATCTCAATTGCCACTCCAGCGGGTGTGACAGATCCGCTTAACAAACTATAGACCTTTGTTCGTTGACATTCTGGTTCGCGTCGGTAATTATTATCACTAGACTAGGGATATTTATGCAAAATCAAACTTTTACGCGTTAATTACTAGAAATGGGAAAAACATAAAAATGTATTTGTTCTCTCAATAATTTCGATGTGTTCTGATGCTTTTATTCTTTTTTATTTTTCCTACTCAATTTTGTCATAAATGCATAAATTCTGTAGTTTAATTATCACTAGACTGAGAATCTTTATGCAAAACAAAAATAGCCAGCATCGATTGCAAGCTATCAGAATCGAATAAATATTTCTTCCTTTCTTTGTGATAATTTCAATAAATTATATTACAACGCCCCTCTTAATTTCTTTTTATCTTTCTATTGTTTCAGATCTTATAAATCCGCTGTATAATTATTAGATATGCGGATATTTCCGCAAAATAAAAATCTTGCGCATCGATTACAGCAAACAGGAGTTAAATAAAAATGCGTTTCGTCTCCTAATCATTTTAATAAGTCGGCAATATTACAATATTTATAAATTCTTCGAATGTTTTGATTGTTCTAAGCGTTGACTGCAAATTTCTTTCTAATTATCTTTCTAGTCTAATTATCATCCTTCCAAGGTGATGCTGTGTCAAGTATCTAGATTAGTTCTCGCTTTCTCCGTGCGTCACTCGCTGCGAGACGTTACGGGGGTTTCGTCGTTCTTGGCAGACTGAACTTGATCCGCCGTAGTTGGAGAGCTGTCGTTTCATTAATCGATGCGCTGCGGTCGGTGAACACATCCCGACCATAACTCACGGCTGCGATGCAACCAGTGTATTTCATGGTTCATTCCGATTACCATACCTTCTCGCTTTCTCCTCGGCTTTTCCTTAAGTGACGCAACGCGTTGTACAGGGCGCTTGTTACACGTGCGATTGATTCGACTCGATTGATAACTTGCGGAAAAGTCCGCGAGGACGTGCATGCCTTATTCGAACCTCGTGATGCAACGGCTCGTTCCGGTGCAACAAGCGGAACCCCGGCGAAATGCAACGCGTTCGATGAACAAGGTCAAATCGTTCGCTGAAACCTGCGACCTTCTCTTATCGATAGATTTTATTCGATAACAGCAAAATATCGTTAGGTGATTTTCGACTTGTTCAAAGTACAGTAGTCCCGCGATTTAAGCAAATTCCCAGACCGCGTCGAACGTACAAAAATACCATTAAATAAATATAAAATAAAAATAAACCATTAAATACAGTTGAAATTATATCGTGTTTAGTGTCATTTTAATCAGAGAAATGCCATAAATAAGTTGATGAAAGACCCATAAAAAAATAATGAAATATACGGAAGATTTGTAATTGGATTAGTAAAAATATGGTTTGGTGATTTTCGACTTGTTCAAAGTACAGTAGTCCCGCGATTTAAGCAAATTCCCAGACCGCGTCGAACGTAGAAAAATACCATTAAATAAATATAAAATAAAAATAAACCGTTAAATACAGTTGAAATTATATTGTGTTTAGTGTCATTTTAATCAGAGAAATGCCATAAATAAGTTGATGAAAGTCCCATGAAAAAATAATGAAAAATACGGAAGATTTGTAATTGGATTAGTAAAAATATGGTTTGGTGATTTTCGACTTGTTCAATGTACAGTAGTCCCGCGATTTAAGCAAATTCCCAGACCGCGTCGAACGTAGAAAAATACCATTAAATAAATATAAAATAAAAATAAACCATTAAATACAGTTGAAATTATATCGTGTTTAGTGTCATTTTAATCAGAGAAATGCCATAAATAAGTTGATGAAAGACCCATAAAAAAATAATGAAATATACGGAAGATTTGTAATTGGATTAGTAAAAATATGGTTTGGTGATTTTCGACTTGTTCAAAGTACAGTAGTCCCGCGATTTAAGCAAATTCCCAGACCGCGTCGAACGTAGAAAAATACCATTAAATAAATATAAAATGAAAATAAACCATTAAATACAGTTGAAATTATATCGTGTTTAGTGTCATTTTAATCAGAGAAATGAAATAAATAAGTTGATGAAAGTCCCATAAAAAAATAATGAAAAATACGGAAGATTTGTAATTGGATTAGTAGTAGTGATTTACACCGTTATACGCGACCCGGGATCAGATTAAGCGGCACGTTTACACTGCTCGGCGACCGAGGCAGTACGAGCTTCCTGGTCCCTCCAGGGATACCACGCAGTGGAAGGGGTAGGCGAACTGACATAGATCCCAATGCTCCGTCGCGCTTAAATCGCGGGACTACTGTATTGAAATAAGTAAATATGTACATTCTCATCTAACTTCCATTTCCTACGATCGACTTTAAACATTTTCTGAGTCGATATTTGCATAAAAATGCACAGTCTATTTCATCGGATTTTTTGTAGGTGTATCCAACAGTTTTAGTCCTTTCAAACTTTCATGCGTAATAATTTCATAGCGTTATGGTTGTAATTAGACTGCAGATTTTTATGCAGAACAAAAATTTCTTTGAATTAATTGTGAGATACAAGAGCTCCATAGGTATTTATTTATTTTCTTAACCATTTTAATAAGTCGGAAATAATGCAACGGTATCATTAAAATTTATAAATATTTTCACTATTTTGCATTATCCATTTTCATCACAAATGGATAGAGGACACAGTCTAGTTATAATCGTTCCTCTATTTTGTCCAATTGTTTGATTTTTGCTGTAGATGTTTCTGAATAATCAACGTCATTTTCGACTTGTAACATACTTCGTGTGTCATGATCATTTAATTTCTCGAACAGAATTCATTTATATTGGATAGCTGTATTTTCAAGTGTTGTCAGTTTTCACCGTTCGGTTCCCGTTACGTACTTTCTGAATTCTCGTAACTTCAGGAAAAAGATTGGATTCAATCGAAACGATCAATGTATTGTAAAGGGCACAATGCAGATGCTGGCCCGCATTCGAGGAGAATGCACCGGCGATAGCGGTCGCACTTTCACGTGCTGGCGCTTTAAGGCTGCCGACGGTCTTGCGTAATGCACTTGCGGTGCACGTGCAACCGTGCACACCTGTCGATACGGGTATGCGCCGAGCCAACGTCCCATCGACTCACTTCTCTATCGGCGGATACGAAATCCTGCGTCTTCATACATACTGATTAATAAAGAACTTCATTTTTTACCGTCAGAGTAGAAGCTGTCCACCCACGCTTTTCAAAACATACTCTGTAAAAAAATATATAACTCTTGTAATTTTGATTTTTTTTACTTGAAAGAAATCACATGTGTGCTTCAAACACCGTTAAGCATGTTTGCAGAATTCCAGTACAAAAGGCTCGACAGCTTTCTGACAAAAAATTCCTAAATGTGCAAAAGATTGGGGTACAATCGTAATGTTCAGTTCATACACTATAAAAAAAAATATATAACTCTCGTAATTCTGATATTTTTAACTTGGAAAAAATCACATGTGTGCTTCAAACGTCATTAAACATGTTTGCAGAATTCCAGTACAAAAGGCTCGACAGTTTTCTGACAAAAAATTCCTAAATATGCAAAAGGTTGGGGAACAATCGTTAGGTTCGTACACTATAAAAAAATATATGTAACTCTTGTAATTTTGGATTTTTTTATTTGAAAAAAATCCCCCATATATCTCAACCAGCAATAAATATTTACACAGAATCCCAATAAAAAAAGGTCAACAGTTTCTCCGGAAAAAATTCTGAAAAATTCGTGCAGCTTCGAAAACCAGAATACCCCCTTAAACCATTAAGTACGAGACAATGTTTGTTTTGCGCAAACATCCACGGTCTACTTGTTCATGATTAAAAATAACGTTCCCGAGGATTGAACTGATATTTTGTATTGCAACGGTGCAAGAGACACGCAGATTTATGTGAAGCGTGATAAAATCGCGAACAGCGATGATGTTCAATTTTTGCAAGAAACGAGGTCTTTGTCAATAAAACAAATAATCTTTGCGTAGCAGAAATGTGCACACTTCGAATTAGCACAATAATTCTAGATCTAACAACATATTAACTCTCGAATGGATAAAAACGGTTATGGTGATTCGTTGGAAATGTCGTTCCTGTATGGAAATTGTTGCACAAACGCGGCAATCTCCGAAACGGATCATCCAATAGTGCGCGCGCGTGCGATCTGTAATGCAAAAGGTTGGCAGTGAGTATCTGCAATGCAAACGCACGCATAATCGTTCGCATTTAATTGCGGGAAAGCGGAGGAAATGGAACGCGAGCGGCGCATAATCCTGGAAAAGCTGAGTCACCGAGTGCGTTCGTCTCCGTAAGGCGATTTACATTTACATTTTTTTTACAGAAAAAAAACAGCAAAACGTTCTCGAAGATATTTTCTAGTGCCACAAATTTTCTCAGCTTTTCCGCGCGAAACAAGTTGGAAAAACCGCGCCGCAACCGCGCCGCGCCATTGTTGAATTAACGGCGAACGGAAAAAGTCGCGCGACGCTTCGGAATAAGGATCGCCAACTATAGCGCGAAACACGCTACGTGATAATAATCACACGTTTTTATTGCACGCTCGGTCATTAGCGGAGCAGACGCAGGCAAAGAGAAACAGGAAGAACGTATGCTCGTGCGTACACACGCGGGACTAATGAAATTGTTCCGAGAAAATTATGCGAGTTGTTTTTGTCCTCCCGTTGCACGCACTGCTAAACACTTAGCGACGAAAAAATCATATTCGTCTTTCTACTCGCAGGCTGTACACTGTTAAAAACAAACCCAGAATATTAGTACAAAATTAAAATTCGACACTGGCATCTTCAACACGTTGATCAACAAATTACACAATCTTAGTTCGGTTATCGATCGTAAATTTGCTAAACACAGAATAAATAATGTTATTGGCGCAAAGGTTCGACCTAAACAGATCTGTTTAGATCGAACCTTTGCGCCAATAACATTATTTATTCTGTGTTTAGATTACAAAACCCTCGGAAAATCAAACATGATCAATGCGATGCGTTTATAGGAAAAATGGACGAGGGTAGTTCCAATAGTTGAATAATTTTTTTTTAGATTTTTCCTTTACCTTCACAATTCTCATTACTATTCAATTTGCTGTTATTCTACATATTCGTTACAACTACAGTAAACCTAGCAAAAAGAGAAATAAATTCCTATTTGGTTCCCACGTCTTGCAATTAATGCAAATAAGTGTTATCTTGCAGAAAGATCCGCAACCTAATGACGACCACATTGAAGTTTGTAGGAAACAAATCATCTTAGCGCAACGTGTGCTTCTTGAAGTACTATAATTTTGTCTTGGGTACTTTTTTCTCAGAAGAGGATAATTAAACTGCAAATTTGATTCATTCGTGACGAAAACGAGTAAATGCAATTCAATTCAGTGCACAGATTCAAATCATTAACCCCTTGCCATGCCATTTTCTTTACGGCTACAATAATTAGAACGTCTTCACCCCCGAAAATATCACCAAAGAGGTATGAATATTTATATTTTTGCCTGACTACATTTGCTTCAATGCTTAAATATTGATTTAATCATTTAATTGACACGAAAGTAAAATTTTATTTCGTCTGAAAATAATCGTATAACTTTCATCTTTATTAGACTTTATTTAATATCTTCGCGACGAGTCTAACTCGTTCAAATACGGCAAGGGGTTAAAAGGAAGAATAACATTTCGATTTGGCTCCTGTTTCGAACAATTATTGTTTTGCTAAAAGACCCGCAGTCTAGTCATACATAATTAATGGAGAGATGTTCCCACTTGAACGGTGCATCCCCGTGCATCTCTCCTGCGCATCGTTTAAAGTTTAACGAGTCCCTGGCGGTGCAGCGCTTCCAGGTCGGAGATCATTTGTCCCGTGGCTCTCGCATCTTGCACCGGGGGATCCCCGGGGGCTGGTGCATCGTCGCGACCGCAGTACAAATTTTCAATTTGCCCGTAAATTGCATCGGCCGGAGGTTCTCCGGGAATATCGGATCGGGCGTGACATCGAATCACAAAGAATTCCGACGCAACGCCGCGGCGCACCCGAGAATGCTTTAGGTATAGCGCGTCTCTCTGCCGAGAGCGTAATCCCTCGAAATCACGATGACGAGGCTTGAGACCAAGATATCTTCGCGATCCTCCTCGATTCGCTATTATTCCACCTTTTATTACCAAGCTTCGTTCTCGGGATTTTTATTGTCATTCATTCGCTTTACCTCCTTTGTTGCGTCCACGGCGCACTGTCGCATTTACATCGTATTAACAAGCTGATTGGATAGCTCATTAAATGTAATAGCAGAGAAGTGTCATTAAACAATTTATTTTTCTTTGCAATTGACCTCGAGTGACCTTTAATTACTGTTGTTATTTATGTTAGCTTCTAATACTGCCGGCACACTTTTCGTTCAAAATTCAATGAGACTGAGAGAAAAAATCGTAGATCAATTTTTGAGGGGTCATTGTAAAGAGGAAACTTCCCTCTATGCACTGCTATCAGAAGATAATCTCGAAAAAATTTTTTTAATCTCCGTATAGTCGTTTCAATTTAACCAAAAATTCGAAAGAAGAAAAGCAACTAGAGTTCCCCACTCTGTTTTGTACCGAAATGAAGATCTCTGAATGAACACGAAGAAAGGAGTCCATGGGTGTGAAAGTAGGGGTCTTCAGGCTACAAAATAATCCGAGGAGGAATATTTCAAGAATTTTTTCCAGGATGTTATAAGACTTCAAAGATCAAAAATTAGATGGCGGATTTGATGTATTTGCCATCTGCTTTCCCCCCATCCTTTCTAAGAACAATATAAACTTACATTATTCCCAATATATCAAAACGACTATGAATGAAAAAAAAAATATATATATATTTTCATTCATAGTCGTTTTGATATATTGGGAATAATGTAAGTTTATATTGTTCTTAGAAAATTTATTATTCTCCATTCCACTTACTCACTTTTGCTACAAATACATCAAATCCGCCATCTAATTTTATATATATATATATATATATATATATGCTTTTATCGATCCTCTCAGGATTACAATTCTGAATACAATTCCCACTCCTCTTATTCTGTCTCCTCGCCTTCCCCTCCCTTCTCCTAACCTTAATTTAACTTACGACTAACTTAATACACTAACGCATTATAAACTATGTCGTAAAATTTACTTAAAACTATACTTAAACTATGCCTATTTGTTCTTTATGTACCACCCTCCACACACACACACCCCTTTCCTAACCATGGACCCCCTCTTCCGGTCGCTCATCATCCCCTCCAATCTTTATTATCTCTCTCAATCTTCCCTAATTAAGAATGGAAATACAATTCTACTTAATTCCTGGTCATTTCAAACGTGGTGGACAAATTTTATTTTGCCAAAAGATCTAGTCAAATAAAGGTCTAGTTCTGGGAGTTCCAACGTATTCCCCTCCGAGAATTGCAAGGTCCCCACCATCGAACCTCTTCCCACTACTACGTACAGCCGTAGAGTTAGTAAGTGCTGCGCGCGCCGCACGGCTCTCGTGGTGGGAGCTTCCCACTACTATACATTATAACGATGAAGTCTAAGAGTGGGGGAAGAGCCTAAGTGGGGAAGGTGCATCGAATAGCTCTGGAGCTACTGGTTGGAACTGCCTGGTCTAGTTATAATACAGCGAATAATTTTTTCATTTCGTTGAATAATTTATAGCATGTTTTCTATGATGCTACCAGTCAGTAATAAATTAGTAAATTAATAGCATTTTTGTTCCGTTTCAGCTGAATCTCCAAAGATTGAAAGAAATTTCGGCCATTTATGACAACGTATGAAAACAGGGTTTCGCATAAAGATCCACAGTTTAGTATACAACAGTTATGGTCTCAGCTATGAGCTTTTTACCGGCGAGCCGTTAATTCGTTCCGTCGTTCGCTTTTCTTGCGGCGATTTCCTTCGTCGTCGCCGGAAGGAAGTCCATGGACAAACCGCGAGGAAACGAACGGCGAATAAAAGAAGAATGCAAACGAGTCGCGGCGGTGTTCGAGTTTCATAAGATTGCTGGTGCCCCAGCCGTTGCTTTGCATTCCGATTCACGAGGTTTTCCCTCGGAGTCGCAGCACCTTAAGAATCCTGGAAAAACACTCTCCGTTTTTCACTCTTTCACCCTCTGCGGAGCTCGCGAATCTTGATCAGGCTTGTGAGCGTGAATGAGCCACTCGTTTGCCAGATTGGTTCACTCCGGAAAAGAAAAAGTAGGATCGAACAGCGCAGGTGTATATTCAATTATTATTATACCAATTAGTGGTATTAATATTCATATAGTATTATTTTATCGTTTTTAGAAATCTATAATCCATGGTTCACAACTTTTTAATGAATCTGCAAATCTCTGGAGTCTGTAATGCAATAATTTCGTTTGCTATTATTATTAAACTAAGGATCTTTGTCCAAAATAGAATGTTTATTTACAAGAATTGGGAGCTACAATTAGAAGTTTATTCCTAATGCAAATAATTTTAAATATTTGAAAATATTCCATATTTTATAGTTGTATCTATTTATTTTTGCCACAAATCCATCAAATCCGCTATTTAACACTAAACCTACCACGGTCACGAGCTACAATTAGAAGTTTATTCCTAATGCAAATAATTTTAAATATTTGAAAATATTCCATATTTTATAGTTGTATCTATTTATTTTTGTCACAAATCCATCAAATCCGCTATTTAACACTAAACCTACCACGGTCAAAAGACCGGTTTTATATTTTGCAATTATTGAAAATGGAAATATTCGTTTATGTAAAATAATGGAATAAATTCCTTTGGTCAAGCATCTATTATATTAGAAATGACAGACAATCTGAATAAATCTAGGGTTGTCAGTTTTATAAGGCAACATTCGCCGATAGTTTTAATGCTTGGTAGGTTTACTGTTAATTGTTATGTAAAAGATTTTTAAGCTTTAGTCCAACCGTTTCTTTTGGGATTGTTATGCCGGGACGTTTAAGAAAAACATTCGCCGCTTACATATTCGAAAGTTCAACCATTTTGCAAACATTTTTGCGTGTTAGCACAATGATCGATTTACTGCGGGCTTTGGAATATTTACAGAAAACGTTTCACATGGCCTCCTTTCGTTTCCATACACTATACACGGTGGCATATTTTCCTATGAAGCGTGTGAATGGAGATTGAATGAGGACAGTCAGAACTGCGGTAAACATCGCACGCGACACGTAGACGCCAGCAATTCGATCACGATTCTAACAAAATGGTTTGTCTCTGTAAAATGTTCTTTCACTCGTTACAATGCGTCCAATATGACAAAATAACTGTTGAACAATTTTCTCCAACATTCTCTGTAACAATTCTAAACGATTAGATTATCGCTGATGACCTGTGAGGATCAGCTGTGAATTTAAAAAATTGATATGTGCTTAGACCACATGGCTGAAGTGAAAATTCTTTTTTTAATTTTTTTTCGAATTTTTATTAACACTTTATGACATTTAATTTTCTATACGTTTCTATGATGAACAATTACGCTCTACTAAACGATCCGCAATTATTCGGTTGCAAACATATTCTAATTTCAACGATTTACTATGATTCGAAAGAAGCCACGGCGATCTGGAATTACGCAATTGATGGAATGTTATTCTGTACGTTCTTTTTATTGATTAGCGAAACCACAACATAATCGAACGTGCTGGTGTTATTCGCAAACATATTGCATAATGTTCCGCAGTATAATTTTCTGTAAAAAGAAGCAGGAATTATTTAGAATTGACTTTCTCTTCTCAATAATTGCTTCTGATGCTTTCATTGTTTCGCATTTGATCTGTTTATTCCTGCCATGAACGTGTGCGATCCTCGGTCTGTTAATTCGACGTTTTCACAGATTTTATCGGAACGATTTCAGCGATTATTGTGCTTGTTCTGTTTGTTGTATCGATAACAGAGGTTTTGGTGAAATAAACACGAATTCAGTGATTCGGAGGTTGGAAATTCTTCGATTTCCGTCGCGTCGCGTCGTGTTTCGAGGGAAACGAACACGGTGGCTGACGGGAAACGTGTTCCCACGGTCTCTCAGAAAGCTCTCTTTCCACTCTGGTTTTTTTCCCGATTGATTCTTTTGTCTCACCGAACATGATAGACCATGAAACATAAGAAAGACAGTGGTCGCCCGTTATTTATCGTCCGCTTTCTCTCCGGGAGAGAAACGAAAGATTCGATCGAAGGGGAACGTTCTCCGAGGCGCGCCGCCGTGCCATAATTAAGAAAATAAGAGAATTCACCATTGTTTCAATGATGGAAAAGCTCCTGGGGAAAGGAGCCGACTCGATTCTATCGCGTTAATGTCCGAAGGCGTTCGAATGCTAACCATCCGCTGGGAAATCGCGGTAGATTCATTTTGCGGAATAATTACTAGCATCGCAGGGAAGATTAACGATCCTCGCATTGGCTTCTCACTCTTCCAGTTCATCCTGATCGTTGCTGGAAATGCTGGAACCAGTTGGCATTTTTAGGAACTCTGCTAACGACAGCTGATTATCCTGCCCCGTGCAATTAGACGTGTCTGGATTTAAATGATGATCAAATTTTGTAAGGAACTTATGGCGGCGGAAAAGTGTTTGAGAGGAGGAAAAAGGAGAAAGAAGCGTTTCGTCCTAGGCCCGCTAGAGGACTCGTCGGTAAGGCTATCTACAGGGTTTGACTTTATTTGCTCGCGAGGAGCGTTTTCCAAGGGCTACGCCTCCTCGACCCGGCCGCGCGTCTCGCTCCCCGTGGTCGCCAACGTGCTCGGACGGGCTCAGGCGCGATCATAACAGACAGACGAACGTGGCGCATAAGGGGCGACACTCGTTTCAATAGGTTTCCACATTACCATCGAGGTACTATTGTCAATGCGTTTTTTTTATTAGTGGTATCCCCTGTAGATCTATTCCGCTATGTCACACGATAATTTCAGCGACTTCGACTCGTTTAGAAATGATCTAATTCTCTTCGAGAATCCCCTCACTGTCAAAATTGCAGATCAAGCATTCGAGTTACAACGAGAGCTGTGGGATCTTCAGCACGACATCTCTCTGAAAACGTGGGAAGAAAAACGAGCCGAATTCTTCAAAACGCTGGAAGAAACAAAGTACCCTATTCTTCGAAATTTTGCGACCCGAATATTCTCAATGTTTGGATCAACTTATTTGTGCGAAAGCTCATTTTCAACAATGCGCTATATTAAATCGGATCACCGTACACGTTTAAATGATTCTTCGCTCGCGTCGGCGATGCGAATATCCACGTCCAAACTTTCCATAGACCTTAACGATTTGCCAAGCACGTCTAAACGTGCACGAAGATCAAGTTGTTCCGGACCGTATTCAAATTTAAACAATAGAATTAAAAACTATTTTTAAAATTTATCTTATGAATTTATTTTTTTAATTAATTTTCTACAGCTATTGTCCGAAATTATCGTGTGACATAGTGGAATAGGCCTACAGGGGATACCACTAATAATAAAAACGCATTGACAGTAGTACCTCGATGGTAATGTGGAAACCTATTGAATCGAGTGTCGCCCCTTATGCGCCACGTTCATCTGTCTGTTATGATCGCGCCTGAGCCCATTCGAGTACGTAGGCGACCACGGGGAGACGCGCGGCCGGGTCGAGGAGGCGTAGCCCTCGGAAAACGGTCCTCGCGAGCAAATAAAGTCAAACCCTGATGTAGAGGACCCGTGCCTTAGACGCAGGATGTCGTAAGGACAGATTAAGACGGTATATATACGAACAGAGGAAGATTCAGGTAGTAGCGGGAAAGGTGTTGTCGTAATGTCCCTCTGTTGACGAGCATAGGAAGTAGCCGCCAAAAACTATTCGCTTCATCCACATGTTAACCCCTTGCCCTATCACTTTCTTTACGGCTGCAGTGATTAGAGCGTCTTTAATCCCGGAAGTTTCACAGAAGAGAAAAGACAATTTATATTGAAGAAAAAGTCCTTTAGGCGCGGTAGGCGTAAAACCTCGACGCGGTAGGAGTAAAACCGATCTGGCGATGAAACGATGAAACGAGGAAACAATGAAACGAAATTCTATTCTATTAGCATATACGGTTGGGGGTTCGGCATTGCTTAATAAAGATTGTGATAAAATTCCGATGATGCTAAGTGGAGATTTCAACGTGAACTTTGCATCAGGAACAATCGAAATTATTAATAGAATTTTTTAGAAGTAAATTAAGATTGGAAATGGTAAATAATCCTAATGAATCCTCGATGCAATATTTGCAAGACATTTAGACAAAATTGAATCAAGAATATTTATATCATATTTTAGCTATCATAAGCCAATTGTTTCAATAATAGAATCATGGAAAATTAAATGTCATGAAGTGTTAATAAAAATTCGAAAAAAGATTAAAAAATGAATTTTCTAGCACACACCAATTTTTGATATGACTATATTTGCTTCAATGATCAAGTATTGATGACAAATGAATAAAATTTTATTTCGTCTAGAAAGAAGGGCATAATACTCATGTTTGTTAACGTTCGTTTAAAATCCCCATCACGAGTCTGGCTCGTTAAAATACGTCAAGGGTTTAACAGTAAAACTACCGAGACCAACACGAGACCGATGCATATTCCTTTATCATAAAATCTGAATTGCATGTATTCAAACTACAGTAACGTGTACTTGAATAAAGGAGTATACTAAACGATTTCTCAAGAAAATATGTCGATAGCTTCACGAGTCGTGAAAGAAGAAATCTGAAATCTTGACGAGCTCGATAGGTCTGGTGTGAGATAAAAATTAGAGTCTCGATCAATTCAATCTTGTCGTTCTAATAAAATAATACGAATCAAACAGGCTCGGTAGTTACAGCGTTAATATTTCATTCTGTCAGTCGCAACAAGAACGAGCCAACATTTTTAGCAACATTGCTAACGACGTGTCGACGAGACTGCTTATTATCACAGCCCTGATTACCGACCTCCGAGAACAATTTAATCCCTGGACCACCGCCGGAAGTTTCGCATTTTTCACGTGGGACGTAAAAGCTTTTGCGCACTCGCGAGAAAAATGAGCAAGCTGCAATTTAAAACGGTAGAAAAACTGAATGATGAACGGTCCGTGGAGGCTAAGAACCCGGTCCGTTCCGTGAGGCAACATCATCGACAAATATGATTCATCGACACTGTGATTAATAGGCTCGAAAGTGATCGATTTATCATTGACCGGTAATTAATCACATCGACGATAGAGCGGCGTAATGAATTTTAAACTCGTCTGCCGTCCCGTACGAGTCGCTATTTAGGGGACAGCAGGAAAATTACCTAAAAGCTAATGAATGCTATTAAATGTAGGATCTACATTACGAACGATGTAATTCGACGCGGATCCATTTTGGAAAAAATCACACGCGTACTTTAAACACCAATAGATGTGAGTGTGAAATCCCAATGCAAAAGGTTCAACAGTTTTTTGACAAAAAATTCCTAAATGTGCAAAAGATAAAGTTAAGTCCATATTCTGCATAAAAGTATATAATTCGTGTAATTTTGATTATGTCCACTTGAAAAAAATCACACGTGTACTACAAATACTAGTGAATATGTGTGCAAAATCCCAATGCAAAAGGATCGACAGTTTTCTGACAAAAATTCCTAAATGTGCAAAAAGTTGGGCGGCAATTGTAAAGTTCAATCCACACACTACATAAAAATATATAATTCATGTAATTTTAAATATATTCACTTGGAAAAAATCACAGGCGTTCTAAAAACACCAGTGAATATGTATGCCAAATCTCAAGATAAAAGATGCAATAGTTTTTCTGAAAAAAAATTGTTGTGCAATAGTTTTTCTGTTAAAGCTCTCGAATTGTCGGGGATTAACTGCGAACAAGCGTTATCGTTTTTCTTTTAGAGGAGTGGGAGGAACGATAGGTCTGCTGATGCTGTGCGCGACGATCTACGAGTACAGGACCCCCTCGATCTTGAAGGATGTTGAGTCGTCGAGCGTGTCGAACAATAACGAGAGGCTCAGCAATTTCTCGAATAAAAACCTGAACCAGGATCGTGGCGTGTCTACGTGCCAGGACAATGGGGAGGAGCTGATCGAGAAGGGGAAGGATCTGCAGAAGGATCTTGCCGATCACGCGAAAACCGACAAGCGGAAAGGTAAGATATATATATATATATCGAATTCGTCTTCTTTCTGCTCCAACGAATTCCAGAGGGGTGGGTCCCTTTTGATCGTCCAATAGATATTGATCACGCTCTCTGCTTCTCTGTGCAGGTCTCTGGATCAAGTGTTTGACCGCCTTTAATCCCATCACGAACGGCAGCAAGATCATTAGCACCGAGCCCGCGGCCAGAGACAGTCTGACCTGCCTCCATGGACTCAGAGTGCTCTCTCTGGGCTGGGTCGTCATGGTTCACACCTACCTACAAGTTTTCGCCATAGCCGGTAAAGTTCGCTCCGCTTACTCGACACAATCTCTCCTAATCACGAAGGATCCTTCCCGAGCAACACCGCCGCGATTAATCCACCAGAACTTCGCGGATGATTAGCACCATAGAGGATCGTAATTGCTCCCATCCAAACCGCTTCGTCGCGCAAGGACAAGCCATCCACCTTCCCGCTAACCTCAAACTCTCCGCAACCATTGTCAAACCTCTTCTCGACTCGCGACATTCTTTCTTGACTCTACAGAAGTTTTGCGCAATCTTTCCATTAGCTGCACAAATTAATTTTGTAGCCTTGAAACTCGTTAGTTATACATGAGTCGCTCAATCTAAAAATGGATAAAAGGAATCAAATGCAAGTTCTATAAAACACGACAACGATTAAACAGAGAAATATTGACTTACGCCAGCGCCCGGTTACGTCATCCCGGACAAAAAGACAAATTGCCGTCCCTTGAGAATATATATATTTTAAATAAAGTCAAAATGGCGCCCCTAAATTTTGGCCTCCCTGGTTACGCCATTTTTGCGTTAAACAGCGCCCGCTCTATCGGTTACGTCACCTCGGACAAAAAGACAAATTGCCGCACCTTAAGAATATATATATATTTTAAATAAAGTCAAAATGGCGTCCCTAAATTTTGGCGCCCCGGACAGATGTCCGAGTTGCCCGCCCTTAGAGCGGGCCCTACTTACGCCATTTTTGCGTTAAAAATATATATATAATTTAAATAAATTCAGAATGGCGCCCCTAAATTTTGGTACCCCGGACAGATGTCCGAGTTGCCCGCCCCTAGAGCGGGCCCTGCTTATGCCATTTTTGCGCAAAACAGCGCCCGCTCTAGCGGTTACGTCACCCCGGAGAAGAAGACAAATTGCCGCCCCTTAAGAATATATATATTTTTTAAATAAAGTCAAAATGGCGTCCCTAAATTTTGGCGCCCCGGACAGATGTCCGAGTTACCCGCCCTTAGAGCGGGCCCTACTTACGCCATTTTTGCGTTAAACAGCGCCCGCTCTAGCGGTTACGTCACCCCGGACAAAGATACAAATTGTCGCCTCTTAAAAATATATATATAATTTAAATAAATTCAGAATGACGCCCCTAAATTTTGGTACCCCGGACAGATGTCCGAGTTGCCCGCCCCTAGAGCGGGCCCTGCTTATGCCATTTTTGCGCAAAACAGCGCCCGCTCTAGCGGTTACGTCACCCCGGAGAAGAAGACAAATTGCCGCCCCTTGAGAATATATATATTTTTTAAATAAAGTCAAAATGGCGTCCCTAAATTTTGGCGCCCCGGACAGATGTCCGAGTTGCCCGCCCCTAGAGCGGGCCCTGCTCACGCCACTTTTGCGTTAAACAGCGCAAATAATTATCGAGTCGACGGTTCAGTGAGTAAAAGATTTGAACGTAAAATAAAGTTGCTACCAATTGTTTTTGTACCAAACAATAATTTCGAATATAGAGTAAAGCAAAAAGCAAGGAAATACTTCGCTTTCCCCCATTAGTTGACGCAAGAACATGTATAGCGTACAGGCACACCATAAAATGATCTTTCTTGAAAAAATGTACCGAGGGTGGTGAAAGTGGAGGAATCGCGACTCGAAACGAGCTCGGGTGGATTGTCGTTATTTTCTCACGTAGTTGGAACAGTTTGAATTGGATTAAGACCGAGTGTGGTTTAATACGTAATAAAGAAGGACATCGGTTTAACGATGTGAGACGAACGCGAGACGTAACGGAGACTCGGTAAGACGGCAGCGGCGGCGGATATCTGTTGGAAACAACATTCTGGAATCATGTTCGTACCGCGTACCTGAGGAATCAAAATGATACAGTTCGAGATCCAATTAAAACCGTTCCACTTTCTATGGTTGCTGCACAAACCACGGGGTTTCAGCCCGTGCATTGTGACGTAACCGAGTGTTATACCGGTTTTTCCTGATCCACCGTAATCGAGAACACCGTTCTCCCGATCCGCCGAATCGAGAGGAACTTTCACTGATAATGCCACCGACGATCACTTTTCCTGTTTGCGATATTTACAGAGAACAAGACGCTGCGCTCGGTCACCGAACGGAACTTCATGTTCCAAACGATCAGCAACGCCACCTTCTCCGTCGACACCTTCTTCTTCATCAGGTAATCAACATAATCTACATTTCAAGAGACCATCGAGGTTCAATCGTATTACTGCTAGACAAAAACCTAGAATATTCATGGTGCTGAAACACCCCCATTAATGTGACACGTAAATGCACGAGAGAAAAATCCATCTCTGCGACGCTGTCAAATAGGATTTCATAACTTTGTAGGAGGCTTCCGCATGCTTTTAGCAGTCACTCTGCCAAATTTCCTCGAGCTGTCAATGTTTGTGAACTTTTTATAACTATACGCAATTTAGTGGAAGCGTGGTCGTGTGACGCGATTTTGAAACATTTTTCACATTTTTTAGTTTTCACATTTTTTAGTTTGGAAATTTTTCCTGCTGTAACCGTGAAAGTTATGTAAATGTTTCGTACGTAAAAAGATTCTTTAGTCTCTCCTGAAGACGGTGGTATCTCTTTTAATAACGTTGTGAACGATTTCACATATTTAAACAATTTTCTAAGAAAGCGAGACGACACCTTTTTCAAGAACATTTTTCTATTTATTTTGATAGCTCTGCAATTTTAATAACCGAGCATGACGTTTATATTAAATTGCAAAGATCTGCTATAAAGATAGTGTTACTATTTCCAAAAATAGAGACACAATTTTTCCAATCCCCAAAAATCAAGTTTCAAAGCTCGAAAAGCAAGGTTTAGATGTTCTGAATTAAGTTCACACGTTGAACCGCGAGAGGAAATGATGTTGAGCAGCATGTAAAGTATTGCGGAACGCAGAATTGAAGCAGGTCGGTTTGCGAGGCATTTGCGAAGTCCAGTATCTTTCCTATAGCACCTCTTATTCGCGAATTAGCTGACCCCTTGACCGACGTATATCGCGTTCCACTTATCGCGGGGGAACATAACGCCGGGCCCCGTCATTATACGCGAAACAAGCGATTACACCGTGATTTCAGCATTCTTCCGTAAATGCGGCAATCACGCGAAATGTCAATCAAATTCACACTTTTCCCTCGGACTTGTTGTTTCCATTTCACAGTGTCCATTAATACGCGGTGACTTGCAGGCTTACTCGCGTGCCGTGAAAGCAACAGGCAGCCGTGAAATTGTTTTGCAATCCTTACTCGCGTCACGTTTTCGTGTTGCTGCGCAGGTTGTTGACACTCTCCTGTCTACCTTTACGGTCATTCCGAGTCGAGAGTGTTTGCGAAATTTTCCTGCAGAAGTATCCTTGTAGAATGTCACGCAGTTTCACATTTATGTGATGCTCGAGTAACTTTGATCTTTCTAGAAAGTTTGATCTGGTCCTAGAAGTTGGTACTTTCGATTTGACGTAGTAAAATATGAGTTTGCGCAAACTATTTGTAGATTTAATTATCTGGCGATTTTAAATTGATGGAGAAGTTTTAAGACTCTAGGAAAATCTAGTTTTGTCGAATTATCTCAAGAAAATTTGGTTTGCACAAACATTCGCAAACTAATGGCAAGTATAGATTCCCAGAGACGTTTTACATCTTGAAAAACGTTTGGTTTAGCTTCGGTTTATTTGAATGTGCCAAAGCCGTATATGGATTTGCACAAACATCCTCAAACCATTAGCAAACCTAGATAGCCTGAGATCTTTTACATCTCTCGGAACAATTTGTTCTCGTTCCAATCTTTTTAATTTGTCCTATGAAACTGACAACATGTACTTTTGATTTAACGTAGTAAAATATAAGTTTGCACAAACTATTCGTAGATTTAATAATCTGGCGATTTTAAATTGATGGAGAAGTTTTAAAACTCTAGAAAAATTTACTTTTGTCGAATCAGCCCAAGAAAATTTGGTCTGCACAAACATTCGCAAACTAATAGCAAGTCTAGATTGCCAGAGACGTTTTACATCTTGAAAAACGTTTAGTTTAGCTTCGGTTTATTTGAATATGCCAAAGCCGTATATGGATTTGCGCAAACATCCTCAAACCATTAGCAAACCTAAATGTTCAGATTGCAATCTTTTTAATTTGCCCTCTATGAAGCCGAGAACTTATACAAACATTCTCCAACAACTTGGTTGCCTTACATCAAAGAAAGACCTCGAAACCATTCTTCTAAATAACAATCTCAAGATGAATGGCTAAATCATCCGTTGGTAACGTCTTAAAAAATTGATCAAGAAGTGTTTAACTCCGAACAGTGGACAATAAGAAAATCATTAAAGATGTCAAATCCCTTCTGCAGATGACAAATTAAATACACAACGGGAATTGTTCTTTCAGTGGGTTGTTGGTCACGATCCTGTTCTATCGTTCATCGGGCAGCCTAAAGACGGACAGGGAGAGCTTCGCGAGGACGTGCTTCACGAAATTCGTCATCATGATCCTCTACAGATTTATTAGGTGAGTGGAGTGCGCTATCTCGACCGTAACAGCTGCCTCATCGAACCTTGAAAGCTCTCCTCTCGGGAAGAGGGTGTGCAGTGCTTTCCACCGACGACGTATCGCGGACGTGACGTCTCGATGGAACACGTGACAGAGAAGCTCATCGATCAGGGTTTCGTACAAAACTGTCCGGAACTCGATGTACCGGTAGCATCGTCGAATAAAGTCTCAGAGAAACGATCGTCGAGCGAAAGAACGAACTTGCAATCCTATTCGATTGAATCGTTCGACGAGTATCAGGCCCGACTGACCACTCCTTTCGATTCCCCTTTTATCCAGATTGACGCCAGCGTATCTCTTTGTCCTGGGGATAAACGAGATCGCCGTAAAACAGGCTCGCGCTAGGACAGTCTTCTCCCCGGCGTCCATGGATCATTTGACCTGCGGGAAGTTCTGGTGGAGGAACGCGCTCTACATCAATTCGCTGTACCCTCAGAAGGAAATGGTAAGCATTCGATCGTCTATGAGACCTCGACCGTAATATACTTGGCTTCGGATGGACCTATACCAGCAAATCTGCAAAGTCCATAAAAGTGTCTCGGACCAGCGGGTAACTCGAGCTGTGATTTCGAGAATATTTATTCTTTGACTGTATTAGGCGTACGGATTTTATAATTGCGACTTTTCGCTCGGGTAGTTAGTGTTAATTGTCGTATCAGTCATGCGTGGTTGACACAAACGCGCTGTACTCATTGTACAGAAATTGTTAAGAGAGATGGTAAGCATCTGGTCGTCTATGAGACCTCGACCGTAATATACTTGGCTTCGGATGGACCTATACCAGCTAGCAAATCTGCAAAGTCCGTAAAAGTGTCTCGGACCAGCAGGCAACTCGGGCTGTGATTCCTAGAATATTTATTCTTCGATTATTAGGCGTACGGATTTTTTAATTGTGACTTTTCGCGCGGGTAGTTAATATTGATTGTCGTATCAGTCAAGCGTGATTGACACAAATGCTCTGTACTCATTGTACAGGAATTGTTAAGAGAAATGTTAAGCATCTGGTCGTCTTTGAGACCTCGACCGCACTTGGCTTGGGATGGACCTATACCAGCTAGCAAATCTGCAAAGTCCATAAAAGTGTCTCGGACCAGCGGGTAACTCGGGCTGTGATTCCTAGAATATTTATTCTTCGATTATTAGGGGTACGGATTTTATAATTGTGACTTTTCGCTCGGGTAGTTAATATTAATTTTCGCATCAGTCATGCGTGGTTGACACAAACGGGCTGTACTCACTGTACAGAAAATGTTAAGAGAAATGTTAAGCATCTGGTCGTCTTTGAGACATGGACTGAGGTATACTTGGTTTAGAAGAGTCGTATATTACCTAGTAAATCTGCAGAGTCCATAAAAGAGTCTCGTTCCAACAGATAACTCGTGCTGTGACATATAGGAGCTACATACACGTTTTTCTTTTCTCAATTGTTTTATTAACTTCAAAATAATAAAACAGTATTTTTAGATGATTCTATTTTAATTTTGATCTAACCATTTTTGTCATAAGTGCATAAACTCTGCCGTCCAGCTGTAGCTCGTAGAAAATTTATTCTTCGGATATTAGACGTACAGATGTTTCCCGTGGAGAACATGTTGACATGCCATGTCAGTAGTATGTGGATTACATTGTTCCTTTTAATGTTCTTATTTTTGATCAGTAAAAAGTAGTTAAAATATTTAAAGAATTGTTTTAATATCTGATGCAACTCTCAGGGAGTACCGGAAGCTGACGGTTCCGGAAACGACCATAAGCGAAGCATCGTCGGCAGACGATTTAATATTCTGTCGCGTATGCAGCCACGTACGAAAAGCAGAGACTATTAAAAGGCGAGAGGAAAATTTCAGACAGGAAGCCACCGGCGGACGGAAGATGGCGGACGTGGAAGGTGTCCGGGAGGTCTCGATCGTTTTCCGATAATTAATTCCATCGTTCCCGGAGAAAGTTGCAAAGCGGCGAACGCGCTCGCGACAACAGGGACTGTCTGTCTAGCCATCCTAAAATCAATTTCACCAAGAGTCGGTTAATTACCTGTTTCACCGGTGAACAAAGATTCTTTGAATCATCATGGAAACCTACCGGATACACGTCCGCTCATTTTACATAAAAAATCATAGACCAACTATTACGGAACCTGTACTTTTGTCATCGTATTTCGAAAAACAGGATACCGAAGATTAGCACAGAATTACACATTTTTAATACAGGAAATCGTCCATTGGTCTAATCATACGCTGATCCTTCGCCGGCGTGGATTTATTTAAACGGTTCTGAATGTTACGAGAACGAGATAATGTGCTGCTATTGTGGATAAATGGTTAAATAAGATGTTTAAATGGTTAACGATGCTTGTCTTTAGAAAATTGCTTTGTGGTTCTTGATAATACTAGACTGTGGAATTTATACATTTATGAACAATTTAACACGTTGACTGCCGTGTCACCCATATATGGGTGACGGGATTATTTGTCCATATTTAAAAATTAATTATTACGCTAATGTAATCATTGTATCTTTGGTTAATATCTGGAAAATGCAAGAAGGTTAAAACGTTACTCAGTGTCACACATTTTAATTCTGTAATCATTATTTTATTAAATATATTGTTTCGATTTTATGAAATTTTTGAGGTCGCTGCTTTGGCAGTCAAAGTGTTAAAGTAGTGAACACGTTAAAACGATGTAAGGACATCAACGTATTGGTTTCAGCTTTGTAAGATCATGAAAAGAGGAAAGAAATTTCTATTTGGCGTCTTGCAATCGATGCAAACACTTTTTATTTTGCATAAAGATCCGCTGTCTATTAATAGCAGTTTTTTCAGGTTTAAAATATTTGGAAAAATTTTACATTGATCAAAGACATTTTCACTACGTTTAGACCATACAGAATTTTACAATCAACAACGTAAATGTTTCCTTCATTCTGGCTGCTACAAGCTATTCTATAAAAATCAAAATTGAATACGAATACAGTAACCCCGCGATCTAAGTCCAACGGAACATTTCGATCTATGCCCCTTGGTCTACTCCTTTCTCTGCGGGGTATCCCCGGAAGCTCGAGCTGCCTCGATCGCCGAGCAGTGTAAGGTCGCTGTTGTCGTCTCTTTCTTTCCTATACGCTCTAAAACTTTCATTGTTTATTAAACAAGTAAATACCATCCGAATTATATCATATTTGGTATCATTTTCATTAAAAAAAAATGCCACGAATATATTGGTAAAATTTCATTAAAAATAAGTAAAAAATAAAGAAGTTTTATTATTGCACTAGTATTGTTTCACCGATACGCTATTTTTTGCTGCGCCTTCGGCCGTGTTTGCATGCTGTCCTTTTCTACGTTCGGCGCGGTCACAAAAGAATAGTGTCCCTACACGATCTAAGTCCCAGCAGAGAACCGGAAAAGGACTTAGATCGCGGGGTTACTGTATTGAGAAAAATATGCCCGCATCGATTTAAAAATGCCGAGTCTGATGCAAAACTTCTTGGAACAAGATTAAACGCTCACTCGCATCGGACAAAGAACCACAAAGTATTAAGAAACAATAGTTTCTCTAATCAAGCGAAAAAACCATTTCCAATGGACCTTGAAGTTTTTATATCCCGGCGTGATTCATTCCCCGGGCAAGTCTCCGTTCGTTGACTTAAAAACCCAGCGATTTTTGGAATATAATGCCGACTATACCGCGCAGAATCGATGGAAAATCGTAGGTCTCTGTAATTCGTCGGGAAAAGAAAACGAAAGTAGTATGCTGACCACGAGCCTACTCGCGAACGAGCAGCTGTGACTTCGAATCGATGTTCGCACGGATGTGGACTTTCGATACGATAAATTCTCGCCAGGTCGAAGCATGGGGTACTTCGAGCCAAGTATTTTCCTACGTTTTCGCAATCCCGACACGGTCCGAGCCAGTCGCGGACCTCACGAAATTATCCAATGAATACTCGATTAAACAACTTTCCAGTGTATGCAATGGAGCTGGTACATGGCGAACGATACGCAGTTCTACGTTCTCGGGATACTCCTGCTGCTGCTGTCCGTGCGATTTTTAAAGGTCATCGCAGCCGTCGTTCTACTTCTGCTAGTCTCGTCGTGGTTCACCACGTTCTTCGTCGCCTACAGCAACGACTACGTCGCCAGGTAATTAACCCATTAACCCCTTAACCTACAATGACGGGCGTAGCCCGCGTACGATGGTCGGGCCAAACCTAAATTTTACGGACATAGCCCGCGTACGATGGTCGGGCCAAAACTAAATCTTACGGGCATAGCCCGCGTACGATGGTCGGGCCAAACCTAAATTTTACGGGCATAGCCCGCGTACGATGGTCGGGCCAAACATAAATTTTACGGGCATAGCCCGCGTACGATGGTCGGGCCAAAACTAAATCTTACGGGCATATCCCGCGTACGATGGTCGGGCCAAACCTAAATTTTACGGGCATAGCCCGCGTACGATAGTCGGGCCAAAACTAAATCTTACGGGCATAGCCCGCGTGCGATGGTCGGGCCAAACCTAAATTTTACGGGCATAGCTCGCGTACGATAGTCGGGCCAAAACTAAATCTTACGGGCATAGCCCGCGTACGATGGTCGGGCCAAACCTAAATTTTACGGGCATAGCCCGCGTACGATGGTCGGGCCAAACATAAATTTTACGGGCATAGCCCGCGTACGATGGTCGGGCCAAAACTAAATCTTACGGGCATATCCCGCGTACGATAGTCGGGCCAAACCTACATTTTACGGGCATAGCCCGCGTACGATGATCGGGCCAAACCTAAATAAACAAGTCGTGCAAATGTCCCGAACGCTGCGCGAGCTTGTATACAATTTCGGCCCAACATCTTTGAAGCTAAATCGTAGGTTAAGGGGTTAAGGTCGAGTTATACAGACGACTTTGTCGGATCAGACAGAAAAATTTTGTTGTGTTACGCGCAGCAGGGAGTCGTCACCCGCTCGAAATTTATGACCTCTCAGACTCGAAGAAAAAGTATTGTTGAGAAGTCGGTCTCCGATATCGGCTTGCGAACGCTCTCGTTTAAACCTGGGTAAATATTTCTGTCTGATCCGACAAAGTCGTCTGTATAATTCGACCTTTATCCTACCCGCGAATTTCACAATATTCCCATTCCGACACAAATGTCTAACATCTTTGTACCTTGAGACCTGGAAAAGATGATCATTTTCTCGATTGAAAAATCAGGTAATTTTGCAACGTAACCCCTTATCCTGCCTGCTAACTCCCGATTGCTCGGGTCACAATAAACAAGAAAGTCGGTCACGCGTCCAGCCATTTAGCTGTTTAGCCGTGTGCTCGTGAACATGCGTAAAATGTATGCGTATTTCCGAATTTCAAAAAAGTCTTCCGCTAAAATACGCTTCACCCTCGATACTACAAGCACACAAAGTTTCAAGTCGATCGGTCCCCGGAGGTTTCTGAAACAAAAATAAAGTTGACCTAATTTTCTTAAAATCTTTTCGACTCTCCATTTTGAGGCCTAATTACACCCCGTACCATAATTATAGGTTTATTGAAAATTAATAAATAGTATTTAAATACAATAGAAAGCATCAGCAATTGGAAACGTTCAACGCTGTGTCTTTTACAAAGTTAAAACCCGAACTCCCTGATTTGTTTCTCCGCTCGCGATTCGTAATTCTCATCGCCGCCCTTGTCTTACACACACTTGTACGTACACATATATCACCACAGTTGGATACTTCACACGCACACGTGCATGCTCATTCATTCACAGAACTCGCCTAAAATACCTACATAATTGCCCTATGAATCTTTGTCGATAAAAAGGGATACGCGTAAAATATCGTTGCCAAGACCATAAACGCGCAGAGTTTCATCAAAGTTTACGACAGACTGTGATCGGTCAATGTTGTTCGTTAACCGCCGTGCCGGCTCGAGGCTACCCGCGTAAAAATGTGAATTTGTTCGTTTTGCACAGTGTTGTAATGCTTTTCTCAACCTTTGATGTTAACGGCTCGGTGTATATAGAGCAGTAATAGGTTATAGCAGTTCACGGCACGCGGTTCTGAAGTATCAGCAGGTTTTAATGGAATTAGAGCTTATTGGAGTGGGTAATGGGCCAATTTCCAATAGCTAATAACCGAGCGCAGCGCACCACGACGGGCTTCTGGGTCTCGTTGAACTTTACGACATCGTAATCTTGTAATCGTTCGGACTTAAACGAGTATCGGGTTTTCCATTCACTGTCCAGATGCGAACTCGCAACAGACTCAATTCTACCGATTTTCTTTCACAATACAGGATCCAGGAACCGTTCGCACTGTTCGACGAGCTGTACGATAAGCCCTGGATGAGGGCGGGGCCATACTTCATCGGCATTATCACCGGATACATCCTCTTCAAGACGAATTGCAAATTGAAGCTGCCCCTGGTAAGACAACTCGAGAAACGTTCGAAAGAAACACGCGAAAAATGAGATTTTTGAAATTTTTCACAGGAAAACTACACGCCGTATTTTTTGGAAACTGGAACCATTACAGTTCCGAGCAACGATATAGTACGGTTAACTAAACTTTCGAAAAATGCGCTAACGAGATTATGAGCAACGTATTTTTAAATTATTTTATCGATCCTTGTCAACATTAAATTGTGTGTTTTGTTTCAACTCTCTTGTAATTGCTACTGAAAGAGTTAAAATTGTATTGTTGTACAACTTAGGGAGTGGAAAGCATTTTGTTTTAAGAGACACGGTGCTTAATCAAAATCTGTAGATTTTGTTCTTCATCATTTGAGTCAGCTATGTATTGTTGCACAGCTCGAAAAGTGGAAAATATTTTTTTTGTAAGAAAGTGCTTATAGAAACCTGTAGAAGTTGCCTCGGAAAGTGAAAAATATTTTTTTTTAAGAAAATGCTTATAGAAATCTGTATAAGTTGTCTCGGGAAGTGGAAAATATTTTTTCTAAGAAAGTGCTTATAGAAATCTGTATAAGTTGTCTTGGAAAGTGGAAAATATTGTTTTTTAAGAAAGTGCTTATAAAAATCTGTAGATGTTGCCTCGGAAAGTGGAACAAATTGTTTTTTAAGAAAGTGCTTATAAAAATCTGTAGAAGTTGCCTCGGAAAGTGGAATTTTCTTTTTAAGAAATTGCTTATAGAAATCTGTATAAGTTGTCTCGAAAAGTGGAAAATATTTTTTTAAGAACGTGCTTATAAAAATCTGTAGATGTCGCCTCAGAAAGTGGAAAATATTTTTTTTTAAAAAAGTGCTTATAAAAATCTGTAGAAGTCGCCTCGGAAAGTGGAAAATATTTTTTTTAAGAAAGCGCTTATAAAAATCTGTAGAAGTCGCCTCGGAAAGTGGAAAATATTTTTTTTAAGAAAGCGCTTATAAAAATCTGTAGAAGTTGCCTCGGAAAGTGCAAAATATTTTTTTTAAGAAAGAGCTTATATAAATTTGTAAAAGTTGCCTGAGAAATTAAAAAAAGCGAGCTTTCCTAACCTCGAAGTTTTTTGGGTCAATGGAAGATTCTTTAATAAGATTTAATAAGTATTTTCGAGCTTCCAAAACCGAGGTTGATTGAGAACGCTCAGTAAATCAATGCCAGCGAATATTCTGAATACAAAGTACCCGTAGAACAACGATACGTTTTCTTCGGGCTATTGAATCTCCTTGGATGCAAACGTCTGTGGTCAAGCTATAGAACGTTCATAAATACTACGAGCGTAAGAACTGCGGTTCTCGTTGGACTCTGTCCAGAAGCTTGTTTCCGAGAGTGCCGTCTCGAAAGTTTCCGCTGACGTATCGTGTCATAAATAAACTTTCGGGAATATCGTCTATCAAATCTTGTTCACCGTTTGTCGGAATAAAAAGGGAGCTTGACAATTTACACCGATGAGGAAACGACACTAGAGATCTGTTCTTTTCATACGAGTTCCTAATATCGTCCATTAGTGTTCCATTTATTTGGGACTAACCATTGAGAAACAAAATCTACAAACCGCTACATTAAATTGTATCAATTCCTAGTATCATGAATTAAATTAGTGTTACATTTGTTTGGATCTAACATCTGAGGAAACGTAACTAGAAATCACTCCATTAAATTGGCCCAATTCCTAGTATCATGAATTAAATTAGTGTTCCATTTGTTTGGGTCCAACATCTGAGGAAAGGAATCTACAAATCTCTTCTTTAAATTGACACAATTCCTAGTATAATGAATTAAATTAGTGTTACATTTATTCAGGTCCAACATCTATGGAAACGAATCTAGAAATCTCTTCTTTAAATTGTACCAATTCCTACTATCATGAATTAAATTAGTGTTACATTTGTTTGGGCCCAACATCTGAGGAAACGTAACTAGAAATCACTCCATTAAATTGGACCAATTCCTAGTGTCATAAATTAAATTAGTGTTCCATTTATTTAGGTCCAACATCTGAGGAAAGGAATCTAGAAATCTCTTCTTTAAATTGACACAATTCCTAGTATAATGAATTAAATTAGTGTTCCATTTATTTGGCTCCAACATCTGAGGAAACGAAACTAGAAATCTCTTCTTTAAATTGAACCATTTCCTAGTATCATGAATTAAATTAACGCTCTATTTGTTAACAACTTGTCGACTAGAAAGCTATTAGTATAGCTAGAATTACGTCACTTCAGTTGGCACGTTGCTTCACAACTCGTAATTATTCGCAGTATTGAAACATTTATGAAGAAATACTACTTGTTTAATCTTTATACATGGGCAATTGGATGTTTAACGAGACAAGAACATTCTTTATCAAAATACCGCACTGCCCAAGGTTTTTAATTGCTGCTTTGCATTTTATAGAGGATAGCCACCCCTGTTTTAACTCCTATTGCTTCACAATAGCAAACTGGATTGAAATGTACCGAATAAAATTGTACTTCATAGACAATTTTCTCGAGAGATTAAAAAATACCAAGAATAAGGGTAACTACTATTGAAACATATATTTCCTAAATTGAATAAAACTGTAGCCCACAGATAGATCTCTGCAAAATGGAAAAAATTTTCGTTACTCTCGACTTCCGTTATGCTAGAAAATTGTAGCCCCCTCAGCAAAGAAGTTTCACTTCAAAAAAGTAAAACATGAAATCGAAAAAAATTGCTGTTTGCTTAGATCACATGGCTGAAGTGAAACTTCTTTCTTTAATTTTTTTCGAATTTTTATTAAAACTTTATGATATTTAATTTTCTATGATTTTATTATTCAAACAATTGGATTGTGATAGCTAAAATATGATATAAATATTCTTGATTCAATTTTGTCTAAACGTCTTGCAAATACTGCATCGAGACTTATTCCTGATCTTGTTGTCTCTTCATTAATATTATTTACCATTTCAAATCTTAATCTACTTCTAAAAAATTCTATTAACTTCGATTGTTCCGATGCAAAGTTCACGTTAAAATCTCCACTTAGTATCATCGGAATTTTATCATAATCTTTATTATCCGCGCTTAAAGAAGCCTCACTTCAAAAAAGTAAAAAATGAAGTCGAAAAAAAAATTGCTGAAGTTTCAAATCTGCAAGGTACGTGATCCTGTCACAGAAGCTAGTCCGAGCTTAACAAAAAGCTTCGATGGACGTTGGAAGATCCAAGGGGAACAAAAGGGAGCTGACAGGGCTCAAGATGACAGGTTCGGCTTGTGTGTTTCAGGCGGCGCGAGTCATCGGTTGGCTGATATCGAGCGGCGTGATGTTCTCCATGGTCTATGGTCTTTACCCCGGAAATTTAACGGTGACTGTGAGCTCCGTGTACGCCGCCTTGGGCCACACCGCTTGGGCAATGGGCGTATCCTTCATCGTGATTCAATGTTGCTCCGGATCCGCCAAAATGATCGACAGCTTGCTGTCCTTGCGGCTGATGTATCCGCTATCGAGGCTGACTTACTGCGCTTACCTGGTGCACCCTGTCATCATGATGATCACCGTCACTCAGATGGACGGGCCGCTGCATCTGCACAACGGTATCGTGGTAAGACATCGTCATCGCTCTTCCCATCGACGGACCTATTCAAGCTCTCAGCGATACGACCCTAGGATAGCCTCCATACGTATCCCGAAACTTTAGAGGGACGCGATATTCGTGAAAAGAAATTTAATCTGCGTTGGTGTCAGATAGGATTTAGTAGCTTCGCGGGTCAATTTTGTATACTCTTATCTATCAATCTGTCAATTTTTACCGAGCCACGAATATTTCAACTTGAGATACGAGCGCTTTTGTGGAAGCTTGATTTGTGTAGCTTTGGAGTTCAAAAAAATGACGAATATTTTACTTTGAGAATTTTTTCAACTTCAACCGCGAAAGTTGTGGGAACGTTTCCTACACAGGACGATTATGTAGACTCTCGCGAGTTCGACGATAATTTTTAGGACAACATTACACTCGCTCAAGTTTAAATCATTTTTATGGAGATAGAACCACTAATGGACGCCATTAATACATTTTATCTCGGACATCTTAAAATGTATTTTGAAGATCCAAAGGAAAATTTGCCTACACTATATACAATAGAGAAGACCTTCTTCTTCTTCTTCTTTCGGATATCGTTGTAAAAAGTTCTGAAACACATTTCTGGATTTTTGCGTAACGTCAACATTTTGTGTGTCAACTGCAAGAAACAGGCGCTGCATAGACATTTATTTAATCTCTTTACAATTCTAATGAGATACAAATGAATAAATTAGAATTCTTGCAATCTTCTGTATTTTGAAGATCCAAAGGTAAATTCGCCTGCACTATATACAATAGAGAAGACCTTCTTCTTCTTCTTTCGGATATCGTTGTAAAAAGTTCTGAAACACATTTCTGGATTTTTGCGTATCGTCAACATTTTGTGTGTCAACTGCAAGAAACAGGCGCTGCATAGACATTTATTTAATCTCTTTACAATTCTAATGAGATACAAATGAATAAATTAGAATTCTTGCAATCTTCTGTATTTTGAAGATCCAAAGGTAAATTCGCCTGCATTATATGCAATAGAGAAGATCTTCTTCTTCTTCTTCTTTCGGATATCGTTGTAAAAAGTTCTGAAACACATTTCTGGATTTTTGCGTATCGTCAACATTTTGTGTGTCAATTGCAAGAAACAGGAGCTGCATAGACATTTATTTCAACATTTTATAATTACAATGAGATACACATTGATAAATTAGAATTCTTGCAATCTTCTGTATTTTGAAGGTCCAAAGGAGAATTTGCCTACACTATATACAATAGAGAAGACCTTCTTCTTCTTCTTTCGGATGTCGTTGTAAAAAGTTCTGAAACACATTTCCTTTTCGATCGACAAAATACAATAATTCCGTATTGCCAGCTTACAAAAATTTAGTCAATTAATCGTTGAGTTCTGATATTTGTTTTTCCAGCTAATTCTGTACTTGGGCAATCTCGTCGCCTCGTACTTGGTGTCGTTCTGCATTTCCATCGGCCTCGAGGCGCCCATAGTCAATCTGCTGAAGATCATTTTCATCTCAAAGAAACGAGCAAGGTAGGCTTGGCAGAAGAGATCGAGCGTATCCTATCGTGCGATCGACGGTGAGTAATTACCTCTCCCCGATTGTAACAGTCGACGGACATACTGAAAACTATCTATCTGATTTTTTCAGGAAATAATTCCGTCTCGAGAATCAAAGCGCCGGGGTCGCCTGCTTCGTGGACGTTTTACAACAGAAAATGTAGAACCGTGTTCCTCCACCGCAGCGGACGTCGCACGGTGACTCTATGAATTAGGGGAAAACGGGGAGGAAAAGAGGAGATCCTTATCATGTCAATATTCTCTGTAAATTGCACCCTCGAGGGTTCATTTCCGCTCCCGAGTAACGGAGATTATAGAGAGAGCTATGAAAATGCTTGTTCTTCTTACTTGTTAAGCACTTTTTGTAAAATATTCTAGAATATAGCATCCGTAGCAATTCAAATTGCCTCGAATTTATTTCTCCACCATATTCCGAGTATTAACAACGTTTTACAGTGTTTCAAATAGTGGACACAGTAATCTTTCTATTAATTATATAAATTTCTCTCCAAATCTACAGATCGCTCCGTGAGTAACCTTACTCCTCCGGCTTCCTATTATATTTTTTTCTGTAAAATAATTCTCGAAAAAATTATATTCAATTGTAAACAAGTAGAAGCTTCAATCTTCAAAACGAGCCCAAGCACGCCATCATACGATTTTTTTTCTAAAATATTCTAGAATATAGCATCCGTAGCAATTCAAATTGCCTCGAATTTATTTCTTCACCATATTCCGAGTATTAACAACGTTTTACAGTGTTTCAAATAGTGGCCACAGTAATTTTTCTATTAATTATACAAATTTCTCTCTAAATCTACAGATCGCTCCGTGAGTAACCTTACTCCTCCGGCTTCCTATTATATCTTTCACTGTAAAATAATTCTCAAAAAAATTAAATTCACCAGTAAAAAAGTAGAAGCTTCAATCTTCAAAACGAGCCCAAGTACGTTATCATACGATATTTTTTCTCAAACTGACAGTAGTTCAAAGAACGATAAGTTTAAACAAGTTCGTTCGCTGCAAGTCCAGCAGCAAGATACACACCTCTCGACTATCGTTTGATCTATCAAGCTGAAACTTTTTTGCTAATTACCAGACAGTATCCCGAAGACGATCACAAAAATTTAGCTAAATTCTGTCGGGCAGTTTAGCTGATATAATATTTCTTTCGTTATCAAGCCAGAGCGGGCAGCCGCGCGACAGTTTAATTGGAGCATTAGTTCGCGACGCGATCGCGTTAATGAAACTGCAGTCGTTGAAATATTCATTAGCCTGTTCCCGGGACGAGCATTGTTTCTTGATAATAATGTACCACACCCGCTCCCAGCAACTTTTAATGAAAAGGACTTCGCAAGAATCACTCGGAGAGCGTCGCGAATAGATTTCCGATGAGGAAGTTTACAGCTGAGGCGCGATTCCCGCGATTCCCTGTCGCGGTATCGTCCAGGAAACTTCTGTGTATCTTTCATAGAGCGATTATTCGAAGTGTTCCTTTGTTCGCAGTCTTCATTCCGGCCGGGGAGCTCGCGCTGCTAAAGCAACCCCGAAACAATAGATTCCGTTCGGTACACGAGTTCTTTCGCCGGGTGTCCCGAATCTTGTGGAACAGTCAATTGGATCGAGGAAAAATGATTATTACTAGACCGCGCATCTTTATGCGAAATATAAATTTTCTATCTGAATTGCAACGAACTGGAGTGACATAGAAAGTTGTTTTCTTTTTTAATATATATGTATTACAAGCAGGGCGAAAGCGGAAAAGAAATGGAGGAATATTTAAAGAGAAACGGTTGGATTATTATTATTATATTATTTTGTATGTCTTATGAAAGCGTGCGTCAAGAAAAATTCATTCGTATACGACACAATGACCTTCAAAGTCATACAAGGTCAGAAATTGAAGGCACATTTTGGATATTTAGTACTAATTATTATTATATTATTTTGTATGTCTTATGAAAGCGTGAGTCAAGAAAAATTCATTCGTATACGACACAATGACCTTCAAGGTCATACAAGGTCAGAAATTGAAGGAACATTTTGGATATTTAGTACTAATTATTATTATATTATTTTGTATGTCTTATGAAAGCGTGCATCAAGAAAAATTCATTCGTATACGACACAGTGACCTTCAAGGTCATACAAGGTCAGAAATTGAAGAAACATTTTGAATATTTTACACTAATGCGTTTACAAGTATTCTTTATTGGTGAGGCTGCAATGAATGTTCAATACGACTTTCTCGTCAAATGAATGCGTATTTCGGTTGTATTAATTACATTCTTGGTAGCTTCTTCTAACGTTGTCCAAGATATTAACGCACATAATTGCGTTATTTTGCTTTTCAAGCCGTACGACATATCCAAAATGTTTCTTCCATTTCTGACCTTGTATGACCTTGAAAGTCGTTGCGTCGTATTCGAATGAACATGTCTTAACACCCGCTTTTACACGACATAAACAAAATATATATTGCATTCGATTTAAAAAATTGAAGGTCACCTTCATTTCTAGAAAAATAGTGCAAGCCCAAAAAAATTACATACACCATCACCTTGCTTACAAATAACAGTATTACTTTTCCCTTTTTCATTTTTTTCTGGTATTTATTATTTGGAAGCAAAGTGCTGGCTAGTAATTACGTGAACACCCTGTATGTATTATAATAGGCTACAGATAAAACAGTAGCGCTTCTAAATTCTTCTAATATCATTACTGGTTTTCATTACATTTAATCATTTCTGTCGTAAATGCATCAAACTCGCAGTCTATTGATCATGATAATGCTTGCTTCCATAAGTAGGTATTATTTCGGAAAAGGTTGCTGTTACAAATCGGACATTTCGTATGCAACAACCCAATATTTGTTGGAGCAACCACCGTGCACTGATTGTCGTCCCTAAAGGGTTAATACGGTATCGATCGTTGTAATTGCCGGTCCAGCGATCGCGTTATCGTTATGTCTTTCGCTCGCATTACGAAGTTAATTCGATGACGCATTCCCATGACAATACGGACACGGCAAAGTGCCGGCAAATCGTGTCTACAAACGCGCTGCAGCGCGATGCAACGCGCCGTCACAGTGCAACCGCGAGATCACTTGAAACGTACCGAGGCACGATCCTGCCACGCTCGGGCCGCGTGACATCGAAACCGCTTGTCGCATATTCGCGTTCGTCGGTGACGTTTGCCCGGGAGCTGGACGTGATCCTGCGATATCGATCGAACCTGCCTTCACGAGTTTGCCTGAAATTCGCGTGCAAACTCGCCGAGCTGGTTCAGTTATGGCGCCGAATGCTAACCAGCCTACCTTCGATTCCATCCCGCATAGCACTCGTGTTTCGCAAGCTTTCGAAGTTACCATAAACACGATTTTCTTTTCCAGATCGTAGATTGTCAATGTTAGTAAGGACACGTGCATTGGCTGAGCGAATTATACCACTTACACTGGCTGAAATAATGCAAATGTCAATGGGGCAACCAGCCTTATTTTAAATAATCTTTTTAGCTTAAAAACTAGACTGTGGACTTTTGCGTAACGTCAACATTTTGCGTGTCAATTACAAGAATCAGGAGCTGCATAGACATTTATTTTATGTCTTTATAATTCTAATGAGATACAAATTAATAAATTAGAATTCTTGCAATCTTCCGATATTGTTATTATTTTGGCAATTATTTTGCTGGAAATATTGGAGATTGGAAAGTATAATAGATATTGCTGCTGCATGATGCTACACGACTGACGTCCATCAGAATATGTTTATCACGTTGAATAAAATATTATCCTAACAATACTTCCCGCAGGAAATTAAAAACACAAAACGATAGAGGGATAGCTACCCTCAATTTAAATCCTGTTGCCTCACGATAATACAGGCACAACTCGCGTCCATCAGAATATGTTCACTATGTTGAATAAAATTGTGTCGTGAAAAAACATCCACGATAGATTGAAAAATGTAAAACAAAGATAGGGGCGTAACCACCCCTATTTTAAGCTGTGTTGCTTCACAATAGCGAAGTGGATTGGAATACGTTTACTGTACCGAATAAAATCGTATTCCAGAGAGAGAGAGTTTTATAGATGATTAAAAGAAACGAAAAATAGAGAGGGGTAGCTACCCTTATCTGTAAATCCTGTCCCTTTAACATACCATCTGTGTGAATGAAGTACATTACAATATGTCTACTGTATTGAACGAAATGTATATCCTAAAGATCTCTACAAAATTGAAAAGCATACAAAATGTAGGGGGTAGCCACCCCCACTTTAAACCCTGTTCCTACACAATAGCGAAGTGGATTGAAAATATGCTTACTGTACCGAATAAAATCGTATTTCGGAGAGAGTTTTCTAAAAGATTAAAAAATAAGGGGGGCAGCTACCCTTATCTTTACATCCTGCTGCTTCGAGATACTATCTGCTTAAATGAAGAGTCCATTGGAATATGTTTTTTACATTGAATACAATTGCATCTGGAAGATGGGTCTCTACCACATTGAAGACGTAAAAATTATAGGGGGTCGCCACCCCCAGTTTAAACCCTGTTGCTTCACAATAGCGAAGTCGACTGAAATATAATTACCGTACGAATAAAATCGTATTTCGGAAAGAGTTTTCTCAAAGGTTAAAAAATACCAAAAAATATTCCTATCCCAGACCTACCCTTATCTTCAACACCTATTGGTTAAACTCCTGTTGGTATAATTCTATAGTAAAAAATGTTCCTTAGCATATGGATCATATGGCGGCGCTTTAACCTGTCAAAAAGGCTTAAAAGTATTCAACTTTGTACGCCTATAACTTTTTAACCAATGAATTCCGCACAATAAGATTTTCATTTTCGGTGTTTTCTCATCGATATCTATAGGATTGTATAAAAAAATTTGAAAAAAAAGAGTTCTCCAAAACGCAGTTAGACCTACCTTAATTTTTGTATATGGCCGAAATTTTGTACATTAGAATTCTTGAAATTATAACTATACGTATATATTCAATAAAATCGGTCGTCTCATTTTTATAAGGCAACCAGCTACATTCGGTGTAATATTCCTACCCCAGACCTACTCTTATCTTTAACTCCTGTTGGTATAATTCTATAGTAAAAAATGTTCCTTAGCATATGGATCATATGGCGGCGCTTTAACCTGTCAAAAAGGCTTAAAAGTATTCAAATTTATACGCGTATAACTTTTGAACCAATGAATTCCGCACAATAAGATTTTCATTTTCGGTGTTTTCTCATCGATATCTATAGGATTGTATTAAAAAAAAAAACTTGAAAAAATGAGTTCTCCAAAATGCAGTTAAACCTACCTTAATTTTTGTGTATGGCCGGAATTTTGTACATTAGAATTCTTGAAATTATAACTATACGTATATATTCAATAAAATCGGTCGTCTCATTTTTGTAAGGCAACCAGCTACATTCGGTGTACTATTCCTAACCCAGACCTACCCTTATCTTTAACTCCTGTTGGTTCAAGGTACCATCTGCTTGAACGAAGTCCATTAAAATATACCTTGCACATCATATAAAATCGCAACTCTAAAGATAGATCTTCTACACAATTGAAAAAAGTAAAAAAGTACAAGGGTTGTGCACCCCTATCTAGGATTCTGCGCTGCGTGTCGGTAATAATCGCTCTCTGTGCGCTAAAATAGGTTGTCGAGCACGCCTATTCTCGTCGCCTAGGCGGGTATCTCGTTAGTGCGATCTATATTTGCAGTTCGCGCGTCCGCCATGTGTTTTTCCATCTCCCCTTCGTTTTCCTCAGCTCATCTCGTTTTGCTCCTCGAGAATGAACGGGGCGAGAGAAGCTGTAGCGTCTCTTATTTCGAAATATTACGGTTGAACGAAGATATATTCTTATCAGTTCGCTTATTCCGCGCTGTCCGCGATGTCCGCGCGGACGGGAGATATACGAGCGGACAGGGAACGGCCCTCGCGAGGGAATAAGAATGTCGAGAGGGTTTCTTCCGCGGGGCTCGCGTGCTCTCCAGCTCCGTTCCATCCGCTTTATCCGCGTAATCAACCGTAGAAAACAAAAGCCACCGACCCACTCTCGCCGCGGCATGGAAACGCGCGAAACCCCTCTCGTGCCACATCCATACGCAATTCCGCGAGCCGTAATCAACGCTCCGTCAAATTACCGGACTCGTAAATCAAGCCGAGCTCCTTGTGATTTAGGCGAACTCCGCTTCGTTTCCAACGTTCGACGCTGTTCTCCTCTGATCAATTTGTTACCGAAATTATCGGTGCTTTTGCGAACACGATCCCGCGATTACCCTCATAAATTTTCATGTTTCCAGTATCAGATGATTATCGTTGTTCGATCGAATGTCGTGCTCAATCAGACGTGGCGCCAACTATTAAAGCCGTTCATGGAGCGGGTCTTCGATATTCATTCTTCCATTATTTATACCAAATTCTATAGTAAAAAATGTTCCTTAGCGTATGGATCATATGGCGGCGCTTTAACCTGTCAAAAGGGTTAAAAGTATTCAACTTTGTACGCGTATAACTTTTTAACCATTGGATTCCGCACAATAAGATTTTCATTTTCGGTGTTTTCTCATCGAAATCTATAGGATTGTATAAAAAAACTTGAAAAAAATGAGTTCTCCAAAACGCAGTTAGACCTACCTTAATTTTTGTATATGGCCGGAATTTTGTACATTAGAATTCTTGAAATTATAACTATACGTATATATTCAATAAAATCGGTCGTCTCATTTTTATAAGGCAACCAGCTACATTCGGTGTAATATTCCTAACCCAGACCTACCCTTATCTTTAACTCGTGTTGGTATAATTCTATAGTAAAAAATGTTCCTTAGCATATGGATCATATAGCGGCGCTTTAACCTGTCAAAAAGGCTTAAAAGTATTCAACTTTGTACGCGTATAACTTTTTAACCAATGAATTCCTCACAATAAGATTTTCATTTTCGATGTTTTCACATCCAAATCTATAGGATTGTATTTAAAAAAAACTTGAAAAAAAGGGTTCTCCAAAACGCAGTTCAACCTACCTTAATTTTTGTGTATGGCCGGAATTTCGTACATTAGAATTCTTCAAATTATAACTATATTTTAACCCTTAGCGGACGGGGTTTATTTTTAGCATACTCTTTGATGGGTCGAATAAACTTTCTGTGTGAAACAAAATTGTTTGCTGAGGAGTTTGGTGTATGAATTAAATGAAGGGAAACGTGTTGTGTTTAGTAAAAATTTGTTTCATATTTTTCGAGATTATTAACTGCTTTAAAAATTATTCACAGTCGCAAAACGGTAAAATTGTTTGTGCGTCTGTCATTAGACACTCATCCGCAAAGGGCTAATCATATTCTATATATTACAATAAAAATTGCAATAAATCAATAAAATCAGTCGTCCCATTTTTATAAGGGCAACCAGCTACATTCGGTGCCGAGTTTAGTGTTAAAATTTCAACCGGTACTGATTCTGAATGTCTAAATCCTGGTTCGACCAACGCAAGAGATGTAGGGATCCAGATTAGGATTAAAGGAATCCTCCTACAAGCTCCGACACTCGACGAAGCACAGGATCCACCATAGATCCAACGGAGATATCGGCCAAAGGCCAGTCGAATTTCAGCGATTCAATATCGACGGAGCTTCAGACGCTGCACAGAGGTACAAGCAAACAGGATCGCCAATGTAAACAGGAATGTATGTGTATTGGCATTAGGGTTTGGTTGCCTGTCCGAGAGACGCGCGCGCCGATGATGAACTGTGTCGCTCGAAGACAGATTTGTACTGTAACATCGATTTACCGTTTGACTGTCTTCAACGAGTAAATACTCTGCTGTCTTTCCATCTTCGACGAAGAATACCGTCTTCCAAGAATCTGATAGTGTTCTGGGCATGTTTGTAATTTCGTGATCAAACGAATAGAAATACCTTTTCGAATACTTGAAATTGATTGACGTCCGTTTTGTATTCAGCGGGCCCTTTGAATGAGTCCGTAAAATCGGTGAGTAGCTACCTTGTTAACACTAAACCTACCAAGCACAAAATATATAAAACTGTAATGCCCTATAGAATTGAAAAGATTTAATTTACTTTAACATTTTACGATTTCCATTATAATCTGTGTTTAAATGAAGAAGTCAATTGAATAATTTCCTATAAAAGCGTTTTCATAATTTCTATAAATGTGAAATGGCGAACAGGTCATTTGACCGTGGTAGGTTTAGTGTTAACCACTGTGTGCACGAAAACACCAAGTCTGAAAATATTTTTAAACGTTTCTGTAAATCCTTTTCAGAGAAAAAACTAACCCAGACCAAGTCTGAAAATATTTTTTAATGTTTCAGTAAATCCTTTCCAATGTTTCCAGAGAAAAAGCTAACCCAGACCAAGTAAGAAAATATTTTTAAATGTTTCTGTAAATCCATTTATAAATTAAATTTACAATTAAAATAATATCTTTAAATTTGCAATTTAAAATTTTAAATAAACTATATAAATAAAGATTTTAAGTTAATAAAACTTAAAACTTTCAAAGTTTTATATAAATATAGATATACATCCAAAGAAAAACCTAACCCAGACCAAGTCAGAAAATATTTTTAAATGTTTCAGTAAATCCTTTCCAATGTTTCCAGAGAAAAACCTAACCCAGACCAAGTAAGAAAATATTTTTAAATGTTTCAGTGAATCCTTTCCAATGTTTCCAGAGAAAAACCTGACCCAGACCAAGTAAGAAAATATTTTTAAATGTTTCTGTAAATCGTTTCCAATGTTCCCAGAGAAACAGAATTTTCAAAAGTATTACGGTTTTTAATTTCAGCAAGTATTAACGTAGACTGCAAATTCTATGCATTTTTCACAAGCTGAGGGAAATTTAAAACTTGTTTCTGTTTGGCTCCCGTTTCTCGCCATTTATTTAAAACAGGAATCAAAAGGCAACAGAAAGAATGGAAAGAATTAATATAAACATCAACATATAAATGTCAGAATATTTTTAACTGATTGGGATAAATGAAAGAAATAAAATTCTGATCGGTTCCTACTTCTTGCAGCCGATGCAACATTTATCTGGCAAGGTCCGCAGTCTAATAATAAGCCTAAGCCGTCGATTGCTAATTGGCGGATCGATCATGCTCGCTAGAATTTCCGGGAAGACGGGTAACACGAACGGCGTCGCAAATTATACGAATGCGACAGACACGTCACGGCGACCACGATTGTTGCGCGAAGCGGGCACATTAAATGCGGGTGCAATCGGTAGAACGTTAATTGCGTTAATAATCGCCCAGCATCCGTGCATAAAGCGAGGGAACACCATTCGTACGTGAAAGCGTCGGATCACTGGTCCGTGAAAGAATTTTACAAACGAATTCCGTGATGCCAATACATCTCGGTTAATTTAATAATTAATTTCATCTCGGAACAATTTCAATTCATTGTTATTACTTAACTTTCGTAATATGTTTCCAATAAATTCATTGCAGCCATGGATAAATTTATTGATAAGAGAATCAATGGCAACCCACAATCTCAATATTTATTAATAAATGCACATTATTGTCGAGAGACGGATTACGTTAAAAAACGGAACAGGATCATCGTAAATTAATAGCAGACGAGAGTACTTTTTAATTTGTCAGCCTTTCATAGTGAAACACTACTAATCCATCGTTATTCGCTAAATTTCGAAATATGTATATTTGCGTTAATTTTATTGAAGCGATGGATAGATTTCTGCAAATAATAAAAATATATCTCTTTCCTGGTAATAAAGAATATTATTCAACGAATCTCATGCGTTGTCAATGTTTTGCCTCGCACTGACCGCAGCCCGTACTAACGGTATTTATTAATAAATGCAAAAAAATTGTCGACAGAGGAATTGCGTTAAAATACAGAAGAGGATCTTTGTAAATGCACAGTCAAATCGGATTAATCACTGACGAGAATTGCTTTTATTGAGCCCGAGTTGTGCAAATTGTATCAGCGCGTTCGCATTAAAGCGTCCCGGCGAAAAAAAGATCGCAAACCATAAAAATCGTTAAAAATGCACGAGCTTCGTGAAAGGCTGTGGCGGACACGTCGTCCATGGAACACGCTTCCTTCCGTTTCGTTACAGCGAAAAGCTTGATAAAAATTACAGACGACATAGCAGCAGTGCGACGCGGAAAGTTTCTCTAAACATGTAATTACGCGAGGGACCACGTAGCTCTCTGGCAAGTAAATAATATCGTTCATTTTCGCTGCTTTATCCCCGTTCTTCCGTCCTACACCTCCTCGAATCCCTTTGGAAAATTACATGGGCCATTGTTGGTCATGGCCTCTCGCGCATAATGGCCGTGCCATTAAGCCTCCTGCGAAATTTATAGAGATTGGATGCGTGCAGTCGATATCCGCGTCTTTGGAAGACAGTCTCGCAAATTTTCCGGCTCACTGAAAAATACGAAATCGACCTGAAAATCACTCGAAATTCGAACCAACGGGTATCGCCCCTGTGCAGGGAAAAGGACGACGAACGTTATCCTTTAAGATTAGGCGATACTAAATTTCGGCGCACGAATATTGGCATCAGCGCACAAGGAACGGGAAAACTTATTCTGTGAAAGCGTATCGCTGTCGAAACGAGCTCCAGAAAAATGACATCCGAGGACAGTGAAAAGAACCTAACAAAAAGAAGACGCGATCATCGAGTCTTAGATTTTGTCGAAACTTTGAATACTGGTAGATTTCGTTCTCCTGTTTATGAAAATATAGCATTATAGGGTTAGATACTCAATAATTTTTGAGACATTTACAATTTAAATTTCAATATACCCGTTAAGTTGTTAAGTACAGTTTTGGTTGAAGTTTTTGTCAAGTGCCAAAGGGCGCGATGGTAACGTACTAGATTCATTACCGGGAAGGTAGTGTTCAAATCCCTTTTTCCTTTTTTTTCATTTTTTTCTTTTTTTTTCTGTTCAGTTTATCTATTTTAATTAGTTGTATTTTGCACAGCAAAAATATACTTATAATATGTGTAGGAAACAAAATATCAAAATTTTATTGAAAAGGAACATGGTATGACAGAAACACTAACTTCATCAATCTTAACGTAGCTCAAAAGTTATTGAGTATCTGACCCTATAATGCTACACTTTCATAAACAGGAGAACGAAATCTCCCAATATGCAAAGTTTTGAGAAAATCTGAGACCCCATGACCGCGTCTTCGGGTATAATGAAATTTCAATTGTAAATATCTTAAAAGTTATTGAGTATCTGACCCTATAATGCTATATTTTCATAAACAGGAGAACGAAATCTACCAATATGCAAAGTTTCGACAAAATCTGAGACCCCATGACCGCGTCTTCGGGTATAATGAAATTTCAATTGTAAATATCACGTAAATTATTGAGTATCTGACCCTATAATGCTATATTTTCATAAACAGGAGAGCGAAATCTCCCAATATGCAAAGTTTCGAGAAAATTTGAAACCCCATGACCGCGTCTTCTTCTTGTAATTGATGGGAAGCTATGAAGAAACGTGCTCAACCAAACGTGGGATCAAGAAATATAAATTATAATAAGAAACTGACTATAAAACGAGAAAAAATTGCTGCGCGCTTAAAGTGTTAATTTTTAATGGTATAGAAAGAATCGTGTCACCTACGCACGATCCACGATTCAATCAAAGTGGCAAAGCAATTTTAATTAACATCAGTATCGTAAAATGATGAAATAATTTAGAAGAAGCGAGGAAAAATGTTTCGATCATTCTGAATGTTTGTTCACTGTAGCCCATATGAGAGCATACACGGGTTCAGTGGTTCTGCTCGTAAATAAGTGAACAATATAGCTTACGCTTGAGCTCGCCGCGAAGTATACGAGCGCCGCACAATCCTCCGTGATTCATTTCCAGCTAGATCAAGTTAAAAGGTCTGCTCTCGAGAAATCATCGAGGCGAGACACGTGCGCAGCTACAAAAGAACCTTTATACTAGAAATTATTGGAGCAAGGATCTCTCGATGGATCATTGGAACGAAACGATTCACATCTTTAAGTACTATCTCGTGACTTTCGTATGTTGCAACTCAAGGGGACGGCATTTTAGGTTACGGGGAAAGGTTGAAACTTTTTATCCGGCAGCTTTTTTCCATAGTAATCTATAAGGTCCAATTCATTTTCTTTGAATTCAGAAATTGACTTTTTAACGTTAGAAACCATACGTGAATGAAAGAAACTATACAATTTTAGCCTATCCTCTTATGAGCATACTTCTGGAATTCTGATCTCAGAAACTGTTTATCGAAATGATTCTTTTTGTAAATTAATCTATAAGCTTCAGGCCACATCCACCATTTTTTCTAGACTCAGGAAACAATTTTTTAATGTTCAAAAAAAATGTGTGAATAAGAGAAGCTTGTGAACCAATTTTGCAATTTTTTCCTATCCTCCTGAAAACGGGTTACAGTAACGAATTTTTATCAGGATAACCATGTAATCTATCGAATTGATTGTTTCTCCGTAATAGTGTACAGGGATCAGTCTATATATACTAATTTTTCATACTCAAGAAATTAATATTTCACTACAGAAATTATACAGGGTGTTCGCGTTATCACTAGCCAGCGTTTTTCTTATAAATAGTAAATATTAGAAAAAAATGAAAGAGGAAAAAGTAGTACTGTCATTTATGCACAACACAATGGCGTATGTAATTTTTTTTGTGTTTATACTATTGTTTTAGATATGAAGGTGACCTTCAATTTTTTAAATGGAATGCTGTACATTTTTTTGATATCAGATGAAAGCGTGTGTCTAGACGAATTCATCCGTATACTGTGCACTGACCTTCAAGGTCATGCAAGGTCAGACATGGTAGAAATATTTTGAATATTTCAAACCAATGTGTTTACATTTGTAAATAGTAAATATTAGAAAAAAATGAAAGACGAAAAAGTAGTACTGTCTTTTATGCGCAAAAGGATTACATACGCCATTGTGTTGCGCATAAAAAAACAGTACTACTTTTTCGTCTTTCATTTTTTTCTAATATTTACTATTTACAAATGTAAACACATTGGTTTGAAATATTCAAAATATTTCTACCATTTCTGACCTTGCATGACCTTGAAGGTGACTGTGCAGTATACGAATGAATTCGTCTAGACACACGCTTTCATGTGATATCAAAAAAATATACAGAATTCCATTTAAAAAAATTGAAGGTCACCTTCACATCTAACAAAATAGTATAAACACAAAAGAATTACATACGCCATTGTGTTGCGCACAAAAAAACAGTACTATTTTTTCCACTATCATTTCCTTCTAATATTTACTATTTACAAGAAAAACGCTGGCTAGTGATAGCGCTAACACCCTGTATATGAAGCCAAGAGACGTGAAAGTCCCAGCGTTCTTCGCGCACTTCCGGACCATCAGAAGCTTCCCGCGGATCCGATGTTCCGCCATAGTTCCCGGCGGGTTCATTATACGACTGGCCCCTGAGACGATCGTTGACTAATGCTTCCGTGCGGCGTTGAATTAATCAGGACCTCGTGCGATATCGGAAACGCATCGGAAGCTTGTCGCGATGATAGTTGGCGCAGGCGCGCGCGAATCCGCGTGCCGCGCGCGGAAAGCGCCGCGTTTTCGCGATCAGTCGGCCGAAAGCCGTCGCAGATCGAGCACAAGAGGTGCCCGTCGACGTGGTCGCAGCTGGAAGCACGAGGTTCTCATCGGGCCGGGTCGGGCCGTGTCGGGCCGCGGAACAGTGTCGTCTTTCAACCCGTCCAAAAAACCTCCTCGAGCCTCTTCAAACCTTCTCGAGCCGCTCCAAACCTCCTTGAACCTTCTCAAACCGCTCCAAACCGCTTCGAACCTAGACAAACGGTTCCACGATCGATCGTCGGAACAGGGAACCGGGGCGCTTCGTGTCCCACAGTAGTTTCGTCGCTGTGAAACGCGAGCGAACGGAAATATTTCAGAAGAAGAATCGGCCGGAAGTCGAGCCGCTGCAACGAGGTTTGTCGCGGCGCTATGAAACGCTGGGATTAATCGCGCGTGCCGGAATACGACAGATACGCGGAGCTTATGCGGTAGCCTGCTCTTTCGATACAGGCCAGCAGACACACACACACACACACACACACACACACACACACACGGCTTTCTAGTCTTGCTTCTCTGAATCGTGGCCCATGGTGAACGAACTATGTGTGCGAAATTTCAGAGTGATTGGAGGAAAAGTATACCCCCACCGTAGTTGAAGTTGAAGTTGTTTTAGCCAGAGGACTTTTTGTAAATTTTTCTACCTTTCACAGAAGCTTCACAACTATCCGTTGAAGGGGGGCATTGAAAGGAAATATTAGTACTTCGTTACTTCAGAGAATTTTCTGATTTATGAAATTGCTGTGAAAAGGTTCGTTTAGGAACCTTTTGTATCTTTCGCTTCGAAGAAGAGGTTATTACTTGATGATTAGAATGCAATCGTGTTTCATTATTTGAATATTCATTAATTCATCCCGATCTCTGAAAAGTATTAGTGGACATTAAGGAATGCGCAATGTTTAAAATGTGTACTAAGCATTACCGATTTAATGCATTTATGCTAGGAAGAATTTAAAAGTAGTATCGTACCGTTTTCATCACAATGATATTACTAAGAAATGTCTATGTAACTTCCGTGTCTTGGAATTAACACTTTGATCGCCATGTCGCCCATATCCGGGTGACGGAATTATTTATAGAGAATTGAAAATTCATTTTTAAGTTGGTAGATTGTGTGTACCAAAATTGCTTACGATCTACGAAATGGAACAGGTTTGAAACAGTAATTAATATCAGAAAACTAAGCTTCTCAGTTTTTATTTTGGTAAATGAAATTCTTTGATTTTGTGTAATTTTTACGATCTGCGAAATGGAACAGGTTTGAAACAGTAATTAATATCAGAAAACTGAGCTTCTCAGTTTTTATTTTGGTAAATGAAATTGTTTGATTTTGTGTAATTTTTACGATCTGCGAAATGGAACAGGTTTGAAACAGTAATTAATATCAGAAAACTGAGCTTCTCAGTTTTTATTTTGGTAAATGAAATTCTTTGATTTTGTGTAATTTTTGTGATTGTTGAGTAGGCGATGAGCGTGTTAAACAAATCCGCAATCGATGTGTGTTCATTAATATTGATTGTTCGTTAAAGTAAGAGACGAATTTCTGTTTGGTTGCTTTGCCTTGCAAGCGACGCGAATGAATTTTATTTTTAAGATTCGCAGTATACTAATAATATCGATGTACCACTATCAAAAGTGCACGCAAGATCTTCAAGTTTCATTTAGTCACACTATATTTCATCCGAAACTACCTCGAGTATAAAATCATTTCAACCTGTGAAGTCTCATTCTAGCAAATAAATTCGCATAATCTTTGTTCGCAACGGTGACCACCTGTTCTTTATTGTCGGTAGGGATTTCGAAGCATAAATCACCCTGGAATCTCGCACATATTTTCTCCGGAAGTACCACGAGTGGGACTCGAGTGAAATCCAGAAAAAAGAATCGGAGGTGTAAAATCGAGGAGCAGGCTATTGTGAAGGCGCATCCGAGGAGCAAGGGTTGTGACTCGGCTGCGGACGTAAAAGATCGACGAACCCGCCGTCATCGACGGATTTCCTGGCACAGATAGAACGACTCGAGGACGGGACACGTTGACGCGGCGCGGTTCGGCGCAAGAAATCAACCGTATCGATCGTCGGCCGACCTAGAATCGATCTCGCAAGGAACGAAGCTGGACTCGATCGAGAGAAGAAATTGGAAACGGATTGTATGGTCGATATCGGGGCAGGACGGGATCGAACGGTTCGTTTTCGTAGCCCGGTCGCGTGCACGGGAAACCGACTTCTTAAAACCTTCGAACACGATCCCAGGACCGTGACGATACGGGACCCGACCGACTTTCCTGCCAGATAATCGAGATTTCCCGCGGCACGAGCTGCCACGTTGATCCTTACGCCGCGGGCTCGATAGCGATCGAGAAACGATCCAGAGAAGATTGAAGAACGCTAGAGAAAATATTGAAGAACGATTGAGTAAAGATCGAGAAACGCTCGAGAGAAGATCGGGAAACGGTCGAGGAAATCGAGAGAAGATCGAAGAACGAGAGAAAAAAGATTGAAAAATAACAGAGGAACGATCGAGAGAAGATTGACGAATTATAGAGAAAATATTGAAGAGCGATAAATAAACGATCGAAAGAAGATCAAGAAACGATCGGGGTGACAATCGAGAGAAGATTGAAGAATTATAGAGAAAATATTGAAGAACGATAGGGAAAAGATCGAAGAACGCTCGAGAGAAGATCGGGAAACGATCGAGGAAATCGAGAGAAGATCGAAGAACGAGAGAAAAAAGATTGAGGAACAACAGAGGAACGATCGAGAGAAGATTGACGAATTATAGAGAAAATATTGAAGAGCGACAGAGGAACGATCGAAAGAAGATCAAGAAACGATCGCGGAACAATTGAGAGAAGATTGAAGAATTATAGAGACAAGATCGAAAAACGCTAAAGAGAAGATCAAGAAACGATCGAGGAACAATCGAGAGAAGATTGAAGAATTATAGAGAGAAGATCGAAGAAAGATTGAGGATCGATCAAGAGAAGATCGAGGAACCGTCGAGGAAACGATGAACTGCCATACATCCGGCCCTACTATCAGAAAAACACACGCATTACGCGTACCTCGGGGATTTTTCAACGCGTAGAGTGCTAGAAAGGTAAATGAGCTTGCTGTTCCTCTTGCATTTTGTTGTCGAGTGTTTACGTTGTTGCTAAATCTGATGCTTAATTTTTAATCTCTAATTTAATTGTTCTTACCTCTTAAAATCTCGATACTTCAACGCGTTCGCTACCATCATTTATTTCGCTGGTTACCTTCGGTGTTGATATGTTTTATCAAATGCAACGTTCCACTTCTGTAAAATACTAAAACAATTTAGCAAAAGAGAGACACGAACTATCTGAATATTACGCTGTGCTAACACTTGAGGCAACAAAGTCTATGACATTAATTAGACTGTCTTTAATTAAATTGCGAGAGTGTGGAGGAGGTCGCATATAAAATGTGACTGTGGTAGCGAACGTATGAAAGGTACGTTTGTGTCTGTACTCTAAAAATATGTTTTATAGAGAAAAGAATGTAGTAAAGAATATTTTTATGCGAAAGAAGAATAGTGCCAGGGGTCTACAGAAAATGAATAAAGACGAAAGAATGTAGTAAAAGAATATTCGAGTCTTCTGGAAATGAAGTGAAAGAGCAGATGGATAAATGCGTGTTGATTTTTATGCGAAAGAAGAATAATACCAGGGGTCTAGAGAAAATTAATAAACGCTCAAAGAACGATCGATCACACTGCTAGGGATTTTCGAACGCGTGTCGCGTGTCGTTCGCACGTGCCGGGATAGTCGTTTTCATATTCTTCTGTCCACCGTCTGAACCGCTGCCAAGCTCGGCCGGAGCTTCGCACAAGAACCTTTTATTACCGACGTTATTGTCTCCCGATCGCCGATTTCATTGGTGATTCACGGCGACGAGCGGTTTGGGCGGGCCAACGTGTCCATTGTATAGAGCTGCTGATCGCCGATAGCACGATACCCAGTCGATAGTGCTCGATAATCGAACCAGGCGAGCCACTGCACCATCTAACTACCAATTCCCTCTACCACCGATCCTTAAGGGTCATTCCTGTCGGCAAGGATCTACGAAAGGACGCTTGTGGGACTCTGTTGCCATAACATCGCGAAAATCCTTGTTTCCAGACCCTTCTATACGCTTCTCTACGTTTTCAACTGTGCTCCAAAAATCGCCACAATTTTTTAAATGAAAGAAACATCAGAATTGTACTTGTTACGAGCGTAGAACTAGCAGAATCGTCCACAAATGTTCAGACACTGAGCAATTTCGGATAAAAAGTTTCATTGGCGTCTGTTCTTGATTTTTCTAATGTGATTTGTCTCTGTAATGCTTATGAAGCGATAGAAAGATGAACAATTGAATTTGCAAAGTCGACATTAATTTCTTAAGGAGCCTTTTGTATTACAAGATGAAATAACAGCTTCGCGTGAAAGCCAATTCTCTGTTCTACCGATCCTTGAGGGTCATTCTTGTCTGCACCGTTTCGAAACTCTTCTATATGCTTCTCTACGTTTTCAACTGTGCTCCAAAAATCGTCACAATTTTTTAAATTAAAGTAACGTCAGAATTGTACTTGTTACGAGCGTAGAACTAGCAAAATCGTCCACAAATGTTCAGACACTGAGCAATTTCGGATAAAAAGTTTCATTGGCGTCTGTTCTTGATTTTTCTAATTTGATTTGTCTCTGTACTGCTTACGAAGCGATAGAAAGATGAACAATTCAATTTGTAAAGTCGACATTAATTTCTTAAGGAGCTTTTTGTATTACAAGATGAAATAACAGCTTCGCGTGGAAGCCAATTCCCTGTTCTACCGATCCTTGAGGGTCATTCTTGTCTGCACCGTTCTACATCGTGGCACCTGCGGGACCCTGATGCCATAACACTACAAAACTCTTTGTTCTTCAACCTTTCTCTACGTTTTTATCTACGCCCCCACAATGGCCACGATTTTCTAAATAGAAGAAACATCGATATTCCTGCTGGTTGCAAGCGCGGATCAAGTAGAATCGTCCGTAAATGTTCAGACAATGTGCAATCTTAGATGAATAATTTCATCCACGTCTGTTCTTCATTTTTCGAACTTGATCTTTACATTGTCTTTAACCTTTCGTAAATCTTCTACAGCATATTTTAAAAAATATCTACTCATTTTTCTTGTAAATGCATAAAATCCGCAGTATATTCATCAACTTTCATTCAGCACGCTATTGAGTTAAACTTTATAGATAAAGTTTAAAGCAACAGCCTTAAAGGTCCCATACATAAAAATGCATTGCTAGGGAAAATCGTCCATTCAACAACCAATTTCCCTAGACAGTACCAAGAACACTTTACCACCCGCACAGATCCAATCTGCGAATTTCGGTTGCTAATTAAGGAACAAAGGCCGATTTTTTCGAGGGTCCTTTCACGTATCCGAGGTTCGCTAATTTGGTGTTTGTAGCGAGTTTGGTAGCGAGTTTTCCGTCGCGGGCTCCGTTTCTATGCAAACAAAATTTCCTCTCGAACTGATGGTAACCGAATCATCCTGCGGTTAACGAGACGCGGAACTGGAAACCCGACTTCGCGAGAACCGGCAGGTTGCACCGTGCAGAAGACGAACGCAACGATCCGAAGAGATCGTGCGTCCAAATTTGAAAACCATTTTCTCTTTTGTTCTTTGTCGTTGAACAAATCTCGGCGTTTCGAAGAAACAAGGGTAGAAATTACGACGGAGGTTCACGTGAAAATTCCATGCTAGAGGGCTGTTACGTCGTCGAAGAATTTCCTTAGTACACCATAAGACGCAGGAGTTACCGCTCGGCTCACAATAACGTCCCCTTTGTTTCTGTTACGGCGAGGCCCGGTCAGAAATTGCGTCCTGTTCGCAAACTATGGCAATCTGAACTACAGTAATCTTCGCTTTAACCGTTAACGAAGTACCCGACAAGACTGTTTAGTATTCTGATCCATGGCGAAGGGTTTGGTTGCAGTCAATTTCTCGGTAACAATTCGATCGTGATTGTAATGGAAGATAACTCGATTGCTATCGAAGATAGCAGGAAATTATAGAAGAAAATTTCGTACGATTTAACAAGCTGTATCGTCCTGTTATGCGATTCTTTGAGCTAGTGCATCGGTGCAGTTGCGAAATACAACTTTTGTTGAGGGAAACAAAATTTGACCTCTATGTCTCCTCTACGTCTACACCTATAAAAAAATTTCAAAAACAAATTTCATTTGATGTATACCAAACAAGATTCCGGTCAAATCTGTGGTTGCAGGAAGAACGCCGCATGTCACATATTTTCACTTTCGAGATATTGCCGTTTAAAGTTTTGATCACTAACTAATGCATTAACATAGGACATTGGTTACATTGCATTACTTTTTTGTGCCCAGCGAATTTGTTTTCATGACTTCTATTCTGGTAAATACGTAAATCCTATACTATAGAGCTCAATTAATGCAAAAACCCAAATTTTTTGAAATTGTGACATGCGGCGTTTTTCCTTGCAACCACAGAAATTTCACTAGAATTAATTTATTGCTTCCAAGAACACAAGTATGACACGTACCACCGTACCACGACCGGGTTCACATTTTTGCTTTGATAACTATTGAAATTACCAGGGGCGCGCAGTGGCTCAGTGAATAGAGCGCGCGACTACAATCACTGTGGTCGTGAGTTCAAATCCCACCGCTGCCACCAATGGAAATATTCTTTTATGTGATATTACTGCGTCGTTGACCATGGTGGTTCAGAATCCACCGTAATAAACAGTAGGCACCGCTGAAAAGTAGGCTTGAAATAGAGCACGCGACTACAATCACTGTGGTCGTGAGTTCAAATCCCACCGCTGCCACCAATGCAAATATTCTTCTATGTGATATTACTACGTCGTTGACCATGGTGGTTCGGGATCCACCGTAATAAACAGTAGGTCCGTTGAAAAGTAGTCTTGAAATATAGCGCGCGACTACGAACACTGTGGTCGTGAGTTCAAATCCCACCGCTGCCACCAATGGAAATATTCTTTTATGTGATATTACTGCGTCGTTGACCATGGTCGTTCGGAATCCACCGTAATAAACAGTAGGCCCCGCTGAAAAGTAGGCTGAAATAGAGCACGCGACTACGAACACTGGTCGTAAGTTCAGATCCCACCGCTGCTACGAATGCAAATATTCTTCTATTTGATATTACTGCGTCGTTGACCATGGTGGTTCGGAATCCACCGTAATAAACAGTAGGCCCCGCTGAAAAGTAGGCTGAACCAGAGCGCGCGACTACGAACACTGTGGTCATGAGTTCAAATCCCACCGCTGCCACCAATGCAAATATTCTTTTATGTGATATTACTGCGTCGGTGACCATGGTTATTCGGAATCCACCGTAATAAACAATAGGTCCCGCTGAAAAGTAGGTTGGAATAGGCCGAACATTGGCGTTAGGTGAGAGTGGACAAAGTGGGGAAAAAGGGGGAGAGTGGAAGAAGGGGGAGGATGGCAAAATGGATTTGAAACCCTGAGGGGGCCAAATTATCAGTACCTACCTAACTATTGAAATTGCCAAGACGCTTCCATTGCAATACAATATATATTTCTTCGTTTGAACACACGTTGTTATAAAACTGGTGAAAAATCTAAATCAATTCAGTCTTGTAATTGGGGTTAGGTTTAAATCAATATCATGCAGTTGTGCTTGTTTTCTGTGAAAGCGGTTGTCCAGAGCGTCCAAGACGCTTCCATTACAATATATTTCTTCGATCGAGCACACGTTGTCATAAAACAGGTGAAACACCTAAATAAATTCAGTCTTGTAATTGGGGATAGGTTTAAATAAATAGATTAGTCTTAAAGGATTAATATCGTGCAGTTGTGCTTGTTTTCTCTGAACAGTGGTCCAGAGCATCGAAAGCTCGCGGAAGATGGTGTAGGGAGCGCGCATTGGACGCGTGCTCCCGCTGAAAAGTTCATTGCATCCGGCGTTGCACCGTGATGCACCGGCAAGATTCCGGAGCGGTTCAACTTTTATTACAGACATTCTCTAACTTGCACGCGATCTCCGTCTCGTGCTAACGATATCCTGCATCGCCTCGGTTCCTCTTCTTGCGAGCCAAGAACAATCTGTTCGATTTTTTTTTCAGAAACCCTCGCTCCCTTTTCCTCCAGGAAAAAATCTCCATGAATTATTCCCGGCCCGTCAACGGGATGCGTTATTCGATTTTCCTATCAATTTTCCAGAGCGACGACAAGATTTTATCCAATTCCCGTCTCGTTTAAATCGCTAAGAGCCGTCGGTGAAGCTTGTGGTAGTAATGGTAGTAGTAACTGGGTTTTCGACGGTCGGAGAATTTCTTTGGTGACAGCGCGCGGCTCTGGGGAAGCGAAAATTGCAACTGCGCCGCGTCAAAGTGCGCGAAAAAACACTAAAAACTTGCAAAATTCAGCCGCGAATATTCGTTGCGTTTGATCGGCTGGGGAATAGTTATTTCTGAGATGACAATTTAATTTTGCGATTGAATTTTCGTGTTTATTATATGTGGATCTGTGTAATGTTACGGGTAGAATATTGTGAAAGAAATTTTTGTAGTGTAACCTCATGGATACTCGGTGCTAAACAACCAAAAATACAGCTGTGCTGTGTCAAATTGCGCGAAAAAACACTGAAATCTTGCAAAATTCAGCCGCGAATATTTGTTCTGTTTGAAAGGCTGAGGAATACATTTTTCCGCGACGACGATTCAATTCTGCGATTGAATGTTCGTGTTTATTGTATGCGGGTCTGTGTAATGTTGCAGGTAGAATATTGTGAAAGAATTTTTTATAGTGTAACCTCGTGGATACTCGGTGCTACAGACGTGAAAATACAACTGTGCTGTGTCAAATTGCGCGAAAGAACACTGAAAACTTGCAAAATTCAGCTGCGAATATTTGTTCTGCTTGAAAGGCTGAGGAATACATTTTTCCGCGACGACGATTCAATTCTGCGATTGAATGTTCGTGTTTATTGTATGCGGGTCTGTGTAATGTTGCAGGTAGAATATTGTGAAAGAAATTTTTGTAGTGTAACCTCGTGGATACTCGGTGCTACAGACGCAAAAATACAACTGTGCTGTGTCAAAGTGAGCGAAAAAGGAAGAAAGACTAGCAAAATACAGCTGCAAAAACCCGACCCATTTGCGAGGTAGGAAATATTGTAAATTTTTCCTCATTGTTCATTGAATTTTCGTGTTTATTGTATGCAAAGTGCAGATTTCCCTGCAATATAATATATTGAAGAATTTATTTTGTGAAACCTCGTAAAAATCGACACGCGATCCTAAAAAAAGCAAAACTGCAACCGCGCGAAAAAATGGCCGAAAACGTGCAAAATATAGCCGCACAAATTGGTACAATTTACGAGGAAGAAAAATATAGTTTTCCAACGCAGAGTTTACTCGTTTATTGTGTGTAGACTGTGAATGTTTTCACGATATTAAGTTTTCATAATTCACAGAATGGCAAAGAAACAGAGAGAGAGAGAGAGAGGGGGGGGGGGGGGGAATAATACAGAAGTATTTCAAGACAGAAGGAAAAGTAATATCAACGCCGTTACAGAAAGTGGTCGGTTGAATACAAACAGTACTTGTGGCATGAGAACATGATTGCAGCTTTGCTACCACAGCGTTGGCTTGTTTCTAACTTTCTACAAAAATTCAAAAAACGCTTTTATTAAATCGCAGTTCGAACATCTGATGTAACCTGATTTACTTTGTAAGAAATAATTTTTCATTAAAATTACGCTTGCACAAAATCTTCGAGTTTGAGGTCATTCGAAGGTCATAGTATACTACGCTGTTGAATTCTTCTCGTCGTCAGCAACAATCCTATGACGTCCAAAACATGTGGTGTTATTTAAAAAGGTCAAAGTGACCTTTACCTTTTTACGTAACAAACATTTTTCCAGATTTAAGAATATGCGAACATGTAGCTTACTACGTACTGATGAACTTTTGTTTAAAACATTTTTTAATTGCACCACCGGAAATGCCTTAAAAATGGTGACATAATCTAAAGGTATTCAGTGTTCGTCTCTGACAACCGAAAATCACATTCTAGAAATCGCATATTTTTAACACTAGAACTACCGATGGCTAAACGCGACTAGTGTATATTGCCTTCTAATAACGACAAGAATGCATTTATTCAAATTCCGTACAACTTTTGTTTAAATATGTACTCTAATAGAGAAGTTGACTAAAACATTACTCCGGAAAACATTTTTATAATTTCAACATTTGTAAAAGAAAAATTTAGAAACCAGTCATTTTGACTTGTCCGGTAGTTCTAGTGTTAAGAACATTTTTCTCACAATAAATAGCGTGAAAAGAACGTCGATACGTACCAAGTTCAGACGTTAACACCCAATAATCACATTCCAGGAGACGCTAAACCGAGTTACAATTCCTGACACCGTGTAAATAACAGAGGCATGGATTGAATCCATAGGGTTTTACGGTCTCGCGCAACGTTGCACCCGGTGGTTGCATCGTAAATGCGTTGGCTTCTACAGAGTTTCCGCACAAGGTTCGCGGTTGCCGAGTATCGATCGTCGACCGTTAAAAATCTCCACGTAATTTACAGTCCATTTCCCATTTAATAACTTCGCGACCACGAGAATAAGAGAGAAAGAGAGAGAGAGAGAGAGAGATCATGCCGCAGGGAGAATGTGGCCATCGACTCGGCAGAAAAGTTTGCTGAATAGAACCGACCCGCACCGAGCACGCTGTAGGAACGCGATAAACACGCTCGCTTGCTCGTTAGCGCCGCTGACACCTGACCAAGGATGCACAGAAACCTCCGACTATCTCTGTCGTCCGAATAGAAACTATTCGGAAAACGAACACGCCGTAGGAAACCGCGAACCACCCATAAGACAAGTTGTAAAACGTCAAGCAAATATTTTCCGGTGGCGAACGAAGGCTAGCTGTCGTAATCGTTAACCTTTTACGATCAGCCTCTTCCCCTTCGAAGAGAAATGATTTCCCTGTCCTGTTTCGCTTCTTGAAAGACCATTCGAGTCGTTAGGAACGAGAGGATGCCATTCGTGCCTTCGGACTGCTCCAATTTGTCCCATAAAGGGAGTCGGTCATTGTACTTTCTCCCATAAACCTATATTCAATGTCCCATTTCTCAGAAACTATAAAAAATTTCTTTTTCTTCGAATTCCTCTTGTCTACCTGCGAACTCTACCGAGGAGGTTTTCAAACATTTTGTAAATTATATTTATTGACAAATTTTCAATGTACGGTTCTAAGAAAATTTTTTAAAATTCCACTTACAGTTAAATAACTTTTGAAGAAAGCAATATTTTAAAGAACCCCCGTGTTAAAATATGCAGGAGAAAATAAGGAATCACGCAAAATAGAGTTTTCGAAAATAGGCCTAGTAGTTCCAGAGAAAAAGTACATTTCCGGTGGCAAAAAATACAATTTCTGGATAACTAATTCAAAATTTAGGAAAGAGAGATTGCAGTGACTTCGAGATACAGAAATACTCCTAGAGTATAAACAGAAGCAAGTTAGCTAAAAAAACGTTTCACATTTTTTCAACAAACTCGAGATTTTCCATCAAACTCAAACTTCTCTTAACCCCTTGTACTACGACTTATTTTAAAATTGCAATAATTAGAACTTCTTTGTTATTCATCGTTTTTTATAAAACGATCATGTTATTTGTATGCCTATGCATTGTCCAATGGCTACATGCTGACAACAACAACATAGAATTTTATTTCGATTTAAAAGAAATTAATAACATTCTGTTGATCTTGTTCGAAATCTTTATCACCAGTATGACTCGATGTTATAGTACAAGGGATGATTAGAACTTCTTTATTATTCATCGTTTCTTAGAACATGGATAATTATGTCATTTGTATGCTTATGCATTGTCCAATGGCTATATGCTGACAACAACAACATAGAATTTTATTTCGATTTAAAAGAAATTAATAACATTCTGTTGATCTTGTTCGAGATCTTTATCACCAGTATGACTCGATGTTATAGTACAAGGGATGATTAGAACTTCTTTAATATTCATCGTTTCTTAGAAGACGGATAATTATGTTATTTGTATGCCCATGCATTGTCCAATGGCTATATGCTGACAACAACAACATAGAATTTTATTTCAATTTAAAAGAAATTAATAACATTCAGTTGATCTTGTTCGAGATCTTTATCACGAGTATGATTCGATATTATAGTACACGGGATTAATTACACCACGATCGAAAAATTCCGTGGCCAATGAAGTACGCCAATGAAGTCTTTCGGTGAAGAGAGCATTGTGTGCCGAGTGGGACACGATATTGAAAAAAGAATGCCGATAAATACAATCGATGATTGCGTCCCCCGAAGCTGGTCCAGCGTGTCCGTCCTCTTCTTCAGCTTCTACAAGAATAGAAATGCACCTGATGTATTTCGATTAACTTTACCGACCCGGAACACGAAACTTGGCTGTCGATAATTATACTGTGTTTTTCATTAGAGAGGATTGAAAAGAACTCCTTTTTAAATGCTTCAGTTTCTTTGCCGAGGATCCTGTGTCGAGAGGATCTCAGCTTCCAGTTTTAATTACAGCGTCGATAAAAGTGTAACTTCTGCAATTATTCGTTGATTGCAATGTTAAGGACTGAGCTTTGCAACTTTACCTTTTTGTTATTTTGGAGCAACGATTTTCTTGGAAGAGATCAGTGAACTTTTCGCGTGTTCTTTTTGTTTAAGACCTTCCGATGGAAGATTAAGAAACAAGCAAACAAGAAAATAATCGTACTGTTGCTTGACAATATCAAGAGCACACATTACGAAAGAAACTTTTGAAATAACATAATATATTTTCAATGCACGGAAGTGTGCATTGAGACAATTTAATTCCTCCTGCAGTTGACCTTGAGCGACCTTGAATAACGTTAATAATAGGTCATTGTGTTCGTCTTGAAATACCCTACTCCTGCAGTTGACCTTGAGTGACCTTGAATAACGTTAATAATAGGTCATTGTGTTCGTCTTGAAATACCCTACTCCTGCAGTTGACCTTGAGTGACCTTGAATAACGTTAATAATAGGTCATTGTGTTCGTCTTGAAATACCCTATCAGAATGTAAGTAAAAAAACATAGTGTTCCATTTAAAAAAATCAGAGTTGACCTTCATATCTCCTTGACGCCTCCACCTATTAAAAAGATTGGTAACATTGGATGATCAGCTCCTCGATACCGAATAAGTTTGGTCCGAGGCATTTTCCTCTATCTCCATAAACAAACGAGTTATTTAGGTGTCATGTTTTAAATGCCTCACCCTGTATATTAGTACACGTGAACACGTGAATATGTGTGTCCTCAATACACGTTCAAAACCGTGGTGTGAACTGTATACATGTAACAGAAGCTGAATAATTCTTTTTTAAAAATTGATTTCAGAAAAAGTCGTCACATTATATTAATTCCAAAAATTTGTTCATCTACGGATGAAATTGTTGTCGCCTTTGAACAGTGTATTTAAAAATCTTCAACTTTAGAAAAACTATTCAAATCTCATTGTTTCACGCACGTCGCTAATAACCTTGGCAGTTGATGCGACGTTAAAAACAATAAAATAAAAATAAATAAATAATATTCAAACCCACAGCTCGGAAAATCTATTTTCGCTTTACAAAAAGATTATTTATCCAGTGTAACTATTTCCTCGTCTAAGAATCGATCGATTCAGTCCAGAATCCAGAATTTACGCGAACAGAAAATTTGATTTCAAAACGCGAAATCCGCAACAGTATTATACGAAACTGATCCACGGTGTGGCGATGCTATCAGCGAGAAATTTCATGCTTCCCAGCCCCAGCGGAGAACATGGGGAAAAAGTTTTTCGGGTTCGAGAGGATCACAGGAATTACCGCTGAGCCGGTCAAAGGGTTGAAAAACTTCGGAACCTTTTCGGGAAAGTGGAACACGCGATAAGGGGTGGCGGTAACGAGGAAACTCGAAAATTTTCGAGCCTCGAGCGATCGAGTTTTTTTTCTTCTTCTCGAACGAACGAATGAACACGGTGAAACACGCACCGGGTGGCAGCTGGGAAGCAGACGAATTCCAGGCGAAGCAATTTAACCGCGATGTGTATCTGGAGCAGAAAATTCATCCAGTTTCTTAAATATTTCATAACAAGGCAAGCGGCGTGCCGGAAAACCTTCGACAAGAATGTCACTGAGAGCCGCGCGACTGCATTCCGGAATTTTAGGTCGTCTTTGAACGAGTCTGGGGGGAGAACAACCCCCGAACTGTGTCGTCTGAAATCTAGAATTGAAATTTCGGGTATTTTGAACGGATCCCCAATAATCTCTTTCGAAAGATGAAGAACATGAACAAAATTCAACAATGATTTAATAACATTTCCTCTGAACATTGTCTGATCGATGAACACTGATAACAACCCCCATAGTGTGCCATCTCGGCTCCACAACTGAAGTTTTGAGTATTTTGAACCGTTCCCTAAAAATATCTTTGTAAAGATGTGGAAAATGAAGAAGATACAGTGATCCATTTATATTCATTTTGTCTAAACTGATTTTGTCTCGATGGGTACTCGTAACAACCCCCAAATTTTGCTGCTTCGACTCTACAATTAAAATTTCGGGTATTTTGACTCGTTCCCTAGAAATCTTTCTGTGAAGACATGGAAAATGAAGAAGATACAGTGATCCATTTATATTCATTTTGTCTAAACTGATTTTGTCTCGATGGGTATTCGTAACAACCCCCAAATTCTGCTGCTTCGACTTTACAATTAAAATTTCGAGTATTTTGACTCATTCCCTAGAAATCTTTCTGTGAAGACATGGAAAATGAAGAAGATACAGTGATCCATTTATATTCATTTTGTCTAAACTGATTTTGTCTCGATGGGTACTCGTAACAACCCCCAAATTTTGCTGCTTCGACTCTACAATTAAAATTTCGGGTATTTTGACTCGATCCCTAGAAATCTCCATCTAAATCTCCATCTTTATTTCTATTAATTTTGTTTAAATATATTATCTGACCAATAACCCCAGCTAACAACACAATTGAATTTTCAGTATATTTTTGAGTGAGTCTTTTGGAATCCTTATTTCAACATGAAGAAAATGACTGAAATATAATGTCATATTTATATTAATATTGTCCAAATATTGCCTTAGGCCAGGGATGGGCATTTATGTCTCAATTGAGACAGAACTGTCCCCACCATAGCGCCCACTGTCCCCCACCAGCATCCGCCGTTACCATAAAGGAAAGAAGTGCTACGCCCGTCGCGAACAGTGGCGGGGGGAATACAGTTTACCACCTCTCTGATTACCGGAGTAATATGTGACACGTTGCGCGGCACGTCACGTGACCAGTCTGCGGTCTTAGTGGGGGACGTTGGAGTTTGCTCATGGTAGTGGAATGGGATAGTGGAAGGGGAAATAGAGGAGAGGAAAAAACAACTAGTTCTGATTGTTTCTGGCATCATTGGCCTTAGGCCCTCCGTCCACGGAGCGTCAGAAACGCGTATAAAATAATAAAATGAGGAATCTAATTTTGTGTAAAATTATGGGGTAAAAATTACCTAAAAAATTTAGGGGGTTGATCAGATAAAAATTAGATTATTATAAAATTTTTATTGTAGTTTAAATTAGTAATTTGGTGGTAGTGAAATTATATAGAATTAAAATTTTTATTTAAAAATTTATACGTACGCGTAGCGTATCGCTTCGTGGACAGACGTCTATTATTTTACATTGGTCGTAGTATTGAAGAATATAGCAAGCGATATTTTTCCGCGTACGCGTCTCTGACGCAACCCCCCGTGCACGGAGGGCCTTAATGTCCATTGTATATTATCATGAAGAATCGCCCTTTGAATTTTCTCTTAATAAGAATTTATATCAAAATGATGTACATAGCCTGATATTGAGACTTCTGGGGACTCGTTATTGGACATTAGTGGACAGTAACGTTACAAAAGCGAACCAGTCGTGTTAAGGGTTGAACAGAACGCCCATCGACGTGCATCGACTCAATTCCACCCCCTTGTTCGACATCCCCGACACGACTGCTTCGCGAAAGCCGTGTCGGTATAAGCCCGATCCAAATAAATTTTAATTAATCCCGGCGGCGCGAGACAGACGCGCAGCTGTTTTGCATCGGCAAGTTCGTCAGCTTGCTAAAACCGATTTTGTGGCTTTCTGCTGACTATCTGTTTCCTACAGAAACATAGAAGCCTGTTATTCCAATAATATCTCTCTCTCTCTTTCTCTCTCTCTCTCTCTCTCTCTCTCTCTCTCTCTCTCTCTCTCTCTCTCTCTCTCTCGACGACCATCTACAGTGACGACCACGTACAAAGTAATTTAATTTTTTTTAGAGAATGCATCTTAGTTCTTAGTGAGAATAATTAACAAGTTCACGAAGACAGGGCTACGAATCAATTTGTACACCTAATATTTCGCGTCAACCTATCAATGTTGTATAGATACGTGGTACACTACGATGTTAGACAGTCGAATTTGATGACAAAATTGAGTAGATGAAGATTAATAATAGTGGATCGATTAAAAGAATTTAAATGTATGAAAATCATTAAAGCCAGATGGAACATGCTATTTGAATTTTTGCAAATTTTGATTTTGCATAGAAATGCGCAGTCTAGTAATGCTATACTTCTGCAAAAGTAAATATATGCAGAGAGCGGACGATAACTCGTGAACAGCACAATTTATACAATTTCACAGCGTATTAATTCCGTCCTATTTTACGATAACTACAATCAATGTTCCGCAACTTCTGGAGAGAAGTGTCGTCTGCAATATCAATTGGCTACAGCTCCGAAACGAAATCCATCCAGGACCAGGAGCAAATTCGTCGACTATTCCTCGCGCGATGACCTAATAGTTGGAATCAGGTTTTCGAGTGGCAGAGGTACCGTGCCGGAAAGACGTGCAATCAGCGCCGCGGAAACTCGGAGAGGTTCCTGGCAGCGGCAGCAGCAGCAGCAACAACTCCTCGCGCGTTCAAAGATGAAAAGAGAGGCTCTCGAACGAAGAGCGAGAGAGGACGAAAGTCGCGAAATGTGGACCGATGACCGGGGACGATACAATAGAAGCCGCGAGTCGACGAGGGACAGGTGAAAAGGGACTGCGACGGAACGAGCAGATAAATGAGGCCGCTTCTCTCGAGCTGCCGTTTTGTGCTCCACCCCCCCACCATCGGTATCGTCTCCCGTTTCCACGTCCGTTTCGATTTCCTTTTTTCCGTAACTGGACACACGGAAATGAATTGGCCGCGCATCGGTATGCAACGTGCCCCGCTCGATGCACCGATCGAAATCGGCAGCGCGAGTCCTCGACAACTCGTTAACCAGCTTGTTAAAACGCACTACCACAAAAAAAGTGGCAAAACTCAAAAATGCAGCATTTGGGAAACATCAACTTAAATTCTATTGTATTCTATAGCAGGCAGTTCCAATCGGTAGATCAGGGGGAATTCGAGGCACCTTAGGTTCTTCCCCCACTCTTGGACTTCATCGTTACAATGTATGGTAGTGGGAAGCTCCCACCAGTGATGCCAGAATCGTGGAACCGAGGAACTTGCCCCTCCGGTGGATCCTCCGGCTGGACCCCCCACTCTGGCGTACCGTCGTCGCCTCACGTTGTTTCTTACTGCGCACGCGCTACACACAAGCGTACCTCGACGCCGTCGAGTCGAATAGGCAGCTCACACGGACAGACTAGAGGTACGCTTGTGTGTAGCGCGTGCGCAGTAAGAAACAACGTAAGGCGACGACGGTACGTCAGAGTGGGGGGTCCAGCCGGAGGATCCACCGGAGGGGCAAGTTCCTCGGTTCCACGATTCTGGCATCACTGGCTCCCACCATGAGAGCCGCGCGGCGCGCGCAGCACTCGCTAACTCTACGGCTGTACGTAGTAGTGGGGACCAGTGTTGGGATATGGTCCATCTTTTCTCGCGAATGCGCGGCGATTTTGGCCTCAGTAAAGTAAGATTCTCGATAAAATGGGCTACCTTGAGCACCCAGCAGAATTTTAAAAAATTAGTATGATTTGATTCGGAAAAATGAATGTATAACATGTGTATTTGTGTATATTTTGTAACTCGTAGGACACGTCCTGAAGTCTTTTTGTCCGGAATAGATTGTTTCGATACTTTCCCGCCAATATAACTGTCTTAGGGCTCCACTACCTCGTCGTCATGATATAGATACGTTACTGTTTTGTCCGCGCATGCGTGAGAAAAGATGGACCATATCCCAACACTGGTGGGGACCTTGCAGTTCTCGGAGAGGAATACGTCGGGACTCCCTGTACTATACAGGGTGTCCCGAATTTAAATGGCAAAACTTCAGGAGCGTGTAGGGGACCGAAAAACTAAGACAAAAAGTCTTTGAGGGATTTGCTCGTTTTTGCTTCGTTTTGGAGAAAATCGCAAAAAAGAAACAAAACAAGTTTTCATTTTTGTACTTATTTATTTTCATTTTATTTACGTTATCGTCTATTTAATTTAGATTGTTTAGGATTAAGCGTAGATATAAGGTAATTTTAAGTCTGTTCGAGATCACGCGCTACGGCCCTGGGGAGCGCCCCGTGCCCCGTATACCATGTCTTCCCGATCCTGCGAATCGCCTGTGCGCGACGCCTTTTGTTTTCGGCGTTTCTCGGAATCGCGCGCAGCCGATATGCGATCACGTGATCGATGGGAATCACCGGTGACCGCGTTATTACCATAGCCGTCATTGTCTAGCTCTGTCTCGTGCTGATTTGACATACACTCGCGCCCATCTTTGGATTGAGCCATTTTTTCGTTCCTGCTTTTCGGCATCCAATTTCACGCTCAGCTCGATCGCGTCAAGCCACTTTGACGATCCAAATTATTGTCGTTTCCGCGAGTACGTAAATAAACTCTCTATTATCCATTACACACCTGCGAAGTGCATCTTTCTATTTTTCCGTTGCTCTCCCGGCCGTTATACCTCATTCCTTCCCTCACGCAGCTCACTCCTTTAAAATTCTGGACTCCCTCCTGTGTTCCGACCCGATCCGATTTCCCATACAGTCCACTCCCCAAAATTCTCGTCCCGGGTCCCCGAACATAAATATTGTTCAAATTTTGCCCTCTTGCAGCAATGCAATCGTTACATCTAGCACTGACTTGATAAATTGCAGCTAAACATAACAAATCCTAGCGCAAATATCCTTTCGATAAACCGGAAAAGCGAAGACGCTGGATTAACACTACTCGAGGCATGATTTGTGTTTTTTTGAGAAGCAGAAAAACAAGCGGAGGCATCGAAGAAAACGGAGGCCAGGCATCGAGGGTGGAAATAGAGTCATCAATCTTCTGTATAACGTGTAGCCCCCAGTGATTGGTCCGATCAAAAAAACATGGAACCAGTCAAGGTTAAAGTATTTAGAACGTGATTTGTTTCGCACGATAGAACGTGAAACAAAAAGATCGAGATAAACGGCGGGTAATAAAAGAGACAGGATGGAACACCATCTGTCTTCTCTATAATAACGACTCGCCCCGGCGATTTAGATCTGCTCATTTTCAGCGTCGAGCTTCTTCGCTGATATCACTTAATTAACGCGATCATGAGCCACGTCTCCCCAAGTGCTCCCGAGGAAGATCCAACCCCTTGGAGAGAGGGGATCTTGAAGTTACGAGCGAATTCGTTGGGAACTTCGCGACTTGATTATGTAGGAAATATTGTTATTAATTTATTATGCGGCGGGAAGTGCGCCGAAGAACGGAGGAAACAGAGAGAGTAAATTAACCCTTTGCACTCCAAGCAATTTCAATTCCAAAATCAAGATATTTCTTTCAACCTAGAGAATTTTTATTCTATGTATCTTTTTTACATTGTGCACCTGAAATTAAACATGTTTTCTCATACGACAGTTGAATTTTTAGCAATTTATAGACTTGAGACGATTTGAATAACATGAAAACTGTTTTAAATAATGCTATGACAATTTTTACTGGTGACTCAGAGTCACCATTCGAGTGCAAAGAGTTAAGTTAGCTTTGCGAAGTTCGGCCGAGTGATAATCGAGTCTTCGCCAATCTGTTTCTTGAATTAAAGATGGCGCGTGTTAGTGGGTTTTGAAAAATATTAAAATGGTCCGTGGTGAAATGTCGAGTTTCTGCGAAATTAATTATATTTCTGCGCCGCCAACTTTAATCCTTTGTGGACCAACACGATCTCCATAATAATAAAACATTGTACCTAAATAATATCAAATAAATTTTCGCAGAACATCACATCTTTTCTAACAGTTCAATAATCCTGTTCTAAATACATTTTATGAACTTCACTAAGAATTATTTAAAACAACGGGTCTATTTATTGCGGCAGCATCGAATTGTAAGTGATATCAAACGATTTTTAGCATATCGAATGAAATATTTGAAAGCATTTTCAGCTATCGGTTATTCGAAACCTGCTTTGAATAACAATTCGATATCTGCAATTTCACGTCTCATTTGTTCGAGCTCGGTCCATGAAATCAGTGGACCATTGACCGCTATAAATGGACACTAATAAACAACGAAAGTGAAAACGGTTTACACTTTCAAATGACATAACACACGGAACATGTTCTCATAACAATTTATTCTAAAGTGGGAACCGAAGACTACATACCGAACCGAAAACATAGAGCTCGTAAAATGAAAAAAAATTGAACCAGTAAATACGAAAATGATAAAATAACAAACATACCGAGCACGAATTGTAAAATATTTTGTAGATCGAGCAAAATAATAGATTTTATTTTCACAGATTGGATCGATACTCGCGGCAAAAAACGGCGCTCGCAGATATTGGGAATATTAACATATAAAAATGAACGGAAGACAAGTGAGCGGGGAGATATGAAAAATGCAAACGGTTAATGGACATGAGCCGGTGATGCCGGAAATATTTTCTGTGTATCGGAGCAGGATGGAACGGACCGGATATTAATTTCACGCTCGCCAAAAAGCGATCCTGGCATCCATAGGAAATATACGCGCCGAGTATGCCCCTCCAATTTGCCCGAGCGCCGATTGGCATTTTCCAGGCGAAGGATTCGAAAACGCGGCGCTGGAAGAAGCCAATGGATTTATTTGGGCGAGCATCTGCGTTTCATTGTTCGGAGAGCTCCGAGAATCCTTTTACATATTATTCATCCGACGAATTTCTTCGCGCCCATTCAAAGAATCTGTGCCGCTAGCTCTACCCTCGACGATCCGTTTTCCCGTGACGTCAACCGATCCCCAATCGCTTCTCGGAAGAACATTCGAGACGATAAATGCAAATGAAAATATTCGCTCGTTCCGCTAGCCTTCGTTTGTTACTCCGCTTTGTCGGAAATGTATGCACTTTGACCCTTATGTCAATGGCCAATATTTCCTTTGTAGCGGTTTCACAGAAATGGTTGCCATGTCTTTCTGACTTGAGATATTTTGCTCAATTTTTCAGAGAATACTGCTTAAACAATATCTGATAGTATGTGGTAATTGCTTTTTCAAAGAAATGTAATTTTATTTCTGAAAGAAATTTTTGAACCACCCTTTTCTGGTGCCGTAAATGGTGTTTTGTAGAAATGGACACCGCGTACTTTCAGTTTAAGATATTAAACTCAATTTTTCAGAGAATACTGCTTAAACAATATCTAATAGTATGTGGTAATTGCTTTTTCAAAGAAATGTAATTTTATTTCTGAAAGAAATTTTTGAACCACCCTTTTCTGGTGCCGTAAATGGTGTTTTGTAGAAATGGACACCGCGTACTTTCAGTTTAAGATATTAAACTCAATTTTGCAGGAAATACTGCTTAAACAATATCCAATAGTATGTGGTAATTGCTTTTTCAAAGAAATGTAATTTTACTTCTGAAAGAAATTTTTGAACCCACTTATCTGGTGCCATAAATGACGTTTTGTTGAAATGGATACCACGTGATTTCAGTTTAAGATATTTAGCTCAATTTTTCAGAGAATACTGCTTAAACATTATCTAATAGTATGTGATCATTGCTTTTTTAATGAAACATAATTTTATTTCTGAAAGAAATTGTTGAACTCCCTCATCTGGTGCCATAAATGAGATTTTCTAGAAATAAGTACCACGTGCTTGCAGTTTAAGATATTTACCTCAATTTTTCAGAGAATACTGCTTAAACATTATCTAATAGCATGTGATAATTGCTTTTTCAAAGAAACATAATTTTATTTCTGAAAGAAATTTTTGAATCTCCCATATCTGATGCCATAAATGGTGTTTTCTAGAAATAGGTACCACGTGCTTCCAATTTGAGATTTTGAGCTCAATTTTTTAGGAAATACTGCTAAAAAACATACAAGAAGAGATAGTAATTGATTTGATTTTTTAGAGAAGCAATTTTATTTCTAAAAGGAATTTTTTGAATCCCCCTTATCTGGTGCCATAAATGATGTTTTCTAGAAATAGGTACCACGTGCTTCCAACTTGAGATATTAATCTCAATTTTTCATGAAATGCTGCTAAAACGTCATACAATAAGATGTAGTAATTGATCTTTCTATATGAAACATAATTTGACATCTGAAAAATAAATTGAACTACCTCTATCATTCAACCGGTCAGAGGAGCACACGGGTCGGTCTTTAATCATTTTTTACCAGCGTTATCTAAAAAATTCATGAGAAAGCCTAGCAAAAACACCTGTGTCTTAATGTAATACCTCCTTGAGCCACAGGAACGAGGGACGAATTAGGGTTAAAAGCAGACAGGAAAGGAGAAGAGGGGGAAGAAAGGGAGAGAGAGAGAGAGAGAGGGAGATCGATGTCAGGGGAACGAATACGGGAGTCGGAAATGATGCGGTACGAGAGTGAAACGCGGATCGATCGCGACCCCGAAATTCGACCGGTACGTGCACACGGCTACTCGAGGACGAGAGGTCGAGAGGATACCGGTTTTCCCTCGTTAATGCGACTCCGATTTACCGTGTGGGATCGAGCAGGATCGCCCCTGGAACTGGGTTAACGAGAGCATGATGCCAGAAACAGGAGGAAAAAGCCGGGAGAAACGTATTTGGTTTTCAACGATCAAAGCGTTAGTTCGGCGGCTTAAACGTGGCGGACATCGTCGAGGCTAGAGGCAGTTTTCGAATCCAATTAATCGCACGTTCATATTTATTGCGAATGCCTAAGCCGCCCGGATGAAAGGTTGTTCGCTCGACGACAGGGGCCGAATGAGAAATAATGGACGCGGAAAAAAATTTCATCCGCCCCCTCGAGCTCGCTGAAATTCTTTCTCATTTCGAGACTCTCGACGCAGCCTCCACCGAGGTCTCAGAATTAAAATATTAGCGCAAAAATGCGTGGACAGCTAATTACCATTTATCACAATTTATCCTAACATATTATAAACGGCTCTTTTAGAACTTAATTACAAACTGTCTTAATTACAATTGTCACAGGAAGCGTGAGGGAAATTAATATTGATCGCACTTCTATCGACAACAGTGAAATGCAATTCAATTTCGTCAATCCAAATCAGATTATACGCGCAAAAATGCGTGGACAACTAATTACAATTTGCTGGGGAATGAGGTGAAAGGGGGGAAATAGTGGTTGGATGAAGATGAGAGGATATGCAGAGTGTGTGGGAAGAAGTGACGTGGGAGCATGTATGGGAGGTATGCATGAGGGTGGATGAAGAGACTGGATGGCAGGGGAAAATGGGAGAAGTGTTAGAAGATGGAGGGGGAAGGGAGGAGTGGATGAGGAAGGTAGAGGAGTGGATGAGGAAGGTGGAGAAGTGAGGGAAAATGCGAAAGGTAAAATGTCAGGTGAGCAGGAAAAATGGGGGAAAGAATGAAGTTGGAAGGGGCTGGGATGTCTGAAGAGCGACCGGAAGGGGGAGTCCACAATTAGAGTAAAGAATGAGAAGGAGTAGTTTTTAAGTAGTTGTAAGTTTTTTTTTGTACATAGATCTCTCTCTCTCTCTCTGTCTCTATCTATCTATCTATGTATCTATCTATCTATCTATCTATCTATCTCTATCTATCTCTATCTCTTTCTCTCTCTCTCTCTCTCTCTCTCTCTCTCTCTCTATTATTTTAGCACTAGTGTTTAAGTTTTAGATATAGTTAATTGTAAGCGTTTAGATGAGGTAGAGTAAGTTAGTTTAAGTTAGAAATTAAGGATAGGATAAGGAAGAAGATGTAGAGGTAAGAGTACACACATAAAACTAATTACAATTTATCACAATTTATCCTAACATATTATAAACGGCTCTTTTAGAACTTCTTTCTTGATTACAATTGTCACCGGAAGGATGAAGGAAATTAATATTGATCGCACTCCTATCGACAACAGTGAAATGGATTCCAATTTCACTTTGACAGAAATGAGTGACGTAATTGCATATTCAATAAAACATTAAATGACGTCACGATTCTGCCTCGATATTACAAGAGGTTAATTGCTTGAAAATACTCGCGATACCGTTCACAAATTTCTCTAAATTTAATGTAGTACATTTATCCACATTTTTCCGAGCAATTGCAGGAATTAACTTACGTTTCCTCAGGCTTTTCGATGAACATCGAGCGTCAAAAGTGAGAGAGGAATTTTCAAAGACAATTTTTCATTAAACGAACCGGAAAAAAGCTGGCGAACAACGGGGGGGGGGAAGTAGCAGAAGGATCAAAGCAAACAGCAACACAAAGAATGGCGGAAACACGCGAGCGGAAGCTGTGCGAAGGAAGTTCGTCGATTAGGAAGAATCGGTAGAAACATTGGCAATTGAGAAGAAAGCTTGTTGCTTCGAATCCAGGGATATTTGCAGGGTCTCCCGTGGGAGCGGCGCAACTGTTGCATTTTTATAAATTCTCATTCTGGAAGTTGGTCTTTTTAATTCCGTCACAATCTTCCAGGCCCGTGTAATCTTCGAGGGAAGTTCCTCCACCCTCGGAAGCAATGAATTCCGTCTCGTTAGAAACTTTCACAGCTTTCAGCCTTGCATAAACAGATTATAATGCGAGGCAGTCTCGCAGATATTAAATTTCCTCGGCGAGGAGAGAGCGAGAGAGACGGCCGGAAGAGGAAACGGAAATGAACGAGGAACTGTAGTTTGTCTTCAATTAACGCTTGCGCGCTATGGAAGAAATTGAGACGGGTTAATTGGGTCGCGATTGGCACTTATTTCGGGAAAAGAGTTCTGAACTAGCGTAAAATGCGCGCAAACTCTTTACGTTGAAATAATTCGTATATTAAATTATAATATGAATTAGTTCATTCAATTGCGAGTATAGTTATCATTAATTGTACGAATTTATTTGTTAATCACTGCAAAATAGATTAACTCATAGGAAAATTGTTAATGAACAATAATGAAAATCACATACACTAAACTCACTAGTAAACTACCGATTTTCGAAAAATAGTCGATATTTAAGTTGTGATAATTTCGTTAAAAATAATGATACGGAAATAAACCAGGACTCATTTTGAAGCTTGAAGCTTATACTTTCGTAACACATTGCTCATTTTTGTCTAGAATATTTTTACATTATATAGCAGATGGAAAACTGAAGAGGTTTTCCTCGAGAAAGGTTCAAATTGAAACGTCTGTAAAATCATTAAAAAATTTTTTTTTTGAACGCATAAGGCATGGATTTGTAGAATGAACCATTCCCTTTACAACGACTCCCCAAAAATTGCTGTGCGATTTTTTTTAGTCGATTTATCGCGCTTTGAATGAAAAGTGTACTACCAACTTTGCAGCGATACAAGCAACAAACTTGCTCCCCATTATTGTTCCATAACGCGGGCAAAAAAAATCGCAGATCAATTTTTCAGGGATCATTGTAAACCGGAAGCTTCAATATTCAAACTAATGCTAGACTCGTTCACGAGAAAAATTTTTTAACGTTTTTACAGACGTTTCAAGTTGCAACATTTCCGAGAGAAAAAACGTGTCTTCAATTCTCACCTATTAAATGATGCAAAAATATTCTATAAAACGAAATTTAACAACAAATTGCAGTGAAGTGGAGTACATTGATTGAAGTAGAGGCTTCAAGCTTTAACATGAGTCCAGGTTCTTTGTTGTACTATTTTTCTTAACGAAACGATCACAGTTCGAGTACGAACGATTTCTCACGCCTCCTAGAAGTTAGCCCCCCACTTGTTGAAATAAATAATTTCAACAGTTGTGCTGAGTTGTACTAAGTTTGTGCTACATTGAAATTCTCACGAATCGGTGTAATCGATTACTTTCACTGTAACTTATTGAATGTATGTGCTTTATTTATAAATGAAAATAACGTTGAGATATTTCAGGAAGAAAACATGATGTGCGATATATCTAAAGTACCAGTTAACATAAATCATCTAATAATAGAATGCACAGAATATGAGAATGAAAGGAAAAATGCTAAGTTGCCTGGATCCTTACCCATTCTGTTAGGTTCTAAGGAGTATATCGCCGGTCTTGCCCAATATATCAAGGATACAAATATGCATGAAATATTATAAGAAAATGTACCGTGTTGCTAATGACCTTTCATGTTGAAGCAACATTAAAAAAATAAATAAATACATACATATATATATATATATATATGTGTGTAGGATCAAAGACGATAAATATAAAAATATATAATTTAACACAAAAAATCACAACTGATACAATAAATTAAACTTTTTTCACAACTTATCACGTCTAAATCTCCGTCTGAGATTTTACAATTTTCGTCTCGAATCATTCACGTCGTACTTTTTTATCTATTTTGAAAACCGCAATCGATAATATTGTTTTTAACAGATCGTCGCGTCGTTACCGTTACTATCATCGTAGTAATCGGCGGTATTCGGTACGGTAATTTGGTACAGTATCATTCCTACACTCCCTACATATATATATATATATATATATATATATATATATATATATATATATATATATATATATATATATTTATATATATATTTCAGGAAGACAAATTACAAACGGAAGCATAGTTCACAGTGCACGAGGATCGATTGGCGATAGCACAAACATTTTCCTCGTTGTTCTCGCAGCTTGAAGATCGCCGCGAGGAAACTTCTTTTCCGAATCGACACGCTCCGAGAAATTAAGGGAACTGTGCCGTGTCTGTTCTTTCAAAGGACTCGACGAGTTTTCCACGGAAGTTGAGACCTTTTCCAGACCAAATTGGAAACTCTCTAGAACAGACGTGTAACGATGCCGCACACGCTGTTCGCAAACGTTTCAAAGCCTGGAAACAACAATAATTGACGAGCCAGCCCGGAGCGTTTCGTTACGAAAAGAAAGTATAGCCAATTTGATCGGTCTAACCGATTAATTGATATCAGACGACAAACGGTGTTTTAAATAACCGGCGAACACCGTTTAATGAACGCGAACCTAACTCGGAAATTGAGGGGAAACTTACAATTAGTTCGCCGCCGTTGCTTTGCACACCCACCGCGGTAATTAAGGATCGAATATTCAAATTAATTCGTGGACCGTGTCGGCCTGTTGTTCGGAGATTGTTAGTGGATTTTTAATAGCGACCCCAAGCACGGGAAACAATTATTGTTCGGGACAGGTACAACTACTCTTTAGAAAAAGGACTGTTGAGTTTTAATTTTCTTATGCTAGCTCGAGCTGTCGGGGAAAAAAGAAATTTTATTCGTACGGATAAATATTCATGGAATATGTATTTAGTTAGTGGATATTGCGGAACATTAATTATCTTCTGTTCGGAATTCAATTATTCTTTGAATAGGAGAAATTAAAGATTATAAATTCGCATTTTCTTGCAGAATTTTATGAAAACTGAAATAAAGGAAAAATGTCTCTGATTGACTAAAAGATTCCTTCTGATGAAAATGAAATTATTATTCGTTCAAATGTATATGCAAGTTTTCTTCCAATTTAGAAATTTACATACGCCACTTTGCATAGAGATCTACGCATTACATTTAGAGAAGTTTCCTCGGTATTTAAATGAAAAAACGAAATAGCAAGATAGTAATCGCTATGATAAAAAACTTTGCTTGGTATAGTGCAACTTCTGCTTGCAGCATTTGTTCGAATAACAAATAGTTTACAGTTCGTTTGAATATTAACTGGTCTGCAGAGCTAATTCTCTTGTTTGTTCAATATATATATATATATATAAAGAGGTCATTTCAAGGTCATAGTATAATACACTGTTGAATTCTTCTCGTCGTCAGCAACAATCCTATTACGTCCAAAACATGTGGTGCCATTTAAAAAAGTCAAGGTGACCTTTACTTTTTTACGTAAAAAGCATTTTTCCAGATTTAAGAATATATAGCTCACCAAGTATTGATGAACTTTTGTTTAAAACATTTGTTAATTGCACTACCAGAAATGCCCAAAAAATTGTAACATAACTTAACGCGTACACCCTGTAGGATTTGATGATGATCTCCAAAATTGTTCAGTGTATAGAATTTGATTGAGATCTGCAATATGCAGGATGGTTGAAAAGTTTAAAAGCTCCAAGCCGTGATTTTGTGGAATATTTGACGTCGACGGTGAAAGCACGATCAAACGTTCTCCGACTGCGGAGCGAAAAAAGGCGCTTTTCATTAAATCGACGCAACAGAGCACCGACTTAATTCGCGTTCCTCATTAATTCTGCAAATCGTATTTTCTTTTCGTCTGCCGCGGACTGCGGGTGCGATCAATCCTTTCCCGAGAGTATATTGCCTCCGTCGGCTGTGCAATGAATAATGCGGTTCCTCGAGTCGATCGCATTCTCCTCCAGAAACTTCACCACGGACTACCGATATTCGGATAACATGCGTGGAGTGAAAAAGCCACGAACATTATTGATATCCCACCGAATAAAATATCCTCCTAATCCCCCGATCTATCTCCACAAGCACAAAAATCAATTCTGCGCCCTTAACCCTTAGCACTCGAATGGCGACTCTGAGACGCCATTACAAATTGCTAGACCATTATTCAGAATGTTGTTTACATGATTCAATTTGTTTATATGCAATAAATTACTAAACATTTAAATATTGTATGAGCTACTATATCAGTTTCTTACGCATATAATGAAAATAACTATATACAATGGAAATATTGTAGGTTAGAAGAAATGTTTGGTTTTTTAGTTGAAATAGCTCGGAGTGCAAAGGGTTAATACCGCGTCCGTCGACCAAAATTGTCTAGCTGTTACATATAACAAATACAGAAAAGGTAAATATTTACTATAGGGAAAGCATCCCCGATGACCTTGACCTTGACATATGTTGTCAAGGACACTATTCTGAACAACTTTGCTTTATACATTATCCGTTGCTCGGCTCGGGGATGCCTCCAATAAAATAAATATTTACCACAGAAAATTTCAATTTTGTATAATTATTATGTTTTCAATGTGCCGAAGCTACGAAGGGATGAAATCTATTTTTATTGAAATTCTGCTGCCCACAATCGCTGTGGAACATTTTTATTTTGCAGAATTATCTGTCTAGTGGACCGGAGCGAGTTTCCGGTCGTTCGAGCGCCAAGTCAAGCGTGAAATAATCCCGAAAAAATTAACTGGATATCGGATTAGAGGTTATGAGAGTGCGAAAGGGACCGTTGAGATGAAAGAAGCGATCGTGGCTCGAATTTTGAATCGATTCTCCGCGCGAGTCGAATCACTGATTCGCTTTCCCATGGTTTCCAGCGTAATGTGCGCGAAACGGCCGAATTCCGAATTTCCGACCACGGCGAGAGACAATATCTCCGTGCGCGACTCTATTCCAATCGATCATTCTTACTCCACCGAATCGCTTATTCTGCCACTCGACGAATTTATAACGCTAAGAAGTTCTCGAAAACACTTGCGGAATATTCGCGATCCCAGAGGTATTAGGTCCATATGTTTCGAGTGTCCTCCATTATTAACCCTTTCGCTCTCCTACGTCAGAATTGTACATCTACTTCCTGATCTTTCAAACTCAGAGTCTGTCATTCCTCCCATTATTTAAAACTTTGATACGTAATCTAATTCTCTGAGAAAAATATTGTACGTCTACCACACAGCAAATATACTAATGTGACGACACTTTAATTTCTGAAAAACACTTGAAATTGGTTATGTTTACACGCGTATTTATCCCGCCCATGCGCTAAACAGTCCTACTTGTACTACCCAACGAATATTTAATATGACGACGACCTAACCTGTCAAAAACGCTTAAAATTGTTCATGCTTACACACGTATAACTTAAAAACTAGTGGATTCCTAACAATAATATTTACATTTTCGTAATGTTCTCATCGATATCTACAGGATTACATAAAAGGAAGTTAAAAATATCTGGTCCTTCAAAAGAAAGAACAGGCAAATATTCGTGGCATTTTTAAAAAAAATAGTCCGATAGAAATTTCGTTTCTTTATCTATTAATTTTTGAAAGTTAAACCCTTGTAAATGCTAGGATTTGTTTTACTGTTACAGTCTAATAGACTACGTGGAATTGTTTCATTGAGAACTTTCTTTCGGAATACACTTGATTTTATTTATTTGAATAAAGTAAAATATTATTATTATTATTGCGCCGTTTCTTTTTTGTGCATGATCTGATGAGAAACGACAGGAATGCGTTTTATTAAATAAAAACCTCATTAAGATCAGATGCTGCTTGTAAGCCGAACCCATGATTTAAGCTTGCATAATAATGAAAATGAATGTGCGGGAGTCGCAACGGAATGGAACGCAGAATTCCATAGTGTTTCCTTTCTTTGTTAAACTTTGAACGCGGTAAATCAACCCGTAGACCGCAGCTCGCATCCAGCTAGCTAATTAAATGTGATATGATTACGCGAAGGGAAACAACATTATAAACTCAAACGAAAATTGTAATTATACATTCCGTTTCGTTATAAAGCAAACTTCAGTGACTTTCCCCAGCAAGAATCTCTTTTTCTTTTCATCCACAAGCAACGACGCCGTTCAAGTTGTAAAAACCAACGCTGTAGTCCAGGGATGGGCAATTTTGCCTCAATTAAAACATTCATCGCCCACTCGACAATCATAAAAATTACACAAAATCAAAGCAATATATTTATCAAAACATACACACTCCACGATGTCGCTAATAACCATGCAGTTGATGCGACACAAATCATAATTAAAAAAAAAAAGACTAAGAAGTTTAATTTTGTGATATTAACACTAGATTTACGGAATCCGTCAAAATGACGGATTCAAACATTTTTAATTTACCATTATTAAAAGTGTAAGGAGGCATTCGTGAGGAATTATTAAATAGATTTATTTTTTTTGTGTATATACTACACTAAAAATCGCTGAAGATCTAAGTAAATACAATTTTATTATTTTTATAAAGCAATGTAAAATAATCAATTTTAGAGCTCCGTAAACCTAGTGTTAATTACTGTTTCAAACCTCTTCTATTCCTCAGATCGTAAGGAAATTTTTTACACTCAATCTACCAACGTAAAAATTAATTTTCAATTCTGTATAAATAATTCCGTCATCCAGATACGGATGATATGACGATGGGGAAAATGTTAAGGGAAAACCGTCCGCACCGTAGCGCCCTCTTTCCCCCTCCATCAAGCGCGGTACAATTGGGCAACGAAGACACGAGACATCAGCGTACGCAACGAACGTGCGCGCTGCACGAAAGAGAGGATGGTGGGAGAAGCAAGCGTTTGAGGGGCCCTTACCGTGCCCATCCCTGCTGTAGTCAAACAAACAAAAGCTGGCTTTGAAGTTCTACCAAAAAACCTGAATGGTTCAAGTTCCTAACGGGAACTTTGACGAGTTTTTCAGAACAGTCACCCATTTGATTTCCAATCTCGCCTCGCTGTGAAAACAAAATTGCCGCTCGCAACTGATCAAATATTTCACGATCGCAGTGGAAGCTCGCAAAAGCGTCGGACAACTCGAGGCAAAACAATATGCCTGCCGCGGAATTCCTCGTGAAAGCTCCAACCCACTGTCAAAAAACTAACGAGCAAATTCCGTTCGGCTGTGGTTCGTGGATCATTCGGCCATTTATCGCTCGCGAAAAACAAACAAATTCGAATGCTACGTACTTTAAGTTATCTAATAAATACGCGACTTGTCAAACACGTACTTCTCACTTATTCCAATTCACTTATTCCAATTCACGCGATCCGCTATGCAGTAGGCGATGAACATTGTTTGTCTCCATCGCCTTCAATTTTCAAGAAATTTCATTTCGAAGGAATGACTCAAATTTTCAACTTTAAATATGTTTCTGTTACTTTATGGACGTTTATAAAAGCTAAAACCATTTTCTCAGGCATTTTGGAAGATTTATGGAAAAATCTACACTTAGTAACGGAGCAAACCTCTTTTGTTTGTAAATTGTCAAAAAGGTGTGGTATCAGGACCCCTCAGATCAAATATCGTATGGAGATTGGGAAAAGTCGGAGGGTTCCGTGAGTATCTGCAGAAACTGATCCGTTTTTCTAAATCCTACATTTGGGGGCTCGTCCGGGGTGGGGGGAACACCGATCACCGCACGATGGCGTTAATGACGATGACGGACGAAGACGAAAACAAAGCAAGCGTAGCGAAGAGGTCGGACGTGATCGAAGCGAGTCGTAAGTTGCAAAGTTGTGTGTTGATGGCGCTGAGACCAAACAAACACAAAGAGACGACGACTTTGTGACCAGTAATGGTATATGGTCTCAGTTTTTTCACGCATGCGCGACTAAATGCAGGATCGTGCCGTACGTCTTATGTTTGTAGGGAAAGTAGGGGAGAACTGTCATTGGCGGGAAACCGAACAGAAGAGTGCAAGACGACATGACGAGACGACCGTACTACGAAATTTAGGTAAGTTAATGTTAATATATTCGATTTCATAATGGCAACTAGTATTAGAGAAGGAGCTACTTGTCAATTCATATTTGAAAATCGTAAAAAAATTTGCGAAACTATGCGGGGTGACCAAGGTACCCCATTTTAGCCCACCTTGTACTTTACTGACGCTAAAATCGTCGCGCATGCGCGAGAAAACCGAGACCATATACCATCACTGGTTGTGACCAGTGCCGCCAGATCAGGGGAAGGTGCCTCTGAAAAGTTACCGTCTCTCCGATTGCCGGGTTAAGCACGCATGCGCGACGGGAACGCAACAGGAATTGAGTGGGGAGCGAATGATGACACGTTGCGCATGCGCAATGGGGACACAAGACGCAACACGGGTGAGTGGACAAATGACAGGACATATCGCAGATTATAGGTAATTGCCGCGTATCGTATCTATTACCTACTAAATGAAATCTGAAATGGCTTCACCGATGCCACCGCTACCGTTATGTGTCGCCTCAGTCGCGCGCGGCACGTCACGTGACCAGTCTACGGTCTTAGTGGGGGTCGTTGGAGTGTGCTCATGGTGGTGGAATGGGATGGTAGAAGGAGCGTCGTAGGGGCGGAAACGACATCCAAATGGACTACGTCTGGCGGCACTGGTTGTGACGGACATTCGGGGTCGAATGTCGTTGCAGGATGGCCGAGTATGGCATCAGGACCCGTTGTTTAAATTTCAAAATTGCTACCGGTTCCGTCGGTCATCTGTAAAACAGAATAAACATAAAGAAAACCATATAGGTACTATATTTTTCGAGATTTGAGTGTTTCTGGGTTGTTCCCAAACGAACAATGGGCACACGAAGAAAGGCACTACGAATTAATTTGCGCACCCATTACAAAGATTAACTATTCTCCGGGCCCCTTGCTAATTCTCTTTCCTATTTGCATCCGATTCGGGGATAAATCTCAATATTCCGAGGCGAAGGAAAGAAAAGACGCGCTCGGCCGAGTAGCGGCAAGTTCAAAGACCCCGCTCGACGGTAGTTAGAGTTAATTTCACTCGGCTCGAACCGGAATTTAATACTTCCGGCACGCGCATTCTCCTCTAACGATATTTCTCCGGGGGGTGACTTTATTTCGCGGCTGAGAAAAAGGTCGGGAAGAATATTACGGGGAACAATACCACTTCTCGCCGGTTTTCCAATGCAAATCACGGCAAATACCGCTGAAAGCTGTAACTGAGAATTATTTGCGCCCCTGGGGGCATTTAGAGTGCGAAAGTGGGGACGTCTGGCTGCAGGGGGTGACTCTCGCAGACAGATTCGCTTCGATCGATCGTTTAACCCTTTCTTTATTGGATAATGATACGCAGATTGTTCTACAGAATATGTATCTTTGTGCGAAATAAAAATGGCTTGTATAAATTGTGAAAAACAGCAGCCAAATGGAAATATCATTCTTCCTTTAATAAATTTAATGAACTGAAACTAGCCCATTGATATTTCTAAACTCTCGCTTAATCTGTGCACTGCATTTGCCATAAGTGCATAAAATTAGCAGTCTAGTTATCAGACATTTATATATTGCATCACAAAATTAATAGATCAAACACAAGATAGTAAATCATATTTTATAGTCATTAAAAATGCTGTTGTATCATTTCCAGCCCACTAAAATTGTTAGGAAAAGAAAAAATTCAAACAACTTTTATTTCACATAAAAATCCAGAATGATTAACATTTTTTTTGACACGATTCAACATCTTTCCGCACCTCCAACAGTTCATTTACTACGATTCATCCATTAAAATAATACCAATAACAATTATTAAAGTCCGTAAAAATCTGTTCACATTATTTGCATTCAGCGAGGCACACTTTCCGCTCGAAGCGCTGTAAAACAACGAGACAATATCGTACATCAAATTTTGAGGACTCGTTACAAAGGAAAAGCTTCAATCTTTAAATCCATTGCGATTTTAGTCGCGGAAGAAATGTTTCAACCTCGGTAGAACTCGTAGAAATTCATTTCCAACGTTTTTCAGATATGAAAAGTGCGCGATGTCAAAATTTAACTTTCGGAAAAACGAACTCGACAGTATGAAAGCACTGGTTGTACGGTTTAAAACGATCCTGGGTAGATCTCTGTACGGTATTTTTCCACGAAGTTATTACAGTTTCAATATCCGCGATGTTTAATTCGAGGTAATTTCTTTCGGCCACCGAAACTATGAAATTCGACTTTTTCTTAACGTTTAACTGGAATCAGACTTTTCATGTGCGATTATCGAATCGGAGGAAGCCTTTTAGCGGCCGTCCAAAGCATACACACGTTTGTAACGCGAGTTTTCGCCGTCGACTCGCATGAACACCGCGAAACTTTGTCGGACCGTCGAACAATAATCGGACGCGGGAATGATATTGCGACGACGACGGAGTCCGGGAACAATGGTCGATCGGTTTTCGCGGAGAATGCTACACATTTGTGGTCCGAAGTGTAGGAGACTTGAAATTCTGACGATAAATTACGGAACGGCAATGCCGGCCATTTTGTCGGCCGAGGCGAAGCACGCGAATCTACTGTCCCGTCCGCGAAAACGGAAGTGGTCGCGATAAAATCGACTATCGATACCCGAGCAACGAGAAACTCTGCGAAATATCGCGATAGGCAGAATGCAGCATTGTTTAAAATTTTATTCAAACCAGAATAGCGATTGAATAACTCGTTCGATCGGAACAATGGTATCGAGAAATGAAAAATCGTTGTTCGATTATTCATTGTTCGAGTTGAATCGTTTAGAGAACCGATAAATACCGACTTCAATCAAAATGGTTGAAATGAGGTAAAATATTACCCAATAAATTTAAACTACTCTTTTGCGTTTTTATCCATCATCCTTGGTGTTGGAGAATTTTACCTTAAGAAGAAAAATCAATTTTTCGACATTAAGAATTTTTTAAGAATTATCTGTACAATTTTTGTGAATTATTTTTATCTAGAACGATTCTACAGGCTCCTCCAAATGCGATGATATATTTTTTTATAACATTACAAATATTTAGATATATTTAAATAATATTTAGAATTTAGAAGGATGCTGAAGAAGGGACACTGGTAATGCACGAATTTCTTAAAATATTTTTCGATACGTTTTAAAAATGAGGCGACCGAGGTAAAATCGTACTGTACCACACGATAGGGTGCAACTTCTCTTCCCCGGCTTCCGAGTCGTTACAGGAGACTGATAGCAGACACTGTACGTGTGCAGATAATGTTTTACTTTACTGTATCGTGAATCATGAATTTTTTCTCTGAAATATATGCTTGCGAGATTATGTCTGATCCCTTGAGCGATCAGCAAGATTTGAAAGTGTAACAGATGATCGCGAGATTATTGTCTGTTCCCTTGAGCGATCAGCAAAATTTGAAAATATAATTGTTGAAATTTATTTAATAAATCAAGTACAAAAATTAATCTATTATTTGACTTTTTAACTATGTACACATCGTATCCATATTTTCCTCTTCATTAAATCGTAGCTTAATTGTTTTTCCTGACCTGAGCGATCTTCACTCGAGACGCTTTCTTCTCCAACCGTATAGACGTGCCTTGCTACGTGTGTTTAAAACATATTACAGAATAAACTCAATTGTGCGGATATAAAGTGTAATTCATTATATTCCCATATTCCAATAATAATGGATAATCGCGAGATTGTTGTCCGTTTTCGTCAAACATCTAATAACTGTGGCTCGCCGGTCGATTGTAAAATGGTTACAGAATATTCCTCACGAAGAATCAGAAGTCTCGAGTAAAAGAGCGGAGGGGATATCGACAGAGGTGAGACTCGAGGAGGTAATGGAGTCGAATAAGCTTAATGGACCAGTTTCTGTGTCCGATTTTGCAACGAGGACTGCTCGGGGGTTCGCGGGAGCGGATAGGACTGCTCCAGAGAAAATGAATTCAATTTAACCGCATCGTTTCCATTTATACGGCAACCCCAGCGATAATAGTGTGCTATGCGGTAATATCGCGCGCATGTGGGTTCATATTGAACATGGGGGAAGAAAAAAGTGAAAAGTTTGGCGATTGTTGAACTAAACCGTCTGTTTCGCCTTTGGAGCGGTGTAACAAAAAGTACTCTTTTCTCAACGATGTGTAAAGTTTGTGGAGAAAAGAAATGGTACAAATCATGTACAGTTTGGGAAAATATAGACTTACCTGCAAATACTACGAAATTTGTTGAGAATACTTAAAGTTTTGTATTCTCAAGGTCATTGGGAATACAAAGATTTATCGTATCAAGGGCTTCGGTAAAGGCAGAATTCTAAATGCCACGGGGATTGCAAAATGCTGCAATTGCAAGATCTTTGACAATACAAGGGACTACAATTTTAAATGTCATTGGGAATACAAAGGTTACAGTCGAAGGTCATTGAAAATGCATAGATTTATACTATCAGGCTCTTCGTATCAAAACGTCGCACTTCTAAATACAATGAGGATTGCAAAGGATTGCAATTCCAAGATTTCTCAGAACGCAGGATCTTATAGTTGCTATTGTCATTGGGAATACGAAGGTTACAGTCGAAAGTCATTGAAAATGCATAGATTTATCCTATCAGGGTCTTCGTATTAAAACGTCGCACTTCTAAATACAGTAGGGACTGCAAAGGATTGCAATACCACGATTTTTCAGAAGGCAAGATTTTATAGTTTCAAATGTCATTGGGAATACAAAGATTACAGTCGAAAGTTATTGAAAATACATAGATCTATCCTATAAGGCTCTTCGTGTCAAAAGGTCGCACTTCTAAATACAATGGGGATTACAAAGGATTGCAATTCCAAGATTTCTCAGAATGCAAAGTCTTGCAGTTTCAAGTGTCATTGGGAATACAAAGGTCCATTATTCTAGAATGTTTTGCATGCAAAATGTCGCAATTGTAAATCACTCACAGAAGACAATTCCAAGCCCTTTGAGAATGCAAAGACAACAGTTCCAAATATCATTGGGAATACAAAGGTTACAGTCGAAATTCTAAATACAATGGGGATTGCAGATGCAGTTTCAAGTGTCATTGGGAATACAAAGGCCCATTATTCCAGAATACTTTGAATGCAAAATGTCACAATTATAAATCACTCACAGAAGACAATTCCAAGCCCTTTGAAAATGCAAGAGACGCTAGTTTCAAATGTCATTGGGAATACAAAAGTCACATATTCGAAGGTAATGGAGAACGGAGAGATCCGTCATGCCAGGTTTATCCAGAATGCATGAGGTCATACTTCCAAATGCCTCGTGGACGACAAAATGCCACAATTTCAAGGTCTTCAAGAATGCACCGGGCCATCGCTTCCCATGGTCTTAAAAATGCAAAAATCTATAATTCATAAAGGTGTTAGGGGCTCGAAAGTATTATAGTGCAAATGGAGATGCCAGAGTCGTTTCTTCCGGCGTATTAAATATTGCAAACATGTTGCAACGAGGACGGTGTGCCAGCGTTGGAATAACGATGCTCAAGAAAAATTGAACGAGTTCTCTGCGTTTCCTTTGATTCCTCCGACACGATCCGGAAGCCCACTAATCTCGCGACAATTGTGACGCTCAGCAATAAGAAATTTACAGAGCAACAAAATATAAAAACGTTCAACCGAGAAACAGACTGCCATTCATCGTCCGACCTGCTCGAACAGAAACGCGGACGACCTCCATTTTGGTTCTTGTGCAGGACGAGCCAGATTTCCCAACTTGACGATCGAGTGGGATATCGGTTGTTTCTAATTTCGTGGATCGATTTTAACTTAATCGTGCTACGAACGCGCATGGAGAGAATGATAATGTGAGATTATAATTTCCGGCCTCGCTAATTTATTCACCGACCGAACAATCCGATACGATGCACTCTGAAACATTAATTTTGACCGCGCCGGGAGCACGCGGTTGCGAGTTGCTCGGAATTAATGGTATTTCACGGCGTGGGCTACGCGAAATTTCCTCTCGCTGTGTCTTTGGCTTTTACTGGTACGCGCGTATACGTGTACGTGCTGTGGGAAGAATGTTTGAAATATCTCTCCGTTTTCTACACGATTTCTAGACGCTTGCGGAAGACCAAAGATAGAAAGACCGAGCTCCGGATAGATGTTGAAGAAACATTATTTCTCTAATTTAAGACTAGATCTACGGAGCACTAAAGAAGGTCCTACGAATGTTATAAATTCTCCGAATATCGTACTACAATGATATAATTATTATACTAAAGAGATATAATAATTTATCACAGTGTATAACCGATCAATTTTTTTTTTTGCAATTGCGCGATTCGTACAGCCTATATATTTATAAGCATCGATTAATGCTTTTTCTTTGCCTGTTGATATTTTTCCTCTCGGCATTATAATACACGTGAATTAAATTATAATAATTTTTATGAGATCTAAAACTATCACTTTTAGAATCTTTGCAATTTTCCGTAGTCGTCTGCTCAGTACACAGAGAAACACTAAGTGACTTTACAGAAACTTCGCACACTTGTATTCTGCACCGCGCAGAAAAAAATCAAAACAAACTTACATTATAAACATAGCGGTCTACAGTGCGCATTCCCTCACTCGAGCCAGTGTCTCTGAATACAGTTTACCACCTCTCTGATGACCAGAGTAATATGTGATACGTTGCGCGGCACGTCACGTGACCAGTCTACGGTCTTAGTGGGGGACGTTGGAGTGTGCTCATGGTAGTGGAATGGGATAGTGGAAGGGGAAAAGGAGGAAAGGAAAATCCAACCAGTTTCGGGGTCAACAAACCACAGAGCCAGATACGATAAAGCAACAAAAATGGTGATATTTTTAAAATATCTATGAAAATGAAAATTTCGTCTACTGTATTATAATCAGACTGCGGATTTAAAAATAGGTAGGCAAAATTTCAAACAATAGAAAGATTGAAAGTATTCAAGAAGCTCTACATATTATTTTAAACTCGCTAAAATTATTAAATGGTTCCTGTGACTTGTAATTCATAAAAAAAAATTTGTATCTCACACAAAGATCCGCAGTCTAGTTGTAATTATAAATACCGACATGCACAAAATGAATTTGATTTTCCTTATGTGACATAAAGAAAGAATCGTGATAGTCACGCATACGTGACGCTGGTTTATAACTTGTTAATTTATTAACAAGCTTGAAGGCACAAACGGCAATAAATAATTGTATGAAATTGTTAGAAGCAATGGAAGTAATGCTTCTTTTGGAAATTTTCTATTCGATGGGTCTGTGGACCGTTGCTTTAATTGTTCCGGGAAAGTTTAATCGAATCTCGGCTCGAGAGAACCGGACTTCAACGAAAACGCGGATGGACCAAACGAACGATTATTAAAACTATTAACGGTCTAATGGTTGCGGCAAGGCTTCGGGGCTGTCTAATGGATGCAAGATTTACGAAGGTCCGCCGAAATTACGTCTCTCGCATGTGAGATATCTTGTGTACGGATGGAAATGGCTTGCCGTACGTTTCACCCATGTAGGATCAGTAAATTGCCTTCGCGTATCACGGCAACGGAGATACGAGGCCGTGTAAATATTTGCTGGAATTTAGAACATTACTTTGGACAGACTCTCCTGCCCTTCTGACATTTTTCCCCTTCCTCTCTCTTTTGGGCACGGTAGGGGCCCCTCAATCGCCTGCTTCTCCCAACAACCTCTCTTTCATGCGCGAGGCAGACGTCTTCCGAGTTTATCTCATTGAATAAAAGAACAGTTTACAGAACTCTCGTGCGTCATTTAATTTAAAGTAAATACCCGTTTCCTTCAAAAACGTTTCCTAAGATTTGCATTCTAAAATCGGACGTTTCATATACAACAACCTAATATTTCAAAATATCCCCACAACCCAATAAAAAAAAATGTTAAAATCCTACATTAGAAATCGAGTAGAATTCGATGAATCGAATGCTGCTGTTCATAGGATCAAATTACACTCGAGAAACATTGCAACAAGGTGGTCAAAGTGCAGGCTCCTCCTTCGTTAAACGAATCGCAATTATCCAGGAAAATCAACATGGACGGCGAGGAAGAGGAAGAAGAGTGGAAAAACATTTACCGAAGAGAGTAAACTGCAATTATGTCTGCGGATGCAAGCAGGAGTGGACGTTGCAACGAAGCAATGATAACGACGAGCCTCGGCGGCGCGACGAGATAACGAGGAAGCAGAGACGAGTCTAATGTTGATATTACGCTCCCCGAGGGTTGCACAGAGAGGCAGCAACTTCCGTAAACAGATTCGCGAGTCCGCGAAACTAGGGGTAAGATCCGACGCGAGCAGTCGAATCTCGCGTTTCGAGGCTACGAATTATAGCTATAGTTTGCTCAACGCTTACCGAAGTTCACCGGCCGAAATACTACGTTTCGCTCCTTGATGAACCGAAATTATAAATGGACCAGCGATCCCGCGCCCTCGGGACACACGGATAAAGCCCATCGCGCGATTAAACCCAGCAGCCGCGAAATTTGCGAATTGAAAATTAATCTTAACCTGCGAGCTCGCCGGAGGAACTGTAGAATAGGGCGTCGAATGAATTCTGGTCTTACGTCTACCGCGAGAGAATTTCAGCATTCCCACGTCACATCCTACTAAATTGGCCACAGTCTTGCGTTATGAAATTCTTTTAATCCTTTCACAATTTCCACTTGCAGCTACTTCTTCTTTCAGTCCTTGAAAGACTCGTGGCAAAAAATATATAACTCGGGTAATTCTGATATTTTTGACTTTGATAAAATCGCGCGTGTTCTTCAAACACCGATACATATGTGTGCAAAATCCCAATTCAGAGGGATCAACAGTTCTTTTGACAAAAACTTCTAAATGCTCAAAAATTTGTGGCGCAATTGTAAAGTTCAGCCCATACTCTATAAGAAATATATAGCTCGTACAATTTTGATCATTTTGAATTTGAAAAAATCACGCGTGTACTTCAAACACCGATACATATGTGTGCAAAATCCCAATTCAGAGGGATCAACAGATCTTCTGACAAAAACTTCGAAATGCTCAAAAATTTGTGACGCAATTGTAAAGTTCAGTCCATACTCTATAAAAAATATATAACTCGAACAATTTTGATAATTTTGAATTTGAAAAAATCACGCGTGTACTTCAAACACCGATACATATGTGTGCAAAATCCCAATGGAATAGGCTCAACAATTTTTCTGAAAAAAATTCTTAAAGAGTCGCATAAAATAAGAACACCCCGTTAATGCAGTCTGTCGTGATGAAGGGGTTAAGCATCACGATCATTCGTCGATCATCAAAGTTGCGGTTCTTCGAAAGAGAGAAAGAGGGGGAGAGACGGCTTTGTCGGCGTCCTGTCAGCCGCATCCGCGATTGTGTCCTTTGATGGCCTAACATCCCGCAAACGGGTCGCGGCGTGGCGGATGCGGGAGACCATAATCGAGATGAACTCTCTCGTGTCTATCCATCCATCCAATCGCTAATGGCGGTCTTTCGTTGAGCAAACTCGTCTCGGATTCCTTACGAGGAACACTTCCGAGTCGTCGAACACCGAGAACGAGTGCCGACTCACGACCATTTTCCATACGACGATCGCACACGTGTAACTCTTTCCTTTTCCACGTCGCGTCGTCGACTATTCCTAAGCGAACGCAAAACGGAATGGAAAACGCTCGAACCGAACTCGATTAAAGAGTAACCATGATTTATCGAAGAATCCTTTGCCTCTAAGGTAGAGAACACTGACCCTGTCGCATTCCTATCGAGCCCGGCAGGGATTCTCGCTTGATCTTCGATCCTCGCGCACGTTTTCCCATGCTTTTGTAAGATAAAGGACTGTTCGCTATAGTCCGGAGGCAAAGAGACCTACGAATGCTCCGACGATGTCTGTGAAGAGGTTCTGTTATTGAATTTCCACCGTACGAACTCTGGCTTCTTTGATGCGTTCGAGTCTCACTTACAGGAAAGCCGGAAATCCAGTCGGGCCGCTTCTTTCGAGACGATCTTTGCTCCCTGGAGTGCCGTGATTGTTCGTGCCCTAATTTCTAGCCCTATGCAGTTCCACCTCATCATATCAGAGTCAGTTATATCATATTAGCGCAAAAGAATAATATCTTTTTTGCTCCTGTTCCAAATCAAATTTTGCCGAAGCCATATTTAGCGGATGAAAATTAAAGGGGTAGTCGCCGGCAGAGAGAGAGAGAGAGAGAGAGAGAGCGAGAGAGAGAGATTGATTAATCAGTCGGGTGATACCAGTGATTAATAAAACGGTTAATTAACGAGCTTCCGGTAAAAATCCTCGAGGAAGACGTGGCAACGGGGACGCAACGTAATACACGGCGTCGGATATCGATCGTCGTCGAACTTCTTTCATGAGAGAGAGAGAGCTCGGATTAAGCAATCTCCTTTCGCGTTGCTTTGCATCACGTACCGTAAACACCTTCCAATACTCCTGCCACTGGGGTCTCGTTGGTTTCCTTCAATTTCTCGGGTAATAATTCCACTAAGTTCACATGGAACCTAGGCGGTTTTGTATGGCGCGTTTAGAGTCTACTTTGTGGTAAGAATGAGTTGGTAAAATGTGAAAGAACGGTGTCGATGTATTGTCATTATACTGCGGATCAGTGACGACAGAAACACCCAAAACAGGTTGTTTTTTCCTCTCCTCCTTTTCCCTTTCCACTACCATGAGCACACTCCAACGTCCCCCAATAAGACCGTATATTGGTCACGTGACGTGCCGCACAACGTGTCACACATTACTTATCTAAAACTTATGCTTTTAGAATTTTTGCAATTTTCCGTAGTTGTCTGCTCAGAATACAGAGAAACACTAAGTGACTTTATGGAAACTTCGCACACTTGTATTCTGCGCCGCGTAGAAAAAAATCAAAACAAACTTACATTGTAAGCATAGCGGTCTACAGTGCGCATTTCCTCTATCCGAGTCAGTGTCGCCAGATTCACCCAAAACTGGTTGTATTTTCCTCTACTCCTTTTCCCCTTCCACTATCCCATTCCACTATCATGAGGACAGTCCAACGTCCCACACTAAGACCGTAGACTGGTCACGTGACGTGCCGCACAACGTGTCACACATTACTTATCTAAAACTTATGCTTTTAGAATTTTTGCAATTTTCCGTAGTTGTCTGCTCAGAATACAGAGAAACACTAAGTGACTTTATGGAAACTTCGCACACTTGTATTCTGCGCCGCGCAGAAAAAAATCAAAACAAACTTACATTGTAAGCATAGCGGTCTACAGTGCGCATTCCTTCTATCCGAGTCAGTGATGCCAGAAACAAACAAAACTTGGTGGATTTTTCTCTCCTCATTTTCCCCTTGCACTATCCCATTCCACTACCACGAGCACACTCCAACGTCCCCCACTAAGACCGCAGACTGGTCACGTGACATGCCGCGCAACGTGTTACATGTTACTCTGGTCATCAGAGAAATAGTAAACTGTATTCCCGTCAATTTAACCGATCTGGCATCACTGCTGCGGATTTCATGCATTTATAATCCTATTATCTTTCATGTACCAGGACTGGTAATATATTTCCATTTATTCTTTCCATCTCACAATCGGTGCAAGACATTTTTATTTCGCATCGTAATCTAATTATTATCAATTTGTTAAGAAGATTAACAAATTTTTGAACATGTAATTCCGTCGTTTCATAATATTTGGATTTGAAAATATTGTGTAAGGATATTGACAATGATGTGCTTATGGGTCAATAAAATTAGAATTTTTCATTCATTTATTATTTCTGAAAGAAATTCGGTAACTTTGGTAATTTGTGCAAATTTCAGGATGGTCTTGTTTCCTCGACGTTGAAAACCTAACGCGTTAACGAGATTTTACCACGGTCCCCGATAATACCCCCGTTATTCGGCGAACCCTGTTGGCGTCGAGTAGCTCGATTAATCTTCCGTCCAACAATTTCCTTTAAGGTAAAAGACCCACTCGATCAACGCTCGGGAACGCTAATTAATTTCGGTGTCGTTCGATTATACCTCGAAAGAGAAAATTTGTACAGCGATCCGTCACCGTGATCCTCTGGATCGCGGTCTACTGCCGCGAGATTGCTTGACTCGATTCACTCGAAACTTGTTACGCTGTTTACAACGAAATTAACCATGGATTGATGCTTCGAGCAGCTTGTGGAACTTGCTGGGACAAAGATAAATGACTGGAGTGGTGAATCTGCCTATCGTTTCGCTTTTGGAGCTTAGGAGGATCTACAACAATGGACGATCCAAGAATTCCCAATTTCACTTTCACTCTGCTGACTTGTTCGAAGGAATGGAACTCGTTTGATTCATTATGGGAACTTGTTGGGGCAATAATAATTGGACTATATTTATTACTGGATTACTTATCTTTGTATAATTGTAGCTTATAAAAATTTCACAGGTAGCAAAAGCCGTTCTGTTAGCATTATGGATAAAGATTTACTTTTCGAGCCAATGGTAACTAGACTCGTCGCTAGAATGCTTATCTTTGTGCTTCTGCAGCTCAAGAAAATCTTAAAGATAACAAGAACTCAAGCACTTTCATTTAGCCAAGAAAACACGTTCTAGTTTTTTCAGTTGCGCGAATAAAAATTAAAATTCGCTCGGACGCGGTCTAGTTCCCGCAAATTCCCATGGCGTTCGCTGCGATACAAGAACGCGGAAACGCGGCGCAAAAGAAAGAACTAAGTATCGCGTTAAAATTCCCCGTTGCAATTAAGGGTGAACTGCGTTTTGGAGAACTTTTTTTTTCAAGGCTTTTTTGTACAACCCTATAGATTTCGACGAGAAAACACCGAAAATGAAAATCTTATTGTGAGGAATTCATTGGTTCAAAAGTTATACGCGTATAAAGTTGAACATTTTTAAGGAATGCTGGAATATACTAGAATATATTAGAATATATTAGAATATACTAGAATATACTAGAATATACTGGAATATACTAGAATACACTCTAATATACTAGAATATATCTTTACACGCATATAACTTATAAACCAGTGAATTCCTAACAACCATACACAGATTTTCGGAATGTCTTCGTCGATATCTACAGGATCACATAAAAAAAGTTCAAAAAAGTTAAGAACACGGAGTTCTCCAAAACGCAGTTCAGCCCAATTAAGAGTTATCCAGACGGCGATGCAATCGTCGCGAGACTGGATCAACTATGTAAATACAATCTGCCGCGGTCGGATCTTTATCGATAGGCATCGCCAAAAGAGAAAACTTTTGGCATTCGGTGGGGATGGTTTCAAGGTGGCTCGGAGCGTAATTACACGCGACTGTAACAAACTAAAGCGATCGAAACGAACGGGTAGGTTGGAATTATGACCGCGAGAAGGTCGCGCGAAGGACGATTAAAAGGTGTTGGTTCGAGACTGTTCGGCCGCTCCCAGGCTATCTAAAACATCGATCGAGGCCTTCCCGACTTAGCCACCGCGTGAAATCGCGACTTACGTGATCCTAACGAGTTTCGTTCCTCCCTCCGCGGGTCTGACTAAAAGGTCAAAGACTAACTTTCGAGATTACTCGATTTAGAGTCCGTTTATGCTATCTAGGTGTTGCTAGTGTTTCATCATTACTAGACTGTGGAGTTTATGGTGTTACGACAAAAATGATTGGGTGTCATTTTAAACAGTACAGAGACTAAAAAGACTTTAAAAATATTAATACACATCTTGCTATTTAATGGAACTACTAAAGAGAAAAAAGAAAAATATTCCTTACATAGAATGACCAGAGGAACCTGCCTACCTAATAATTTTCTATGTAAAAAAAAAATGTAGAAAATGATGCAATTGCTGATTGTACAAGCATCATTGCACTTCTTTAAAAACGGTTAAACTTTCTTTTGGAGGACCAATTTTTTTTTTAACTTTTTAATGCAGTCCTATAGATTTCGACGAGAAAACACCGAAAATGAAAGTCTTATTGCCAGGAGCTCACTGGTTCTGAAGTTATACGCGTGCAAAGTTGAGCACTTTTAACTAACCCCAAACCAACTTGGACTATACCACTCAGTACTACTAACAGAATTACCACTGACATAGTAACAATAACACTTACATTTTCGTAATGATTGCATCGGTATCTACAGGATTACATAAAAAAGAGTTCAAAAAGAGTTTTAAAATGTTAAAAACATCTGGTCCTCCAAAAGAAAGTTCAGCCTTAAATACAGTAGTGGCTTTTCGGATATATTAGGTGTACCTATGCAAAAGTTTCAGTACTTTAGTACTAATGACTTACAGTAATAATTAGACTGCAGATCTTTATGCAGAAGAAACATTTCTCAAGTTAATCGTAGGAAACAAGAATAGTTTCCCAGTTTAAAAATTTTTACTATAAATTTTCGTCACAAATGCATAAAATCCGCGGTCTAATTATAATCTCCTTATTCTCGCCACAGTGAAGATCGGCACAAGAAATGGCCGGAAATGAGCCTCGGTTCAAAAACAGAAGTCAGGCCCGTTAAATTTTAAGTTTTCGATTTCAATTTCGGCGTTGAAACGTCGACTGCGGAATTACTCGGTAATTGCTCGTAACAGGCTGCGCTCGTCTCGCGAATCGACAGCGACAGAGAAAAGCCTACAGTCTCGCACGTGCACAACTGCACACCGATCTGGGAATTCGCCATCAGAAGCAGAAACGGTAACAGCAACACAGCCTCACCAGCGGAGCCTCGTGTTTCAAACAGGCCAGTGTATGCGTTTCCAGGTTGTTGCGCGGCCCCCAAATGGAGCGCTCTTTGCAACCCCGGAAACGCATCCGCCGGTTAATTCGCACCCTCCGCGAACACTCACGCGAAATTCGCGGCGTACCTCGATGCGCCAGTAACGGAGACCGAATGCGCCTCTTGGAGCTTTAAGCTCGTGAAGATCTCCCAGACGCACATTCGTGGAGATCTCCTAGTCGCACATTCGTGAAGCTCGTAGAGCTCGTAGAACTCGTAGAATAATGCAGAAAACCTCGAGAGCCGTAGTGTTAAAAAAACTATTCATATCCTCCCTTTTCCTTAGAAACTTTATAATTAAGATCGCATCAACATTGGTTATTAGAAGACGGAGAATTGTATGCGTTCATATGTGGCGGCTACTTCCTATGCTCGTCAACAGAGGGACATTACGACAACAGCTTTCTCGCTACTACCTGAATCTTCCTGTGTTTGTATACTGGGTGTCCCACATAATTGGGAACACCTAAATATCTGTCGTATTTACAGTCCTATCAGAAAACTTCAGAGGACGAAGTGATACTATTGCAGGGAGTAAATAGAATGGTAAAGAAAAAATTTTTTATGTCGTGTTTTTTAATGAAATTTCAAGGTCACCGATGTTTTTTTAAATGGAATAGTATATTTTTTTACGATAGCGTGATAGACAATAAAAAACTGAATTTAGTGGATACCACCTTTTTGACCTTGTAATGACCTTGAGCAAGAATAATCATGTTGGAGCGGATAAAATGTGGAAGCGGAACATCCAGTGCAGTGCAGTGGATATAAATCTTTTCTATGGTGTTTCTGTTTTATTATTATTTTATTTTATAATTAGTTGTGTAATATTATTTTACCTATATTTAGACATCTGAATAACTTTGACTTAGATATGGAAGAAATATAGGTGAATATTACAGTCTTTTTTTAAATCATAAAAAATTCTATTACTATTGTTATTTCTTTTTTTTCTACAGGTTATACTAATTTAAAACATGGCATTAAGTATCTCAATGATATTGTTCTATGAAAATGATGAAAAACATCGATTTACAAAATTTTTTAATCGGGTCACGAAATACTGCCCTCTAGATCGTCATAATAACTCTGCCGTAAAAAATTTTTAATTTTTAATGTCAGATTCGTTATCAGCGACTCCAAAAACTCCTAATTACCAACTTTCAGAAAATTATGACAACATTTTGAATTTTTGCCACTTCTGGACCACTGTGCACGGGTCCGCTGGATAGCCTTACTGACGAGACCTCTAGCGGGCCTAGGACGAAACGCTTCCTTCTCCTTTTCCCTCCTCTCACACACTTTTCAGCCGCCATACATATAATTTTCTAATAGAAAACTGTGAAGACAATGTATGAATTTATGAATATTGCTGTATTAATTATTTTAATATACTTGCAGTCAGAAGTTATACAACTGATTCAATAGAATTCAATATTTTATATTAAATTGTACAACAGGTTAAACAGAATTCTATGCTTCACATTAAATTGTACAACTGACTGAATTCTGTACTTCAATGATAAAAGTCAAAAGATACTTAATATACCCGAACGTGCTCGTGTTACGACCCAACACACCACCTAAACTATTATATTACAAAGACGAACTTTCTGGCGCAAGGACGCGCCCGCTTCCGGTTACACTTGCACAGGGCCTCGTATCCTCCCGGTGCATAGAGAAACGCATCGCGAAAAGCTCGTCGTTCCCAGAAGATCGATAACGCGCGACGAACTCGACTTTCCGCTTCCGGAAATAGCGTTTCGAGCCGCATCTATCCTCGGTTCGCGACGTAGGCGCAGGTTTTAGCGATCCCTGGCTGGAATACTCGGTTTTAATATGCCGGGATATAGCGTTTCACGGAAAATTGGACGACCTAGTTTGCGTAGGAGATGCGAGCTGAAACCAGGAATCGGGTTCGAAACGGTTTCGAATGTTTACGATGATCCGGGGACGAAAGATGGGCGCGGAGGAGAATAGGAAAAGGTCTTTGGACGATTTCCAAGCCTGAATACAAGAACCTCGGATGCGAACTGCATCCAATAATTACATTTTTCAAGTCCCCCCCGTTTCTGAATGGGAACGGAAGGAAGTAAAGTCAGAAATTTTATAATATTACAAACTCTCAATTTTATTTTGCCAGCTCCGTTGTCGAACTCATTATCAAGACAATTTAGAACTATTCAGAAGAGAAATAAATTTGTTGAATAATTCCTCACGAATTTACATTCTCAATAATTGTAAACTAAATATATTAAAATCCTCCATTTTGACGTGGACTTAGTGTTAAATAATTCCGTTCATTTCAACCACGTTAAACACCGCGAGCAATCACTGAGGAGTTTTAATTAATTACTCCAGCCACGATGGATGAGAGGGAAGTCATGTTTGAAGATCCGTAGAACGGTTTGGAACTTTTACGAGATCCCGAGCGAAGAACTAAGCACGAAACGTGGTTTAAAGCTCGAGGAAGAAGCCTTTGGCCGACTTTCAACGCCAAAGTTCCCGAGCATCGAGTTCCGACGGGGATCGTTAATTACATTTTTCAATTCTCGCCTTTTCGTCAAATTGGAATCGGAGGAACGACCGCGCGGCGCAATGGAGGGGTGGGAACATGTACACGCGGGAGGTTTGATCGAAAAACGGGTCGAGCTATTTCCATCGTTCGACGGTTAAAACGATCTCGACACCGCGGAACAACGGAAGAAAAGAGAGAAAGCCCTGCTGATCGAGACTGCCCTGAATACGGGAAACCGTTTGTTGTTTCGAAGCCGTCGGTTTAAGGCTTTAAGGGACAACTTCGACGTCCCTGCATAAGGGTCGAGGCTCTCGAGGGATTTGTGAACGCGAGCTTTTTCGAACAAGGACGCGCATCTGGGACGATTTATACAGGCAATGTTTGGCGAGGTGCTTCGTTAAAGAAGAAAAATATTTATTTCCTAAATATTGACACCTTGAACGCCATGCGAACGTTGTGCGCTTCACACAAATTTCATTTATTTCGTTCATTGAAGCTAACAGCCTTATTAACCCTCCGTCTGCAACCTCATCAATTTTTCTACTGTTCCAGACTTTGAAAAATAATTCTAAAATACGTATTGAAGTTACCATTTTAATAAACAATCGCTAGAAAAATGAATATCGAAAAGAAAAATATTCAAGAGTAAGACGATCTTACAATAATGAGTAGACAACCGTATTTTATGTATTCATAATAAAAATGGTGTAACACAAAACAGAGGAAATATCAGAAGAATTTAACACTAAACCTACCAAGCATAAAAGTAACTGATAAATGTTGCCTTATCAAAATATCAACGTTAAATTTATTGCGATTGTCCGTTATTTTCAATATAACAGATGCTCGGACACGGAAATTGATTGCATTATTATCCATAAATGAATTTTTATAATTGCCATAATTTTAAAATATGAAGTCATTTGACCGTGGTAGGATTAGTGTGAATGTTGATAGTATACCACTTACCTGCTGGAATTATTAATAGAACAAATGAATTTCTATGTAACTTCCTTCCGTGTAATCGATGCAGGCAATTTTTAATTTTCATAAAAATCCGCAGTCTAATAATGAGCTGAAAATCAAGAACAGATATAGTGTAAAATATCACAAAATTCAAACATGAAACACACGAATGAATGCGCGTTTAATAGACGAACGTACGACCAATGAAGAGAATTTATATAATTAAAAATTTCTTGTACGAACGTAGAGAGGACTAGTGCGCATCCCACGAGTATAGTGATCGAAAGGAAGCAGAGTCGTAGCGCGACGGTGTCCTCGAAATTAAGTCCTCTCGCGATGACTCCCCGCGGAAAGAATTCAGAAGCGAGGAAATTCTGGCACTCGACTCGAAAATTCCGTTTTCGCTCATTCCCGATATTCACACCGGTACGACGACGCCACACATCTAACGTTATTGCTTTCCGGCGGCATCGTGGGGAGGGGCAGGGGTGGGGGCAGGGGTGAGGGAAAACTGGTGGAAAACTGGGGTTGCGAAGACAAAGGGCCGGGGGCAAATAGTGCTTTCCTCTCGAGCAGGTGAAAGGTCAATTCTCGCTTGTCAATATTGAACTACAGGCTCCGCTATCACACGACTTTTTTCCTCGAGAGACAAAGAGCTATTCTTAGGCCCAGTCCTTTACACAGGGAAAGATGCAACACTCTAGGATCATGTTTGCCCGTACCAGTTTCTGCCCACTTCCGTTCTGCGCATGTGAATTTGCGAGATGTTGAGACTTTGAAATGGAAGACATTGGGACGAGAGACTTGGAGTAGAGAATTTTTTATTAAAATGTTTAGAGAGTTTTACATGTACTGCTGATTCTTTGGTGAGATGGTTAAACAATTTTTTTTAAATTTTTCTTCGAAAATAGTACGAAGGAAATGTTCGCGTTTGTTATAGGCTTTATTGCACCTACCTGGAATTATCGAATATTTCTTGAGGGACGTAAGTCGTCAATGGACTCGAGGATTATTTTTTATATTTCCGCGATGTTGGCTTTGCTCAACGATTTTTCTGTACCATATTCTTAACGAATATAAAATTGAAGTTCTGTTGGAGAATTGATCCACTCATCCTTTGACTCTAGAAAATAAAATATAAAGACAATTAATGAAATAGCAGATTGGTGATCAAGAGACATTGCAGATCTTTATGCAAAATAAAAGTGAATAGAAGAACACGTAAAAATTATTAAAAGAAAGAATACATTTGTGTCCGACTCCTGTTTCTTATACAGTAAAGTCTTTATCTAAGTCGCACGGAGGTATGCGATCTATGTCAGTTCGCCTACCCCCTCCACTGGGGGGCATACCCCTCGAGGGACCGAGAAGCTCTAGCTGCATTGGTTGCCGAGTAGTGTAAACATGCCGCGTAATCCGATACCGGTAGAGTATATCGGTGTGAACCACTACTAATCAAATTACAAAACTTCTTCATTTTTCATTATTTTTTTACGGGGCTTTCGCCAACTTATTTGTGGCATTTTTTTTATTAAAATTACACTAAACATGGATATAATTTGAACTGTATTTAGTGTCTTAATTGACGGTATTTTGTAGATAGAAGAAGATAGCGGTCCGTGTTTACATGCTGTCCTTTTCTACACTCAGCGCGGTCATTGAGGTCAAAAATAGTAGCAGTACGCGATCTATGTCCAGGCACGGACCCGAGAATCGGACTTAGAACAAGACTTTACCGTAATAAGTTCAGACAATTTTTATTTTGCATAAAGGTCAGCGATCTAGTAATAAATGCGTAAAAGTAACAGTCTAAATGATACATTGTAAAAGATAAGATTGAAATAAGATCGTCCACTTAATTTGAAAATAATCCCTTTTTCTAAAAAATAATAGAGAACGTGTGAAGTTTTTGTAAGTTACAAAGATGATGGTTAATCGACGTTCGCTGTCGCGCGTCAGATCCATTTGAGAAAAATCTGGCAAATTACGTCCATGAGAGACATAACGAAGAAGTCAGCCGTTAATTACGACCGGAGAAAAACGTTCATAGGAGAAGATTGGAATTCGGTGTTGATGTTTGCGGTTCCCACAGCGCCAGCTGCGGCAGTAGGCCGTAGGAAAGAGGAAAATTAGAAAATCGGGAAACGCCCGAGGCTGCGAGCTTTATTCGGCGAACAGTGCTGCGAGCACTGAATCGTGCTGACTAACGAACGATGCCGAGGCCGCATACTTTTTGAATGAAGATAACCAAAAGCGACGAAGCTGATATTTTCCGAACAGAACCGGAAGGACGCGTGACTCGATTACGGAATATTTTAATCGCGATTCAACGCGTGCAACCTGGTTACACGACGGACCAATTCTGTTTCAGATCGAGAGGAACATGTCGGTCGAGATAAGAGCGGGTCGACCAACAATGCCGACTATACCGCAGTCGAAGAGACCGACGATTTTAGTCTATCCAACAGGTGAGCGAATTAACGTGTCGTAGTCGCGTTATACCACTGATCTCTAGACTATGGATACGGGATTCGGATTCTGAAAATGTCCCGAATTGAACGTAGATTTGGATGCCAGCGCCGCTATCGTTCGACCGGTGTACTGTACCCCTCGTACTCCTCTTCACCTCCGCGATCCTCTATACTTCGCCATGTGTTTGCGTCCCTCCAGATGGCGCTGCTTTCAATCGTGTTGATTGGACGTCATCGACACTTTTTATTTCGTAGCGTGTCAATGGCGTCCAATCAACTCGATTGAAAGCAGCGTCATCTAGAGGGACGCAAACACATGGCGAAGTATAGAGGATCACGGTGGTGAAGAGGAGTACGAGGGGTACAGTACACCGGTCGAACGATAGCGGCGCTGGCATCCAAATCTACGTTCAATTCGGAACAAAAAGCTGTGTAGCTGGCTTATGGCAATACCGTATCCATAGTATATATCAGTGATGGGCAATTTTGCCTCAGTTGAGGCAAAACCGTCCACACCGTAGCGCCCTCTGTCCCCTTCCATCAAGCGCGGTACAATGGGGCAACGAAGACACGAGACATCAGCGTACGCAACGAATGTGCGCGTTGCATGAAAGAGAGGTTGGTGGGAGAAGCAGGCGTTTGAGGGGCTCCACCCGTGCCCACCACTGGTATATATATATATATATATATATATATATATATATATATATATATATATATATATATCAGTGCGTTATACCCTGTGTATTATAATGAAAACCGTACAAAGTTAAACACTAAACCTACCACGGTCAATTGACCGATTTTATATTTTTCAATTATTGAAATTATAAAAATTCGTTTATGAAAATTAATGGAATAAACATCCTTGTCCAAGCAACTATTATATTCGAAATTACGGACAATCTGAATAAATCTAGTGTCGCCATTTTTATAAGGTAACATTCGCTGAGAGTTTTAATCCTTGGTAGCTTTAGTGTTAAGTAAACCTTCTCATTTCTATAAAGCGTTTCATTTTTATATGTTTTGTGCGTGCTAGATTTAATGTTAAGCAGTTTTCAATCACATTATACGGGGGTTTTTCCTGCATGTTTATGCCTTAAAATTATCACAAAGACGGTCTACCGAAATAAACGCTGACACTGATCACGAAGAGATCTCGATAAGGATGCTGCGAGTTTAGAAACGATGGTAAAAGTTCAATTCGTAACATGGCTAGCTTATGCGACCTTTACTCAGCGTTTGCCTACGTAGCTGATCGATGCAACATATTGAGCCGGGAAAGCGCGCACCTGCGGGCACGTTAAGTTATTCGCCGATATTCGGGACCCGGTGAAACGTGATTGGCACCGTGAAACCCAACCTCGTAGATGTATCCGCAATGTTGCAATAAGTAGCACTTTCCTTTCGATCATAGGTGAAATTTGGAAAAAATCGTGATTTTTCCAGTGACTCCAGAGAGCATCATTATACCGATAGTATCCTGCATCCTGGGGTTCCCTTTGCTGGCGCTGATGGTGATCTGTTGTCTGAGGCGACGAGCGAAGCTTGCGAGGGAACGAGCCAGAAGGAGAAACTGCGATCTGGATCACGGGGCGCTGAGCCTCGTTCGTTTCAGTCCTGTTCATCGTTTAGGTGAGTTTCAAACACGACCACGTTTTCTTGTCCTCGTACATCGACGATTAACGTTCCGCCACGGTGAAGATCCACTTTTATGCGAGTTCTAACGCGGAAACTTTCTGCGTCTAAGAAGAAGACCCGAGAGTCCGATATCCTCACCGAACTCGAGTTCGCGTAACAGGAAATGATCAAAATTTGGGCAGTTCGAAAATGTTGTCGAATCTGTAGACTCCAAGGAATTCTAACAGCACAGTTATGCGGAGACTGCGGATTTTATGCGTTTGTAACAAAATTGAGTAGCTACAGTTTGAAACAGCGCAAAGATTAAAAGAAATGAAGCGTGGGGTGTACAGGGTGTACGCGTTAAATCACCATTTTTTAGGCATTTGCGGTAGTGAAATTAAAAAATGTTTTAAACAAAAGTTCATCGGTACTTGGTGAGCTACATGGTCGCATATTCTTAAATCTGGAAAAATGCCTTTTACGTAAATAAGTAAAGGTCACCTTGACTTTTTTAAATGGCACCTCATGTTTTGGACGTCATAGGATTGTTGCTGACGTCGAGACGAATTCAACAGTGTATTATACTATGACCTTGAAATGACCTCAAACTCGAAAATTTTGTGCAAACGAAATTTTAATGAACAATTATTTCTTACATAATAAATCATGTTTAAATACATTAAATACATTAAATACAGAAGATTAAATACATTAAATACATAAGAAATAATTTTTCATTAACATTACGTTTGTACAAAATTTTCGAGTTTGAGGTCATTTCAAGGTCATAGTATAATACACTGTTGAATTCGTCTCGACGTCAGCAACAATCCTATGACGTCCAAAACATGTGTTGCCACTTGAAAAAGTCAAGGTGACCTTTACTTTTTTACCTAAAAAAGAATTTTTCCAGATTTAAGAATATGTAGCTCTGTATATTACTTTTGACCTGTTCAAATAATTATAGAAAAAAAGGCAATTCAATATGGCACATGTTTCTTGCAACAGAGGCAAACGATTTTTATTTTACGTAAAGATCCGCAGTCTGGTTGCGTGTGTAGAATACGATTGGAAAGTTTTCGGAATAGCAGATGCGGCAGAAAATATGCGTACAACGAAATATTGGAAATCGATCAGACTTGATAGGATTTTTATGGTTACCTTGTACTTCAATAAAGAAGTATACTAAAAGATTTCTCAAGAAAGTATTTCTATAATTTCAGGAATAGTAAAAGAAAAAATCTGGAAACCGTCATTTGAAGGGGCTCGGTAGTTGTAGTGGTAAACATGTGTGTATTGTGGACTAGAAAGAACCAAGAAAAGATTAATATTCGGGCCATATAAAAAATTGTTCTTTTTGATCAAAAAGTAGCTGAATCAATTGCACGAAAGAATTTCAACGTAGGACGTACCATGACTTTAGAAAAAATTTGTGAAGACGGTTCAATTTTTCAGCGTTTTCATGAGACGGGCCCGTTGAAACGGTTTCTTGTATGGAGGTTTCGCGATGAAGATGGAAAGGGGTCACGGGACATTTGTATTTGAGCACCCCCGGCCTCATTAACAATCTGAGCAGCTTCCGTGGTCCAGCATTTCCACTCAGACGCCTCGGGATACCCACGCGCGCTCGAATACGCGCAAATTCGTGGCATTGCGTTCGTCGACGATTCCGTAAATGGCGGCAGTATATGCACAGAAACGCGTGCGGATGAACGGGCAACGATATGCGCATATAAAGAGAGCGGAAGAGGCTTTAAACCAGATTGAATGTCGGCCTGAATATACCGATTCATCCGCCGATTCCGTAATGCTTGAAATTCGAACGTGATACACTGCGACCAAGCGTGATATCCTCCGTCGAAAATGTTTAATCTTCGTCCGGACCGTGTTGCGAAAGCAAACGTCGAAGGGGGCGCGAACGCTTTTATCGGTTTCCTATAAATCTTGATCATCGGCGCCTAGGACAAGATCCGCGTGGCACTTCGGACGCAATGATGTCGGTGCGATCGTCGATACCGTTTTTATCGTCTCGATAATGCCCGGCGGTAAATACGCCGCCATTTTTTGAGCGATCGACTTGATACGCGGACCGGTAGAAACTTATACTGTTATAACGTTCAAGCGAGGCTGGAAAAACTGTTGTAATATCGATCGAGACTCTTGACATGGCTGCGAATGGAATGCGGATTTTATACGCGAGTGATAAAAGTGCATCGATTGCGAGGCAAGACGTTTAAAGAATTTTACGAATTCTGCTGTGTTGTTCATTAAAGTTATGAATCGTCGTGTCTCTTTCTAACTGAATACTATTCTTCACCAAACCGTGCCACCGATAATCGTCAATTTTTTCTGTATTCAGAATCGATATTAAAATATTTCCAAAAATTCGCAGTCCAATTGTGAAGAGCCATTATTCCGAATAACTGCATCTGGAATTTTCAGCTGTTATCCGTTCCAATTATTTTTTTCGGTTCCCTGTCGGTTTTGAAACGGTTCCAGGATGGATTCCCGTATCGACATTTCCGTAATTGATATCGCTAATTATTGCAGCTGCGAATTACTTCATACATGCCTAGATTTTTACAAAATTATTACAAAAGAAATCGTTGAAGCGAATGAAGCAGCCACACCTTTTTCATGTTCATATATTATATTACTCGGAATAGAAAGTGAATAAATGTGAGTTTCAATATTGATTCTCTTTCGCGTATAACGAACTTAATTAATCATATTGATATTCGTGCAAAATATATTCCTGTGCTTCTTTATATAGAATATAAATGAATCAATAGAATGTCGTGTTGTTCGACAATGTTGGACTTCATTGACAAGCAGTGGGAGTTCAGAATAAACTTTACTGCAGAAAATAGACACGAGAATAGATTCCAGAACCGCTGCAGAATCAATATGAAAACCGAAACAGCAGTTGGAAAAGTTGTTCCGAATAGAAGTTTGTTTCTAACTATTTTACTCAGAATCTTCGATATGTAACAATTCTAAACTGTGATTTTTGGAATCGTTTCAAGCCTTGCTTTCGATAAATGCCTCTCGCAAACAGGAGAAGCATTCGTAACTAGCAATGCCCAAACGAACAGTGTCGATGCTGAAAGAACTAAATTACATGTCCCTTATTTCACTCTATCCCGTCAAGCGCAGCGTCTAAAGAGGATTTAGGTAAATCACTTTCATCCTGGTTTGTTGCTTGATTTCGTCTCTAGAGACGCTAGAATTTTCTGAGAACCGGCGCGGTTCGTTTTACTTAAATACACATGCATTCCGCCCGCCGCCGCTGCTGCAGTTGCATACTCGGCGTAGCAAAAGTTCATTAAAGTTTTACCAGAAAAGACGAAAAGAAACGCGCGCGCATTTGAACGGCATTAAAGAGAATTGGAATCGGCAGTGATCTGCATCGAAATGCATTCTTCATGGTTGAATCGGATCGACGAGGGCCTGAGCCCTTCGCTAAACGTTTTCAGCTTCTTGCTCTTCGTGTTCCCGATGGAAAAGCATGAATCAAATTAATCGATATCGTGATCCGCATGTAGCTGAATCTCGACTCGAAACTCGCTCTGCAAGCCTGGCAATGTACTTGCGTTTCACTCTATTTCGCCTACAAACTGTATTCGAGCTACCATAACGGAGCGGCAGTCTTACATCGTCTTGGCACGGGGTGCTGCATTTGAAACAGGTCACATTTCACTAGCCGTCGATGATGGAAACGATTGCATCCGTTGAAAAATTGCTTGTTGTTCAAGATTCTGCAATCTATCTCGTTTTTAGTCATTTCTTTTCACCTTGCATCTAATTTTGTGGACGTCGAAGCAACGTCAATTGCGAGTCCCATTTTTATTGTATATTTCTGCTCTAGGTTAGCATTAATCACAACGAAATAACAAATCACGTTTTCAAAAGACATGGATATAGTCTATGGATGTTGTGTCAAATTTTTTTAACAGGCGCTTCAAGACGAATGCAGTGACCTATATTATGGATGTCGTTCAAGGTCGTTCAAGGTCAAATGCAATGGCGAGTTTCACCCGATCCATATTTTTTCCCCATCATCGATAACAAGCAAAATATTCAGGTGACCTGTTTCAAATACTCCACTCTGTACACGTTCGAGTGCAATTAGTATTCCTGCTGCGTTCTCGCGCTTTTATTCGCGGGTTTGCTTGATGATTCGAGTTCTTCTTAATACATCTAGGGTACAAATTAATTCGTGGCCCTTTCAACTAAACAATAACGATCCGTCTGGCTTGGTTTCTGTCTCTTGTAATCAATGCAGACAATTATTTTTATATTTCGCATAAAAATCCGCAGTCTATTCATAACAAGTATAGTGCCATTCGTTTGAAGACATTTATAAAGTGCCAGAGACTCCAGTCGAATAGTTAAGAGTCAAAGTACATTTTTCCGCGTTCGACAGAGGGCAACGAATTAATTTGCACAGGCAACAAGATGAAGTATTATGTTCCACGGGTGATTATAATTTGATTTCTGTGTCACAGTGGGAATTGATCGTCCAACGCGAGCGGTGTCGCTACGAAGCGATCGAGACTCCCGCACATTTCCATCGTTGGAATTGGATACGGTGGTCGAAGAGAGATCGGATCCTGAACAGAGCACCGCGCTAGAACTCAGCAGTCCAGACTAGCATCCAGTTTTGGTACCGCCCAGGTTGAACTTTTGCTCACGTCCTCTAACACCAGTAAATCATGATTCATCTCTACCCGCCAATATTTTTTAAACGACCCGCCGAAAGCATAGAGCGATTAGGAAACTAACTTTCCTTCGGCTGATACTTAGGACACTATCGACCGAAATTTCACTGCGAACGCATGCTCTGAACACTTCCTACATTACCGACATTGGATCACGTTGAATTGCAAGTTAGGGGATTCCCACTTTAACGAGACACTGGCATTAGCAGGGCATTCGCATATTCATGACAAACTTTTTGGTACATTTTTTAAACAAATAATTTTTTCCACAATTTGTTCACGCGATCGAATTCGTGATCGAAATCCACGCATTTTTAAAAAAACGTTTTCCGTTATACATCATTTAATTCCAGAGATATTCAAGGAAATGTACTACGGGGGGATATTTCCACCCCTTCAATGTAGACGATTATGTATTAATAAAAAGAATATGTGTGAAATATTTTTCCAAACTGATTGGAAATATTTATTGATATCCAAGAAACGGAGAAAAATTTTTCTCGCGAGCAGAAATATTAATCCTATCCACCAATTAATTATGGTGGTTCAGAGCGCTTTAACACGTTGATTGCTAAATTACAACTTCCAATAGATTACAGTAAAAAATAATGTCTATGTTACTCACGAATCGACGCGGCAATCGACGCGTTAACGAGACCGTAAAAATATGCAACAGGTATTTTTCTGTAGACGTTAGAGTAGGGAGACCCTGTGATACATCTTCAGGAGTGAATGCACTGTTTTCTAATGGTCGATCGATTTATTTTCCAGGTCTCCCCGACCAGAAAAATCGGCGGTACCGCTGCCTGTAGATCACAGTCCATTATGGACGGCTTTGACTCATGCGAATTCCGCGACATCGATTCTCGGAGACACCTAGCAGGAGGTTAATGAGGGCAGCTACATCGAAGCTCTCGTCCTCGACCTACCGATCATCTACTGAACATTTTAACGAAAGTGTCCGCTTCGACAGAGTGAATATCTGTCTGCGTTCAACTCAAAGTTCCCGGGGCTGTACCACGAAAAGTGCCACAACATGAACTCTAATAATTTCAAAGAATACAAGCGCTGCGAAACGGAGAAAAAAAGAGACTATCAAAACTGTATAAACACGTCCGAGGCGCGCGGCGGAAACGAGCTAAATTTTTTACCGGCATACTTGTCAAGCACGCTATAGCCATCCCGCTTTTTACATGATGAAAGTTACTTAACAAGGTAATTATACATGTACGCTACGAGTGTGTTACTGTAAATACGATTTTGTTAACATCGTGTACAAAAAAAGAAAATGGAAGAAAAATAAACGATCGAAGTATATAAAAAGAAGCATTATAAACAGTATGTAGTATTGCGTATGCAGATACACTGTCTATTTCACGAACTAAATTCGTGAACGTATTATGTATGTACATATTGAGCATGGACTAATTACAGCGGTATTCTCATGCTAATATTATTTAAACTAATTAATCCTTATCGTTTAATGTTTTTCTGCGTTCAAACGAATTATGTATACCTTCGTACGATTCTCGCAACATACAAACTCCAAGGCCTTAGCACGACAACCACAAAGTAAATTACGCGCAGTGAACAGTGTATAATACACGCGAAAGTCTTCCAGAATAAATGACTACACCACGATGGGCCAGTTACTTAAAAACCAGGCGTCGCCCGTCCCCTTTTCGCAGCTTTTTTCAGCTTGTTCAATTTTTTGTCCTTTTTCCTCTTCATGATATTGTCTTGCCGTTTCTCCTGCCTTTCCCTAATTCCCTTTTGGACGTTCTCTAGCCTCGAATCCCATTTTTTGGCACTGTGCTTCTTATTCTGTTCCTTTCTGCTTATTGTTCGTTTTAACAAGTCAGGATCATCCTTCACCTGAAAGAAATAGAGCAATATAGATGTACAGATACAAAGCTGTGAATAAACTCAGATTTATGGAAATTTTTTCCATTTACTTTTTCTCCGCTGGCTTTCGCTAAAACGGAGTTCCAGGCTTGCTTCTCTTTCATCTCTTGAGCCTTCTCTGTTTCACCCGACTGCTCCATTTCCTTCAACTTTTCTTTTTTCTGTTTCAATTGGAGCAAAATCTTCTTCGGATCCTTTGCACTTTTGGGTGGTTTCTTTTTAGTTCCGATTTCAGAAAAATCAAACTTGCTGAACACCATTTTTCCTTCCGAATTAAATACAGGCTTAGGCCTTGGCATCTTAGGCACTTCGCCGTCCTCCTTTTTGATTTTATACCCTCCGGTCGCGTTTTGCTCTGTTTTCACCATCTTTCTTTGCATTACGCGCTCTTCTCTCTTTGAAATTTTTTTCATTTTATTCTTTAAATTTTTCTTCAGCTGTTTATCTTTGTACCCCAATCTTTTCACGTTCCTTAAACTATCGAGTTTCGCGTGTAATTCCTCAAATGTGTTTGCTCTTTTTGCATTTCCGGTAACTTTCGGAAAACCTTTAGCTTTGTTAAGAAAAAAACCATGATAAAAATCGACAAATAACACACGACAAGAGGATTGTATAAATGTTACAGAGAACCTACCTTTCGACATGATTTTGGCATTTTGTGTTACTATTTTACTATTCTCGTCTGAAATTAATAAACATTTATTTCTGTCATCGTAGTAAACAATACAGATTTCTAAGGTTATGCTATCGTTTTATACTTTTACCTATGTTTGATTGAGGGAACGGAGTTTTCGAAAATAAATTCGTAATAAATTCGTTTTCCTGTACCAGTAATCGTCTGACTAGATTCTTGTCAAATGGTTTTGACATTTTCAACTGCATATTTGTCGGAACACACGTGTATAACAGTAAAATAAATAACACACACAATCGCAAACAGTGCAAGTTTCCAGCTCGTAAAACTGGAGACCGTGGAGGTAGAAAAGGTTAGGAATTGAACTCTACTGCGCAAACTCAAAAACAATAGGCACCTTGCGTCTGTCTAATCATCACTCAATTCAGTTACTAAATAGGTTGGTGCATATAAAATGTCCAAATTTAGAATAAATTTCTTTTTTATCAATATCTTTGATTCAGATTCCAACAACAATCACTAGGAATTTACTCAACATTTGTTAAAAAACGTCTATTGCCCCATCTGGTAACAAAATATAGTACTAATTAGTTAGAAGCTTAGGTGTTTGGCCGCATATAACGCTTCAAGTATGTTCGATTTAATTTAAAAAGATATCTATAACAATTGAATAGATTGATTCGTACAATGATGTACAAACTATACATTTTTTATATAACTTAGAAAAACATGCGATGGAACATTGCAATACAATTAAGACATACGAGAATGTAATTAACAAATACATAATGTCTAATAGAAAAACGATTGAATCATGCGATTACAAATTGATTTTGCAAATTTTATACAATAAGAGAGCACGTTTATGTCAAAAGTGCTTCCTCAAGTAACATCTGTGATCTCAGAACAATAAGAACACGATCACGCAAGAGATACTTGTCAAATTTCTTTTCGATCATTAATGCTTCATCGGCTGTCCTGAAATAAGTATGACAGTACCTTATTTCAGTGTCCGGTACTTGCTTTATGGAAGATAAGCATATTGGAACATAATCTTTGAAAAGAGTTAATATCTCCTGTATCCCTAAAGCAGGATGTAGATTAGCTACAATCACTTCTTGAGCTTGAACAATCTTTTTCTCATTCTTGTATATCAAAGATGGAATTTCATCTTCAGTAAAACAATTCTCCGTTGTTCTTGTACTATGGTCAGAAATGTCAGAGCAGATCGAAGAGCTGCACTTTAGTTTGTTCATCTGTTTTAACTGCAGCAGTTGTCTCAAACTTGACGTTGACGTAATGGAAGTGTTATGATCGCTATCTTTTTCAACAGGACTACCACAATCAGGCTGTTTTGTATTTTGAAAATTCTTGCTGGAGTTTTTGCCATTGGTGGAACTGATTCTTGTTGTCTTCTGATGTTGTTGCATTTTATTAGTAACATTCTTGTTCTTGGAGTTGCCGCTAATTTTGTGCTTATGCTGTAATATCTTAATTTCCGTATTGTTCCGGAAGGCATGTATACACTTTACGGTGTCTTCTAAATTTTGGTAACGTACAAAACATAAACCAAATTCACCATGACGAGGCTCAACAGATAAAACAGGTCCATAAGCGGAGAATATCTTCGTAAGTTCTTCCACACTTATTCCCTTATAATTTGGGAAATGTATTACGTATGCATCACCTCTTTTATCGTAATACTTATCGTAATCCATCTCTGTACAAGATATTGTAGTGTTCCAGCAGAGAATAAAAATGTTCTTTTGTTTTGACACTGTGTTGTGCTCCCGGTGTTTATTTCGTTTGTTGGTTATATCGTTCACAAGCACAGTATACGTTTCATTCCATAAGCTTTTGTACCAACATAACTTTTTCACACCAGCCGTAAGAAAATACTGTACGAAAACTCGACATATACAAATAAATATTCGATGTTTATATTAGAATTTATTATAACAAATGGTTAGGAACGACCCCCGTCACGGAGCAGTACATGGTGTGGTACAGTACGAGATACCTACGTAGCGTGTAAAATAGACGCCACTGACACCTAACCACAAAGTGTTCCAATCGTGAGGATAAATTACCTTTCTGTCAATTACCTTGTCTGCAATACAAAATTATTTCATCACGTGTTGAGATTCGATAAAATAAGATTAAATAATAAATATCATACGCAGATAATCGAACACACAATTTCAAGCATCGAACGTTGTAATCGTCTGTTCGTATTTTCCCGCGGTACAAAAATGGCTGACCGCGCAGCCATGTTTGCTGAGTGGGCCTGCGCACTGACGTGTCGTAATTTACATTTCTAGAGCCGAAAGTCTCGTTGTTTTCCCTGCACAGTGTTCGCAAAGGCGAGATCGCGTTGAACCATTCAGTTTCGGCTATTTTTTCGGCAAGTTTTCGCGCGGAAAAGACGTGCACGCGTGCAAAAACCGAATGGCAACGACGATGGAAAAAAAAGGAAGTAGAAATGGGCGGAGTTTGCGCCTGTGATAATACCAGGTAAAGTACGTCGGCTGGTTCGAAGAATATTCTCTCGGAACCGCGGTAAAAATTTCCACACGGTGTTTTCTCGAGGATCGGGTGTTGGAATCTATCCGGTGCGATCCGTCGAAATTCAAGAGGTGTCTGCGATACAGGTTAAGAAGGACGCGGCTACGAAAAGGCGGCGAGGTCGCGTCGTAAATAAAGTGGATGCGCACGCGGACAATCCACGTGAAACAGAGAGAGAGAGAACTCGGCGAGCGGATTGGTCGGACGAGGAGCGCGATGAGTCGGGCGCTCTGATTGGCCGACGGCGGCTGTTATGGCCGCCGATTAGCGCACGCACGCACAAACACCGAGGCAGCCACGGTGCCTCGCACACGGACGCACGCACACGCGCGTGCAACGGGCCAGGAGCGTAGCACCGTAGCAGTCGCTCGCGGCCGAGAAGAGTGAAAAGAGCGACAGACAACGGTCGGTCCGCGCGTTGCCTTCTAAGGCGGAGGGAGAGTTGGTGTGTGACGTCGTCGTCCGTGCGCGGATGGCTCGAGGAACGCCGCCGATTTTCCTCAGCTTCGACCAAGTATCCTTGCCGAGCGTACGAAAGACCGAGTGAAAGGAGAGTGTGCATGCGGGCCGGCCGCTGACGCCGCGACCGTCGACACGAAACCGCGTATACGTAAAACCCGACAATCCGTCAAGTCTGAAGCTGCACCATTTTCGTCATCCTCTTAACGTGTATACCGAGGAAAGAAAAAATCAAGGGAGAGAGAAACCACGATTATTTGAAACTGGAACGTGTTCTGGGAGCCCGTGTTCACGAACGAGCGGATACAAAGACGAAATAAAAAAAGGATACAAGAAGGGCACCGAGGAAGGTAGCAGGAGACAGAGATACAGAACCAGACACGAGCGAGAAACGAAGACGCGAACGCGAAGCGCGCGCGAGAGAGAGAGGGTGAGAGTGAGAGAGAGAGAGAGAGAGAGAGAGAGAGAGTGAGAACCGATCGGGAAAGAGAAGGCAAGAGGAGGAGCGAGTTAAAACGCCAACCGAGATACGTAAGAGACAAAGGCCACGGCGGCATAACCTCCAAAACGACTACTGTGGGGATATATCGTGTCCGCGCGTTTCGTCGGATTCCTCCGCGGTTTTCGTGGACCGTTCGCCCGACGATCACACGTTCGATATTCGCATTATTTACGAGAGATTATATTTTTACAATGTGCATGCCTGCCGCTGCTGCTGTTACTGCTGCTGCTGCCCGGGGCTTCCATATACGAAGTGTCGCACGAGCGAGATAGAGATAGAAAGAAAGAGCACGTGTATGCGACATATTTTCAATCGAAGGTATACAGAAAAAAAGAAAAAAAAACCACTACGCACAGGAAATCGTCGAATTGTTTCAAGAGTGAAAGAGCGGGACGGTTGTTTGTATGGTCGTGTTTTTCCACGACACCTGGTATACGATATATAGACCGTAGTCCGCGAGTGTTGTCTACTGTGTAAACGAACTCGACGTTGCGTCGACAACGAGGAAACTTAAGTAGAAGAATAGAGGACCGAGCGAAACTAGAGAGGGAGAGAGAGAGAGAGAGAGAGAGAGAAATATATATACGAGGATATAACATACCAGCGCTGCGGTCCACGGTTGATGGATGAAACTGGCAGGATGCTGCAACACGGTGGATCAGGTGTTGGTCTGATGGGTGGCAATCAGGGACAGGGGGCCCAAAACACCGGCGGATACGGAAGCATGGGGCCCGTCGACGCAACCGCGACGCAGGGCCCTGATCCTGCCGCGGACGCCAGGAAACAGGATATCGGCGAGATCCTTCAGCAAATCATGAATATCACCGACCAGAGCTTAGACGAGGCGCAAGCGAGGTAAATCATCCTAGTCGACATTCGATCAGCCGCCATTTTTTAACGCTAGAACTACCGGAGTATCCGCGACTCGAACAACCAATATCGAACTATTTTTTGCTCACAGTCGGTTATTAAACAAATTAATTCGTTGAAAAATCGTGTCGTTCGTTAATTAGATTTTCCGCCTTGTTTGTGTCACAATATTAACCCTTATCCTTGCCGATTATAGTCGCTCAACGTTGCACTTTCTCGGTGTACTAACAGCGACTATAGACACCCGTCAAAATTTTGCATGCATCCACGACTTTGGTTGTTCCGGTACGTAACGAAATTGTCTGCCATGGTTTTCAACAAGATTAATTATTAAAACTCGTGGCGATTGTTATTCAAGTCTTTTGTCTTCTTATTGTCGCAAGATTAACCCTTTACTAACTTACCATAGTCGCTCAACGTTGCACCCCCACTGTTTATTAATGGCGGCTATAGTCAAAGTTTTATATTTTGGAAGAAGCATGATTTCACGTTATATTAAGACTATCCACTTTAACTAATATCATCTGCTCTTCGGAAGAAACCATTTGAAATGCCTACACAGTCATAATAGCTGTCCACCCCACTCCTGGGTTATACATATGACCAGATACGAGCTGGCTGGACAGCTGTTATGACTGCGAGGACTGTTTCAGTGGCTTTTTTGGAAAAACAGGCTGCAGTAGGCTTTTAAATGTCTGTCCTATATTTGAGAGGACTTTAATGATCTTGTTTTCGATAAATAATCCGTTATCTACAGTTTGAACAATTAATGATTAGTATTATCTAAATATTAGTGAACCGTTCTCTCTAACATCTTTTTAATTAAACATCAATAACAGAGAACTAGAACATTATCTCTGATATGTAGCGTGTCAACTCGAGATAGCTTAAAGGTTAATTACCGCGCAATAATCTCGCAGCTTCTCGGCAAGCCTAATATAGACAACCAACGTATTCACAATGGTCGTAACAACTGCGCGTTGATTTCATTTTTTCGCGTCCCCACGCGTTGTTTCGCGAGAAATATTTGCATCAGACAAATCGCACCGATGCCACGTTTGTTAGCGCATTTACCGGGGAAACTGCGATGTTAACGAATTACGTTGATCGTCTTCGCGTCGCCGCGACTTTGTTACCTTGCGGTTCTACTTAACGCCGGACATTGGTTTTACGCGGTATTCTTAATATTTTCTATCGCCGGTTGAACCGTTGAACGACGGTAGCACCGCGTTGTACGCGTGTTCGTAATGACAAGCTGTAAACGTAGCTTCTTGTGTACAAGCGCGGCGATAAGACCGCGTTTATCTTCGCGTTATTGGTCCATGATCGTTCAACGTGTGCCAAAACGTTAACGCAACCGACGCGCGCAAACACTGTCAACGCTATTTTCAGATGTACCCGGTGTTTCGTTATTCAAACGTTGAACGTGTTTTCTGTTGCGCTCGCAGGAAACACACGCTGAACTGCCATCGAATGAAGCCGGCCCTGTTCTCGGTCCTGTGCGAGATCAAGGAGAAAACAGGTGAGTGCTGTTTCGCATCGGCACCCGGCGCCTACCTTTGCTCGGGCCGCTCATGCGACCGTGCGTCACTAATTGTACTTCAATATTTACCGCCGGCTACGACTACCATAAATTAAGATACATACATCGGTCCGCTGGAAATCTGCGGCTTATCTCGCCAGCTGCTCGCGCAACCATTTCTTCACACTTTGCCTACCTTCTTAACACGTTGACTGCCGTGTCACCCATATATGGGTGACGGAATTATTTGTCCATATTTAAAATTTTAATTATTACGCTAATGTAATCATTGTATCAAATTTGGTTAATATCTGGAAAATGCAAGAAGGCTAAAACGTTACTCAGTGTCACACATTTTAATTCTATAATCATTATTTTATTAAATATATTGTTTCGAATTTATGAAATTTTTGAGGTCGCTGCTTTGGCAGTCAAAGTGTTAACACGTTGACTGCCAGTCGGATTTTCCATGGTTTGCCCAAGGCGCCAACGTGAATTTTTCATTATGCGATGCATATTATGTTGAAATATTATTTGCAGCAAATAAAGTGAGTTATTGAAGCATTTTTCGTGCATTAATTTCTTCAAACTATTACAGTAACAATGGTATTATTGAAAAATTTATCAGTATCCATATTTACTCTAATTTTGTACTTTTATTATTTGCTGCGCCGCCGGTCACCGGTGGCCCCCACGGCGCTGTAGACAAGTCGAGTGCCGGTCACCGGTGACCCCCATGGCAGTCAACGTGTTAACGCTGGAAGCTGCCTGCGCCGATAGCAACGTATAGCAAACGTCTCGGGAAGCTTTCTTTTGTCATCTTTAACACGCTAACTGCCGAACAATCGTACTCCAAGAATATCGCGAAATCAAAGTAATTTAATCGTTGTATTCAAAATTCCAGAGTTGAAGCTTATCGATCGAAATGAATTATATTGATAAATCTGATTTCAGCGCAAGGTTCGATCCTATTGAAAATCAGCAAATTTGCAGTTAGATTATTCTCTCAACCTTTCGATCCTTGTGTGGATCATTTTCAAGAGGTTTTAATGCGTTTGCTGTGCAAAGGGTACAATAAAAGAAAAACAAAATATTAGGTCGTCCCATAAGTTCGTGCTGTTTACTGTTTTACTATTTAAATTAATATTTGAAACGTACTTTTAGAAACGAAAAAAATGTAACCACCTTCTCGTTCTACAACCTCTTCCCACCTTTTTGGTAAAGATATTATACCGTCACTATAAAATTTCTGTGGTTTTTTCATTAAAATACTTTTCAATTCGCGGCACGAACTTATGGGACTACCTAATATTTTTATGAATAAGATATTAGGAGTTACGGCGGAATGTGGTTTAACCCATGGTGGCAGATACGTAACTTAACATGGGTTAAACCACTTTCCGCCGTAACTCCTAATATCTTATTCATAAAAATATTTTGTTTTTCTTTTATTGTACCCTTTGCACAGCAAACGCATTAAAACCTCTTGAAAATAATCCACACAAGGATCGAAACGTTGAGAGAATAATCTAACTGCAAATTTGCTGATTTTCAATAGGATCGAACCTTGCGCCGAAATCAGATTGATCAATTTAAAGCTTATCACAGGGATTACTTCTTGAAATCTTCTGCATCGTACAAATCCTAATGACGTTAGGTTCAAACAACCATGTTGTGAATAAAATTCATTTTTCAAGGTACACGGAGAATTGTGTCACCCATATTTGAGCGACAGTTAACGTGTTGAAACTGAAAGTTTAGAGCGAATTATTTTTACTTCCTCAATAGTTCGAATTAGCTCCAAATGGAAAGATATGTTTTTTAAAAAAATTCTCGCTATCATTGATATTCAAATGACACATTATTCGTCAAGGTTTCTTTGACCTTTTGCACTCGAAGCTATTTTAAGTCCAAAATAAATTATTTTTATATGTTTTCTTCATTATGCACATGAAATGAAGTTTGAATTCCCATACAACGCATACATTGTTAGCAATTTATTGAGCACGGACGAATTTAATGACGTAAAAACTATTTCAATTTTTTTATTTTATAATTTTTTTCATTTTGTAAAGGGTTAATACATTTTTTAAGAGTGATAGAAATTTCTTTCGCAAACAAGCAAGTTACTTTGCGCGATTCAACCAAAGAATCTCTTTTGGAGTCAATGCTCGGGAAAAGAATGATCGAACATCTCTCAGACTCAGCAAATTGATTAAGCAGCTTTTTAGCAAGATGGCGATGGGTAAAGCGTCAAATTCGTTGCGCTGCAGTTGCCAAACAAGATCAAGATTTCACGATGTGATCAAATACGGGAAATCATTCGGCATTGATCTGTTATTCGCGGTAATCTGTGGTATCGACCAGTCATCGTCGCCGAAACGTGACGATAACCGGCTACCGATTAAATAGACGCTGACAAGATAAGAGGAGGGAGCACACTCCATAAAAGTATACGGGACGGTCACCTCGTAAACTCTTGTGCACCGACCGCCTCTAGGAGTCGTTCTAAACAATCCGAGAAATTCCTAGAACAAGAGATCCCTATCTAGCCGAGAAAGGGATGAGAGAGAGAGAGAGAAAGATAGAGAGACTAGGAGGCTGTTGATACGTTCCCCGAGCGTGGCGGTGCAGGGTCGACCCTTGCGCCCATTCGAAACTCGTAAACATAATTTTTATGCGATGTTTGGATTACTTTTACGCGCGGATCAAGAGACCACGAAACGCGCAATTATTTTTCGGGTGCGAGGGGTGGCTTGGCGCAATGTCTGTCTCTTTCACTCGATAGCCTAGCCAGCTAGCTAACTCTGGCTGGCTTCTACTCGGCTTGGCTCGGCTCGGTTCGAACAGACACAGGGAGCAAACCGTGGAGCAGAGGGGGGCTGAGGCGGAGAGAAGGAGGTGTGTGGGTCGGCTACCCCAAAAGTAGTTTCTGCCTGGTCGCTTGATGGGGGTGGTGGGGCCACCACGCCCCTCATGCTAAGCCACCCTCTTTCACGTCGTTCCGCTATAAGTATATGTGTATATCCTACATATACAGCTTTCTCTTTTCCTCTCTATACCTCTCTGTGTGTCCCGTTCTCTCTTTCTCTGTCTCGCTCCCCTGTTCCCTCCCTGTCGTCTCGCCATCGGCCAGTCTCCTTTCTCGCGACGAGGGTGGTATTGTGCTGGTCGAGGGTTCGACGTCGACGACATTCCACGAACAACGTCCGTTGTATATGTCCATTCGATAAAAATTCGAAAGGGCACAGCAAACCGGCCCCTATTGTCGCTTTACCAATGCTCCTTTCCCTATGCACACGATCCGAAAAAAAATTGATCTGCCCCTTAAACGCAGCCGCGGCTTCTGTTCGACTCCTTTCCCAAAGGGAGCTTACCCTCGACTGTATACATACCCTGAAAACATAACATTCGTACAAACAATTTATACCGTTGTACGTTGTTTGTTGCAAGTAGTTTCTGGGGATTTCTTGACTTGTAGGACTTGGATCTGGTATTATGTTCTATTAGAAAACAAATAAAGAAGATGTTGATGAAATCAGTAGTCAGAGTACTCCAATTTTAACAGGCCACAGTATTAACACTAGAACTACCGAGCGCTAAACGCGACTGGTGTATATTGCATTCTAAGAACGACAAGAATGCATTTATTCAACTTCCGTACAACTTTTGTTTAAATATGTATTCTAATAGAGAATTTGAGTAAAACATTACTCCGGAAAACAATTTTATAATTTCAATATTTGTAAAAGAAAAATTTAGAAACCAGTCATTTTGACTTGTCCGGTAGTTCTAGTGTGAACACGTTGACTGCCACACGCATTTTCCATGGTTTGGAGGCGCCAACGTGAATTTTTCATTATGCGATGCATATTATGTTGAAATATTATTTGCAGCGAATAAAGTGAGTTATAAAATCATGCTTGATGCATTTTTCGTGCATTAATTTCTTCAAACCATTATAGTAACAATGGGGTATTATTGAAAAATTGATCAGTATCCATATTTACTCTAATTATGTACTTTTATTACTTGCTGCGTCACCGGTGGCCCCCACGGCGCTGTATCCAATTCGAGTGCCGGTCACCGGTGACCCCCATGCTAGTCAACGTGTTAATCTACAACAGATATTGCCCAGCTATTTCTAAAACTGTCGAGAAAGATTCTTTCAACTAATAGCAGTCCTCAAATTTACCAAAACTCTCAGTTAGTGGATGCAAGAATTTACTATCACAATTTCACGGATCCCCAACAAGATTCAAAATTGCTATCAGTCTGCGAACCTGCCAAAAACCCAGTTCATAGACACAAGAACTTACTATCACAATTTTCCGGGTTACAAACGAGGTCTGAAAACTGTATCTCAGAATTTTTATGTCCGCGCGGTGGGTTTTGATTGTCGGATAACGCGAACGAATTCTTCGCGGGCGCAACACCTAAATGCTTAATGCTCGACGGGTGAACGGACCCGGCGCTTAATCGGCACTCGTGAAAGAAAAGAGAGTCGGTCCTGGTTGCGTTCACGGTGGCGAAGATGAAAACAGAGGGTGCGCGCGAACGGCAGAGGAGAGTACAGGAGGACGAGGCGGAGGTGGAGGATTTACGTAAACAAAAAAGGCGTCGAAGTGTGATGAGCGCGCTCAAGAGGATGACTCGTTTTAATGGTTCTATATTCTTTATGAGTCCGGTTGCTAAGTATACACCGACGCTCGTTCGTCGTCGTGGCGGACACATGGCCGTCCGATGGCATACACGCGTGCATGTGCGCCTCTCGCGTTAGGTCAGAGACGAGAGTATACCGAGAAAAATGTGTGTATAGGGTAACGGAGACCGAGAACGAACGCGGGGATGAAGAGCAACGGAGAGGGCCACGCTTGTAGTAGAGTTTATGGGCAATGGCTGACGAGGCAGTGAAAAAGTACTAAAACCAAGAGGAGCAGATAAACGCTATGTTAAGCAGACCGTTTTACCAACCATTTAATATAATCGGCCCTCTCTCTCTCTCTCTCTCTCTCTCTCTCTCTCTCTCTCTTTTTCTCTGTTCTCTACACTCTCGACCGCGGCTCGGATAACTTCTGATCAGGGCCGTCCCGAGTCAGATTTCTCCCCATTCGACAGATTTCTCCCCTCTCTTTATCTCTGTAAATCTCGCAGTTTGCGCTGTTGTTGTTCCGATTTGATTACGTCTTGCAATCCGACGAGAGTAAATAAACCATAGCATAGAGGAGCAGCTTCTGGAGATTTTGCGCCACACATTGGCAGTAACTTGTTCTTACTCTACGTGTCCATCTGAGAGTTTCTGTCGATAGTTGCTCTCGAGAGTACTCTCAATTTATGTGTCCATTTGAGAGTACTTCAGAAATTTTTTGCTCTCGGAGATTGACGTGGACAGTCGACTCTCGGAAAGTCCTCTCAGGTATATGGCCGTCTGAATTTCGTGCGTGTAGCTCTCAGATGAATCTTGATAGTTATTAGAATACTCATGAACAAAATGGATGTGCCAAAGTTTTGCTGCAATTGTTGCAATGTATTTAATAAGGAAAAAGGAATATTCCAGAAAGAGAAAGTGCTGGATTAAACCATGGATAATGCGATAAAATGGGTGCATCTTCTACACTTATACAATAATTGCATGTAGAAGATGCACAACAGTTTCGAAGCAAAATTATACAATTTCAATTCAATTTCGAATCACTATTAAATGTTTTTGCTAATTCATTAAAAATATTATTTTCCTTATCACGATTCTTGTAATCTGGGTGTATGATATTCCATAAAAATTCACTACTTTCGTACAACGTGATTAATTGCTCCACTTCTGCGTCAGACCACTGTTTCCCGCTCATTGCTGCATATATAAATATGTATAGAATATAATATATATATATATATATATATATATATATATATATATATATATATGTATATTTCAAACTGTCTCGACGACTCTCAGCTATACGAATGGGGCTCGTATAGCCGACAGTTGCTCGCCGAGGAAAAAATTGAACGTGTCCATTAGTGTTTTTCATCTTTTCGTTTGCTCTCCGAGAGTTTTCCGTGGAGCTCTCCGATAGCCCTCTCAATACCGTGTACACTGTAAAATTTGACTCTCGAGAGTAACTCGCGAGATTAAACTCTCAGATGGACACGTACCTTTAGGATGGATCGGTAGCGGTAGTGTAGCTTCTCCTGGATCAAACTGTAATGTTTAGCCTGTGGAGTTGCGGTATAATAAACTCCTGGGGAATTTAAGACTGGTCCGCAGAAGCGGAGATCTAATTATTTCCTGTTTCTTGCAATTGCTTCAGAACATGTTGCTTAACCCTTTGCGCTCGGAAGTATTTTAACTTCATAACCAAACCTTTCTTTTCGATCAAGAATATTTCCATTCTATATAATACTTCATAGAATACTTAAATGTTTGGTAACTAATTTATGGAATATCAATTTAATAATGTAAACAATATTTTGAATAATGGGAAAGGAATTTTTTGTGGTGCCTCGAGCGCTAAGGGTTAAACATCCCTAGACTAATTGAAAATGTAATCTCTCATAATTGATACTCCAATCACTATTTTTAGCGATTTTTAAATCACTTGTGTATAGTGTGAGTGCAAAAGAGAAGAAGATTCTCTTCGACGTCTAATAAAAATTTAAAAGGTCGCAATTTATTGAAATGAATTTCAATTCGACTTGTAAATATTTCCCACCATTGCGTGGGTACATTTTATCCACTAGCACACTCGACTGCTCCCCCTCTAAATGTTTTTGATTTTTATAAGTTACTAAGCGTTCAAGCGTGGCGCGAATAAACACATTCGATTTTATATGAACAGAACGTTCTAATTTTAGAACTTCGATTGCCTCGAGTGCGATGGATTGATCTTGCATAGAGATCTACAATCTGGTAAAGTCCTTCTTGAAATTGTAGTTTCTCATACATCATGATCTCTGATAACTCTGATCAATCTCTAGATTTAACAACATTCAGAAAGATTGGAAACTACGTGCAAAAATATAAGATAATGATAAACAATTCCTACAGCATATCGTAGTCCAAGGTTCGCTTAACAAATGCACGAAATTCACGGTCATCGTCGACATGATATCGGTTCGCAGGTTCTTTTCCGGCCGTTGGCAAGACAATATTCCCGTTTCCAGATGGCTATCGAGATAAGGGAATGCTTTCGATCAGCTGATAACTCTATCAGCCAGGGAAGATCCATTTTTAATGGACTGTTTGGCGCTCTTTTCCTCGTTCATTTGAATATCTCGCATTGTGATCGATAGCCTCGAGGCGACGACGATTTGTCACGGTCACCGGTGCCGGCTACTCTCCGAAACGCCGTTGTGATCTTCGAGAACCTGTTTCGGACAATCCCGTTTAGACCGATTTCCCGTGGGACCCACGAGAGAGGATCCTGATGGGTAGAGAGCGGTGTGAAAGAAATGAGAAGGGACAAGAAAGAGAGAGAGAGAGAGAGAGATGAAGAGAAAGGGACGAGCCCCGAAATCCGCGGGATTTCTCGAACCCGCCTTTTTCGACCAACCCCTAATCCGTTTTTTCCTCTCCTCCATCACCGGGAGATCCTTTCTACGGATAGTGGCTCGCAGCGGTGGTATAATCGTTGCTATGCCACATACTGTGTCCTCCTAAAAATATTCTTGCCTCGATAGGTGGGCAACGCGTTGCTTCTTCAGACGAGACGAAACTCTTTGAACCCTCTGCGTTCTCTTTGCTTCAGCGTCCCGAACTTTCTTGTGTTCTCGTTTTCTAGCTGCGAACTTTGGCATACATTATTAATTCAGCACAAAGCACAACAGAAATTGTGTAAAGCCAGAGCAACTTATTTAACCCCTCAGGGACCACATCGGTACACCATGCCGACTCTGACGAATTTTTAAAAATTGATTACCGGGCCGCGGATCTTTATGCAAAGTAAAAGTGTTCTGTATGAATTGCAACAAACTGGAGCGGACTAGAAATTTTGTACCGTCGCATAGTGTGACGAGTATATGGGCGTTCGGGACAATACTAATAATTTTGTAAACTAATCAATTTTCTGTGTAAGACCTCTAATACCTTTTTTAAAGAGGATACAAAGACGCTTCGATTGATGGAAAAAATACATTTTAATTAAAAAAATTTCAGGTGACCTTAATTTTTTATTAAATAAAAAGTTTTCTGCCAATTTTTTCAACTGTAATTTGTTGTCACATGATTCCTGATTAACTTTTTTGAAAAATATTTTTGTAAGTGAATCGAAAATACGTGAAAAATTGAAAGGATTACATATATGGGTTGTAGTGACGAAGTATAAAAAATTAACATTTGTTTGATCTTTTTTTTTAAATCGATTATATATTATATAATACCTACATGTGAATCAAAATATAAATCTTTGTATCTGATGAGCCAAGACGTGATTCGTCCATTATTAAATATTGTTTTATGTTACTTAAATCATGTTTTTTAACTGTCCTGTATTTTTGTTTATAATACGATACTGTTGGGTCCGATTCTATAAAAAGTCGGTTTAACAAATTCCAATAGACATTGTTTATACAATGTAAGGATCGATGTTTATATTTATGCGGAGAGTACTTTCATAACGTTTTCGACTATTTTACCATTTTATGCAAATTCGTGCAATTAAAATTGACGTGAATGTGAAGTTTAATATGTCCCCAATTAATGTACTAAAAATCACGGATGTACTTTTCGGTACTTTTTTTAAAACTCAAGTCAACGTTGATAAACATTGAATATAAAATATTAAGACAAATTGTTAATATTGTAAAAAAGTTAGTCTGCAGTCCGGAAGGTCTTATGATACTAAACATAATTAGTGAAAATCAAATTAATCACACAAACATTAATGAAATGGCATGTGTTTAACTTCAACCATAATTATTAACAAGAAATTAGAAAATTTAATAAATATTACAAATAATATTAAAATCTACGTTCTTTTATGAATACTTTAAGATATAGTAAACTATATATTTTAGACTTCAGTTTTCCGACTTTTATCCATTTCTCGTCACACTATGCGTTGCACTAATTTAACACCGAAGAACAATTTAAATTGAGACAATCTTTTTTAGCTGTTTTAGGTCGATTGAACTTAGAGATAATTGACAGTATCAGGCACGCTTTCGGAAAAATTGATTTCCCGCTGGTTTGCGAGACGGTTTCGCGACGGGGTCGGCGTTTCACATTCGAAACGGTTAATTCGCGGAGCAGCGGCCTGTGATTCGCTAACGAAGCAAAGAGCAGTATCGATTGCTGGGCTGGCCACTCGTCCGAATCGTGGTCGACTTTATTTATCGTTTGTTAACGCGTGTAACGCGCGCGAGTTCCGAAACGCGAGTCGATTGGGATGCACATCCTCGACGCTCTTCCGACTGCATTCTCTCTCTCTCGTTCTCGATTTATAGTCATTCAATTTATCCGGGCACCGTGTTGCCCCCTAGGCTATGTTACCATCGTAGTCGGTATCGAGAACGACGCGACGTCTCGTCGCGGTCGCGTTTCGGCGTGGCAATTAAAAATCTATACTCGATTTGGCCGTGGTCCAACAGCGATTTTGCGTTGGTACCATCGTCTACGCTGTCGTAAGTGTTTTTCGCGAAAACCCTTCGCTCGGACGCGCCCTTTTTGCTAGACCGCGACATAATCTCCGATTCGTTTCAATTGCTTTTCCCACGACGCGGAACATCCGAACGACAAAACATCAGCGGGTCGTCCGTTTTTTGAAACGATGTCGCCATCTACGTGGCTTGCAACCGCGCACACCTTTTTCTCGTTTATTTTCATTCTCGTTCGTCGACCCGAGATGCAACGATCCTCCTCTGTCGGTGGGTTGCCTGCGAATTTTTACTTCTTGCTCAGCGTTTGATATTATTTATTGTTTCGAACGGTGGCACCACGAGCAGACGAATTTTCTGATGTATCAGTGTAATTTCTTTCGATCGAAATGAAGTATATTGATAAATCTTATGATTTCGGCGCAAGATTCGATCCTATTGAAAATCAGCAAATTTCCAGTTAGATTATTCTCTCAACGTTTCGATCCTTGTGTGGATCATTTTCAAGAGGTTTTAATGCGTTTGCTGTGCAAAGGGTACAATAAAAGAAAAACAAAATATTAGGTCGTCCGATAAGTTCGTGCTGTTTACTGTTTTACTATTTAAATTAATATTTGAAACGTAATTTTAGAAACGAAAAAAATGTAACCACCTTCTCGTTCTACAACCTCTCCCCACCTTTTTGGTAAAGATATTATACCGTCACTATAAAATTTCTGTGGTTTTTCATTAAAATACTTTTCAATTCGCCGCACGAACTTATGGGACTACCTAATATTTTTATGAATAAGATATTAGGAGTTACGGCGGAATGTGGTTTAACCCATGGTGGCAGATACGTAACTTAACATGGGTTAAACCACTTTCCGCCGTAACTCCTAATATCTTATTCATAAAAATATTTTGTTTTTCTTTTATTGTACCTTTTGCACAGCAAACGCATTAAAACCTCTTGAAAATGATCCACACAAGGATCGAAACGTTGAGAGAATAATCTAACCGCAAATTTGCTGATTTTCAACAGGATCGAACCTTGCGGCGAAATCATAAGATTTTTCTGATCTCTGATTGTCGTGGTTGCGAAGATTCCTTCATGAGGAATTAATAAATGCGTTTATTGTATTGGATGTACCTCTGATGGGCCAGCAAAAGAGGCAGAAGTCGATTCTACAAAATCGTTTGCCCACCCAGGCTGCATGCATAGCATCGATAGTTTAAGAAATAATTAGCGATCCACTATTACAGTTTCCATGACGGGGCACCGGCAGTGTTCTCCTTCGAGTAAACCGTACGTTGCACGTTAATTGGACGGCGCTCACTTTAATTAAGGCTTGCGCAACGACCCGTGTATTTGTTTGTCTCACGCGATACACGCTACGCTGTGGCGATTTCAAGCACGGCGATCTTTTTCCGGCGCTGATATACGAAAAGAAAAAATCGCAAAAATTCGTCGAGCCTTTCATCCTCTTTACAGAAACAGTACTCGATCGATTTCTCTCGGTAGAATCGTTCTCCATGGTCGAACGTTCGCGATTTTATTCGCGCGGCTAATTAACACGAACACGCGCTCCGATCGATCGCAATTATCCGAGCTTCGCATCAGCGCTCTGCTTCTTCGTCAACGAGACACACACCGGTACCTGATGGACCGAAGAATGAATTACTAACGTAATTTACTCGATGCAGTTGCAACGCTACTCCTGGTGCAACGCGTCGACCCGTACATCGCGATTTCACGCGCTCTCTCTCTCTCTCTCTCTCTCTCTCTCTCTCTCTCTCTCTCTCTCTCTCTCTCTCTCTCTCTCTCTCTCTCTCTCTCTCTCTCTCTCTCTCTCTCTCTCGATGCTGCAGTTACCAAGCGATATGATTTACCGAACTTGCACCGCCAGTCGAGATTAAAATGTTGCTCTGCTTGCGATATCTGATTACCTGACTACCAGTTTATGCGCTCGTAGCCAACACCGTCGAAACATGCACCGGAATTACCGATACGCGCACCGAAACGTTCGCCATTTTATTTTTAGATCGTTTTCACGCCGTTTCGATTATATATGAATTTTCTGTGGACTATGGATCCTGAATGTCCTATTATTCGGACGATTCTAAAATGATTAGTAAACTGCCGGTTTTATGCGTTCATGCCAAAAAATAGGTAACTGTAATTTGCAACAGTAAAAATATTTAAAAACTCTTAGAACATCAAATACTGTTGAATTCTGTTGAATTTTGCTCGATACGATTTGCTTGATAAACGAGCAACGAGATTTTTCACCCCTATTTTCAACAGTTTGCGCTATATCTTGTTAAAGCCTTCGTAGAATGGCATTTTTTGTAAAAGAAGACTTTTCTGTGCTGTTGAAACTTGTTTCTTACATTTTTCTGAATGCTCATGCACCTTGTAGATGCACACAGTGCCACAGTTTGCTCGAACAAGCGTTCAGATCGCCATTTTCTCGAGCGGCGTTCGATCAACGGCGTTTTTCACCCCCATTTACCGCGATCCGGTGGCGCCAGACGTTTTCTACCACGGTGCGTGAGCACAACCGGTGTTAATTGTAGCAGAACAATGAAATTCGCTCGTTCCGGCTGCAGGATTCGGCGTGGCTCGTGGGCCGTGTATCGTTTGCAAAGTGTGCAAAGGTGTAGCGTCGGTTTTCCAGAAGATGACGCTTCTCATCCCGACCCCAGTTGGAATGTCGTTCCCCTAGCTTCGATTTTCTTTTCTTCTTCTTCTTCTTCTTCGGGCTCTTCGTTCCCCTACCCTTCCTGTACGACCTCTCGAGAGCTTCTCGTTCGTTTTTCTGTTCGTTTTCTTCTCCCTCTTCTTCATCCGCGGTCCCCGCATGCAGATGGGTTCCAGCAACCAAGGTGAACCGGCCTTTCTACTCTCTCTTTCTCTCTCCTTCTCTCTCTTCTTCTCTCGTCCTCTCGTTCTCTCCCGAGACGCAAACTTCTTCGACCCGACTAACGAGATTTGTCCGATTCCTGCCTGTCGTATTGTGCGCTGATTTATTACAAAAAGTTTTTTAAGGTTGCACCGAGCGCACTGCGCATCGGCGCACACCACTGCACAATTTCTGTAAAATCGGAGGAATTCATGCGAGTATACTTTTCGTAAGTTGATACTCGATCAAGACAGGTTGAAAAGGACACAGGTTAGATCTCACTTGTTAACCCTTTGCGCTCGGAAGTATTTTAACTCCATAACCTGACTTTTTTTTCGATCAAGGATATTTCCATTCTATATAATTTCTTCCATTTTGAAGAAATGTAACTGATATAATACCTTATAGAATACTTAAATGTTTGGTAACTAATTTATTGAATATCAATTTAATAATGTAAACAATATTTTGAATAATGGTATAGCAATTTTTAGTGGTGCCTCAGAGTCACCACTCGAGTGCAAAGTGTTAACCCTCCGACAAAGCAGAGTCTGGGTCTATTTTGACCCAGAGTGTCACAATCGTCACTGACGATATATTTACAATCAGACTGTGAATCTTTGTGACAAATAAAAAATGTTGGTATCGATTACAGCACACGGGAGCTAGATAGAAATTTCTTCCTTCTTTCAATTCTTTTATTAAACCGATACGTTGATGTTCGTAAATTTTTTAAATATCTCCGCTTGTTTTCGAACGCATCAAATTCACAGACTACTCGCAATAAATGCGGACAATATTTATTTTGCAAAAAGATCCCCAGTCTATTTGTTGTATATTGTATACCAACGTCATATCATTTTACATAGATAACCGGCTCCCTGTTTTCCACCCAAAATATTACACAAACTCGTGATTTCATCCTTGACTCGCCGTCAAACTCTGCCTCATCCTCGACCTCTGTCCTTGCCGCATCATATTCGAACCTTTGCCTGGCCACGTCACCTTCAAAACTCTGACCTTATCATTCTAGGCCTTACAATTCCTACAACCCCCACCATTCAAGTTAGCTTTGGTATACAACATATTGACAATATTAACACTAGTAAGTTACGTGGTTCTTCGTTACCCCGCCATCGTGTACGTCAGTGATGAGCACGGGTGGAGCCCCTCAAACGCCTGCTTCTCCCACCAAGCTCTCTTTCATGCAGCACGCACGTTCGTTGCGTACGCTGATGTCTCGTGTCTTCGTTGCCCCGTTGTACCGCGCTTGCTGGAAGGGGACAGAGGGCGCTACGGTATGGACGGTTTTGCCTCAATTGAGGCAAAATTGCCCATCATTGGTGTACGTTATCTAAATAAAATCTCTTCCGATTTTTATAAAGTGTTGCACACGATTCCTAAACCCGGAATCCAAGTGCAATCGTCGCTAGAGCTTTCGCTCGGGTTTGCCAATTTTCGCAGTAATTTTTGTGGCCGCGAAAAACCTTCCATCGCAAAACACAGATAATTCCACCGCGTTTCCAATTCTGAAACAGTGTCCGTTTGCGTGGGTGTGTGTAGAACGTGTGCACGGGAGATGGGAGACGGTTCAAGGCGGACACACAGAGGAACTTCGAGCGAGTCGGCGGTAGCTCGTCGAACTTAGGAAATGTTACTTTGTAAAGCATTATGCATAATGCAATCGCGACCGCGACGCCGGTATTCGCAGCTACGTAAACGCGGCGTCGATATCCGCGGCGCAACTATGCTTGTATATTTATAGTCGCAGATAAAAGCTCGCCGGCACTATCGAGCAATAATGTTTCGGCATTGCCAGCGAAGCCGATAAGATACAGACACTGCTCTCGTTAACCCTTCGATCGGCCATTGTTCATACGGTCTAGTTTCCTTTTCGTTCGTCGATCGAAACGAAATTCGTCAAAGTCCGAACGAAAAATGTCTCGTTTCAAATTTGATCCTTGACATCGTGAATAAATAATGTGGGAAAAGCCTTCGAATTCAAATAATGTTGGATATCGAATTTTATTGGTAGATTGTGAAACAGTGAAAATTGTCGCCAGATCGGTTAAACCGAGGGGAATACAATTTACCACCTCTCCGCATGCATGACAAAGATGGGTGAGTGAAATTTCAAACAGTAGGAAAATTGAAAGAAAAATTATTTCTACGTGATCGCTACGTTTTGCAATTGACAATGAAAATTTTTATCTTACATAAAAATCCGCGATCCAATCCCCACCACCAGCTTCTATCAACACCATACCACTGTAATGTCGCCAGATCGGTTAAATCGAGGGGAATACAGTTTACCACCTCTCTGATGACCAGAGTAATATGTGATACGTTGCGCGGCACGCCACGTGACCAGTCTACGGTCTTAGTGGGGGACGTTGGAGTGTGCTCAGGTAGTGGAAGGGGAAAAGTAAGAGAGGAAGAAACAACCAGTTCTAGTTGTCTCTGGCATCACTGTTACTGACTTAATAAAATTATTAAATGAGGAAACACAATTTTATTGGACCTGTGTCTCTCAGAATTGATCGGAATAATTTTTATCTCGCATACAGATGCGCTGTCTAATTATTAGCTTGATGAGACACCATAGCCGAACATCAAACTAATATCTACGTGTCACGGAATTCATCCACGCCATGAATCTTGAAGAAGAAAAATGCTTTCAATATCGTTAACAGTATTAATTCACTAAAAATCATGTTTAGAGTTTAGTTCAGTTCCATACTTCACAGAAGAAAAATTTGTACAAGTTTATCAATGCTCTCAGTCGTCTAGTAAATTATAAATTAAGTTCGTCCTATATGTTGGTCCAATTTCACCCACTTTGTCTACATTAGAGAACTATATTGTATTCCAACAATAATCAAAATGGTCGTTAACCAGAAGATTTAGAGGGATCATTAAGGTCCCGATTGTCTGAGAAAAGCGTGTCGAAACCGTTGGAAATCGTGCTCCAAAAATACACTCCCACTCATGGCAGCCTCGATATTTCTGGGGAGCACCAGGCTTTCGTTAAACTATTTTTGAAACGATCAGCGATGGTATATGGTGGACGATGGCGTGTGTATACCTAACTGGCAACGCAAGGAAGAAGACCGCCTTGTGTACAGAGCAGAGTAATGATACGGCGAACAAAAGCAAGTCCGAGAGACCGAGCAGGCATTGTGCTGTCAAGTTGTACACGACAGTTACACTGCTGTCCCGTTAACGGAACTGCACTTAAGTCGCTTTAATTGCGCGGAGTTACTGACCGGAAGTCTCCGTTCTGGTCATCGCCCCCGCAGAAGGATTTCCCTTGTACGCCCTTTGCACCTTCGATCGGTATCGATCCTGATTTTTGCGTTCTTGACCCTCTGAATTGCAATCGAACGGTCGGAGACTGTTCCAAACCGTTTATCCACGTTCCTCTAGAACTTTGAAGCCTTCCATCACTGGGAAACGACGGCACAGTGATCTGTGTCTTACTTTCAATTCGTCTCGAACATGTTTTGCATAGTGTAGAAACTTCATTATCCAGTATGTAATAAATTTTATCAGCCTCCTAGAAGTTAGCCCCCACTTGTTGAAATAAATAATTTCAACAGTTGTGCTGAGTTGTTCTAAGTTTGTGCTACATTGTTCTCGAATATTATAACAATAATATAAACAATAAGATTAAAAATTGAGGAAAACGATTTTTTTTACTAGCCCCCCCTACCCTTTTTGTTTTTTTTTTTCAATTTTCTCAATTGTGTTAAGTTGTGCTAGGTTGTGCTAAGATTGTGCTCGAATATTATAACAATAATATAAAAAATAAGACCAAAATAATATTCGAGCACAATCTAGCACAACTTAGCACAATTGAGAAAATTGCAAAAACCTAGAATTTGAAGGTACTATGGCGGCTATTGAATTATGAAAAGTTGGAAAAAGGAGAAGAAAGCGTTACGTCCTAGGCCCGCTAGAGGACTCGTCAGTAAGACTATCTAGCGGGTCCGTACCTTAGACGCGTTGATTTTCCTCTCCTCCGTTTCCCCTTCCACTACACGAGCACACTCCAACGTCCCCCACTAAGACCGTAGACTGGTCACGTGACGTGCCGCGCAACGTGTTACATATTACTCTGGTCATCAGAGAGATGGTAAATTGTATTCCCATCGATTTCAGTGATCTGGCAACATTGCGCGGGATGTCGTAAGGACAGTTTAGGACGGTATATGTACAAACAGAGGAAGTTACAGGTAGTAGCGGGAAAGGTGTTGTCGTAATGTCCCTCTGTTGACGAGCACAGGAAGTAGCCGCCACAGTACCAACAGACTATCCAAAATTTCTTTGAAAAATTCGTGTTCCTCAGCTTCGAGTTCGATGCGTTGGTATGTACTTAGCAGAAAGTGTTAATGTCTAACTTCGATTAATGAAAATAAAGGGAAATCGTTCTAATTTCGAGAGAAAGCCTAGCACAAGGGTGACTGGAAGCATCAGTAAAGTATTTCTCTGAAATAATTGTGGTGCTCCCAGAGGCGGGCAGAGGTTCCTCAGCGTGGAATAGCGAGGTCCCAGCGTCGAGTTCGGTGCGTTGGTATGTACTTAACAAAAAGTGTTAATGTCTGACTTCGATTAATGAAAATAAACGAAAATCGTTCTAATTTCGAGAGGAAGCCTAGCACAATTCTTTCTCTGAAATAATTGTGGTGCTCCCAGAGGCGGGCAGAGGTTCCTCAGCGTGGAATAGCGAGGTCCCAGCGTCGATTTCGGTGCGTTGGTATGTACTTAGCAGAAAGTATTAATGTCTGACTTCGAATAATAAAAATAAACGGAAATCGTTCCAATTTCGAGAGAAAGCCTAGCACAATTCTTTCTCTGAAATAATTGTGGTGCTCCCAGTGGCGGGCAGAGGTTCCTCAGCGTGGAATCGCAAGGTCCCAGCGTCGATTTCAGTGCGTTGGTATGTACGTAGCAGAAAGTGTTAATGTCTGACTTCGATTAATGAAAATAAACGGAAATCGTTCTAATTTTGAGAGAAAGCCTAGCACAATTCTTTCTCTGAAATAATTGCGATGCTCCCAGAGGCGGGCAGAGGTTCCTCAGCGTGGAATCGCGAGGTCCCAGCGTCGATTTCGGAGCGTTGGCATCTGGCAGAGAGATACGAAAGCTCGTGCAGAAAAAAAGAAATAAACACTCGATCCGCTGGCCGGGTCGTCGTACAGCTCGCGATAAATATCTACCTCGGCGCGAGAGAGGAGTCGGTGGCCCCTTTGCTGGATTCATCGTGCGTGTTCGCGCGAGCAGCGTAAGTGGATCGGCGAGTGGTTGTCTCGATGCGTGTATATACATACATATGTATGTATGTACGATGCATGTACTTATGTACGGCACCGGGAAGCGGTGGGGGTTGGTCGATTTAACAAACCATACGTTACGCCACGATAAAATCTCGCAAACCTATAAACTTCGGGGCCGGAGCTAGGTGCGGGTACGTTATATCATAAAAATCCAGTAAAATAAGCTCGTAAACCGAAAGACAGAGAGAAAGGTGAAGGTGGAGGGAGAGAAAGAAAAGAGTAGAGTGCCGTAGAGTGCCGAAGAGAGGAGCAGTGTACTACACGTGTGTATACGCGCACTCACGTGGTATACACGCGCCTGCGCCCCGCGGAGTTTTACTTCCGATGGACTCTTCTCCGGCCACACACACACACGCACACACACGAATGCCTACCGAACTCCGGCTTTTTTTTATCGACGATAATTAATCCAGCCAAGGCTTTTCGACCGAAACCAAGGAAATCAGATAAGTTGCATCGCGCAACGCAAAAACGAGCGGTTCGATGTTCTTGGTTTTTCGAACAAATAGCTTCATCCTCCTAGACTTCCCACAAGTACACTGTTAACCATTAAATGCACTATTAATACCAATAATCTTAACAATTTGAAATAGTACATCAACATTCTTAAATTCTGTTAATTCTTCGACAGTTCAACCTTTAGCGGACGGGAATTATTTTTATGAATTTTCATTACGGGCTGAAATAACAAAAAGTTTTAAAAACTGCCATTTTTATTTTTACATGCAACTCCTACTAATTGCAATTTTTTCAAAATCTTTTTTGCACATTTTAAAAGTAAATCAATGCTTCCAATTGCTCGAAAAAAGTCAAGTGGTTTGGTCAAATTTTAAGAAAGTTATTCTGATTTAAAGATAGTACGAACACTTTTGTCGGCCATTGTACTTCTTGATGGGTCTGGGATAAATTTTTCTTGTGAAACGAAATTGCATACCGAAGAGTTCAGTGTATAAATTAAATGAAGAGAAATGGGTTGTGTTGAGTAAAAATTTGTTTCATATTTTTTGAAAGTAATAATTTCTTTAAAAATTAGTCGCAGTCGCAGAACGGTAAAATTGCTTGGGCGACCGTCAGCAGACACGCGTCCGCAAAGGGTTAACCCTTTGCACTCGGAGCTATTTCAACTAAAAATCCAAACATTTCTTCTAACCTAAAATATTTCCATCGCACATAAGTTTTTTTCATTATATACGTACGAAACTGATATAGTACCTCATACAATATTTAAATGTTTAGTAATTGATTACATATGTGTAGGTATTTTAGGCGAGTTGTGTGAATGAATGAGCATGTACGTGTGCGTGTGAAGTGTCCAGCTGTGGTGATATATGTGTATGTACAAGTATGTGTAAGACAAGGGCGGCGATGAGAATTGCGAATCGCGAGCGGAGAAACAAATCGGCGGAGTTCGGGTTTTAACTTTGTAAAAGACACAGCGTTGAACGTTTCCAATTGCTAATTCTTTCCATTGTATTTAAATACTGTTTACTAATTTTCAATAAACCTATATATGAACAAATTTAATCATATAAACAATATTTTGAATAACGGTGTAGCAATTTGTAGTGGCGCCTCAGAGTCGTCATTCGAGTGCTAAGGGTTAAAATTGCGCCAACTCGTTTTTCTCGGAACTGCATAAAATTCGCAGACTAATTATTAATTTCTGATATTCGAGAAATAGTCGAAAGATTTCCACAGTAAACCAGTGCTTTATTAATTGCCTAATGACAGAAAGATGCTGCCATTCGAGCAGCTTCCGCATGAAAATAAAAATTAGAACGACGATAGAATTTCGTCCGTGATTGAAAAGAATTTGTTTCCGCACTCTATAGATTAAAACGCGGCGTAGAAATATCATGTTCCGGAATGGCGTATCTTTTATTCTCCGGCCGGATAGAACTGCATTTCGAACGGATGCTCGCCGGTAACTTTGGCCAGGATCTATACAGGCCGGAGAGAAGAAACGATCTTTCTTCGGGCTAATTGGAAGACTCTCGAGGGCCGGCATCGCCTGCCTCTCTCCACGGTGTACGTACACCGGGGGCCGGTATTCTCTTAATCGTATGGTAATTCTATGGAGATTGCATGGGGCGAGGAGAAGCTCGTACCGTGGATCGTTAGGCCCTTTTCGTCCCCGGTGGAATCTAACTACGCGCGCTCCTCTTTTTCCTGGATTCGTCGACGCCGACTTCTCGGACTCTCCTGCCCCCGCGGATTCTCTTCACCTGTCGTCGTCCGACGACTTAGGTCACTATTCACTGTCCGGAAACGTCAGGGACCGATTTCGATTCTCATAGAATTCCATCAATTAACAGCGGGGCCACCGGCATCGCTCAAATCACCCATTTCCGATCTTTTATTTAGGCATTGAAGATCGTGCAAAAACAGAGCTTGGTACTAATGTTACACAACTGTTATAGTAAGATTGCACTTGCTGAAGACTTGCTGCATCATGCATGCGTGACGCCCACAATCTCCTCGTGAAATTAATCAAATTAACCCCTCGCGCCATTATAACCAGTCAGACTCGTGGCGACGATTTCGAACAGAATCTACTAAACATGTATGTTATTAATTCCCTTGAAATACAAATAAAATCCTACTCTATTTTTGTCAATGTACATACATATAGCCCTCGGAGAATAAAGAGACATTTAATAAATAATCACTGCAACCATAAAATAAATCGTAGTGCAAGGGGTTAACCATTTGACTGCTACGCGGCGCAAAAGCGCTGCGTTCATTTGTCTCGAAAACCGCGACGCAGCGCTTCTGCGCTGCGAGTTTCAGTGTGTCTTTGTTGCTCCGTGGGAGTGAACGTAGTCTGACCTCACGCGTACTTTGTAATACGAGTGCATTCTAAAATAACTTTTTACCGTTTGTATATATTATTTTTAAAAAATAACCATGTCACGGGCTATTATTTTGGACGTTGATTCGATTGCTAGTGATTCTGAGGATGGTGAAAGAAACAGACACAAGTAGTGATGATAGCATTATTATAACTCATCAAAGAAAAAGACTGAGGATTGAAAGTGAGTCTTCTATCTCATCTTCATCTTCAGAAACAGAAGAAACACCAACTTTTACGAATATTCCTCCGACAAATGATCCTTTACGTGCTGATCATAAGAGAAGATCAATAAACTTTAAGTTATCTTTTTATAAATTTTAATTTTCAAAGAAAAAAAAACAATTTAATGTTTATTTTTTCTTATTCACAATCACAATTAATATTGTTTCTTTATAATATGAAAAGAATGATTAAAATTGATTGATATTTGTCTAAATGAGAGTGTTTTATTTGACAACATCAAGTCAAAATATGTCCCGCAGTTTTCGTGCGTTCTTGCAAGAATTGCTTAGCAGTGAAACGGTTAATCTTAGACATACTTTTATTTAAAATCATAGAACATAGCATAATATCTTTTCTTTGCTGAATGGTTTAAAGATTTCATATACGAAGTCGTTTGTATATGATCAAATATTTAAACGATGAAGGCAAATTAAACAATCTTAAAAATTTTGACTTAGCATCCTGGCACCGAGGTTTTAACTGTAATTAGACAAGAAGAGAAAATATTCCATAGAGTCTGTTGAGTCTGACGCGTGTCTTGGCTCCGTCCAAAGCCGGAGCAGCGAGGCCACGCCTACCCGAGGCGGACCACGCCCACTCTTCTCGGGATAAAAGCAAAATAAGTAGTCCCTATCGTCGATACCGAACTGACAGGATTAACGACGTCTTCTTTGAGGTCCGATTGGCGTTTCTTCAGCAAAGAGCGTTCCCTAAGATTCCACAAATCCTATTCTTCCCAGGTCCCGTGCCGACGCTATAACACTTAGGTATACGGGCCTAAGGTTAGATGATCAGAAACGATTCTCGAAACTGCACAAAGGATCGTAGCATTTGCTCGCCGAGACGTTCGATTCGTGATGACGAGTGAATAGCACGACACCCTCGGGGATCAGAATAACCGGGCTGCTCGTCAGCATGAAATAAGTATGACGGTGTCTTGTCTTCGCGTAGGAAACCGCAAGACACGCGACGACCTCTTCTACCATGCACCCCGGGGAAAAAGAGCAAAGCGGCGAACGCTATGCGACGCCGTTCAAACGCTATGCAACACGCGCGTCTATAGGCAGCCGCGCCGCGACGGCTGTACACGTCCGTCATTACGTGCCGTTCATGCAGGCGCAACCGTTATCGTTTCATTTAATTCCATTTCAATTCCGTCCGTGTAGAAGATGACAAGAGAGTGACGGCTCGTCCTTGAGCGGAGCATCGCCGGCGTCCATCATCATCGGAACGACACGGTGTGTTTGTAACAGAATCGTTTTATCGCCGGCCGAATTATTCGCGAGCCGCCTGTATAACCGATGGATAGGTTATCCGAGATCGTACTCGGCACGACACCTTGCTCTATTATTAATGGATCGAACGGTTCCATCAGGATCCCCGCCTTTGCAACCCCCCGCGATTTCGTTCTGCTCTCGCCAACCGGGGTTCGACCAACTGCGATAGTTTGCACCTGACGACTGCACCGACACGCTGCAGTTGCTTCCAACGGTGAACACAGGTTCCCTCCAACTCGAATCTTCCGTTCGGATTGAGCTCGGCCTCTTGGTTTACAAGTTTTGCGCGATCTTTTTGGGATTTTGTATAATTTAGAGCACGGTAGGAATAGGTGATGAAGGAGAGAAAATTCTTTAAGCTTTCGAACTGAACTGTGAAGAATTTGTGTTTGCACAAACATCCACGATTGAATGTTGTACGGTCGCATAGTTCACCGTACAATTGAACCTTTTCCGTTTTTACAATCCGTGAAATCGTGCCTACGTGTCGAAGTTCAAAATCATCTAATTCGTCACATTCATCTGCAGTTTCCTGGCCACTTTCTCTCACGGTCCTACGTACTTGACCATCGCATCTGTTTTTCCTCAAAATCATCAACCCTCTCGTCATCCTTGTCTTCCAATCGTTTCTCTCTTTCTTCGTTCACATCCTTCCCTCGCTTCTTTACCTCATCCCTTCCTAAGTAATTTTCCACCACTATTTTCCTACCCCCAAAAAGATCTTTCCACAGACAACATCGAACCCTTGGACTCCACCAATTTTCGTCAGAACCTCATCAACTCTCGAAAGTATCGCACGAACTCTCGAGAACCACGCACCGTTTTGTATCACGAACACATAAATTAAAGTGTATTGAGTAAACCTCATCGCCAACGAGTCGGTTTTAACCCATCCATCACCATTCGTAATCAGTCCTCACGACTTTAATTAGGCGTCGAGCACACACGGTCAATCGCGGTCTAGATTCAATCAAAATCAACATTCCGCGAGTGTAAGACCGTACAAATGTGTTAATTGTTCTCGGCGCACAGGTTCGATCAGTGATACAAAAGTAGCAGTTTTGCAAATTAGGAACCTCTTAGGAAACTCGACGTTTCGACCCGGATGTGGGTCATTCTCAAGAGGTTTTAATGCGTTTGCTGTGCAACGGGTATAATAAAACAACAAAAGAAAAACAAAATATTTTTATGAATAAGATATTAAGAGTTACTTACTCGCTACCTGAACCTTCGACACTGGGACTTTACCATACGGTCAATGTGTTTTCACAAAATTAATGAAAACCCTTACATTATTTAATTTAAAGCGAAGATAATAAATAATTTTTATGCTAATATTTCGAAAATACGTAACTTTAAAAATGTGATGAGTTCGGACGCACTGAGCTGATTTGAACAAAACTTGAATAACTTCCGGTAATGATGGTCAAAGGCAAACTAAGTGGGAAGGATCCTTGGAGCACGTCAAAACAGGCAGTTACTGGGAACGCCAAATGACAATGTTGTCTGGTGGGGGGGAGATGTACCCAAATAAAGGTCGATTTATACAGACGACTTTGTCGGATCAGACATAAATATTTACCCAGGTTTAAATGAGAGTGTTCGCAAGCCGATATCGGAGACCGGCTTCTCAACGATACTTTTTCTTCGAGTCTGAGAGGTCATAAATTTCGAGCGGGTGACGACTCCCTGCTGCACGTGGCACAAACAAATTTTTCTGTCTGATCTGACAAAGTCTTCTGTATAAATCGACCTTAACCGCGCTGTGCCTCTCAGATCAGTTGCGCCCGACGGAAGGTTAAAGAAAATTTTCATTCTGTAGTCTAGTTACATTGTTCCTTTAGTATATTAAAATTGGAGCAAAATTTGAATGAACACAGCTTCTCAATTCTCACGGACTATCTCGGTGCAGTCGTTTCCGAAGCTCCAATATTGTATTATCAACCGTTGCCCAATCAGGTGCACCGATCGACAGTTCCCGCATCATTTCGGAGTCAGGGGGTAGTTTGCAAGGTTCTCGAGCAGGGACTGTCGGCTTATTCTTGCGGCTCCGATTATTTACGAATGCGATTTCGCGGGGAATATCGAGCGTCACGTAAACAGCATAGATCAGAGAGAGGACCGAGAACAGCAGGCGCTGTGTACGCGGGAATATCGGGTAAAAAGACGAAGAGGGAGAGAAAGAGAGAGGACAGGGCGAAACACGGAGGAGCTTCTCCGTCTCGAGATTTCATTAAAATTCATGAACCGTGCGCGACTCGCGCCTCTCTCTCTCTCTCTCTCTCTCTCGGTCTCTCTTTCCGCGCTGCTGGTGGTCTTTGAGTTTTGCGCGTTACGAAGAAGCAGCAGCCGGCATATCCAGCGTCGAAGGAATCTACAAGAACCCCAAGAGAAAGAGAGAGAGAGAGAGAAAGATCCGAGGAACGGCTAGAAGAAGCCGGAGAGCCGGGGAAAGGAGCTCGAGGGGAGCGCAACGTTAGCTATGAATAATACAGGGAACTTCTAATTGCGCGAGACAAAACTCGGTAGTTGGAAAGTTTCGTAGCCAGCGCCGGCGACGGCCAGAAACTTTCTCGACTCTCGCTAAACTTGTTTCCACCGACCCTCCTTCATATACGCGGCGCTGTCTCGCCGGAAGTCAGACCACTCTCTCCTCTCTCTCTCTCTCTCTCTCTCTCTCTTCTCTCTTCGATGTGTTCCGAGAGACTCAGTCGCTCGGCTCCGCCGAAATTCTTCGCCCCGTCGATCCATGCCACTCTCGCAAGCCATCCCCCGCAATACTGATCTTCGCGAAACAGCCCCACGATCGCACAACTTTGCGCGAGAAGTTCATCCGTTGGCCTTACTGCTCCGCAGATTCCTATCTTCCCATAGCTGACCTAAAATCGCATTTCTATACTGCACCGGATGCTCAATTGCGTAGGTCCGGTTGCAAATGATTCACACAATCTTCGAGTAACGCGTTGCACACTGTATGCGAAATAAAAGTTATTTCGATCAACTCTGAGGGACACAGGTCCAATAAAAATGTATTTCCACTTTTAATAATGTGAGATCAGGACCTCCCAGACCAAAATACTGTATGGAGATTAGGAAAAGTAGGAGGGTTCCGTAGGTATGTGTAAGAGTTGATCAACTACAACCGCGAGGATCCCGGGTTCGATTCCCGGCGCGGAATTCCTAATTTTTCATAAGATCCTACAATAATTTTAATAAGTCGGTAACAGTGATGCCAGAAACAATCAGAACTGGATGTTTTTTCCTCTTCCGCTTTTCCCCTTCCACTATCCCACTCCACTGCCTGAGCACACTCCAACGTCCCCCACTAAGACCGTAGACTGGTCACGTGACGTGCCGCGCAACGTATCACATATTACTCTGGTCATCAGAGAGTTGGTAAACTGTATTCCCCTCGATTTAACCGATCTGGCGACATTACATTGTTAATAGAAGCTGGTGGTGGGGATTAGATCGCGGATTTTGATGTAAGTTAAAAATTTTCTTCGTCAATTGCAAAACGTAGCACTCACGTAGAAATTATTTCTCTTTTAATTTCTCTACTGTTTAAAATTTCACTCGCCCATCTTTGTCATGCATGCAGAAAATCCGCTGTCTAGGATAGCAAACGCGACGCTAAGGAGGAAAAATTGTGTATATTTTCCTACTCTTTCCCACATTACGTATGTTTTGATTAAACTGAAAAACGTCTCAATTTGTTTCCTGAATAGGCCGAAAGAAACCAACGATTCGTATGAATAAAACAAAGCCGACATCGCGGTATCACGACTCGTGATCGTCGCGTTATTTCACCTAGCAGAATCAGCCTCTCTAAAATGCAACATCGCGCATAGTCGAGCACCTTGTGCATCGATCGACTCGTAAAGCAAAAGTTTCTGTGGTTTTCGTTGAAACGAGCTCCGGGCCGTTAACGAGACCGCACGCGACTAGCGTCGACGTTTTCCATTCGGCGAGCGATCATCGGAATCATTATTATGTGTACCAACCTAAAAGGGAAATAAAGAGAGAGAGAGGGAGAGAATGAGGAGTAGGAGGAGAGCGAGAGAGACATAAACGACAGACATAAACGGGCGGATAGGACGTTTCGGGTTTTGTGTCCCTCTCTTTTTCTCGTGCTAGCCGACTCGCATAGGTGCCGGCAATGAGAAGAGGGATATCGTTTCTGCGGGGAGGGTGTGTTCAGCCCCCGTACTCAGGGGTGGCTGTAACGTCGCTCGTAAAAACACCGTAAACTCGACAGCAACAGGTCCCGTGTGTCTGGTACAGAAACGGCGACCGTGCTCGAATATGACGTTTCGAGTGGCCTGGTTTCGCGGGGTGCCACGGACACGTGCCACGGCCCTGCCGCAACTCCAGGCTGAAGATTCAGCTTCTGTCTTTCTCCCCAAAACGATCTTCGATCAACGAAATGGACCTCGAACGTATACGAATCTCGAATTGTATATCAAAAATCGACGCAAAGACGACATTTTGAATTTTTGTGAATCGAACAAGGCCCCAGAAATATCGAACGAGGAAAAGAGGGTAGTAGGTCCCATGGGACCTCTGGGACCTCTTCTCGCGGAGAAGAATTTCAGCGGCGAAGGATTCGAAATTCTCACCGCGTAAAGAGTCTGCGGCATCCCGCCGACATGCATAATGCATACACACCGATGCCCGGGAGAAAAATGTCTCTCCGCAGCTGCGAAACACCGTTCCGTTTACGTGCGATGTTTCTGATCGCGTCTACGTGCGCGTACTTCGCGAACTTTTCTGTAAGACGAATAATAATAACGGAGATGAGCGGAGAGATTTAACAAAATCTATTTTAGAGTTCGAAGGTCGCTGACAAGAGTGTACTCTTCGACGAACGCAGCTCGAATGAGTCGTCCCGCCCGGAAAAGTCCCTTTCCTCGATGACGTCTTCTAGGGCCCGAGACAATTTACGACCGTCGCGGCGCCACGCTGTCGGGGCCCGTCGTTGCCGGTGGTTCACTCTCGTCGCCGCCATTTGGGGGTGTTCCTTATGTTTCTAACATTTCATTCCGCGATATCTCTAATCAGCTTGGAATCGTTAGGAATTAAAAGGGTTATCCTAAAGAGTAACCTAAAGATGCGATTTTTATGAATTTTTCTAGAAGAATTGTGCTTTGTACCTTCCTGAAACTTTTACGGTATATTGTTGCATTTCTTGGGGAAGTAGATAATTTAATTTTTAATTAGAAATACGCTCCTGATCGAAATCTGCGGAAGGACTCCGTGACGAACTTCCTGACTTTACAATGTATAGCAGTGGTGGGCACGGGTGGAGCCACTCAAACGCCTGGTTCTCCCACCAACCTCTCTTTCATGTAGCGCGCACATTAGTTGCGTACGCTGATGTCTCGTGTTTTCGTTGCCCCAATGTACCGCGCTTGAGGGAAGGGGACAGAGGCGCTACGGTGTGGAAGGTTTTGCCTCAATTGAGGCAAAATTGCCCATCACTGATGTATAGTGTGGCGAATGTCGTGCTTGCTTAGAGCGAAAAACATCTTGCAGTTTTGTGTTCCGAATGAATTGTTAGAGTATAGAAAAGTAGTTTAATGGAAAGGGATGCAAAATATTTCAAATCTCGTGTTTTCGTTGCCCCAATGTACCGCGCTTGAGGGAAGGGGACAGAGGCGCTACGGTGTGGAAGGTTTTGCCTCAATTGAGGAAAAATTGCCCATCACTGATGTATAGTGTGGCGAATGTCGTGCTTGCTTAGAGCGAAAAACATCTTGCAGTTTTGTGTTCCGAATGAATTGTTAGAGTATAGAAAACTAGTTTAATGGAAAAAGATGCAAAATTTTTCAAAGAGAAATGTGCTTTCCATCGATATTTACAGAATTTCGGCAGCCGCTGCAGTTGTTCATCAGTCAGATCTTCCGCTACAGCGAATAGCTCTCTGATGCAATTTCTGCAGTGCAATTTATTCGTGTCCGATAGCTGTTCATTGTTGCTTAGCTTGCGCTATTCTGTACACGATGAAGCAGTAGGCGAAAAATCGAACGCTGCAGAAAAGTGTATTATAACAATTTACGAAGGGTTTTAAGTGATTCGTGGATCGCCCGGAGGCTGAGATCAAAAAATTACCAGAAGGCGAAGAATTTTCAGGGAGGGCAGGATTTCGCAGCCTGAGCAAATCCTCGATATTTCCAGGATGGTTTTTCAACGATTTGATATCGAGCGCGCCTTGGCCACCCTCTAGACCGTTGGTGGGGGTGAGGTCGACGGTGGCGTCGGTCCACCCTTTCTCAGGGACGGATTACCCTCTCTAGCCGAAAGTCCATTCGTCCCGCCATCTCCGGCGAAAGCTACGCGACCGATTCCGCCGTCCGATTCTTCCTGTCCGAATAATTGATCGATCGATAGCTCGGTTATTTCTACCGTTTGGCGGATACGAGAGTTCCGAGAACCGTGGGATGGTTTATGGTCACGGACCTGGTAACGAGATTGCCCCTTGAGGCGGAATTTTCATCGGCGATACACATCCAGACACCGGCGATGCCACGGACCACCTCGATAGTTGATTCGAGCCATGACTGATTGAACGCGTACCCTCCAGAAGAACAATAAAGCCTCCCTTATCGGTGTTAATAAGGAATCTCAAGTGGCTTGTTAACCCCTGTGGCAAGAACCCGGTATACACTTTAACTCTTTGAACTCGAAGCAATTTTGTTGAAATAAAGTAGTCGCATTGTAAGTAAAACTCACATCCGGGAATGTCGGGACGTCGGCGCGGCGTCGCTTTGGCTGTTACAATGTAACAACTCGAAAAAAGGCTAATGGAGTGCGCGTTATAAGTCGAAATGACGATCGGCACGAGACGAGAGTGGGGAAGACGTTAGTTGCACGTCCGCCTAATAGTCAGTTCGACAGAAGAGTCGGTTTGGGCAGGACATACCTGGTATATATTAATAAGTTCGTAGTTCCAAGTTTTTATATTAAAGAAAGTTCCTTATTCACTAACGCTGTGCTTTATGATAAGAGAAACACCATCCCTATCATATCCTCAACAAATTTTAATTCCAAAATATAGACATCTATTCGAACCTTGCGCCAATATCATTTTCTTTAATTTAACTCAAAATTCGACCGATAGAAATCATAAATATATAGACATCTCTGTCAGCCAAGAACATTTTCATTCTGTGAAATCTTGTTTGCATTGCGCATATGAAATTGAACCTGTTTTCTCATACAACATTTGAGGTTTTAGTAATTTATAAAATACAGACGATTTTAATAATATGAAAACTGTTCAGAATAATGGTATGGAAATTTTTACTGGTTCCTTAGAATTACCATTCGAGTGCAAATGGTTAAATTTCTCTTGAAAAATTCTTTAATGCTTCTGTCGACCACTGGCAAGATTATTATAGATTTTTGTGTCCTCGAGTGATCACTAGGCTACGTATGCAAAATTATGACGTTTTAGTTTCAGGCTGTTCGGTTTCAGATTTTTCATTTTATAATTATCGAAGTTATAAAGATGCATCCATGGGAATCGATTCAATAAATTTTGTTCATTCGAGCACATATTATATGAAAAATCGATCAAATTCGAAATAAGTATACAGGTTTGTTATTTTTATTAGGTAAAACATTTCAGTCATTTTTAATGCTTGGTAGGTTTGGCGTTAATGAAGTATATTTATTGGAACTTGATTACGTTTTATCAGGAATCGATGCCCGTTAAATGAAGCTCGCTAATTGACTTGGATTCGCAAACACATATCGAACCTGATTCCATTCATCAAGCTTCTCCTGTTCATCGTCTCGTCACTGGAGTGTTTGTCTCGTTAGCCGGGGAACCGAATCATGGTGGTGGGACGTAAACGCGGGGGTGTAGTTTTTCCAATGGTGATGCACCGACGCGACGCGAGCCGTGCGTTTACGATACCCACGGGAGCCACCCGCATGAACATGAAACGCGGAGGAGTCTCTGTGTGTCGTCTTGCATTGCGACAAGGGCGCAGACATGTTCGACTTTCCAAATTTGATGGAAATTAATCTGAGGGGATCGATCTCTTTCCGAGGGGGTTCACGACTCTCATAATTTCTCTACACACGAAGTAACCATCGCAAAATTATCACCGTTTCTGGGATTCTCAGATTCTGCGCAAACTTTCGATTTTTGATGGCTTTCATAATTCTTTCATGCACGAAGCAACTACCGCAAAATTATCTTTTGACTCTCCCAAATTTTGGGATTTTCTGACTCTGCGAAAAATTTCGATTTTTGATGGCTCTCATGATTGCCACAGGTATGAAGCAACCATCGCAAAATTATTTGTTGACTCTCCCGAATTTTGGTATTTTCTAACTCTGCGAAAAATTTCGATTTCTGATGGCTCCCACGATTGTCCCAGGTACGAAGCAACCCTCACAAAAATATGTTTTGACTCTCCCAAATTTTGGGATTTTCTAACTCTGCGAAAACTTTCGATTTTTGATGACTCCGATGATTGTTCTACGTACGAAGCAACCACCGCAAAATTATCTTTCGACTCTTCCGAATTTTGGTATTTTCTAACTTTGCGCAAAAATTTCGATTTTTGATTGCTCCTATGATTGCCCCAGGTACGAAGCAACCACCGCAAAAATATGTTTTGACTCTCCCAAATTTTGGGATTTTCTAACTCTGCGAAAACTTTCGATTTTTGATGGCTCCGATGATTGTTCTACGTACGAAGCAACCACCGCAAAATTATCTTTCGACTCTTCCGAATTTTGAGATTTTCTGACTCTGCGAAAAATTTCGATTCTTGATGTCTCCGACGATTACTCCACGTACGAAGTAACCACCGCAAAATTATCTTTCGACTCTTCCGAATTTTGGTATTTTCTAACTCTGCGAAAAATTTCGATTTTTGATGGCTCTCATGATTGCCCAAGGTACGAAGCAACCACCGCAAAATTATGTTTCGGCTCTCCCGAATTTTTAGATTTTCTGACTGCGAAAATTTTCGATTTTTGATGGCCCCCATGATTGCCCCAGGTACGAAGCAACCCTCACAAAATTATCTTTCGACTCTTCCGATTTTGGGATTTCCATATTTTGTACTTTAGATTTTCGGTGCAGAAATGCATCGCGTCGATGCGAATGCACGGAGATTTTGCATGGCGAGTGTCACCGGCGTTATTCGTGGGCAGCGCCTAGCATAGATCACGGGTGTTTTCAGCGCGCCCACGTTCAGCGATGTATATAGTACATACACAGCCATGCAAACCGACATCGAGACGGACAGACAGCAGTCCCCGTTGCACATGGGAACAGGCCGACTGAGTTATTTTCTGACCATTGCCTCTTGTCCTCCCCACGCGATCCGTTCGCCGTACGCGTTTGCAAATATCTGTGTGCATGCGAGTCTCCGTATGTGTGTTTGTATGTGCGTGCCATGTCCGTTTTACACGGGAAGGAGGATCGTACAGGCTGATCCAGGAGTTGATGACGAGCCGGTGGCGATCGATGGTTCGTCGGGGGATTGCGAATAGTCGGTCTCCGAGAGCTGGTCGATTACGCCCGAAATAAAGCTGATGGACTTTTCTTGTACAAACCGGCAAACTTTCGGTGAGACTGGATATTTTCTCTCTCTTTCTCTTTCTTCTTTACACTAGAGAGAAAAAGAAACGCGCACGATGTCTCCTCCGGTCTCGGGCAACAGTATCTCACGTGTACAAACATCGGCGGGAATAGATTTCCTGTGCACGTCGTTACGGACGCCCACGCGCGAGCTGAAACGGCAGGTCGAGCCACACAGGCCATGAACGTCGCGCGGAAATATACCGAGCGGTAAAGGGTTCGAATGTTTCATTGGAGAACAAGCGTAACTCACCCGACGTGGCGGGTCTTTCGAACGATGGGGCTGCATACGTCTTGCGATCGGCTCCCTTCGCGTTTTCCTCCTGAAGTCTGTCGCCAGGATGTGTTCTTTAAATAGTCTCTGCCCACAAAAGACGCCCGAACTTCTGAACGATGATGCAGGAGATATTCTGAAGATACTAGGGTGTTTTCAAGCTTTCCTGGCGAAAGCAGTAATCAGAGTTATTATTTTTTTGTGTTAATCTTTTCGAACTTATATGGTGAAGGTAGCAATGCTGACGATGGACGCGCAAACAGTTGCTTTGGAACAACGCTGTAACAGAGAGGCTAGAGTCTAGTTTTTTCGAGCTTTCCTGGCGAAAGCAGTAATCAGAGTTATTATTTTTTAACCAACCTCTGTTCAGGATAGATGGATAATCTTTTCGAACTTATATGGTGAAGGTAGCAATGCTGACGATGGAAGCGCAAACAGTTGCTTTGGAACAACGTTCTAACAGAGAGACTAGAGTCTAGTTTTTTCGAGCTTTCCTGACGAAGACAGTTATCAGAGTTATTATTTTTTAACCCCTTGCCATACCATTTTCTTTACGGCTACAATAATTAGAACGTCTTCACTCTCAAAAATGTCACAGAAGAGTAAAGAAAATTTATATTTTTGCATGACTACATTTACTTCAATGCTTAAATATTGATTACACAAAAGTAAAATTTTATTTCGTTTGAAAATGAAAGTATAACTTTCATCTTTGTTAGACTTTATTTAATATCTTCATCACGAGTCTGACTCGTTAAAATACGGCAAGGGATTAACCAACCCCTGTTCACGATAGATGGATACTTTTCGAACTTATATAGTGAAGGTAGTAATGCTCAGGATGGACGCGCAAACAGTTGCTATGGAACAACGTTGTAATAGAGAGGCTAGAGTCTAGTCTGTCCGAGCTTTCCTGACGACGACAGTCATCAGGGTTGCTTTTTGAACCAGTATATATATGCATGTTGGATGCCCAAAGTGTTGGTTTCGGGCGACGTGGTAGAAGAGATCTTAGGGTCTGGGATTCCTTCGGATTCTCTCCTGGTGAAGCTAGTCACCAGGATCATTTTTGGACCATCCTATGACCACAACCTAACTGGGAACAGTTGCAATGAACTTGTAGGAGAGATCTTGAGGTGTAGGATCTTCTCGAATTTTCTTAATGAAGGCAATCGTCAGGATTGTTTTTTGGAGTAGTCCAGGTCCACGGAGCAAACATAAACAGTTGGCCTCGAACAACGTTGCAGGAGAGATCCTGGATAGAATTTCTAATTTGACGAAGACAGTCAGATCAGGCTAGTGTTTTGAACCAACCTCCGACACGTAGTAAGCATAAACAGTTGCCTCCGAACAACATTGTAGGGGATACCCTGAAGTCTTGGGATCTTTCGCGTTTTCCCAATGAAGCAGCTATCAGGATTGTTTTTTGAAGTAGTCCAGGTCCACGGAGTAAACATAAACAGTCGGCCTCGAACACCGTTGTAGGGGAGATCCTGGATAGAATTTTTAATTTTCCTGACATTGACAGATCAGGCTAGTGTTTTGAGTGTTTTGAACCAACCTGCGACACGTAGTAAGCATAAACAGTTGCCTCCGAACAACATTGTAGGGGATACCCTGAAGTCCTGGGATCTTTCGCGTTTTCCCAATGAAGCAGCTATCAGGATTGTTTTCTGGAATAGTCCAGGTCCACAGAGTAAACATAAACAGTCGGCCTCGAACAACGTTGCAGTGGAGATCCTGGATAGAATTCTTAATTTTCCTGACATTGACAGGTCAGGCTAGTGTTTTGAGTGTTTTGAACCAACCTGCGACACGTAGTAAGCATAAACACTTGCCTCCGAACAACATTGTAGGGGATACCCTGAATTCCAGGGATCTTTCGCGTTTCCCCAATGAAGCAGCCATCGGGATTGTTTTTTGAGCCGGCCTGTGTCCACGACGGACGCATAAACAGTTGGTCGCCGGTGCTTGCCGGTATGGGATATAGCGCACACGCTCTCATCCTCGTCTAGAAACACGGACGCAGACGCTCACCTATACAGGGTGGCTCGAAAGCGACGGTGGTCGACGCGAGAGCCACTCGATCAATACGCCACGTTGCCTCCTGCGCCTCCACCCCCAGGAACGTCGGTCTACCCCCTGTTGCCTCTCTCTCTCCCTCTTTCTCTCTCTCTCTCTCTCTCTCTCTCTCTCTCGCACTATCCGCTCCCACCAGCCAGCCGCTGATCTCTTTCTCTCTGTCTCCGTCCGTCTCTCTTTCCCTCTCTTTCTCCGGCTGTCTCTCTTTCTCTATTTCTCCCTCTTTCGCTTCCATCCCCGTCTCCTCGCAGTTCGCTCGCCCACCCCAGTGGAAAAGGAACGTCGGAGGAAACGCTCGGCTCGCTCTCTTTCCCCCTTTTCCCTCCCCCGGTTCCCTCCCACCCTGTTCTCGGACTGCGAAGGAAATACTCCGCAGCTCAGCAGGATTTTTCCAGCCGGGAAATAACAAATACACACGCCGCCTCGCGACTCGACGGGGCGCGCGGGTGGAGCGAGTGGATTTTAATGGAGAATTCGGGCGACGTCGCCCGCGACGCGGTGGACCCCATAGGATTCGGAAGAACCGGGAACGGGATTTATATCTGTCGAAATTAACGTTCCGAGACTCGACTCGGATCCTCTATACACGCTCCTGGAGACTTCGGGCTAGCCTCGGTGGAGGATTGCACTGTGGAGCAATGCCCCGGCTCCGACGGAATAGGGAGCAACGAGCCTCGGCATTCGGGACTATCTACGGGAAGAGAGGTAGGATATTTGAAGATAAATTATTTGAGGATGTAGAACTCGGGGGTTCTACGCAGGGTTCAAGATTGCTCCGTGAAGCACTCGGATAGTTTTGGGGACGTGAGCAGAGAAACCACGCCTATATCTAGGTACTCGAGTCGAAGGAGCAAAAGACCTGTAGTTGATACTGAACGTAGTATTGTAGTTAGATTCTCAGGGGATGAAGAATTTAGCTCCGCGGAGCATTGTTCTAGTTCGATAGAGGTGGAGATTATTAAAACCACGCCTACCAAGACAATCGTTATAAAAAAAACCCAGCAAAAGACAGTATCTTCTGTCGTCGATACGAATTTAGATTTACAGCTGGATGTGGGATGTAGGCGATACATGAGTAGAAATTGCCCTGCGGAGCACTAAGTTAGCCCTGTGGAGGCGGAGACTAACGAAACCACGCCCACCAGGACATTCAATGCAAAGTAGGGGGTAAAAGACAGTGTTCTGTTGTTGATACTGAACTAGACTTCTAGCTTTAACTTTCGGGGATGTAGAACTTCGATTCTGTATAATTAAAGACTGCCTTGGCCTCATCAAGCTGCAGTGCACCAAGACTACGTCTACTCGAGCCTCTCCACGCGAACAAAGAACAAATACAGCCTTCTACCGTCGATATTGAACTAGCAAGATCAAGATCATCTTCTCTAACGTTATTTGCTCTCAGGGCAAAGAGTATATACTTCCTTACTCCTATGTTTCTCATTGCACCCTCAACTACCCTTGCTGTTTACACTTTCAGTGTTTCTTATTCATAAAATACTCTGATTGATCGAAAATTGTAGATTCGATGAAACTACTGAATTAAATTAAGGAAAATGATATTGGCGCAATGTTCGATCTTTTTGAGAATTCAACAAATTTGCAATTTAAATAAAACCCAACGTTTCGATCCGTGTGTGGATCTTTTTCAAAAAGATCGGACCTTGCGACAATATCATTTTCCTTAATTTAACTCAAAATTCGATCGATAGAGATCATAAGTAAACTACTGAATTACTGAAGTCAGACTATTCACCTTAAGAGTAAAATTTGAGCCTATGCTGAAAGGTGCAATCTCTTGAGGTTCGTAAGGCCGACGTGTCGATGATTTAGGCTGCACGGAACTGGCTCACCGGTTGCTCGCGAACGGCTCGACGGACTAAACCGGGTTATGGATAGAGTGATTAGACGTTCTAGAACCGTGAGGCTTGTTGGCTTTAGGTCCGCGCTGGGTGTGCTATAGTCGGTCTCTTGTCAGGTTCGTTTAATCGATTATCGGTTCCGTTGTGTTCCGCGGCGGGGAGGCTCTCTCTCTCTCTCGCGTATTTTCACACCCGCGACAACGTTTCCGTGCTTTTCATCGCGATCACCGCCCTCGGCGTAACACCCATGAGGCAGCCATGCTTTTTCTCGAGTTGTGTATGCAGGGTGGTAGCTTGTTACCGCGGCCAGCCAGCTAGCTAGCAGGGGTTGCAAGCGAAGCGACCGTTTGTTCGTTTGTTTTATCGAACCAAGAACCGAGAACATCGCTCGGCAAAACGATAATTCCACCTTTTTTCCCCAACCCCACTCTTCGGGAACGATGTGTCCGGTGTGTATATCGTATGAAACAAAAGGAAAAAGAGAGAGAGAGAGAGAGAGAAAGAAACGGACAGATATTATGGGGGTAGAGAGCGAAACAAGAGCAAAGAGTAATGGGCCTCGCTAGACAGAATACGGTCCTGACCATGCGTGCACACAGGGCTCTGTGTTTCTACCCTTACGAAGCGGAGCGTGTACCGCGACAGAGGGTGGGACGGGGTGTACACATTCGGTACACCTGTGCTGTATATTGCGGAAAAGCCGGACTTGCCAGGCAATAAGAATTTCTTTCTCGATCCGCTTGCTACCGTTCTCTGGCTCTCCCTCTCGCTCTTCGTTTCGCTGCTTTTCTTTTTAGTCTTGCAACGTTTTATTAATACTTCTTCCGGTCTCCCCTCTTCGGATCGTAACCGATGCTCTCTCTCTCGTCTCTTCGTGCTTCTTATCACCGCGTTGAACGATGGTTCATCCAGATCCTCCACTTATAAAAATCATGATGTTGCATCTAGTACACGTTCAAAGTATTGAATATTCAACTGTTCATCTATCGTGTCTTTACATCGGAGATCTATAGAAGTTTCAATTTCGATAGAATTCGCAAGATATAAAAATATTCAAGTTGATGCTCTCTCTCTCTCTCTCTCGTCTCTTCATGCTTCTTATCACCGCGTTGAACGATGCTTTATCCAGATCCTCCACTTATAAAAATCATGATGTTGCATCTAGTACACGTTCAAAGTATTGTATATTCAACTATTCATCTATCGTGTCGTTATATCGGAGATCTATAGAAGTTTCAATTTCGATAGAATTCGCAAGACATAAATATATTCAAGTTGATGCTCTCTCTCTCTCGTCTCTTAATGCTTCTTATCACCGCGTAGAACGATGCTTCATCCAGATCCTCCACATATAAAAATCATGCTGCTGCATCTAGTACACGTTCAAAGTAAGATATAAAAATATGAAAATTTGTATAAAATTCCAAGTTGATGGTCTGTAACGTCACTTCTCACAAAAGTTCGAACAGGGTTATTTTAAATATAGTTAATCGTAGTCCTATTAGCGTTGTTATCGTTGGAACGACACCGGAAATCTTTGTGATCGCGTTAATGTCGCGCCTCGTTTGACGAGGGTGCTTTTGTCGCTAGAATTCGGTAGGGGACCTCCACCCTAACCCTCTTCGCTCGCTCCCAAACCTGAGAACGTTGGAGAACATCGTATAAATAAACGTTTCAGTAGATATCAAGCACACCAATTAAATAATAACTCGCGTCCGACTATCCGTTATGTTAACTGACCGCTGGGAACGCCCCGTGCGTGACTGGCACGCCTCGCTCTGCCTACGAAGTACCCCCACCACCGCTGTAGTCAGCCTCGCAGCCCCAAAAACAAAGGGTTATCGAGCAGCCCTCCGGTAAAAAGCGTCCGCGAGCGAAACACCGAGTGGAATCTCGCAGCAACGAGCTGATAAATTTCGATGGCTCGTAAACGAGAGAGCGGGCCGGGTCCGCGAGGGTGGTCTCTCTCTCTTTCTCTCTCTCTCTCTCTCGGCGTTGCTCGTTAACTCGTCGCGAATATCTTCGGTCGTTATTAAGCTATTAAAAAGTCTAGTTATCGTTGTCGCGCGGTACACAGGAGAGACAAGTTCTCGAGGGTTCCCGGGCAGGAATGCCACTTCAATAACGAAGCCGAAGCGGAGTCGAGGGGCTTAATTTGCCTCGAGACGCCGCGCCATGTACGCTCTTCCTACCGGAGCGCTTCCCGTACATACATATATCTGCGAGCACAGTGGATGCTTTTCCCTGGCTCACGCTCGCTTGCTCTTTCCCTTTGTACGTGTGCGTGCGCGAGAGAAAGACAGAAGCAGACAGAGGTAGAAGCTGGCTACGCGATACCTCGGCTACGTGTGCACGGTTGCACGTAGAGTACATAGCACGGCCAGACCATTTTGCAGCATTCCTGCCATTCTAACATCCGCGTTTCATTAAAAGATCTTGCCCGACCTCTTGGCGGAGGCGCGCGCGCGCTCGCGCACACTGAAACACGCGCCCCAGGACGCACACACTCGGAAAAGGTGTTCGTTCGAGAGCTCAGACGTCCTCTCCTCCTCCTCCTCCTCTTCGTCCCCCCTCTCTCTTTCTCTCTCTCTCTCTCTCTCTCTCTCTCTCTCTCTCTCTCTCCGCGTGTGTTCGTTTTGCTCGCTCAGTCTCTCGGAACAAGAGAGAAGCAGCGAGAACGCGAGGAACGAGGAGAACCGCCACGTAAGCGAGCACCGATTCCCTCGCTCGAGATATTCTTGCGCCGTGTAATCTCTTTGCTTGAATATATTGACGCCGGCGCCCCTTTTTTCCTTTCCCCCCTTCGAAAAACCGCTTGCACACAGAGCAAGCAGGAAAACAGGGACCGACCTGCGTCCTGCGTCCAGTTTCCAGTTTATGCGCCGATCGCTGACCTTCTGTGAAACAACGTACCCGCGGACTTACGAAGTACTAAAATTGCCAGGGGGTTGTTTGTGTTGATGCACCTTGACTTGGCGCTCGCGACATCAGCTTATATTTAAAAGAAACGTATTGGTGATCGTGCACGTAGATTGCACCAATCAGTGCAGTGCTCCAAATGGGGATGTTTTTTTCAATTGATCGTAACGACAATTAAATCTTCAAATTTCGTTCAACTTTTGGCATGAATCTTCTTAAATACATAAATACTAAGACGGAAGGTTAAATACATAAATACTTACCATACTGAGCAAAAAATTAAAAATAAAAATTTGGTACTTGATGGGTTAAACCCTCGGACACGACTTTAGTACTCAGTGTAATTTCTTTCGATCGAAATGAATTATATCGATAAATCTGATTTCGGCATGAGGTCCGATCCTATTGAAAATCAGCAAATTTGCAGTTAGATTATTCTCTCAACGTTTCGATCCTTGTGTGGATCATTTTCAAGAGGTTTTAATGCGTTTGCTGTGCAACGGGTATAATAAAAAAACAAAAGAAAAACAAAATATTTTTATGAATAAGATATTAAGAGTTACGGCGGAAAGTGGGTTACCCATGGTGGCAGATACGTAACTGACCATGGGTTAAACCACTTTCCGCCGTAACTCCTAATATCTTGTTCATAATTTTTTTTTCTTTTTTTGTTTTATATTAACCGTTGCACAACAAACGCAATAAAGCCTCTATGAAAATGATCCACACAAGGTTCGAAACGTTGAGAGAATAATCTAACTGCAAATTTGCTGATTTTCAATAGGACCGAACCTTGCGCCGAAATCAGATTTATCGATTTAGTACTCACTCGCGGAATATTTCAAAATTGATGACAGAAGGTCAAATTGTTAAATACGACGTGTTTTCGTTCGCTTTCTAAAACTCGAAGACAGCTAGGGAAAATATCGGAATGTCTAAATCATCGAGAGATTGTTGTCGAACATTTGTAACATCGTGTAACATAGAGAAGAGCAAACCGACAATCCATCGTCGTCCCCGAAGGGTTTAGGGTGTTGTGGCGAGGGAAATGACGAAAGTAGAAGACTCTCGATCGGTTCCCGTATCAATGGCGTCTCGATCTTAATTTCCCATCGCATCTCGCCGATCACGGTGCATTTATCGCGACCATACCTCGCGCATGCGACTCATGAGCGAAACAGATGTAATCCTGGACCGGTTGCGTCGCTTTTACGACACTCGGTTAACGCTTAATCGAGATCCGGAGGTATTAGACGGGTCTCGCCGCAGGATGCCTGGAAGCTATAGCTCCTTTCGGTGACTTTATGGGGTGCGGATATGGCGGAACTGTCACGACGAGTCGAAGGATAAGATTTTCGAAGGGCGCGCGCCGTTGCTGGAGAAGGGATGGTATAGAGTAGGGGATGGTGATGCTAGGAGACAGCGGAAGCGTGCAGACGCGAACGCAGCACCGACGGTAATGCGGCATAATACCCCGTAAGGGGGTTAAGAGTAATTCCTGTCGGCCAGGGGGTCGTCCCTTTCGACGTTTACGACGTGTTTTACGCGATCAAAGCGAGCCGTAACAATTATTGGACGATTTCGCGGCCGTAAAATTTTATTCGACCCCCACGGCCACCGCCGTCGCGCTATTCCACCCTCTTTTCTTCCGTAACCGACGCGACGCGACGCGACGCGACGCTACGGAGGGGATGCGATCTTCTACCACTCTGGCAAAACTACTCCTTCACTCCCTCTCTCTTGCATTGTGCGCCGGAATCGCGGGTAACTGCACATAATTCATCGCAAAACAACTCCTTACTCATTACCAAATGATTTCCCAAAAAGACAAAATTGTTTCACGGTTCTAACTGTAAGTTACCCCTGCTATTTTCGACTTAACACATTACCGAACTGCGGATCTTCATGCAAAATAAACATTTTCTTCATTAACTCTTTGCACTCGAAACTTTTTTCATTTCAGAATTCAGACGTTTCGTATTATGTAGAATGTTCTCGTTAGATATGACTGCACTGGGGATTTCATGCATTTATGATAAAAATGATTGGATTCACTGAAAAGTAGTGAATATATTTAGGGAACTTGGAAATACTGTTCTATTATTTCTGGATCATTAAAATGATTAAGAAAAGAATTGTCTGTGTAGCTCCTGCATCTCGACAGTAATCCAGGCAACTTTTATTCTACATAACCTCTTTTATTCTGCGTACCACGCTTGTCCATTTCACAATTTATTAAATCCGATGACATTTAGTAACGTGGGATTTATTTTGAGATATGGTATCGGACAGATATCTTTTAAAATGTATTGTTAATTAGCAGAAAATATTGGAGATGACTGATTGGATATATTGTTCCGAGAGATTATCGATTCTCTGCTGTTTATTTAACGAATGGTTACGAAAAGACGGGTTTTAACTTCTTTCGTTGGACGAACAGTTCGCGATTAGTTCCAGCTATTTTATAGAAGGGGTCCACCATGTGTAGTCCTGTTCTTCGCGACGATGCGATATTTTTCTTGGTTTCGCGAGACACGGTGTAACCGGAGACACACGGGGGTGACTGAAAAAAGGGCGGTCGGGCGAAAAAATTTATGTCTTAATTAAAATCGTTCCGCCTCGGTAACGAGAAGCCGGAGGCAACGGATGGACCGAGGTAAAACTCTCTCGAGCTGAAGCCGACAGCTCGTCCTCCTCGGGGTTTCAACAATCCCGCCATTCGCAACAAAATTGCTTGACGATACCCTCGTCAAATTTTTGCGAGTGCTGCACACGACCCTTCTTCACACTATCGTAACAATACACAGTTTTATGGACGTCTGCTCTTTTGATTTAGGGGTGAAACTCACCCTTAAAGACGTGGATGGAAAATCTATTTTATGAAATGTACATTTTTGTAATTGCTGTAAATGAACAAAACTGCTAGACGATACTCTCGTCAAATTTTTGGGAATGCTGCACACGACTGCTCTTTCGACATAGGAGTGAAACTCGCCCCTAAAGACGAGGATGGGAAATCTATCTTATGAAATGTGCATTTTTGTAATTGCTGTAAATAAACAAAACTGCTTGACGATACTCTCGTCAAATTTCTGCGAATGCTGCACACGACTGCTCTTTCGACTTAGGGGTGAAACTTGCCCCTAAAGACGAGGATGGGAAATCTATTTTATGAAATGTACATTTTTGTAATTGCTGTAAATGAACAAAACTGCTAGACGATACTCTCGTCAAATTTTTGCGAATGCTGCACACGACTGCTCTTTCGAATTAGGGGTGAAACTTGCACCGGAAGTTGAGGAGGGAAACATATCTTATGAAATGTACATTTCAGTAATTGCAGTAAATGAACAAAACTGCTAGACGATACTCTCGTCAAATTTTTGCGAATGCTGCACACGACTACACTTGCGATTTAGGGGTGAAACTTGCACCGGAAGTTGAGGAGGGAAATAAGTCTTATAAAATGTGCATTTTTGCAAATACAATAAATGAGCGTTCTTTACACTGTTGTAAAAAAGAATAGGTTTGTACAAATTGATACAAATGATATATATTCGAAATTGACAAAAATCGCAGATGAAATACGCCTGGAAATAAATTCAGAAATTTTCCGATTATGTCATTCGTGTTACCAGCAACTTTTCTCACAGATTTCCGCAAACAGCCATGATTAACGTACGATGGGTCGATCCTGCGAGTTCCTTGCCACGCGTTCAATGCGAAGAAGTAACGTGGGTCCTCGCAAAGAGCACTTCTTTGTGTCCAGACGGCCTTGGCGGTGATTGTGGACACCCGGTGCACGGTGGTGCACCTTTCGTTCGCGTTCCGGAGCTTTTGATTTACGATTGTTGGGAAAGCCGCGTGGCGGAGAGAAGGAGATATAGATTCGAGCACCCATTCGCGCCGGAAGTCGCTCGGTGGGAAGGAAGAAAATAATAAAAGCGGGCGAGCGAAGTGAAGGCACGCCGAAGGTCGAGCGAATTCGACGCGCGGAAGTCGAAGAGGAAACGACGTCTAGATAAGGGCGAGTGGGGAAGGGAGAGAGAGAGATAGAGCTAGAGAGAGATTTCTGTGTCTTGGAAAAACATCGAGCACGGTCGAAGCTGTGTGTACAGCGCGCGAGAAACCGTTCGCGTAGGATTCCTTTCAGGAAACGGAAGCCGGGAATTGCCAAAGCGCGAAAGAAATCGCGGAAAAGTTCTGACTGGCGAGAGTAGAACGAGAAACGAGGCGTCCAGGCCGGAAGCTCGGCGCACCGGATCGTCTGCGACGTCCGAGGCGCTCGCGATGTCTGTATTGTCCTTGCTGACGTTCTCGTCGATGCTCCTCGCCGCTCGGTTTACATTGTAACGTGCGACCCCGTCGGATTAAAATAAATATTTCACCCTCGCTCTCTCTCTCTCTCTCTCTCTCTCTCTCTCTCTCTCTCTCTCTCTCTCTCTCTCTCTCTCTCTTTCTATTTATTTCTCGCTATTTCTCTCTGTTCCTCGTTTTTTCCCGCGGATTACGTCGAGTAATTCGAGATTGCGTATCGCGGAGCGAACGTGACACGCTCGCTGCGTACAATTTTTAAAAACAGGTTCCAGCCCGGCTGCATTTGCATTCGCTTTTGCTGCACCGTGTTTCCACGCGGCCGAATTCGAGCCAAATAATATTTCCGCTCCCAGCTCTTTTGAGTCTCTCCGTCGAGCTTCCAATAAAAACCGCACTGGCAGCTTTATGATTAGACTGCGGTTTTTATGCAGTTTATGACAAACACGGGTCGGTACAATTTAAAATAGTGAAACAATTACTAGAGTTTGGAGACACCGATTCACAATTTTTAAATTACTAAAATTAATAAAGAGAACTTTTTACGTGGGCCCCTGTTGCTCACATGATGAACAACAGTTCAGTTTGCATGAAGATGCGCAGTCGATTTATGATAATGTAAGATACATTGTGAAGACGTTATATCACTGAATTATTGTTCCTTGTTTCTGTTCCAAGTGAGAGGATAAAAAGATTGTACATTAAGTTTTAGGACATTTTAGGTTGTCGGTGTAAAAAATAAGCTCCAATCTTCAAATCCATGGTAGATTCAGTCCCGAGAAAAATTTTCCAACGCTGCTGCAAAAGTTTCAAGTCGAGAATAAACGTGTCTTAACACATTATTTACCGGCGATTATTTCATAATTTTCAAACGTCTATGATCCATGGCTGAGGATTTTTTAATGGATCTTTTAACAGCAATAGCAACTCCAATCGTGAACCAACAAGTTACCCTCAGTAACGTAATCTTATTATTTCGTTTGGGATTACTATGTAAAAGAAGATTTTTAAGGTACTTTTCAGCGCAGCACAACTATTGAAAAGTCGATTAATAGGCTTCCGGGAGATAAAGTGTTAATCTTCCTCTCTACAGACATTTTAGACAGAAATAAGTAATAGTCAATGAAAGTAGAAGCTGTCAGCTTCAAAATGAGTCTACGTTTGTTGTCCTACGATCCTTTTTTACGAAGTTATATTTTAACCCCTTGCCGTATCATTTTCTTTACGGCTACAGTGATTAGAACATTTTTATCCCCAAAAATTTCACAGATAAAGAAATAGGTATTTTTCGTATGCCTACATTTGCTTTAATGCTTACATATTGAGTACAGAAAATACGATTTGATTTCGTCTAAATAGAAATGCATAAAATGCATATTTGTTTGACTTTGTTGAAAATCTTCATCACGACTCTGACTCGATAAAATACGTCAAGGGGTTAAACATCGACAACTTCTCGAAAGTCAGAAACCTGGTGAGCAAATTCTTTTCCAGTGCCATTGAACTCGATGTAATCCGTTAGACTGCAGATATTTATACAAAAGAAAAATTGTTTTCATTCATTTCGACACACAAGGACCAAATAGGAATCCATTTCTCTCCTCGATGGTTTTATCAAGTAGTAAGAAAAATATTGATTGTCTTAAACTGTTTTAAATTACACTAACCAATGTTTGCCAAAAATTCATAAAATGCGCAGTAATCGTTCAGTGCAAGTAACACAATATTACATTTTCATTTTTGAAAATCTTCATCACGACTCTGACTCGATAAAATACGTCAAGGGGTTAAACATCGACAACTTCTTGAAAGTCAGAAATTTGGTACACAAATTCTTTTCCAGTGCCATTGAACTCGATGTAATCCGTTAAACAGCAGATATTTATACAAAAGAAAAATTATTTGCATTTATTTCGATACACAAGGACCAAATAGGTATCCATTTCTCTTCTCGATGGTTTTATCAAGTAGTAAGAAAAATATTGATTGTCTTAAACTGTTTGAAATTACACCAACCAATTTTTGCCAAAGATTCATAAAATCCGCAGTAATCGTTCAGTGCAAGTAACACGATGTTACATTTTCATTTTATCGTAGAAGAATAATTTCTTTGGACGATTTCGTGCGGAAGTAGCGCATTTTCGGGAGCAGCGATTATTCGCAGCGCGCGTCGCTCATAACCGAGCGAAACACGATATCAACAGCGCGGAACAGCTCGTCTCGATTTCTTTCGTAAATCAAAGGAGGCCCCGGATATTCTTACGGCTCGGTGTCGATATCAGATCCCAGGGGTAACGCTCCTCGGCCCGTCTTCTTCCGTTGGCCTCCGTTTCGCACCCCCTCCTCGAAAGCAACCCCTCCGATCCCGCTGAGCGCCGACAGGATTCACCCTCGAATTAAAAGAGCAGCCATTCCCGCTGCCTGCCGGAGCTCTGCCAGCTTGCCGTCTACCCTGCCGTCCTCCTCTTTCTCTTTCCACCCTCCCTCCCCCCCCCATACCCTCGTCTCGTCCCGCATCTGGACCAGGTCCGCGAGTATTGCTTACCATTGCCCGATGTCTCGAGGGTGCGAGAGCAGAACGGTGAACAAAATTGAATGGATTTTGGGAATCGAGTCTTTCTGGGATGGGTAGAAGGATCATTGATCTACCTGGCCTCGGCGACCAGCCTGGTCCTTGAAATCGATCATCCGAACCGGTTCGATTATTTCCGCTCTGTGTGCTTCTCGATGTTTGGCGGAACACGGATTGTGATTGTAGTAGACTTTGTACATGGAAATTTTACCGCTAAAGAGACGATTGTTGAAATTGTTCTAACTGTTATTACTAGACTGCGGATTTTATGCATTTATGACAAAAACAAATAGCTGCGATTTTATAAAACAGAAAGATTTAAAGACTTTTAATATATCGATGTATTGTTTCCAGATTATTAACACGTCCATTGGCCACTCGACAATCATAAAAATTACACAAAATCAAAGCAATGTATTTAACAAGACAAAAACTAAGAAGTTTAGTTTTCTGATATTAATTACTGTTTCAAATCTCTTCTATTCTTCAGATCGTAAGGAAATTTTGTACACTCAATCTACCAACGTAAAAATTAATTTTCAATTCTGTATAAATCATTCCGTCACCCAGATATGTTTCACATGGCGATGAAAGTGTTAAAGTCATTAAAGAATGAATACAATTTTTACTTGGTCCATGCTTCTTGTAATTGTTGTAGAAAATTTTTATTTTGCATAAAGATCCACAGTCTAGTTATCACTAGATTGCGGATTTTATGTATTTATGACAAAAATGAATAGCTGCTATTTTAAAAAACAGAAAGATAAAAAGACTTTTAATATATCGATGCATTGTTTCCAGATTATTATAGTCATTGAAGAATGAATACAATTTTTACTTGGTCCACTCTTCTTGTAATTGTTGTAGCAAATTTTTATTATGCATAAAGATCCACAGTCCAGTTATCACTAGATTTTATGCATTTATGGTAAAAATGAGGAGATGAAAGTTAATACGGTAAAAGAATTAAAAGAGTTTAGAAATACTGATGTATCATTTTCATTACTGATGTGTTTATTTGACCATTTCTTTTTGAAATGAGTAAGAATTACAATTTAATTCTTACATGAGTAAGAATAAGAATTGTAAGAATTACAATCTTAGTTAGCTCCCGTTTCTTCCAATGGACGCAAAAGAATTTTTTATTCTTTCGAAGAGTATTGTCGCAGAACGTTTCCGGGAGTGTGTGGGATCGAATGGTATTCGAAAAAATCAATTTTCCGAATGGCCGAGACCAGAGAAACCCTTGAAGTCACGAGGAGAACGCGCTCGTTACGGTTTTCAGCCCGGCGGTGATGCTTTCTCGCTCCTCCAGCTCCGTCGCAACGCTTGTATCTGCCTCCATCCGGTTCGTGGCTCTTTCTATTCCCCCCCGCACGGTCCTCTCTTTCTATTTTCCTACGGTGAAAAGCGGGTAGCAGCCGACAACCCTTTGTTACCGTGCCTTATCTTAATTGCTTTCACGGGTTCCCGTTTAGATCAATACACACCAGCGACGTTCCACCACCGCCGCTGTTGCCATACCACCACCCCTCTCGACTCTCTACACACCCCCTCTGGAACTCAGCTCGCGAATCTAAATTATCCTAAGGGTTGTTTCGACCAGGGATTTTCGATTTTCTCGCGTCCCTCTTCTTTTTTTCCGTGCACGCGAAACTCTCGTGTCTGACGGCACTCTGGATTTCTAAATATTTGCGCAGCGTGTCCCAAAATTGGCGCAGGTATATATGTATGTTTAAAGAGGAGATTGAGGGGCTTGCAAATGTGCTTTCAACCCTACGCACTCGAAGCTGTTTGTGCATTCGAGCACCTATACACTTTCTTTGATCCAAAATATTCAAATTCTGCACGATTTCTTTTGCAGTATTATGCGTGTGAAACTGAGAAGAAGAATTGTAGATTTTGGTCGCATATACTTCGATTTTTAGAAATTTGTTTATTACGAATGAAATATGCTAATGATTAGACACATTGGTCATTTCATCAATGGTAGAAAGATCGTTCTTACTTTATTAGTTTTAACAGAGCTAATAGATTGATAAATTAATAAACGCATAAAATCTTCAGTCTAGTAAAGATTGTTTTAAATTGCGCTGTAATTTCTGAGCGACGCCTTACAGTTGTCTTTGAGTGCAAAGGATTGATACTATATTTTTAGAATGTATCTATTTTCCTTATAAAACAAAATCATACGCCAAAGAGTTAAATAGTAGAATTTCTTTTGCACTATTATGCGTGTGAAACTGAGAAGAAGAATTGTAGATTTTGGTCTTATGATACTTCGAATTTAGAAATTTGTTTATTACGAATGAATATGAAAATAATTAAACATTGGTCATTTCATCAATGGTAGAAAGTTCGTTCTTACTTTAATAGTTTTAACAGAGCTAATAGATTGATAAATTAATAAACGCATAAAACCTTCAGTCTAGTAAAGATTGTTTTAAATTGCGCTGTAATTTCTGAGCGACGCCTTACAGTTGTCTTTGAGTGCAAAGGATTGACACTATATTTTTAGAATGTATCTATTTTCCTTATAAAACAAAATCATGCGCCAAAAAGCTAAATAGGAGAATTTCTTATGTTAACGTTATGTCGCCGAACCTAATAGACCAGAGTTCACTGTAAACACATAAAACAGCTTTCTCCAGTATATCCCCCGTGTCCCGATATTGTTCCACACGAGATTGTCGCAAACAGGAGTATATCAGGGGTCGATCGTGGCTTCCTTATGGCGGAAATGTTGCCTCGTCGAACACGGCGAGTAGAGCGTAGGTGGTGGGGACGTCAGGGTAGCGAAATTAGTCGTGCAATTAGCTTGATCTTCAACGGGGTGTCATATTAACGCAGTTTCGCCCGTTAACGACCCTCGAAAACGACGAACCGTTACGTTGTCGCCGCGGCTCGTATACATTCGTATAGCCGGTGTTTCGCAGTGTGAAACTTCGCGTTGTGATGGATACTCGACCGACAGGAAGCCGGCCGGTCCTCGAGAGAAAGAGGGAAACAGGATGGGAAGAGCTTGGCAACAGTGCAACGCGAACGGAAAACCAGAGAGAGAGAGAGAGAGGGAAAGATAGATATGGAGAGAAAAAGAGGGAGAGAGAAGGCTAGAATGTACAGAGCCAGCAGACCGTCTCAGTCGTAAAATGTTAACTGCTAGTAAAACTGAGTTTACGTGCTTGTAAGGACCCCCCCAGGAGGTTAGCAGACCCTGTGCCACGGCGACACGGTTCCAAAGGCTTCCCCTTACCCCTTAATGGCCAGATTATTGCCCGTAAGCCACCCCCGATTACTTTCTTCCGCTCGATACCCGAAAATAATTTCGAGCGCTTCATTCCGCGGGCATGCGACCGTCCCCCGCGCAACAGACAGCCCCGAAATTCTCTTTCGAACCCTCTCTTGTTCTCTCTCACTCTCACTCTCTCTCTCTCTCTCTCTCTCTCTCTCGACGATATCATCCCCCACCCCTCGAACGAATAAACGAAAGCACCGTGGATGGCTCACGGGCCTTTAACTTTCAATGGAACAACTTCTTCCGGCCTGCATCGCCGTAAACGTACGTTTTATTTCATGGCCGAACGACGCGCACCGGGCTCTTCCATTTTTAATTATCCGGCGAACTTCGCGCCCTACCCCGAACTATTTTAACGATACACACACCCCCTGCAAGGCTGTTAACCCTTCTCTTTATGCCTCGTTCGCCCGCGATCATTCGATTCCTTTTCGGAAACGCGTTGCTCGATGCTACAGCTTCATTTTAGACGATTTTTACCGGTTCCGATCGAGTATCCATTAAAACCGAACGACTCTTTTAAAATTCGAACAAATGGCTTCAGTATTTTTTGTAGAGCTACTGTAGGGTTGTAGCGGATGATGTGTACATTTTTTTTTTGTAAAGATTGCGCTCGGTTGGAATCGTAGAGAAAATAGTGAAAAGTGTGTATTTTATAATCTTGCATCCTCCACCAAAAAGAACCTTAAAAAATCCAAGAAAGATATTTCGAAGTTCTAAAAAAGTGCAAACAACACAAGTGCAAAAGTTCAACAATAAATCTTCACTTTTGGGTGTAGCGGATGATGTGTACATTTTTTTTGTAAAGACTGCGCTGTGTTGGAATCGTAGAGAAAATAGTGAAAAGTGTATATTTTCTAATCTTGTATCCTCCACCAAAAAGAACCTTAAAAAAATCAAAGGACCATATTTAGAACTGCTAAAAAAGTGCAAACAACACAACTGCAAAAGTTCAACAATAAAGCTTCACTTTTGGGTGTAGCGGATGATGTGTACATTTTTTTGTAAAGACTGCGCTGGGTTGGAATCGTAGAGAAAATAGTGAAAAGCGTGTGTTTTCTAATCTTGCATCTTCCACCAAAAAAAACCTTAAAAAATCCAAGAAAGATATTTAGAACTGCTAAAAAAGTGCAGACAACACAACTGCAAAAGTTCAACAGTAAATCTTCACTTTTAATCGTCTTAATATTGCACGATGGATCTTCCCGAATTATTCCACATTTCCGGTGACAAAATTTCGCGAAGAATCGTCCCCTCGGCAAGGGAAGATGGCGAATTTAGTTGTTCCGTTGAGTCTGAAAGTTTCGCGAGCGTACGGCTGCACTGACAGCATCGGGAGCGTCTTCTTCGAAGAAACGGTTCCCCAGCGATCGACTCTGCGTCTTCACCCTTCCTCCACCGTCCCGAGGGTGGTTCTCGAACCCCTTTCGCTCCGCGGTGGCTGCGACCCTAATTGTTACACTTCGTATAAATGCATTAGTTCCGCGCATTCGTTTCACGGTCCCGCGAATCCCCGGCAAACTTTCCGCCGGCGTCTCCCGAGACCTCTCCTTTTTTCCCTCTCTCTCTCTCTCTCTCTCTCTCTCTCTCTCTCTCTCTCTCTCTCTCTCTCTCTCTCTCTCTCTCTCTCTCGCAGCGCGCGACCACCAGCGCGGAGAGAAAAGTTCTAACGAATTTAAATTACGGCTCGAATAACCGCGAACTTAATTAATTCAACGCTCAAATCTCAGCCGAGGGATGCGTGCGGGTTCCGGAGCACGATGTCGGCCAATTTAACAAACTGCCGCGCGTTAGAATCCGACGAGACTTTTAACGGCCACTTCAATTTACTCGACGGATATGATACCTTTCGGCGATGATTTTTTCCCCTACCGGATATGACGCGTCAGGGATGGACGTGAAAGTCGTTTTTCTTTAGCAACCCCTACCTCAGAACAGATTTGCAACTTTAAGAATTTATTGGGGGTCAGTAATGAACGTTACAGGAATGATTCTTCCGTAGAACGATTCTGTAGACTTTCTATAATACAATGATATTTTTTTTATACGGCTACGAACCTTTAAACGTTTCGAAATAACGTTTAAAGAGAACAAGCGAGGGACACCAGCGGTTCAGCGATTTTCTCGTACATTTTTTAATTTATTTTAAATAATGACAGACTGTCGCAAAATCTGGTTACACAACATGTGGTAGAACAAACCTTCTTTTACAGTCCTGCAACAGAAAAAAAATCACATTTCTTTATATTAACCTTTAGCACTCGAGTGGTGACTCTGAGGCACCACTAAAAATTACTATACCATTATTCAAAATATTGTTTACATTATTCAATTGATATTCAATAAATTCGTTACCAAACATTTCAGTATTCTATGAAATATTATATCAGTTCCATTTCTTTGAAATGATAAAAATCATATAGAATGGAAATATTCTTGATCGAACAAAAAAAGTTTGGTTATGGAGTTGAAATACTTCGGAGCTCAAAGGGTTAAGATTTTGCCGAGGTCCATCAACCCTTAACCCCTTGCTGTATTTTAACGAGTCGTGATGTAGATTTTCAACAAAGTCAAACAAATATGAATGTTATGCCTTTCTTTTTAGGCGAAACAAAATTCTACTTTTCGTGCACAATACGCAAGGATTCATGCAAATGTAGCCATACGAAAAATATAAACTTTCTTTCATCATTTGTGAAATTGTTGGGGATAAAAATGTTCTAATCACTGTAGCCGTAAAGAAAATGATACGGCAAGGTGTTAAAATATAACTTCGTAAAAAAGGATCGTACGACAACAAACTTAGATTCATATTGAAGCTGAAACCTTCTATTTCCATTGACCATTGCTTATTTCTGTCTAAAATGTCTGTAGAGAAGAAGATGAAGACACGTTTATATACGCGACAAGGGGTTAGCATTCCGAGAATTTTTCGATGCCATCAATCCCAATTTTCAAAGCAAAAAACCTTAAGAACCAGTGATCAAAAATGTTTATGAATCTCTTGCTTTCGGTTCTTTTATTAGTTTGGAGCAAAAAAATATATTAATCAGCCACTGCAAAAGAAGTAAAATTTAAAATTCCATGTGTACGATTGATGTTCCCACATTTCTATCCGAAAGTCCGAAACAATTCAAAATTTGACGACGCTTTATGAGGGAAGTGTATAAGAATGGCTTGGCGTTTATCGAAACGCAAAATTGCCGTCGGACAACGTACATAATCGGCACTCCCCCAGGAAACATAACTTCGCTCGTGTTTTCCCGCGCTCGCCGGCCCGTGCATGTGTTGGCCCCCCCCCCCCCCCCCCCCCCACATTCACGCGGAGGGTGAAAACTGTCGAAGAACGGAGGGGGTCGGTTGCATCTTCTCTGCTCGGCGAGGAACTGTCACGCAAGCCCCGCGGTGAAGCGGGAGAAGAAAGGAGAAGAAAGAAAGAAAGAAACACGGAGAAGAGAGACCCTCGGTGTCTGCGGTTTTATGGGTCGTCCAGCTCCATCATGCGCCATAAAACCACAATAAAACCACTGTTACACCGCCGGAGAAAACCACCCCCGCTCCGAAACCACTGCGTGCATCGGTCCTTAAGACAAAGCGAAAGGGTCCTGGACCGGGGATGCTGATCCGGGAGGGTACGCCGAAGCAAAATTGATTCTTTTACGATCGGTAAACGCGCGACTTTCTCCCCTCACCCCTTTAACATCGTGCCGCGCCACTCGCAGCTTCCCGGAAAATTGCTGTCGCCATTTTTGTGAACCGTTTCGCGGTTTACCGAAAAGAATTCTCCCAATCACCGACCTTGCAATCATCTTGGAACACCGTTTTGCTATATTGTATTCCTCCAAGTGATTGCTGTTCAACGATTCTAAAAATATTACATATTTTTAGTATAAATATTATGGCGAACAGACTGTGGCTTTTTGTGCGACGTGGGGATGCTCTAAGTCGATTGTACGAAACAGAAGTTAACCAAAAATTTATTTCATTGTAATTGCAAATTCTGAGAGGACATTGAATAATGGAAATGATAGTTGCTATATTTCAGATTCAATGATAGGTCACGTGTATAAAATTATGTCAGTTCAACCCTTAAATGGACATTTAGGGTACACTTTGAGTGAACGATTCGTCAATCTGCGTCGAGATTCCAAGCTCGCTATGACGTATAGTGGGTACAATGTACAAGGGTAATAACATTTAAAGAATTTAATTGTGTTTAGCTCGTTAAGATTACTAAGAAATGAAACAAATGTCTGCATTGCTGCTGTATCGTGTAATTAATGCAGACAATTTTAATTATGCATACAAATCCGCTGGCCAGGCTACAAAGGTTCATAGTTCGCCGCGCCGATGATAATACCTCGATCAAAGACATTAAAATTGTAGGTATTTTAGGCGAGTTGTGTGAATGAATGAGCATGTACGTGTGCGTGTGAAGTGTCCAGCTGTGGTGATATATGTGTATGTACAAGTGTGTGTAAGACAAGGGCGGCGATGAGAATTGCGAATCTCGAGCGGAGAAACAAATCGGCGGAGTTCGGGTTTTAACTTTGTAAAAGACACAGCGTTGAACGTTTCCAATTGCTAATTCTTTCCATTGTATTTAAATACTGTTTATTAATTTTCAATAAACCTATAAAATTGTTTGCACTAATTGCAAGATGTGGGATTCAAATGAGAATTTATTTCTTTTTTTAGTAGGTTTATTAAGTCGTAAGAAATGTGTTTTTTTCTTAAATTAATTCAATTCTCCCACAGTATGGAATCACGCTCATCTATTTTTGTTGTAAATGTACAAAATCCGCAGTTTGTTGCTAACAATCGAAGACTGTGCTAACAATGAAATTATTGATGATGAAATTAGTATTATTGATTGTACAAATAAGTAGTCGTTCCACGTAATAAGTGGTGTCTCATTGGAATAGAGAATTAACTGAGATTGTGTTTTCTGGTTGTTGCAGTGCTGTCGTTAAGGAACACTCAGGAAGAGGAGCCGCAGGACCCGCAGCTAATGAGGCTGGACAACATGTTGATCGCAGAGGGTGTAGCCGGACCAGAGAAGGGTGGTGGCGCGGGAGCTGCAGCATCCGCTTCGGCGGCTGCAGCGGCTGGACCACCTGGACAACCTGACAACGCGATCGAGCACTCGGACTACAGAGCCAAGCTGGCGCAGATCAGACAGATCTACCACCAGGAGCTAGAGAAATACGAGCAGGTTCGTTCCAGAATTCCTCTTCACCCCTCAAAACTACCCTTCCAGTGCACCCTCCCCTTAAATCGATATTCTGATTTTTCGAGGACGTTTTCACACGAAGGGAATTTTTTTAAGAAAATCTATCGAACCTTATGCTTTGAGATTTTTCACACATATCTATTGATACTTGAAATACACGTGTGATTTTTTTCGAATAAAAACAATCAAAATTACACGAGTTATATATGTTTTGAAAAACGTTCTATTGATCGGTAGCCAATAGATAAGTTGCGTACCAAGAGAAATTAAAAATCTTAATTATCTACAAAATGGCGGTACTTTCAAGTCAAATTACCGATTTTCTGAAATATTTTCTACCTTTAGTACGACCAAAAATAAGAAAAATATTGATGAATTTTTAAAATTCTGGTTCGCGTTTATTTAGAACTTAGTAGGACCGAAAAATAAGAAAAAATGGATGGATTTTTAAAATTCTGGTTCGTGTTAAATTACAACTTAGTACCACCAAAAAATAAAAAAAAATTGATGGATTTTAAAAATTCTGATTCGTGTTAAATTAGAACTTAGTACGACCAAAAAAATAAAAAAAATTGATGGATTTTAAAAATTCTGATTCGTGCTCAATTGAAACTTAGTACGACCAAAAAATAAGAAAAAATTGATGGATTTTTAAAATTCTGGTTCGTGTTAAATTAGAACTTAGTACGACCAAAAAATGTGAAAAAATGGATGGATTTTTAAAATTCTGGTTCGCGTTTATTTAGAACTTAGTAGGACCGAAAAATAAGAAAAAATGGATGGATTTTTAAAATTCTGGTTCGTGTTAAATTACAACTTAGTACCACCAAAAAATAAAAAAAAATTGATGGATTTTAAAAATTCTGATTCGTGTTAAATTAGAACTTAGTACGACCAAAAAAATAAAAAAAATTGATGGATTTTAAAAATTCTGATTCGTGCTCAATTGAAACTTAGTACGACCAAAAAATAAGAAAAAATAGATGGATTTTTAAAATTCTGGTTCGTGTTAAATTAGAACTTAGTACGACCAAAAAATGTGAAAAAATGGATGGATTTTTAAAATTCTGGTTCGCGTTCAATTAGAACTTAGTACGACCGAAAAATAAGAAAAAATGAATGGATTTTAAAAATTCTGGTTCGTGTTCAATTATAACTTAGTTCGACCAAAAAATAAGAAAAAATTGATGGATTTCAAAAATTCTGGTTCGTGTTCAATTAGAACTTGAAACCAATAATGGATGAACGTAACGACGTTAGTAACATCGACGAAAGCAACTCATTTCGAATTTGACGTACAAGTACGTCATCGGTCGCGATTAAAGGACAGGCTTGCGAACGGGATCGAAACGTTCTCGAATGGTCTCGGGTAATCGAATCGAAGCGGTGGTTTTTCTGCATGCGGTGTTCTCGTGTCCCGGGGATTTTTTTCCTCGTTTCGCGTTCGAGCCTCGAGGCGGTCCGATAAGAGAACAGTTTAGGTTCGCGGTTCCGAGAGGGAGAGAGCTCGTCTCTCGGCTCGGCGATTTGCGTGCTAATGAACCGAGCTCGCGCTAAGTAAAATCTCGCGTGTCTCGGGGGCTGTATCGCGGCGCGCGGATCTCTTTAACAAGGCCCTGCTCCCCGCGGGCTATTGTATTTCCCGAGGAAACTCGACGAAATTCTGAAAACGCTTCTCGCTTTCCGCTGACTCTGGAAATTCCCGCGTTCAGTTCAAAAAGTTTGCTCTTTGTGATTCGTTTTGTGGCTCGGTGGAGTACATCTTCTTTGCCGATCTAAGTCACTATAATTAGACTGATTATTATAATCGAGGTACAATGTTTGTTTCAGTAGATGAGACGAATTATTATAAGCGAGGTACAATGTTTCTTTCAGTAGATGAGACGAACAACACACGCGCGTGTTTAACCGCTCGCCATACTATTTTTTTATGGCAACGGTGATTAGAACATTTTTATCCCCAAAAATTTCACAGATGATAAAAGAAAATACAGTAATTCCTCGATCTAACAAGGGAACATATTCAGATGCGAAAATCCGATTTTGATGAAACTTATGGGAGCTTATAGTTCTTTGAAAAATATTTGACACCTGTTTTTTTTTATCGGCAACCATCCACTTTGAAGGGGTGAAAACAGCCCTCAAAGTTGGGGGTCAAAACCATATTTTTTGAGATACCTCGGAAACCAGAGGTCGAAAAAATTTGAATTTTTTTTTAAATTGTGTGTTTTTCAATGGGAAATGTAGTCGCGCAAGAAAATTTTAGCAAAAGATTTTTGTTTAAACAATATATTAAAAATTTGATTTTTTTGCAGTTTCTCTTATTTATTGTTAGTTCATTTTAATGTAAACTTGGGTGTGTGATTTTTTATCCAAAATAGGGGATACATGTTTCAGGATTTTCTATTTTTTTGGCCATTTAACAATAATTATGCACAATGGAAGATAGTCTTGCACCTGGCGTGCGTAGGAAGGAATTCTGGCTTGTTTTATCGAAATATAAGCATTTAGTATAAACGTGTATAGTATTTTAAACAATACCACTGGGTTATGTATCGTTTATTGTTTTATTAGTAGTTAAAGAAGGTGGCGCTGGTAGCAGCGTGGCTACGTTTCGAAATTCATGTACCCTGCTTCTCTGTACCTATCTATAGGTCTATAATAATGTATGCCAGTTCAATTTCCTTCCCATTCGTGGGTGTTCCCTCGTTATTATTACTGTTATATGTTTCCACCAAAATGTTTATAACGTTCGTCGGATTGACCCTCATGTTTTTGGTTACTCCCTAATTATTTACATTTTTTTTTAATTATTACATTAAAATTTCCATATTACTTAGGAGTGTAAAAACGAATCTAACACTAAAAACAAACAATCAGCAAAAGTAAAATTGTATTGTAGGTATTTTTCGTATGGCTACGTTTGCTTTAATGTTTACATATTGAGTACAGAAAATACGATTTTATTTCGTCTAAAAAGCAATGCATAAAATGCATATTTCTTTCACTTTGTTGAAAATCTTCATCACGAGTCTGACTCGTTAAAATACGACAAGGGGTTAATAAATTCCGACTCGGCAATTACATTACGGAGCAAGAAGCGATTGAAGAACGTCGTAATCGTATCGTAATCATAGTCACCGCCGTTATCGATCAGCATTGTACCTGGCTCGGGTCCCAGGATGCTTTGCATCCGCAGTTTCATTGTTTTCACCACGGGGATTCGGCGTGTCCGGCGCATTCAATTGGCCGCTCATTAATATGCGCGCGTGCGATTGAAACAAAAAGCCCGGTGTGCAACGATGCACCCGCCCCCCCCCCCCCCCTCTGCTCTGCTCTTTTTTTTCCCAATGGAGCGACTCACTTATCAACGGTAAAAGCGCCGTTCTTTTCAACAGCCCCGTTGTCCCTTCCGCGCGTACTTTGGAAACAAACGCGGCTGCCGTGCGTAAATATCAAATCGCTCTCGTCCACGCGAGAATGAGAGAGCCGTGGAAAGAGAAATGAGAGAGAGGGTGAGAGAGGGGGGGGGGGGTTGAATTGCCACACCCGTTTCGACCCCATATTTCACCGGGTGTCAGCGGCCTTGATGTTTCACCGCAGTGCAAACGCGCACCCTCGCTGCTGCGAGGTCCACCTCGTGCACGATGCACACGGATGCGTGCAAGGAACTCTTTGCAGTTCGCAGTTAGGCGCGTATCGAGCAGAGAGCTGAGCGCGGACCGGGATGTATGCGTTCGCGTGCTGCACCAACGCGACGACGCTCTATGCAACTGCAGTCGCCCCGGCCAGTTGACGCCCTATCGATAAACCCGGCCATTAACAAGTTTTAACCCCTTTCTTTCCTGCGAACCGAACCGCGTAACCGAGTGCACTTTGATCTCTTACGGATGTTGCACCGGTTCGACACCGTCTCCAAGAACCGATCGGATTTTCCACCCTCCGATGACTACATCGGCTGCACAATTTCTTCGGAACCCTGCCCTTTCACACATCTTCGCCATAGACTCGCAAGGGGAAGACGCGGTCATGGGGTCTCAGATTTTCTCGAAACTTTGCATATTGGTTGATTTCGTTCTCCTGTTTATGAAAATATAGCATTATAGGGTCAGATACTCAATAACTTTTGAGATATTTACAATTGAAATTTCATTATACCCGAAGACGCGGTCATGGGGTCTCAGATTTTCTCGAAACTTTGCATATTGATACATTTCGTTATCCTGTTTATGAAAATATAGCATTATAGGGTCAGATACTCGATAACTTTTGAGATATTTACAATTGAAATTTCATTATACCCGAAGACGCGGTCATGGGGTCTCAGATTTTCTCGAAACTTTGCATATTGATACATTTCGTTATCCTGTTTATGAAAATATAGCATTATAGGGTCAGATACTCAATAACTTTTGAGATATTTTCAATTGAAATTTAATTATACCCGAAGACGCGGTCATGGAGTCTCAGATTTTCTCGAAACTTTGCATATTGGTAGATTTCATTCTCCTGTTTATGAAAATATAGCATTATAGGGTCAGATAATCGATAACTTTTGAGATATTTACAATTTGCAGAAGACTGCGTCTTCTCCTTGTCAGTCTCATAATTGATGGCACACACTCTAGATCGGAAAAACTCTTTTATGACTGGACCAAACGACTTCAAATTACTCTACGAGTTATAAAGGATTAGAAATAGTAAAAATTACAGTTTCTTACGATTATCAATCTTTTCACCCTTTTGGAAGACGTTTGGTCCATTTATAAAAAAGTTATTCCGGTCTAAAGTGTGTGCGATCATTTATGAGACTGACTGTATCTTCGACTTCGATCTATAATTTTATTAGGGCGCTATCAAGAGTTGGGGTTGCTTTTTTCCATGGAACGCGTCGATGGGAATCAGAGAGGGTAGTTTTTTCCCTGCAGAATGTTCCCTTCTTTCTTCATTCACTTGGATCAGTCATTCGTGTAGACAGCCGCTATTGTTATTTAAATGATCAACGTACTTTAGAACATATGAAAGACTTATATATATATATTTTTTTTGATATAATGATTCATAATTATATCAGTGTGTAAAATAACCAATGCTCGACCACATGGTCGTTTTCTCTCTCGTGGAGAAGGGTAGGAAAAGTACAGTTCCTTCCTGCTCCCTCTCCTTCGTCATTCGCTCGGATCAGTCTTCCGTGTATATAGCGCGATTGTTATTTAAATGAACACACGTTCTTTAGACGCGGAGAGGTTGGGAGTAGCCGAGTTTTTGGCGGTTGGGGGTGGTGCGCACGGGTCTCTGTGTTTCGGGGGAATATATCGCTACGCTTAAAAGTAACGATATTACCGGGTAATATCGTCGCGGCCAAAAGTTTTATCATAACCGAAATTTACTATTGAAACTCGCGACTCGGTGCAGCTCGCGGTCTACAGTGAGAGGATAGAGAGAGAGAGAAAATGGTGGAGAGGAGCGGAGCCGAGTCACTGCATTAGGGTGAACGTTTGCCTGGCTATGCAAAATGGCGTGACAAGTACGAGAATAGAACCGCGCCGAGTTTTACGAGATCGCGTGATCACCGCCAGCAAACATCGTCTGGCATGAATTTTACTGGTGCATGCCCGCCTTTATTTCGTCCGATTCGCAGTCCAGATTTCAACCAGCTGGGCCAGCAGCTTCTATATCTGCTCAAAACTCGCCTCTGTTCGGTTACCGATCGCCTGCGATTTTCTGCACCGTCAGCCGCTCCTCTTGTCCCCTTAACTCGAAAACTTTTTGCAATTTCCTCTGACCCCCTCCCTCTCGCCACAAATTTGGCACGCGATACCAATTTTTCACAAGAGACACACGACGCTTCTCGAATACCTTTAATCAACCGATGTGTACCAGGAACATGTAGAACATTTTTTGAAGCTTCCACTTCGAATCATTCAACCCCCTGCGAACGAAGATTTTTCTAAATTCTGAGAATATTTTCCTGAGAAAACTGGATTATATACACTCGTATACAGTTGCATTATACATTCACTACTTCAGCAAGTAGATGCATACTTCGACTGCGGACCTTTATGCAAATTACAATTTTCATGTTTAAATTTAAGAAAACTGAAATAAGGGAAAGAGTCTCTCAGTCACTGGAGAATTACTTGCGATAAAAATTATATGAAAATATTACTAATTTCGAGCGATATGCACTGTTTCTTGTACTTGGCTGAATATGCCGCGAATGCATTAAGATCCCCAGTCTGCTTATGATTTCGTCAGCATGTCGAGGTTCCTTACCAAAGGGTTAATGAAGCTTTGTAGCGTGTTGCCGTAATCGGTAAATGATGTCTGCAATTGATAGGAGAACAATTCCATTATTCAATTGTGTTTAACAAATTACTAACCAGTTTCCACTAAACCTACCACAGACGGTCAAATGACCGGTTTCAGATTTTTGATTTTCAAATTATTGAAGTTATAAAGACAAATTCATGGGAATTGATTCAATAAATTTCTTTACTCAAGCATATGCTATAATAAAAATCACACATAGTCCAAATAAATTCAATCTTGTCATTTTTATAAAACAATACGTTATAATAAAAATCACACAGAGTCCAAATAAATTCAATCTTGTCATTTTTATAAAACAATACGTTATAATAATAATCACACAGAGTCCAAATAAATTCAATCTTGTCATTTTTATAAAACAATACGTTATAATAATAATCACACAGAGTCCAAATAAATTCGAACTTGTCATTTTTATAAAACAATACGTTATAATGAAAATCACACAGTGTCCAAATAAATTCAATCTTGTCATTTTTATAAAACAATACGTTATAATAATAATCACACAGAGTCCACATAAATTCGAACTTGTCATTTTTATAAAACAATACATTCTAGTCAATTTTAATACTCGGTAGGTTTAGTGTTAAGCACTGTGCGAGGGATCGTATCAGCTTTATATTCATAAAATGAAAAAAAGAACCACGTACAGGGTGTATAAAAATTATATGTCACGTGTACCATAGCAAGGTTCTATATCTCTGGATCGGTGGAGATCTGTTAAAAAAATGGTCCGCAAATTAGTCCTTGACCGTTTTTACAAGGTCAACATTTTTTTTTTGTATTGCATCATATAGTACTCGTCGCAAGGAACAAAAATCTTAAAGACATCATGGGTCTCAAATCAACCATTCTCTTGAAAAACGACTTTAAAGTTTCATAAACTATTTTATTCCACATGTCTACAGGGTGTCCCAAGATGGTCCAAAATGTGGAGAGGGTAATTCTACATGAGAAAATAAGTTTAAAGTATAAAATAATTTTTTTTTCGTTTAACGCCTCGTTTTCGAGGAATTATAGTTTGAAAATTCGGCGAACGCGCTTAATATTGAATGTGAAATATTTGACGCATTTGTTCATTACCTACCTGATCTACTACTTACAAACGTTAGGATCGCAAACTTGACGGATTTTCAAATTCTAATTTACTCGAAAACGAGGCGTCAAATGAAAAAAAATTATTTTATACTTTAAACTTATTTTCTCATGTAGAATTACCCTCTCCACATTTGTACCATCTTGGGACACCCTGTACACATGTGGAATAAAATAGTTTACAAAACTTTAAAGTTGTTATTTAAGAGAATGGTTGACTCGAGACCCATGGTGTCTTTGAGACTTCCGTTCCATGCGACGAGTAGTATACGATACAATAAAAAAATATATTGACCTTGAAAAAAGGGTGAAGGACAAATTTGTGGACCATTTTTCTAACAGATCTCCACCGGATCCAGATGTATAGAATCCTGCTTTGGCAGTCGTGACATATAATTTTGAGACAACCTGTACATAGGATGGAAATATTCTAGATAGGAAAAAATGTTTGATTTTGGAGTTAAACTCGTTGTAAAAGGTTAAGTTTGGCAGACCTAGAGCGACGTCCTCTTGCTCGCGGACGAATCGTCGCGTTTCGACGCGGTTTCGCGTAAGATCGTCGTGTGTTGCGGTAACCGCAGAACAACCGCGGTTCCACGTATATTTAGCTACGCGCAGGTTGGAATTTCGATAACGTCCGTGGCCCAGGAACCCACCCTCGGCTCTTGCTATACATCCATGGAATATGCGGGCAAGTATTAATAGACTGAACCGCAGTAAAATTAGAGGCGCCGCGAGGAAACTCATTTCGGAGTCCCGGATTAACGATCGCCGACACTTGTTGGCTGCGTCGTTCCGATAGACTTGCTGTTGACATGTTGCAAAATTGATGATCACTTTCGTCGATAATTAGATATTTCCGGGGTTGGTACACCTAGACAAACATTCGAGCTGCCCTCCACGTTAATCATAAATTAACGTACACTTGACCTGTAAAAATGTGCACCAGGACAATGAGATCTGATAAAACGACAATGCTGTTGAACTACGCAGAATAAAATGTTAGAATTGTTCATTTACACTGCTCCTCCGTTGCCTCCAATATGGATCGTTGAAAATAGAATTTTTTGGTATCGTATCTGTTTCGGTGATCGTTTAAAAATTGGAGAAAACAACGACGACCAATAATATCGTCAATGCTGATCATTTAAGGAAGAATGTTTTAGGACTTTGCCGAAGAATGAATTCACCGTAATAAACATTAGGTCCCGCTGAAAAGTAGGCTGAAGTAGGCTGAAAATTGGCGTTAGGTGAGAGTGTACAAAGTGGAAGAAGGGGGAGAATACTAAAATGGATTTGAAATCCTGAGGGGACCAAATATCAGTACCCATCCTATCCTAGTCAAAGTGTCTAGAAATTTATTAATAAATCTTATGATTTCGGCGCAAGGTTCGATCCTATTGAAAAGCAGCAAATTTGCAATTAAATTATTCTCTCGACGTTTCGATCCTTGTGTGGATCATTTTCATAGAGGCTTTATTGCGTTTGCTGTGCAACGGTTAAAATAAAACAAAAAAGGAAAAAAAAATTATGAACAAAATATTAGGAGTTACGGCGGAATGTGGTTTAACCTATGGTCAATTACGTATCTGCCACCATGGGTTACACCACTTTCCACCGTAACTTTTAATATTTTGTTCATAATTTTTTTTCTTTTTTTGTTTTATTTTAACCGTTGCACAGAAAACGCAATAAAGTCTCTATGAAAATGATCCACACAAGGATCGAAACGTCGAGAGAATAATTTAATTGCAAATATACTGCTTTTCAATAGGTACGAACCTTGCGCCGAAATCATAAGATTTATTAATATACTTCATTTCGTACGAAAGAAATTACACCGATGTCTAGAAATTATTTGTAAAGTCTGCAACTATACAGGAGTTGCGAATTTCTGCGAGCTTTAGATTCTTTTAATCCTCACGCTGTTTGAATCGTATTTCCTACAGCGATCATTTCTCTTAGTCTCCATATTGATCGTCAAAGAATGAATCTCCTAATAAGGTTTATTAATATACTTCATTTCGATCGAAAGAAATTACACCGATGTCTAGAAATTATTTGTAAAGTCTGCATCTATACAGTAGAATTTTTGCGAGCTTTAGATTCTTTTAATCCTCACGCTGTTTGAATCGTATTTCCTACAGCGATAATTTCTCTTAGTCTCAATATTGATCTTCAAAGAATGAATCTCCTAATAAGATTTATTAATATACTTCATTTCGATCGAAAGAAATTACACCGATGTCTAGAAATTATTTGTAAAGTCTGCATCTATACAGTAGAATTTTTGCGAGCTTTAGATTCTTTTAATCCTCACGCTGTTTGAATCGTATTTCCTACAGCGATAATTTCTCTTAGTCTCAATATTGATCGTCAAAGAATGAATCTCCTAGCATCGCGTTTGTTTCGGAAATAATTGAAAGCACAGAGAAAGCAACAACGGCTGCCAGTTTCGACGTTGATCCTGAAAAGAAGGAACTTCTAAATTGAGTTTTGGCTCACAATTTTTCCACAATCTTCTACATTTTTCTAACCAAGCAAAAGATTTCTCGTAAGTAGTAGCTCTGTTGTCAAAATCTCGTGTATTTAGTAACAGTGCAAAACGAGCATCGTTGGTCTGTTATATACAAGAGAGCGTTGGTTATCTTGAGAAACACGTCGGTAGCCGGTATCTGCCGCGTTTGTTTCGGCGATAATTTAAAAATTGGAGAAAACAAGGGCGCAGGGGGCACATAATTCTCTATGGGTTTTCCATCCAATCCACCTACTCGAGATCGTCTCCAGCCCCTCGGCTGCGGCAGGAATGAAGCTGATCCACCACCACCCTCCTCGGATCCTTGTGTGTATATGCTTGCTGCGAGGAGACCGAAAGACAGAGACAGACGGAGAGAATAGAATGGAAGAACAGAGTAGGATGGAAGAAAGACGAGGAGCGTACCGGGGGATGGCGGCAGAGTGGAATCCATTTCGAAATTGCGAGCCACCCTGTCCCGACCTCTCCCCTACCGACCTCTCTTCCTTCTAGCGCCTTCCCTCAGGAAAATCCACCCTCCTACACCCCCCCTCTCTCTCTCTCCTTCCTCTCTGGTCCCTACTTCGCTCCCTCTGGAAGGTAGCGTGCTCGCCTCGAATACTGATATCGAGCAAAGTCCTTTTTCCCTTAAACCGAGCAGCCACCAGGAATAATGCATTATACGTACGCGTCTTTCGTCTCGTTTCTTCGTCCCCCCGGTTCATCTCCCTTTCCCCCTATATCGCCCCCCTTCGTTGCGTTTACCTTTTTCGAGTTTCGCCGACCTCCTCTTCGCTGCGGTATCGTTCCGCCAAAATGTCGATGATCAGCAACTTCGAGGCAACCGTTCTCTCTCTCTCTCTCTCTCTCTCTCTCTCTCTCTCCCCCCTCCCTCTCTCTATCTATCTATCTATCTCTATCTCTATCTCTATCTCTATCTCTATCTCTATCTCTGTCTCCGCTCTAGCTGCAATCCTGAATCGAAAAGAGGACACCCCCTATCCGAGCTCATCGTCTGCTCTTCTTCTACGGATTTTCCGGGGGAAATTTTCTAGCCTAGACTACCAATTTGGTGTACCAAATTTTAAATCCAAAATTGTACACTTCCTTGTTCCGTGATTTGTTCTGGACAAACTGCGCCGAGGAAGTTTGTTCCAGCTTGGGAGCAGAGACTGTGATGTTTAATCTTCTGTAGCTTTGCGGAAAGTAATTGGAGACGGGGCCTACCTAGGCTCATTTTGAAGGGTGAACTCACTACTTTCGTATACCAAAGTTGTCTTCTTGTTTTCGCACGCGAGGACCAAGACGATTCTGATGTCCATAGATGTTAAAAACTCAATATCGATATCACTGTATAGATTGATGAAACTGATTTCGGCGCAAAGGTTCGATCTTATTGAAAAAAATCTGGTTGTTTGTAAATGTTTCGCCATCCGTGATGTAAATGTAATTTCTTTCGATCGAAATGAATTATATTGATGAAATTGATTTCGGCGCAAAGGTTCGATCTTACTGAATATTCAATAAGATTATTCAAGAAGAATATTCAATATTATTCAATAAGATCGAAGCGCCGAAATCAGTTTCATCAATATAATCCTTTTCGATCGAAAGAAATTTCATTTATATCGCTGTATAGACTTTGAAAAATGTATTTCTTGGGTCGAATCACCACGAATTTGTAGATTGAAATTTTCTTCGTAACAACCCCATCAAATTCACTGCACGATTTTTGTTCATTATTGCAATTTGAGACAGAAATAGATACTCGCTTGCGACACCATAATTATTAACACGTTGAGCGCCACGCCAGCACGTGACAAAATTCTAAGAAATCGAATGAATTTTTTTAATGTAACCCGTTACTGATGAGTCAAGATTTGTTACAGTCACTGCTTGTTTAACTTTCTCATAATTCGTAGGTCCAAAATTTTGATTTACTTCGCCTGTCGACATACGAAATTACGTTGAAATCTAGTAAAAAAGATTGTGTCAGTCACGTATCACTGATGTGGCAGTGAACGTGTTAACAAACCTTGCTGATCTTCTCGAGGATTGCAAATTCAACAACAAAAATTAAAAAAATTCTCCAAGTGACTAAATCCTCCAAATAAATTAGTATTCCTAATCCGAAGGCCCAAACCGTGAAGAATCCGAGCTGTTGGATGAAACACGGGTCCACGGTTGCTCAGGGTGGATCGTTCACCCCCGGAAGTGTGGATCCCGGTCTAAAAAGACTCCTATCTTCCCGGTCTTAGTCGATGGGAGTCCAGAGGATGGGAAACGGGGGGGAAAAATGACGACGCTGAAGTGGATTTCCGTTTCATTTCAGGCGTGTAACGAGTTCACGACCCACGTAATGAATCTGCTGAGGGAACAGAGTCGCACCAGGCCGATCACGCCGAAGGAGATCGAGAGGATGGTCCAGATCATTCACAAGAAGTTCTCGAGTATTCAGATGCAGCTGAAACAATCAACCTGCGAAGCCGTCATGATCTTGAGGAGTCGATTCCTGGACGCGAGGTCTGTACAACAAAAATCATCAACTTTCAGAATTTTTTCGACTTCAATTATAAAAACTACATAATTGTTTCTTACATAGAACGATTCTGTAGACTCTCCCAAACATAATAGTATAATTTTTAATAACATTATCAATTTATAAACTAGTTTAAACAATATCCGAAGAGAATAATAGCCCGAGTGCCACTTCCTTGGACATTTTGAAATTTATTATGAAAATTAAGGGTCTGAGGTAAAATTTAACTTTACTATGCTATAGAGCAGAACTTTCACTTTCAGAAACCGTGAAAGATAGTTGCAATTCAGATTTTGTTTTCGATCGACAAAATAAAATTATCTGTTAGTCATCGAAACGTACGATTGGCGTTGAATATTTCGTTGGATTTTTTTGCTCGGAGCTATCTGTTTGAAATTGCAATTGTTTTAAAAGAATTACTTAAAGAATTGCCAGCTGTGGATCATAAATTTGTGAGAATTGTTCAGAAGCTACCAGCGGCGATGTGTTAATGCTTCCCCGACTAGCGAAACTGAGATTCTCTGTTACCGCCGGCTATAAAACGGTGCGCGGAACTTTGTTGCAGGCGTAAGAGACGGAACTTCAGCAAACAGGCCTCCGAAATCCTGAACGAATACTTTTATTCGCACCTCAGTAATCCTTACCCGAGCGAGGAGGCCAAGGAAGAGCTCGCGCGAAAGTGCGGTATCACCGTGAGTCAGGTAAACGAACGAGCGAAGCATTTTCTATGTCTTCTGTATCTTCTAGATTCGTATTCACACTCACCGGAATTGAGCGGCAGTCATCCTATTTCTCTACTAACATTCAGAGAAACCCCTTTAACTCGCATTACTCCAGAAACATTTAACAAAATTAAAGGAGCTGCAAATTAAAACAGAGAAATTGTCGAAAGAAACTTCGGCTCAAAATAGAATCTTTCGGATAAAGAAAGCTCAGAGGCCTGAAACTAGAGACCTTTCTCTTCAAAATTAACGCAGACAGAATGCTATGCGATTTTTAAAAATAAAAGAGAGAAATTGTCAAAAGAAACATCGATTCAAAATAGGATCTTTCGGAAAAAGAAAGCTCAGAGGCCTGAAACTAGAGACTTTTCTCTTCAAAATTAGCGCAGACAGAATGCTGTGCGATTTTTTAAAATAAAAGAGGGAAATTGTCAAAAGAAACTTCGGCTCAAAATAGGATCTTTCGGAAAAAGAAAGCTCAGAGGCCTGAAACTAGAGACTTTTCTCTTCAAAATTAACGCAGACAGAATGCTATGCGATTTTTAAAAATAAAAGAGGGAAATTGTCAAAAGAAACTTCGGCTCAAAATAGGATCTTTCGGAAAAAGAAAGCTCAGTGGCCTGAAACTAGAGACTTTTCTCTATAAAATTAGCGCAGACAGAATGCCGTGCGATTTTTAAAAACAATGTTAAGGAGTTCAAAGTTCGACAATTCCTCGGTTGAAATTTAACGATTCTACAATTTTCTGGAGTTGTGTGTGTATTAACACTAAACCTACTACGGCCGGTCAAATGACCGGTTTCAGATTTTTTATTCCACAATTATTGAAATTACAAAGATGCCTTAATGCAGGGATGGGCATCCCCTCAAACGCCTGCTTCTCCCACCAAGCTCTCTTTCATGCGCGAGGCCTGCGCACTGTTCGCAACGGGCGAAGCACTCCCCTCCTCTATGGCAGGCCTGGGCGCGGTTGGCTCGCGGAACACATGTTGCTGCTTCTCCGCTTCGCCTGGTCGGCAAGCCAGTCCCCACCACGGCCACTCCGACTCTTCCCTTAGCGTTAGCCTTAACCTGAGGCCTTAGGAGTGGCCGTGGTGGGGACTGGCTTGTCGACCAGGCGAAGCGGAGAAGCAGCAACATGTGTTCCGCGAGCCAACCGCGTCCAGGCCTGGTGTATGGCGACGACGAATGCTTGGGGGGGGGGGGGTAGTGGGCGCTATGGTGGGGACGGTCTCAAGTGAGACAAAAATGCGCATCCCTGCTTTAATGTAACAAAAATCGCACAAAATAAAGTAAATCTTGTTGTTTTTATAAGACGATACCTACTACAAGCCAATTTGAATGGTCGATAGGTTTAGTGTTAAAAATTGAAGCTTAGTCGTTGGATAATTCTATAACTGTCCACAACGTTAGTTAACGTGTTTTTAGCGACTGAGAAATAGATTTTCGATAAAATCAGTAGAAGACGATCATAGGTTCGTCTTCTCTGACTTCGAACATGTTGGTTCGCAGGTTTCCAATTGGTTCGGCAACAAGAGGATACGCTACAAGAAAAACATAGGTAAAGCACAGGAGGAGGCGAACTTGTACGCAGCCAAAAAGGCAGCTGGTAAGTTCCGTCCTTCGCCAAATGAGCGACGGGTGTTCCTTGATGAGTTCGTTTCGATTAATTAGAACCAGAGAAAAAGCTAAGACATATCTCGGCAGCTAGGACTTTTCGATCGAATCCGAACGGCTGAAACTCGACGATTCAATTCACCGACATTTTTATACGGTACTGGCGAGGCGTTGCTGATGAAAGAACTATCGCTTCCGACCACCTTCTGTCTCCCCTGCAGAACAAAACTCAACAATTTTACTCGATCCTTTTCACGCTGGAAAAGAAATACAATATTCAAACGTGTTAGACGCACTGTCATTTCGAAAACGTGCTTTTGAAAGAAACTGGTTTGAACCTGGCATCGAAACAAATAGTCACTCTTTCATTTTCGAAACATCTTGTTCTCGCGAAGATCTGTTGAAAATCTAGTTCTTAATCTATTAAAAAATTCTATTAAAAATTCCTATTAAAAATCCCTATGGAATTTTTTAAGGAATGATATGTTACTCTTAGGAGCTTCTTTACAAAAGTGTTCTTACGAAATAGATAGTTTAGAATCTCTTCTCTAATTTCGAATAAAAGTTTCGAACAAGTTATATTAGAAATTAGAACGTTTATTAAAAGACACGCACGAACAAGCGTTGAATTGTACATCTATTTGTCTATGTAAATAGAACAGACAAAAGTGATCAGGTGAATGTGACTGTAATAATTACTTATTATTGTCGCAGTACTATTGATTGAAGAGTAGATAGATATTAAGCATTTTTTTTTACAATGATTGATGACTTTCTTAACATAGTGGGAGAAAATATCTTTTTTTCTTACAAAAAATATTACATTTTAAAATAGAGTTCCACGTTCCACAGTTTTAAATAGAACCCACTAAAAAGCTCGATAATTCTTTCGATCCCTGGTTTAAACTCGCTCGAAACTCGAAACTCTGCGAACGGGCAGCGACTCTGTTATCATTGCAAATTAGCCGTCGCGACGACGCGCAACTTTGCCGAAAGTCCGGACAAAGAAATCGACGTTTTCAGCAGAGAAGAGTCTTTTCCTCGGAGTAAAAGACAATTGTCGATGGACGACGCGTGTCGTGTTTCGCGTCCCCTGTATTTACCGTGGCGCGCATTCTCGCGGAAATTAGGAGAAAAATGCCGGGTTGGTTTTCTCGGGGAAATTCCAGGCATTCGCGGGACTCGTGGTTCGCAATTACGCGCACTTCCCTTAACTACCGGAGGCGTCTCTTTATTTTCGAGAGAGAGAGAGTGAGTGAGCGAGTGAGAGAGAGAGAGAGTGAGTGAGCGAGTGAGAGAGAGATAGAAGAGAAAGTGAGAGAAAGAGCGCCGCTCCAGCGAGATATTTTTAACTTACCAATTGCACGAAGAGAAAGAGAGAAAGAGAGGGAGGGAGAGAGAGAGAGAGAGAGAGAGAGTGAGAGGAGAAGACTCTGTGTGACGAAAAGACGAGGGATGCGTTTCTTCTTCTTCTCCTGTGTTCTCGCGTTTCTTTCGACGCCCCTGTTCAGTTTGCTGCCCTTTCCTCAGCCACGCTTCCGGTGCACGCGGCCCTCCCGTAATTAAACAAACGGAATTCCAACCCCCTCGAGGAATACGATTCTCCCTCTTGTCGAAAAGAAAAATTGCTCGCGACGCGCCGGCTAATCGGCAGCTACGCCGACGTAACACGAAAGTATTCGTACTCCTTCGAAAAGAATCAGAGAACAAAAATCTATCTCACGATCAATCAACGATACATTTGCCAGTCTTGACAACCAGTGGCGTGATCAAACCTACAAGAACGTAATCTCTCAGATTTTTAACACTTTCGCCAAGCATTTTGCAAGATACACGAGATTTGCAAATAAAATGTCTAAATTCTTTTTCCCCTGAAATCGGGGGTACTGTTCGAAAATTTCTCCAACGTGTAAAAGACAAGAGACAAAAGTATTAACACGTTCGTTATTCAGCGTCGCACGTTTGTGACGACAGCAATTTTCTACTTGACGTAAATAGAATGAAATTAATTTTGTTGAAAAATTGTCTTCGTCGTTTGTAAGAAATAGGAGCTAAAAGGTGCAGTCTAAAATCTTTTTCCCTTGAAATTGAGATTAATGTTTGAAAATTTCCCCAACGTGTAAAAGACAAAAGACAAAAGTATTAACACGTTCGTTATTCAGCGTCACAGATTTGTGACGACAGCGATTTTGCACTTGACGTAAATAGAATGAAATTAATTTCGTTGAAAAATTGTCTTCGTCGATTTTAAGAAATAGGAGCTAAAAGGTGCGGTCTAAAATCTTTTTCCCCTGAAATCGAGGGTACTGTTCGAAAATTTCTCCAACGTGTAAAAGACAAAAGTATTAACACGTTCGTTATTCAGCGTTGCACATTTGCGACGACAGCAATTTTCTACTTGACGTAAATAGAGTGCAATTAATTTGGTTAAAAAATTGTCTTGGTCGATTGTAAGAAATAGGAGCTAAAAGGTGGTCTAAAATCTTTTTCCCCTGAAATCGAGGGTACTGTTCGAAAATTTCTCCAACGTGTAAAAGACAAAAGTATTAACACGTTCGTTATTCAGCGTCACACATTTGTGACGACAGCGATTTTGCGCTTGACGTAAATAGAAAGAAAATTTTGTTAAAAAATTGTCTTGGTCGATTGTAAGAAATAGGAGGTAAATACAAACACCCTGCATTCTCTTCACTGTTTCCAATGTGACCAACACATTTTTCCCACGAATGCATAAAATCATCAGTCTAGCCATTCCTGGGAATTAAAACGCATAACGTTGCATTCGGAGAATTTCTAATTTTTCTGTGACAATGTTCATATTTTATAAGAGTAGACATTGTTGGAAGATTTTTATTTCACTATTGAAATATACGCTGGTAGCGAACGTGTCGAAGCGCATGAGGGGTTAATTGTGTGGGGTTAAAATCGAGACACGTAGCTGCAGCATCCAGCAATTAATGAGTATTGGCAAGCTTTTAATCACCAAATGGAACATGTTCGAATATTTGTAGTAGAACGCATTGCGAAAGAGTTAATGGAACCTGTTTGAGAATTCAGTGATCGATCCAGACCGCCACTGGTTACCGATAGGGACGCAATGCGATAGAACCAGAGAGAGAAAGAGAGAGGGCGAGAAGGAGCGAGGAAAAGAGGTAGAGAGAGGCCAGAGAGACAGACGGAATGTATCGGTGTCAGGCGGAAGAACTTAAAAGACGCACCCTCGAATTTTGTATGCACCGCGATTGTTTCTACAGCAGCTTTTGCAGGAGCGTCGCCGTACAGTATGGGCGGTGCCAGCCAGGGCACACCGACGCCGATGATGTCGCCGGCGCCGCCAGGTGGGCCCCAAGACATGGCCGGTTATGGCATGGGCATAAACGGTAGCGATTATGGCTCGCAACCGTACAACGACGGCTCGATGGGCTACGATCCTATGCACCAGGTAATTAACAAACGATTATCTATCTCGCCACCTGAATAGTTCCTTTGACTATTTTTTTTTTATTATTTTTTATTTAATTTACCCCGTAGACGGCGTCAATTGCCTCGCTTTCTTCGATATTATACATATTTATATATACATATATATATATACAGTCGTATACACAGTCGGTCACAATGGTACAACGCACTCGATGAATTTCTAATATTTGCAAAGACTGCGATTTTGCGCATTTTATGAACGTTGATACACCTGTTACTTCATCCTCGTTGCATCTGCAGTCCCATATCAAAGAATCCTGGGTCCGTGAAGAACTAAAATCAATTTGATAGGCACTATACTTGTGTGATTAGTTTTATGAACGTTGATACACCTGCTACTTCATCCTCGTTGCATCTGCAGTCCCATATCAAAGAATCCTGGGTCCGTGAAGAACTAAAATCAATTTGATAGGCATTATACTTGTGAGATTAGTTTTATCAAAGTTTGTAGTGTCCAGAGTATTAATGATTTGGATTAGAATTAACCTCGCGTCGTGTGCAGAGGGTGAAAATTTTAATACACTCTGAAAAATGATGTATTTTACATTTATCTGTTTAGAAGTACGAATAAATTAAAACTATTGATTTTGCCCACTGTCGAGAGGGAATATTCATCTTCGCAAACTTGATTGGCATGGTTATTATCCATGCTAATTGTTCGTACAGCTTCGTACGCTTCTCTTCTCGTTTGATCTAAGTCAGAGTTGGGCACGGTAGGGGCCCCTCAAACGCCAGCTTCTCCCATTAACCTCTCTTTCATGAGCGAAGCCTGCGCACTGTTCGCAAAGGGCGAAGCACCTCCTTCCTCTATAGTAACGGCGGATGCTGGTGGGGGACAGTGGGTGCTATGGTGGGGACGGTTTTGTCTCAATTGAGACAAAAATGCCCATCCCTGATCTAGGTGAACAAATTTGTGCACGGCCCTTTCTCTACGAATTTGTGGTTCATCTTCAAACAATCAAACTAGCTTCGAGTCTTCGAAACACTACCCATTATTTTCTACCAGTGATGCCAGAAACAACCAGAACTGGTTGTTTTTTTCCTTTCCTCCTTTTTCCCTTCCACTACCTGAGCACACTCCAACGCCCCCCACTAAGACCGTACACTGGTCACGTGACGTGCCGCGCAACGTATCATAACTACTCTGGTCATCAGAGAGATGGTAAACTATATTCCCCTCGATTTAACTAAAATATTTATTCCCATAAATTTCCGTTCTGCTCAGCTCTGCAACTTATTTGATATCAACCGATATTCTTTAATAATCTACACCCTTTAAAATATTTATTCTTATAAATTTCCATTCTGCTCAGCTCTGCAACTTTATTTGACATCAACTGATATTATTAAATAATCTACACTGTTTAGAATATTTATTCTAATAAATCTCCATTCTGCTCAGCTCTGCAACTTATTTGACATCAACTCATATTCTTTAATAATCTACACCGTTCAAAATCAGTGATGCCAGAAACACCCAAAACTCGGTGGATTTTCCTCTCCTCCGTTTCCCCTTCCACTATCCCATTCCACTACCTGAGCACACTCCAGCGTCCCCCACTAAGACTGTAGACTGGTCACGTGGCGTGCCGCGCAACGTATCACAACTACTCTGGTCATCAGAGAGGTGCTAAACTGTATTTCTCTCGATTTAACTGATCTGGCATCACTGTTTTCTACACGTTCATTCCATCCCATAAGATGGACATCTAACGAATTCAGCAACAAAAATTTAAAATTATAATTCGCTAATAATGAGGGTCATGAGTAGACTACAGATATTTCTGCACTTACGAATAAATTAAATATGAGTAAGTAGAATTTGAAAGAGTAGGAGGATTGAACGAATTTAATTGATGTAGAAAATTTTCATTTTGCGTAGAGATCCATAGTCTATGAACGAACACCTGATACAATATCTCTTGAGCGTATCTCTTAAAAGTATCATCGTTTTGCGGGAATTGTCTAGTTTTCGAGGGGATCTTGAAGTAACGAATGGTCCATGAAACGTTCAAAACCTTCGCGTTTTCGTCTGAAATATTCAAAACTCGTCGGATGCAGTTCCATGACCGACTGTGTGTATACATATACGTGTCCACCCCCTTTTGCATTCTCTGAGCATGTGCTAGATACTCTTCTGATAACGCTTGCTCCCCCGCCGGAGTTCGAGGGACCATCCTTGGCTCGAATGAATGGAAAGAGACCAATTCGAAAGTTGTCGAACACCAAAAAAATAAAAAAAAACACAAAAAAGAAAAACAAAAAAAAAAAGAAGAAAAGAAAAGTATTTACATTTTGTGTACTCGATTGACGAAAGAACTCTGTCGCAGCAAGCACGCATTATACGATTTCCATCCATTTTCAAGCCGGTGTTCATCTCCGTAAATGCATGCGCATCTCACCGCATATTCACACATCTTGCGAGACTGGACGTTTGGATAGAAGAGAGCGAAAGGGAGAGAGAGAATCAGAGAGAATCGGAGAGTGGATAGTGGTGGAGGATTGGAGAGGATGATGCGCGGTGTCTGTGAAATTGCGTTTGCGCGAGCGCTCGTCTACACGGTGACACTAAGCGTCCATCGATGAGATCTTGAGAAACAAATATGCATTGCAGTTCTTCAAAATTGATTTTCTCGAGAATTACACGTGGCAATTAGAAAAGTTTGTTTTTTAACACTGATCCTACCGTGGTCAAATGACCGGTTTTATATTTTGAAATTATTGAAATTGTAAAAATTCGTTTGTGTAAAATAATAAAATATTATATTGGAAATTACGGACAATCTGAATAAATCTTGCCATTTTTATAACACAGCATTTGCCGATAGTTTTAATGCTTGGTAGGTTCAGCGTTAAATCGCAGACTTTATTGCGCATACTGAATAATATCATATTTGGTATCATTTTCATTAGAAAAATGCCGCGAATATGTTGGTGAATGTCCCATAAAAAAATTATGAAAAAGAAGTTTTGTTATTGAATTAATAGTGGTCTCACACCGACATACTCGACTCGTATTATGTTACATTTCTCGGCGACCGAGGCCTCTCGGGCTTCGGTGTGCGTCCTTCCGTTCGCCAGAGGTCGAAAAATAGTATCTTCTACACGATAATTGACGCCGGCCGGACCCGGATGGATTGGTGGCGACAATTAACGATGAAATACTGTATCGTGTTCGAGTATTCAGAAAAATGCAAGATCCAACATCGAAAACGATTAAATTAAATTTTCTTATTTGATAAGCTAGTCAGTTACCAGTTAGATCATTTCGAAAAAAAATTCATTAAAACATTTATCATACCAAAAATCATATAAGAGTCTAAACAAATTGAATGTTGTGATTATTAAAATGAAAGATCGTGTCACCGTGTGTATAGCGCAGCGCAATCCGAAGCGTGGCGTCTGAAGGCACACCGTGGTGTGTCTGCAGGTGCGAGTAGAGTGTTGTTTGAGTGTACTATAGGGCACGTAGGGCTGGGTTCTGGGTTGGATGCGCTGTTGCTGGCCTAGGAAGGTAGGAAGGGTGTACTTAGAACGGGCTCTCGGTGGTTTTAGGGGCGAGAGGATGGGGGTTGGTCGGGGTTTGCGCGCACGGGGAGCCAGCAGCGGTGGCATAAGGGTTGCTTAGTATGCATTGGAGTTGCTAAGTCACTTTTTAGGTAGGGCTGCTCTCTCACATATTAATGGACTCTGGTAGGTGCGCGCGGCCGTGCTTCTAACGAGCTGCCTCTGTTCGGCCGACGCGAAACGCAACGGAACCTGCGGATCTTCGGAGATCCAATTTCCCCCCCCCCCCCTGTATCCGACACGGAACTCCCGTAGAATCGCGCGTTGATCTCGTCTGTTTCGCTACGGAGACCACTCTCTGGCCAACAATTAACGAGGCGAATTCGCTTAGCGCCGGACACTGGCATTTTATCAAACAATCGAGGCTTTTCACTCTTGCGAACAACGAAGCAGCCAACAGATCAAACCGATCGATAGAATACAAATTTTATGCATTCGTCAACGCTAGTGAGTAACTGAGACATCAAACAGTAGACCGTGGAATTTTATGCAAAATAAAATTTGCATTTCTTTTCTTAATAATTTTAACGAGTTGGGAATAGTTCGACCGCATTTTTACATGCTTTAAATGCTCTTACTGTTTCGAGTTTGTTCATTTTTGTGATAAATGCATAAGATTTGTAGTGCAGTAATGCGATTGTTAACATTACGGAAATAGAGCCCTAACTAGTGATGGAATCTCCGTGGCGCTGGGCAAAAATACTACCACCACTCTGACGGTACCGTCTTCCCCTACTTTGCTTCTACCGCGCACGCGCTACACACAAGCGTACCTCTACTCTGTCTGCGTAGAGTAGGAGTACGCTTCTGTGTAGCGCGTGCGCGGTAGAAGCAAAGTACTCTGTCCGCGTAGAGTAGGGGTACGCTTCTGTGTAGCGCGTGCGCGGTAGAAGCAAAGTATTCTGTCCGCGTAGAGTAGGGGTACGCTTCTGTGTAGCGCGTGCGCGGTAGACGCAAAGTACTCTGTCCGCGTAGAGTACGGGTACGCTTCTGTGTAGCGCGTGCGCGGTAGAAGCAAAGTACTCTGTCCGCGTAGAGTAGGGGTACGCTTCTGTGTAGCGCGTGCGCGGTAGACGCAAAGTACTCTGTCCGCGTAGAGTACGGGTACGCTTCTGTGTAGCGCGTGCGCGGTAGAAGCAAAGTACTCTGTCCGCGTAGAGTAGGGGTACGCTTCTGTGTAGCGCGTGCGCGGTAGACGCAAAGTACTCTGTCCGCGTAGAGTACGGGTACGCTTCTGTGTAGCGCGTGCGCTGTAGAGGCAAAGTAGGGGAAGACGGTACGTCAGAGTGGTGGTAGTATTTTCTCCCAGCGCCCACGGAGTTCCCATCGCTGCCCCTAACCGATAAATCTTATGATTTCGGCACAAGGTTCGATCCTATTGAAAAGCAGCAAATTTGCAGTTAAATTATTCTTTCAACGTTTCGATCCTTGCGTGGATCATTTTCAAGAGGTTTTAATGCGTTTGCTGTGCTTATGTTTCGCCATCCATGATTTGCTGTGCGACACAGCAAACGCATTAAAACCTCTTGAAAATGATCCACACAAGGATCGAAACGTTGAGAGAATAATCTAACTGTAAATTTGCTGCTTTTCAATAGGATCGAACCCTGCGCCGAAATCATAAGATTTATCAATATACTTCATTTCGATCGAAAGAAATTACACCGATACTGCCCCTAACATTGCGCGTAATTTTCATCTCTTCAACTCTCGTCCAGCCCTCGTTTCAATTTGACTCGATTCTTGTGAAACAGTACACTATCTTCTTTTTCCCTGTTCTTTCGAATAAAAGAACTGAGAAATTTAACCATTCACTTTTCCTGCATATTAATTTTGTATCCTTCTATTTTCTCACCCTAGCTTCATCAAAATCGGCTAATGTACCCCGAACACATTTACGACGTGCTTCATTATGATTTTTTATAATAGGCAGGAAACATTACCAAAATTTAACAACATGAATGTATAAGATTGTACAGTTTCATATGTTTAAAAAAATCGTTGTCGTGTGTCCGGCGCTAGAATTGTCTATAGACTGGCCGAGTCTACCCCAGAATCAATTAAATCGGCGGGGAATGAGATCGTTCTGCTAGCCAGATACTCCGCGGAATCGGTAAATCATTCCGACGTGCAATTTCACCGGTGTCGCGTGGCAAAGAGTGACGTTGGATTAAATTCGCGCTAGAACCCGCGAAACCTGTTCTGCTTCGGCCTGGATCTCGGAACCGGTAGCCCTGATACGCGGATTAAACGTCCCTCTTGTCGATACACCGCGATCGGTTGTCGATACTCTTTTCGCGAATATTGCTGCTCGTTGTGTTCGTTGCGAAACGCGGCTCGAGTGGTCGCCAGACTTGCTGTACTTTTGTTTCTCAAAAAAAATGGACGAATTCGAACGTCTCTATGGATCTTGAAACATTTTCTTCGTGACTAAAATCATTGTGGGCCTGACGACTAAAATGTCCACATTATAACGACATCTTAAAAATTGATGTATGACTTTCTGCCGCCATTTTATCGCAGTTTGAATGAAAGATCCTATCAGAAGTCGATACATTTTAATATTAGATTTTACACTAATTTATAAAAATAACAAGAATGCATCTATTCTATTTCATTATTTTTATAATATCTGTGGTTGTCAGGAAGAACGCCGCATGTCACATACTTAGACTTTCGAGATATTGTCGTTTAAAGTTTTGATCACTAATGCTTTGACATAGAACATCGATTAAATTGCATTATTTTTTTCAGCCTTCCGAATTTGTTTTCAAGACTTTTTTTCTGTTAAATACATAAGTCATATACTATAAAGCTCAATTGACGTATAAACTCAAATTTTTTGAAATTGTGACATGCGGCGTTTCTCCTTGCTACCACAGATATATACCCAAAGAAATAAATTTGACGCGCCTTTCCAATCCCAATAATCGTAAATTAAAAACATTAGAACCCGTCATTGTGACAAGTACCGTAACCTTAGTCTAACTAAACGATTATATATTAAAAAGTTGAGACTTCGATAGGTGTTCCATAATTTTTTTTTAGATTTTTTTGAAAGCTTAAAATAGTACAAAAATGAATGGAAGTGTTAAATTTTCGAAAGATCCATCCTCTATGAACAGCCAACAACTCGAGTCTTCCGAGCAAGGACAAAGCTTTATTCTTCGAGTTTAACAACCTAGTTAACGTCCTAGGGTTTAAACAATTTCTCCGAAAAATTTCTGAAACAGCGAGCATCGAATAATTGGCGTTCTCTCTTCTTGTTTCGCAAGAAAATTAATTTCGCGGTTGATCCGGTTCACGTGCGGCCGGGATGAGTGGGGAGAGCCGAAATGAAGCGACTAAAATGCATGCTTCCACCTAGCCGACGCCTCTTCTCGTTTCGTTTTCCGTTCGGCCACGTCTAGAGACTCGTTCTTC